>VMOF01000024.1:49438810-50038810 GCA_011764245.1 Trialeurodes vaporariorum | reverse complement strand
ATTAACGCAGTTACTTACTTGAAATGTAACAAAAATTAATATTCACTTCCATTCATGCGCACTTATTTCGCATTAATTTGGCTTTCAATTCTCAGAGAAGTTAGCAGCTTGAATCCAGGAAATGGATTCATCCATTAGCCGTTTCTGAGAAAGCATATTGGTATTGTTTTTTGGTGTTATTTCCATTTAGAAGTCCTGTCAAAAGAATTGACATTTTGGAGGTGCTCACATGTGCTGTGGGTGATTTAATATGGGCAGTTTGCTGCATTCACAAATTGAATGCACAGCAGGTTTAACATAAAACATGTCTATTGTGACTAACCTTCAAAACGCTAACTATTCTAAAGGGTATTCTAACTTTTCATGCAGGGAACGAGTTCAAAACTTTTGCGCTTTAGATCAATGTCTGCATTGCTATGGAAAATGTTTTAACGCCAATCACGCTACATCTGTCATTCAGCAATCAATCTGAAATGACCTTCAGATGAATATGATGGCAAAATATTTAAATTTTTACCCCAATTCTTTTATAATCTCCCTTATTCCCTAAACAATTTTATCCTTTCTTAAAAGTTTACGAATTCTTTCTCTCTTTTTCAGCTTTCCAAAGAGATAATGCTCATTGAAAAGAAGTTGCAAGACCTAAGTAGGACTCCCGACCTTGAAGCGTCACTAGTGTCTACAACTGAGGATTACAAGAAATGGCGGAAGAAATGCATGAGCATGGATTACCGTCTGGAAGTAGCCAAAAGGCCAAAAATATTCTTGCGCACTCTAGACATTATTAGTAGAGTTGCTCATCTGTCTTCCTTTCCTGTCAAAAACTCTGCAGAAATCAGCGCTCAAAACTCAGATACATTTACCTCAAGAAGCGTTGAAACTAAACTGAATTTGACTGTCTCCGCTTCTCATTCCTCAGCAAATTTAGCCGAGGGGAGTAGGATCAGTGGCCATGGAGGAGGCATTTTACCGTCATCAATGACAATGTCCTGTGAGGACGGAGATAATTTGACGATGTTGAGTGACGAAATCATCTCATTTTTAGTCGTAGCATTACAGTTTGTGTCAAATGCTATTGTTCAGACCTCTAAATCTCAACACGTTGTCTGGGAGCACTCAAAAAATATTTTAAGGTAACAAAACTTTAACCAAATTTTTTTCTCTGATGATGGAAACTTAAGAGCTGGGCTGTGAGAGAGAGGACAGGCATCCAGAGGGTGTCCAAGGCCTAAAATGAAAATAAATTTTCTCCCTGAAAAAACCCTGCATATTCCTTTTGGCAGGAGAAGCCAATATTTAATAAGGGGCGTTTTTCGCAAATGCTCCTGTGAAATAAGAACTGTGAACAGATTCCAAAATGTTTGACTCGACCTCTAATTACATAAAATTTTGCTCCCTTTTTCTGGAAATTTTATATAATATTTTGAAAAAAAAAAAACTAAAAACAAAAAACATTTGGTTCTGCATATGAGAATCTATGTTTTATTCCCTCAACATATCAAATTCATAATGAACTCTACGACTGTTGAAACTGAGAAATTTAATTTTTTTGAGTCCCCTTTTAGTTGTTTCTGATAAAACACCACAACTGATGAAATTTATTATTGGACGTTCCAAAATGTGTTAAATTTATTGGATCTATTTTATGCAAATGAAAGGAGTTAGTCAGTTTTTGACAACTGATTCCAAAGAAGATGCAGATGATGCAAAACAATTTCCTTAATTGAAGAGCGATTTCTTTAACCATTTCTAATTTTTCAGACAGTTTTAAAAAATTACTCTTTTCATCCTTTCAGTTTAACAGTAAGCATCAGTCATGCACCCTAAATTTCTTCCAACTCTCATTTTCCCTATGAATAATGTTTTAAAAAAAAAAATAGAAAAATTAAGTTTTATTCCCTTATCTATACGTATTTGTGTTTTAATGGAGAAAGGAATCATTTAGTGAGTTGCTTCATACACCACTGGTAGGCATGTTCTCTGTGTTTTTTTAAATTCTCTATCCACAACTCAATGATTCATATAATTTAACAGTGTAACCATTCAAGTCAGAGCAAAACAAGTAGCTGGTTACTAACTATCAACTAAAGCTAAAAGTAGTAATTTTTATTCTTATCTTACTTATTTTTTCTCACTCTTTCTCTCTCTCTCTTTTTGTTTGTTATTTTCGTTTAAATTTTTAAAAATGCCTCATTGCATGATTTGATTTTTAGCACCCTCTTGCGCCATCCGGAACCACGTCTCCAAGAAGTAATTGGAGCAATAACTTTTTATATCTACAGTGGATCCCCTTCGTGTCAAGATGAAATAGTCAAAGATCTTGCATTGATGTCAGCGGGAGTTGATGCATTAAGAATGGCAAACACTGAGTTTTGGTAAATTATGAAATATTCAATTGGTTTTTTTCTCTTTTTCATCTAGTTTTCGTAATAATTTTCTTCTTGCTAAGATAATTCCTGGGTTTAGTGGCGGCCCGTGCAATTTGGCAACACCGTTTTCTGTTTTTTTCGCCTTGCCTATTTTCCACAGCTGTAAAACCCATTCAACCTAAATAAAGCCTGATTCTTGAAAACTAATCGGAAATGGTCAATATAAGAAAATGAGAATTTTTCCTGTCTCCTCGGGTAATTTCCAATGCCAAAAAAATTGTATTTAATTCGCTCTCTCAAGTAGGTCCCTCAGTTTTATGAAAATTTAAGCTGTTTCTGGAAGAAGGGCCCACAAAACAAAGGATGTGCTCTTTCCAAGAATTGTGCATTGTGAGCTAATGAAGGTTTTTAGTTGTTTTACGGGCATAGCCGTAGCCAGGATATTGTCTTTCTTTCTCTTAGCCCATTCAAACGCATTTTTTGGAAAAGGATGGATTTAGGGGTTGTCACGTGACTTCAGCCCCTGTTTCTGTCCTGTTCTAACACATGCGTTTAAATGAGCAAAGAGAAAGAAAGACAATATCCTGGCTACGGCTATGTTTACGGGCCCTTCTTCTGGCGATGGCTTCAATTTTGTTGGGATGCTACTAAAATTAACTGTCTAACTTTATGTCTCCAAAAGGATTATTTTCCTGTTTTATCTTCAGACTAGTGTACTTCTTGAAATAATATCTTGATGCAAATTCTATCCTCAAACTTTTCTCTCTTCACAGGCACATTTTCTTCGAACATCTTGTGGTACAAGGAACCAATTTCAATCTTTGGTTCTTCCCTCTGAATGTAGAAGACAAACTAACAATCATAGAACTTGTGGAAAACATTCTTGACGGAGATACACTGGCCAATCAGCAGAGCCAGAACATTAACACTGTTGTGTCTGTTAATGTGATCACAAGTTTTATCCAAGAATTCAATCAAAATTCTGATTTTATACTAGTCACTACCTCTAAAGGCTCTAAAGATGCTAATCCCATTGAAGTTATTAATCTGTTAAGAGCTCTCTGCAAAGCCTCAGTAAATTCAATGTATACCCAACAAATCCAGAGGAGTAAATCCTTCCTGATCAACTGTGTCTGTAAGTAAATTGTTTGCAGCCTATATTTATACGCTAATGTTTTTCTCCTCCTCTAATCACCAATTTGGTAATTACAGAGGATGGTATCGTAGTCGTAGTCGGCATCAGATTGAATCGATGATCATAGTGTTGAAGAAGAAGAAACAAAATACAGTGGAACCTTGATTAACTGGACAGGTCGGGACCTGACACCATCCGGATTCCGAATTATCTGGGTAATCGGATGGCGAAATAAATGCGTTTTATAACTAGCGAAATATGCACTATTAGGGATATTTTAACGAGGATATACATTTGTACATATTTACATTTGTATTATCGGAGGCAAATTTTGTTTTGATTTGAAGGAATAAAAATGGAAATATCGCCAAAGTTTATGGTCTAGGTGCGCCTACACTTCCTAAACAAGCTCTAGCTGTGCTTTGCGGATCAACGTTTTGAAGTATCGCCTCTGTTTGTATATAAAAATCCTCTTAATTCTGAAAACTATCACTTTGAAAAGATTGTTTGATGCCTTGAAAAATTATCTAAGAAAAGTCCCTTTTATGTTTGGGGGAACACAGTCAATTCATCCAGAAACTTGAAAATTGTACCTGGTCACCGTTTATTAAGTTTTGCATTGTTTTCTCTCTTATCTTGTTTCATTTTTTCTCTCCCAGATCTTTTAAGAGCTATACACAGTGCCAGTTGCGACTCTACATCTAGTTTTGCATCTGTAAAGAAAATTGAAGATGCTATGAGAGAGAGGACTAAATTAGAGGCCAGTCCCACTTATGGATTCAAGGCAGATTTAATTCGCATTGTCGGGAACCTGATGTACCGGAACAAAGAAAATCAAAATTTTGTAAGTTTATCGTGGTGTCAACCTTTATTTACTCTCTAACGAAGAAACTTAAATCCATTAATTTCTCATAACTTATTTTTCTAATGATTTTTCTGGTTTGCTCTCCATGATTTTCCACTGTTTTTCACATCAAATACCTCTTCCTTTAGAAACTTAGTTTGTGACGCCTTGAAAAGTCCTTGAATATCCTTGACCTTTTTTTTTCTTTTCGTTTTTCATATGCTTGAATATCCTTAAATTTTGATGGATTCGTCAATTGTACTTGAAAATCCTTGAAAATGGCCGGCTTCAGCTCGTTCACCTGCCATTTTGTTGATAATTTTGTTTGTGTGCCTGAGGAATGTTGTGTCGGTTTGATTGCAAAGTTGTGTGGAAGAATGGAGGACTTAGCAGGAACTTTTTTCTCTCTTTTACTTTTTTGTATACTGTTCTCCTCTGATTAGTGCACCCTTATGTGGGAATCGACTTGAGTTTTGTCTGCCTCTGGAAAATTGGTATAAAAAATGCTACGCTTATGCTTTTCGGAAGTCCTTGAAATCTTGCGAAAAGTCCTTGAAAATCCTTGAAAATCCACCAGCATCACTTGTTGACAGTTTTTTTATCGATTTACGCTAACGTTCATGATTAACCTTCATTTGTAAAATGAACCTGTGTTTTTAACATGTATCAAGCATTTGTTGGAGTTTACCACGAAACTCTCTCATAGGGCATCACGTAGAGATTGAAATGAAAATCAACAAGGTTAGAGTTAATCTGCAAACATAAGTATTTATTTTGGTATCTTACTCAATACGAGAATTTTTTAATTCATTCATATATTTGTCAGTACTTGATGTAATCTTTGGCAATTGTGTTTGTTTTTTTTTCCTGAGCATTTCCGTGACAACTAAAGAATCTTTGATATTTTAAGGAAAATGTAACTTACCTGATCGTATTTTTAAATCTGTTGCAGGTTAGAGAACACAAAGCGATTGAAATAATTCTTGAAAGCACTTGTTACGATGCCCGAAATCCTTGTATCCTTTTTCACCTTAACTTACCAGTTTTATTTACATGTTTCTATTTTTTCAGCCTTTATTGCACCAGCATAATGAGCATATGGTTTGGGTAGCTGAACTTTACTTCCACTACTTTTCTTTCTCACTAAAGCAATACATTTTAACTATCAATGTCTTGATAACTAAATAACTCTGGAAATTTAAGAAGAAAATTTCATTTCAATGCTCACTGCCTAATTTTCTTCCTGCAATAACTGCAACGAACCATTGATGAGAACAGCAAATGAATTTGAGGTATGAACGTATGTAGGGATCAAAGAGCCAAAAATCGGGGTTTTTTGTGTCGGAGGATTTGATTCACAGGTTTAGGTTTTAGGTCATAGGCTTCTGAATCCTTTTTTGTTGTCCAATCTCAGGATATTGTAATTTTTTTTTTTTTTCTCATCGAGACTTTCTCAGAGTTCAGACTTTAGATGTCTCTGATACCATAGAGCCCGAAATAGGGTGGAATTCCATAAAAAATCCACCCTGATGAGGTGATGAAATGAATATCAATTTTAGAAATTGAAAGTGCCTTGACCACCCTTCAATGGAGCACAAGCTGTCTACCTGGGTTCATGTGTCTATACAGAGTCTTGCCCCTATTTTAGAGGAAAATTTTAGGAATTTGTTTTTTGAGTGAAAGCAATATATTTGAAAATTTAAAGAAAGGAATAAAAACACAAACCCACTTTCTCTTACCGAGGCTATGCAACAACAGTTGCTGATTCACGCTTTATGGGCACTTCTGATTTTTTAAGAATCTCTAGACAAATTTCCAAATTTGATTGTTAGAAGATTCATCCATCTATTTCTATAATTATGTATTATTATTCTGTTGTTTATCACTTGCCTGCAAGAGATATGTGTGTGTTAGCCCTATAAAAGGACCAAACTATGGTCCTCAGCTTTAAGGCTTAGTGTGGTCTTGCTACTTTCTGTGCAAGTTATTAGTGGTATCAGTAGCGCACCGAGAGTTTCTTCATCTCTCTCTTTTCTCCATTAAAAAACGTATGTTAGACAAGGATGGACAACGGGATAAAACCCCCTCTTTTTGTCCTTTTCCTTCTTATACATTCAAATGGGAAATGAGAGAGATGGAAGATATCCTGGTTGCACCAGTGAGTGGTATTAAAAATTCTTGTAAGAAAAAGAAGCCTTATTTTTGTTATTAATTGTGTTATTCAGTTTGGTGTCAACGTTTGTGGGGAGAGAGGGCAAGATTTTAAATCCCCCCCCCCCCCCCCCCCCCTGAAGAAAAATTTATAATTTTTTTTTGGTTGCTTGTTCACCTTGATTTTGCTGCCCCCTGGAGACTGCTGCTGCACGGAACACAGGTATCCACTGGCGCACAGTGGATAGAGTTAAAGGGAGAGGCCGGACATAGGGTTGAAACTTTAAATGTGTATATCTTTAGTAATATACAACGTAGAAATTTGAAAGTGATTTTATTGATTTTATCGTAAAATTATCTACGAAAAGCTTTCCTTTTAGTTTGTTTTTCGACTGTAAAAACATTCAAATTTGCATTTTTAGTCATATATTCCATGTGCGACCCCTCCCTCTGACTCGTTACACTGTGCCCCCCCCTTCCAAAGTAGCCCCTTTGTTATTATTGCCTATTATTAATAATTATTAATTTCCTTAACCGCATTTACAGTCATCAAAGAGTGGAGTATCCTGGCAATCAGAAATTTCTGTGAAGAAAATGAAGATAACCAAAAGTACATCGCCAACTTGAAGCGAATGGACCAGCTATCTGAAGATTTTGATCGAGGAGTGAGCCATAGCTCTGATAAAGAGGTGTCAAATTTAAAGAATGCAGTAGACTTCTTTTCGAATTTAAAGCTGTGATGTCGTTTGATGTAAACAGTATGCACCGAGTCTCAATTACACCTCATTGATGTGCAATTCTAAACAAGTTTCTTGAACAATGTTTGCACTTAAATAACTTCGTATCACTTTTTGTGATCGCAAAAACATAAAGTAGTGGAAGAGATATGATGTTTGGATGACCGCCATTTTGTAAAAGGGTTTTTAAGTTTAAAGGGTGGTAACAATGCTCTTAAAGCTTTAAAAGCAACGCAAAGCTTGGGAAATTGCAAGCATGCATTCAGATTCAACAAGAAGCATTGGTGCACTCTGAAAACACATCAAGAAGACTCATCAATGAACAGATCGTGAGCAAAAAGTATTTACAGTAAACACTGTGCTAATGACCTGATCTCCGATGTAATACTTTGTCTGCTCAGAATTCTCCTGCACTAAGGCTTTGGATTCTGATTCAAAAAAGTTCTTGCGGATTATTCTCCTTTAAAATTGAAAAGAGCAATTCAAGTCTTAGCTGTGAAACTCCACACCCAGACTTTATGTTTGAAATTTTCATGTTTTACAATCATCAAGAAGTTAAAGATACCTAATAATTATTAACCGAGGTTTAAACTTTGTATGTTATGATGGAAGCTGTAGGATATGATAAGGCAGTTTGCCTTAGACCCTGGAAACTATGGATTTATTAATTAAGGGAAGTTAGGAGTTATAAGTTACCAGATTGCCATTTTCCGAGTACCTGTTATCCCTCAACCCTCTGTTTGCCGTCCTATAGGTTTACCTGGCGTTTAAATTTAACAAATCATAGTCCACAGATTTAAGGTAGGTAACTAAGATTTTGAGAAGTTAAAGATTTATTCATTATTGAGTTTTATTTTGAAATTTGCTCAAGAAATCATCGAAAAAAAATTGTTTAATTAAGATATATTTGTCAAATCAAATGTATTAGATCAAAGTTGAATTATGAGTTGTAACTCTTTATTCCCTTTTTGGAAGGGAAGGGGTTGTATGCTTACTTACTTTTATATTCTTTTATTTTTTCTGTTTCTTGAAAAAAATATAACTTTTTATTACAAAATATTTGCCGTTTTAACTTCTCCCAGTCTTTTTACTAAAATTTATTTTTCTCCACCATTCACTTTACACCACTCTCGTAAAAAATACCTTTTGAAGATCTTTTCAATTACGCAGTAAAACCTCAATTTACCTATCGCACCGGTCTGATTCACATTTTTTCTGTTTTTATTTTTTGCGTCTCTAATAAACAAAGAAAATTCGGTTATTTGAGCAAGAATGCTTTATGTTTTAAAAGCAAAATTGAAATCTGCGGTATCAAATCAACAGAAAATCCGGCAGTGTAAAAGATCTTTTCATTAAATTGAGGGTTTTCTACCCATAGCACAGTGGAATTGATTCCAAATCAACCCTTGAAGGCTAAAGTGGAATCACTGACCCAAAAAACCCCCAGCTACCAAATTTCATAGTAAATCAAGCAGTGTTAAAGACTTTTTGATTATACTGGGGTTTTTACACTATTGTGCAGTGAAGCTGACTCTCAACCAAGTTTCGTGATCATAAATGGATTCAGCAATCTCAAGAGCCCCCAAATTACTATTTCATGACCATCATTGATCAGCTTTAGGACTTTTGTCCAGCTAGGATTGGCTCGTGAGCCATAGTACGTCGTGGTGACTATTGGACATGACTAATAACTGTTTGTATCTACAGGAGGGAGATGGTGTTCCATTTACAGCAATTTGAAGGCACTTTCTTTCGAAAAAACCACGCTCTACAAGTGCCTTCAATTTATTCGATAAAACCAAGCCCTACATTCTACAAGTGCCTTCAATTTACCGTATATGCAACACCATCTCCCTCACGTACGAACAGTTATCTCAAAAAGTCTCCACGGCGCGGCACTAGTATAGTGGTTGGTTTTGCATTAACTTAATTTTGAAGGCACATTTTGGATTTCCTTCAACATGTTTAAGTTCAAGCATAACGCCCAACTGCACCATTTTGGCGTGTATTGCTGAGGAAATGCCCTCTTTGGATTGATTTTCTTCCCTATCTTGATAGAGTGTGCCGTCTTTTCTTCTGTTAGAATTGGTGCCTCGGTAATCACTTTTCGCCTTCCTCGGCGAATTCCACGTGATGCGAGTCTCAAGTCCCTTTCCTGCCTGAATCCGGCTCTCACATCCCCTCTTCCTTCAGGAGGGGGGGGAGGGGGGTCCCCTGAGAAAATGTGCCTTTTCAATAATATTGTACACGTGTTTAGCCATTTTTCGGTAACTGCAGTCGTTAGGGGAAGTGTGGGTGGCATGGGACACCTGGAGGGTTGGGACAGAGCGTTTTTCTCAGTTTGGTTGGCACTACCAACTTCATCCTGGGATGAAAAACTCTACTAGTGACTAGTGAGGCCCGCACTGTCAAATGGAGTTCGGAGGCAACGGGCGTGTTGTATGAACTTTTTTTATTGCATTTTATGAACTTAGAATGAAAATCATTGACCCCATATTTTTTCCTTTTTTTCTTTGGACGCGCGAACACCGAGAAAAAAGGGTGCAAAGTTTCGCAAAATTGAAAATATTTGAAACGACCCTGTTTTAGCGGGAAGAGGCTACGGTGGCTTGCTACTGCGTTACGATTTGTATCGCTGAGCAGTGCGAGAGTTGAGACCAGCGAGGCCAGCCGCTAAGCGCAAGCGCCGCGCCGGGAATAAAAATGGATTTGTTGTGAGATAACTATTCCTACACGATCGTTCTGGTTTTGCATAAACTGTGAATTGAAGGCGCAACGAAATTACCTACGGACTCAACCGTGGCCTAACCTCCTACAGCATCCAAAAGCGCCGCGCGGTGGCCCACTATGGTCCGGATGCCCCAAATCCTCGGAATAAACCTCTAGACTGCTTGGATTTGGGTGAAATTTAGGGTGCGGGGGTTTTTTGGGTCGCTGATTTCATTTTTAGAGTCAAAAATGACATTTGATTAATTTTTTGGCAAAATTTTACAGTTTTTTGGAAAAAAAATTATTTCTTTAAAAATTCCAATAATTAATTGCACCTGTACCGCGGCGGAGACTTTTCCATTTTTCTTTGGCGTGATGTTTAACATTTCACGGAATTACTTATTTACAACAACAAAAGTTTGGTAGAAAAAAAAACCATAAATCTAAATGATCATCCGGGGGGGCAGCATTTAAGGCTATAGACCCTCCCAAAAATGCTTTTTAAAAATGCTTTTTAATATTGACTTTTATAAGTTCCCCTTAAATGGAAGAAGCAACATGCGAAGAAAGCCTACTGACACCGATTTCAGAGGAAGTTTGTAAATAACCCTTATTACAGTCACGGAGCATAAAATCTCAATAAATCAATATTAAATTGGAATAAAGTAATCGTTCGAAGCTGAACAAAAGATAATCGACAACATTGCTTCTTAAATTGGAGATATTTACTCCAAACGAATAGTTGCAAAAAATAGGAACAAATCAGAAACAATGTATGACTCTTCACAAAAAAGCTGAAAAAAGTAATAATCATAATAATAATAAAAATAAGAAACAAAACAAATTATAGCAATAATCATAATAATCACAGCCTTTCTGCTTAAAATTGACAAAGATGAGAGAGGCAGAGAATTTGCAAACAAATTAGCATTACAAAATTTTCGACTCCAGTCACAAATATAGAAACACAAAATAAACATAAACTATGCGAATCACAAAATGAAATGAAAAATTAAACAAACACAAACAAACAAACAAAGAATAAAATCTCAAGATTTTAAGGACTAGTCCTTCCTTAATACCAGAAAAAGGGGGACTCAAAACATAGGATTAAGTAAATCAATAAATGCATTATTTGACTTTCTGCAGAAAGAAGTTTGAGAAAAATAATAATCATAGCCTTTTTGCTTTAAACAGACAAGTTTCACCTAATTTTCAAACAAATCAGCTGCAAACCTTTGTTCAAAAGACTTTTGTTCAAAAGTTGAAATTTTAAGTACCATTGTGCGACGACCGCGCTATAGATGTCCATTAATGTTTGCGAGAGGAGTTCTTCAAAGTGATTTCAGTCAAATTTTTACATCATTGTTTTACTTCCCGTGTATCGAATTATGAAAAATCCGTAGGAACGCATATAGGTGGTTTTCAACCTAAAATAGTCTTTTCTCAAATTGGTGCGCCTTGTAGCGACCGTTTGAGGTTTGACCAATCAGATAATATGTTAATCTAACCGTCAAGCCATATTTCAGCGGCGAACCAGCGAGAACCAACTTACTTTTTCTCTCAAATATGTCATTTATCAGGGTTTCTCGAGTTGCAATAATTGGGCTCCAAAACCCCCCCTAACCAAACTGTCTAAAAAAATCGGCAAAGGCGTTTTCTTACAGTCAAAAGGTTGTAGAAACATAATTCAAGTCCGAAAACTCAATCGGATCATGCATTCGGTAACTTTTAACTCGATAATATTTCTCGTAAAATGGACACAATTTGACGTTGTCCAAAACTTCAAAGTTTAGGTGCCATTGTGCGGCAGAAAAAAAAAACAAAAAAATCAAATAATGCTTGAAAATAGTTCGTAGGAAGGTTGTGAACAAAGAGCAAAGACATTATAGAAGAAGACTGGCCCCTAGCGGCGAGATTTGAAGCCGGTTACTGTCATAGGCGAGGGCTTCCCCGCTCGGGGGTATGAACCAAATTAACATTGCGTCTTATGGAGCCGATACATAAAACTGTTTCAAAAGAATATTAATAACTGTTAGCTTTCAAAAGTACGCAGATATGATATGCAGCTTATGCCAAAGTTGAGATTGACGAACTTAAACGAATGTTTCGGTCAATTTATCCGCTAGATATTTACGATTGAAAGTACGGCAGAGAGGTTATGGGTGCTAAAATAAACAATGACCGACCGATCGTTAACTTCGATTATTAAAGAACGGACGCTTTAAATTGATCCAAATTTTCGGTTTAAATGTATGGTATACTATACTGTACAACATATGTGAGACTCGACACGGTTATTCGCAAGAATAATTGACTAAAATAGGTTTGAAGAGCGAGGCTCCATAAGAGCTAATGTTAATTTGGTTCATACCCCCGCGCGGGGAAGTGCCCTGCCCATCAGCCCGTGCCAAGACTGGCTTCACTTTTCCCCCGTGCAAAGAGATAGCAAGGGCCAGTCTTCTTCTATAATGTCTTTGACAAAGAGTAAACAAGAGTCGCAATTGAATGGAAGGCTTGCGTGGTCAACGTAGATAAGGGATCCGAACGCGGGCTGGCCTCTGATTGGCTGCAACGGGTGGAGCAAAAATGACTCGGGGTATAGGAAAAATAACACGGGATTTTCGTTCCGGGGCGTTTATCTCGAAACCTAAGCAAAATCATATCTAAAAAAATTATACGAGTCGATTCAGCAGATTTTTCCAAACAATTTGATAGGTCATAAGTGCCACTTTATTGCAAATTCGAAAAGACTGTTTCAGTTTAAAAGTAAGCACAATAGTGAGTTACTCAAACACTGCTCGAACACACGCCAAGCATGTAATCACACTATTGTGCATACTTTTAAACTGAAACAGTCTTTTCGAATTTGCAATAAAGCGGCACTTATGACCTATCAAATTGTTCGGAAAAATCTGCTGAATCGACTCGTATAAATTGCTTGGATACGATTTTGCTTAGGTTTCGAGATAAACGCCCCCGAACGAAAATCCCGTATTATTTTCCCTATACCCCGAGTCATTTTTGCTCCACCCGTTGCAGCCAATCAGAGGCCAGCCCGCGTTCGGATCCCTTATCTACGTTGACCACGCAGGCCTTCCATTCAATTGCGACTCTTGTTTACTCTTTGGTTGTGAATGATAATTCAGGCCCAAAACCCCATTTCCATAGCCTTTTTTTGGAGGTTTATTCCGAGGATTTGGGGCATCCGGACCATAGTGTGGCCCGGTGGCACAGAATACTGCAATCAGAATGGAAACGTCGGTTCATTTTGAAGCATTACTTTCTTGTCCGCCATCTTGAGAATTTCAAGTCCACCATCTTGAAATGTCGCCGAAAGAGGCCGAAAAAATGTTTCCATTGGCCCTTCGTTGGAGTTTCCATTATGATTGTATTATTCTGTGCTTATAGGTACTAAGTATTAACGATTTTAAGATTGTCGCGAGATTTTTTCGAGCTAAGTTGCGCCTTCAATGTGTCGGTTCGGCCACTCTTCGTACTCCTCACTCGACGCAGGCGAGGGGCTAGTGCGGGCGGAACGGGCGGAGTGGAGTGGAAGAGCCGTCGCATATCAGTCCCACACTCACACTCACACGCACAACTGTCGCGTCCGCTTTCACTCATTTTCGGCAAGGCGCGGCATTTGTTATCTTCGCGTCGGCTTTCCTGCCTCTGAGTCTTCGTATTTCCTACGAGGTATTGAAGTTTAGATTGTTGATTCACTTTATCAGGTTGCATATTTATACAGTAGTTAACTCACTTTTTGTTTGTCGGTCCTGATTGTTGTATTTTTTCAAACTATGATCATTTCGAATCAGTACAGATTCATCTTCAGGTTACAGGTAGGATCGCGACCGCGACTTGTCGAAAATAAAGTAAAAGAAAGTTACGAAAATAAAATATAAGATAAATAAAACGAACAACACATAATAAACAAAGGATGACCGATACGCGTTACGAAAACTGGTCGGCCTGCGTACTGGTTACCGCGCATGCTCTTCCGCGCATAGTGACGGTGGAAAATACAAGGCTACCACCTCACTCTCTAGTTGTGAGTTAATGAGAGTTCCTGTTGTTTTTCTCCGATTGATTTCCAATTGCTCCAACACGTTCATTTTGCGGCCTTTTTTACAACATCTTAAAAGTTTGGTATGACAGTTTTCAAACAGGTGTTTTTCGTTAATTAAGTGGTCACTGAGAGATGTGCTTCCAAGTTTTCCAAGCCGAGCATTGGCGAAATGTTCTTTGACTCTGGCGAAGTTCTAGAACTTCGCACAATCATACAGATCGCCACCAATAATGGGTACAAAAAGACTTCAATCATGCAAATGATTAGAAGAAAGTTAGACAAGAAAACAGGCGCGCTACTTTTCAAAGGTGAACATAGTGCCAACCAAAAGAAAGAAAGGTGGGTTGCAATCCCCTACTCTGAACAAGTATCAGAAAAAGCTAGCAAAATTATTAGCCACCAGGATAACCTCAAAGTCACATTTAGTAACCAAAAAAACTTAGGCCAAATTCTTATGAACACCAGACCCAAAGAAAAAGACGTTTTAAATAACAGTGGGATCTACAAGGTTGAGTGTCAATGCGGTAAAGAGTACGTTGGTCAAACTGGTAGAACAGTTAATGCCAGAGTCAAAGAACATTTCGCCAATGCTCGGCTTGGAAAACTTGGAAGCACATCTCTCAGTGACCACTTAATTAACGAAAAACACCTGTTTGAAAACTGTCATACCAAACTTTTAAGATGTTGTAAAAAAGGCCGCAAAATGAACGTGTTGGAGCAATTGGAAATCAATCGGAGAAAAACAACAGGAACTCTCATTAACTCACAACTAGAGAGTGAGGTGGTAGCCTTGTATTTTCCACCGTCACTATGCGCGGAAGAGCATGCGCGGTAACCAGTACGCAGGCCGACCAGTTTTCGTAACGCGTATCGGTCATCCTTTGTTTATTATGTGAGGCATTCTCTAAATGCGTACGTGACCGAGCTACGCATAAAAGTTGAAAAAAAGTGTTATCAGAAATCCGCTTCCGTGATACTGATATCTGGAGACTCTATGGCCGGACTTTTTAGACATGCTCCCCAATTTTCAGATTAAAATATTAAGTCGTTCAAAAGTTATAGCGAAAAAAAGTCGGTCTCGTACGTGACCAAATTAGGAACGCGTATCCGGCACTGTCCGCTGTTACATGAAATTTCAGGTCGCCTGGAAAAGAAAAAAAAAATCTGTTGGCCTTCTCAGAGACCTCATACCCTATAATTTCCATCCCACCAAAAATCGCTCGTTAAAGATTGATTTTATCACCTAAATTTCTTACTTACGCAAATAGTGGAGGTCTCGTACGTGACGGTCTCGTACGTGACATTTTTTCCCATGGGGTCACGTACGTGACAAATTTTCTAAAACAGGGCATATCTCGTGATTTTATGAACGAATTTTTCTGAAAATTGGTATCCTGGGGAATTTTGACCCAAGAAAGACGAATCCGGTGTCAGTTTTAGCGAATTCTCAAATCCAAGATGGCGGCGTAGCGCACGCTCACAAATACAAACTAGACAGGAGTTAGGCTAATTTTAGGCCGATTTTGATGAAATTTGGTACCCCGGGGTATTTTGACCTGAGAAAAACGAATCCGGTGTCAGTTTCTGCGAGTTCTTAAATCCAAGATGGCGGCGTTGCGCACGCTCACAAATACAAACTAGACAGGAGTTAGGCTAATTTTGGGCCGATGTTGATGAAATTTGGTAGCCCGGGGTATTTTGATCTGAGAAAAACGAATCCGGTGTCAGTTTCTGCGAATTCTCAAATCCAATATGGCGGCGTTGCGCACGCTCACAAATACAAACTAGACAGGAGTTAGGCTAATTTTAGGCCGATTTTGATGAAATTTGGTACCCCGGGGTATTTTGACCCGAGAAAAACGAATCCGGTGTCAGTTTCTGCGAATTCTCAAATCCAAGATGGCGGCGTTGCGCACGCTCACAAATACAAACTAGACAGGAGTTAGGCTAATTTTAGGCCGATTTTGATGAAATTTGGTACCCCGGGGTATTTTGACCCGAGAAAAACGAATCCGGTGTCAGTTTATGCGAATTCTCAAATCCAATATGGCGGTGTTGCGCACGCTCACAAATACAAACTAGACAGGAGTTAGGCTAATTTTGGGCCGATTTTGATGAAATTTGGTACCCCGGGGTATTTTGACCCGAGAAAAACGAATCCGGTGTCAGTTTCTGCGAATTCTCAAATCCAAGATGGCGGCGTTGCGCACGCTCACAAATACAAACTAGACAGGAGTTAGGCTAATTTTGGGCCGATTTTGATGAAATTTGGTACCCCGGGGTAATTTGATCTGAGAAAAACGAATCCGGTGTCAGTTTCTGCGAACTCTCAAATCCAAGATGGCGGCGTAGCGCACGCTCACAAATACAAGTTAGGGGCGAGTTTGGCTAATTTTGGGCCGATTGTTATAAAACTTGGTACCCCGGGATAATTTGACCTGAGAAAAACGAATCCGGTACTAGTTTTTGCAAATTCCCGAATCCAAGATGGCTGCCTTGTGCTAACTAACAAGTACAAGTTAGTGTGGAGTTTACCTACTTTTGGGGCGATTTGCATGAAATTTGGTATCCCGAAGTAATTTTATTTATTTTTTTATTTTTATTTCTTTTCATTTAATTTGTTATTGAATCAGCAGCAATCTTTAATTCACCGATGATTCACCAAAAGAAAACACATTTCAGTTTGGTGCGGAAACTCCTTGTACGTCAATATCTAATCAACCGATGGAACTATCGTTGAAATCGGAAATAAGATCGCTCAGATTTGGATAATTTTACAGTGTTTGTACCTACCATTTGGGATTATAATACATTTCAGAGTATTTTTTTGCATTGGCATCCTATTGCACATAACTGATTTGTGTGTTATTTCGGCAAACCGGTTGAATCATCGGTGTCTTCAGATAAGGATCCCGTTAATTTCGCACCAGTAGTAGCCATTGAGTCCCTCATTGACCAGATTTCACAGATATTATTCGATGGGCCGAGTTTGCATTTGGAAAACCTGCATCGGACTCGTTCTTCTCCGGTCTAGTTACTCTTGGGCGCAATATTTGACCAAAGTCTGCTCCTTAATAGCTAAAATATATCTGTTTTGTATTTGTCGACTTGCGTAAGGCATCTATTTTGGATTTAGAAACTGTCAAAAACCAACATTCTATTCGTTTTCTCTTGTCAAATTACTCTCGGGTAAAAACTTTCTTCAAAATTTGCCCCAAAAAAGCTGAACCATTCACCGTTGAGTATTTGTGGTTACGCGCAAGGGAGCCATCATGTATGTGGGATTTTAAAAAAAAGTCATTCGATTCGTTATTCTTGGGTCAAATTGCTATCGGGTACCAACTTTCATGAAAATCGCCTCAAAAGTAGGTAAACCTCCCTCTAATTTGTATTTGTGAGTGGGCGCAAGGCCGCCATATTGGATTTAATAATTCGCAGAAACTGACACCGGATTCGTTTTTCTCGGATCAAATTACCCCGGGGTACCAAATTTCATCAACATCAGCCCAAAACTAGCCTAACTCCTGTCTAGTTTGTATTTGTGAGCGTGCGCAACGCCGCCATATTGGATTTGAGAATTCGCAGAAACTGACACCAGATTCGTTTTTCTCAGATCCAAATACCTCGGGCTACCAAATTTCATCAACATCGGCCCAAAATTAGCCTAACTCCTGTCCAGTTTGTATTTGTGAGCGTGCGCAACGCCGCCATCTTGGATTTGAGAATTCGCAAAAACTGACACCTGATTCGTTTTTCTCGGGTCAAAATACCCCGGGGTACCAAATTTCATCAAAATCGGCCCAAAACTAGCCTAACTCCAGTCTAGTTTGTATTTGTGAGCGTGCGCAACGCCGCCATCTTGGATTTAAGAACTCGCAGAAACTGACACCGGATTCGTTTTTCTCAGGTCAAAATACCCCGGGCTACCAAATGTCATCAAAATCGGCCCAAAATTAGCCTAACTCCTGTCCAGTTTGTATTTGTGAGCGTGCGCAACGCCGCCATCTTGGATTTGAGAATTCGCAGAAACTGACACCGGATTCGTTTTTCTCGGGTCAAAATACCCCGGAGTACCAAATTGCATGTAATTCTGTCCAGCATTAATGGCTTATTAGCACTTCTGGCTTTCGCATAATATTTATCTGAAGATATCACAATACATGCGGTGGGGAACTTGGCGTTTGAAACAATCTGCCAGTCCGCCATTTTGAAAAGATTAACCTACGCTGAAATGTGTCTTAAACGTCAGGAACAGGGAGCTACAGAAAAATCTAGCTGCGAGACGAAATAGTTCACTGGAATGAGATCAATTCAATGCTACTTTTGCGGAGTTCTCCAATCTATTTTGTAATAACTTATTCGTGGCCTTCGACTCCCGGCGGAAGGTGCAAACTAAGTCCGCCGGAAGTAGTAAGCTAATTTCGCCGGAAGTAGATAGGGTTTTCATGACTTTTCTTAAAATGAAACGAATCATTAACTCGACAATCTCACAGTATTCCCTCATACATGATGGCTGTGGTTTGGTAAAGATATTTTATACACGGAAGGGAAAAATTACGCCGTGTTGTGTGGGGATGATATTGCCTGCAGTGGGGTTCTCCAGAATCGGTCTCGTACGTGACAGAAAATAAAATAGTCGGAAAATGCATTTAAACTTATTTTAAAGCAAATCTGACGGGATGCTCTAATAAAGCTCAATCATATCCTTACTTTTACGAATTATCGTTTCAATTTATTCGAACAGATTCGCCACAAATCAATTTTTCGTACTTTTCGGTCTCGTACGTGACATTTTGACGCATCTAGATTACAAGTTGTAAATAATCATTTTTTTACTTTCCAAAAATTTTCCGCTTTCGGGAATCTATTCCAATTGCAACTGATCGCAGGATGTCCAAGTCTCGTAAATCAAATGTTTAGATATCAGCAGAATACAGTGGTGCCGACTTTTGTACAAAATCACGCTGACGAACATGCTCAGGAAGTAGAGCGAAAATACCTTAGAAATTACCAACATTTTCACAAAATGAAAACGGATTCGTAAAATTAAGAAGTTATGCTATTCGCCTGAATAATTGTTTCTTATTTTACGTGAACTTTATTTTTCCAACTTTTTTCCTCCTATTTAGAGAATGCCTCATGTGTTGTTCGTTTTATTTATCTTATATTTTATTTTCGTAACTTTCTTTTACTTTATTTTCGACAAGTCGCGGTCGCGATCCTACCTGTAACCTGAAGATGAATCTGTACTGATTCGAAATGATCATAGTTTGAAAAAATACAACAATCAGGACCGACAAACAAAAAGTGAGTTAACTACTGTAGAGGTATTGAAGATTTGCGTCGGCCTTGACCGATTGAACAGACCCTTACATTTTTGCATCATTTTTAATTCCATCTCACCTGCTCGCACTGATTGTGAGTTTCAAATCAGACGTGGCGCTTGCGGCCAATTTACCCTCTGCTTGCCGTTTCAAAGGAACAATTTCCAACTGACCAACGCCCGCACTCCAATTTCCACTCATCAAAACAGTTGAATTGGTTTGTTATGCTGATGATTCATTTTTTTCAGCATCGGATGATGGGTGAGGAGAGGAGAGTGGCTAATCATTCGATGGACACACTAGCATGACTTGAGTCGAGTTCCATCCAGTAGCAGTCCGTCGAAGAGGCAGGGGGAAAAGCTTTAAGTACTCAGCCCCCGCGCCCAGAAACTCAATCGTAGAAGGGCTAAAAAAGGGAAATAAAAGGTAAAAAAAAAGAAAAAGAGAAAGCAAAAATTCGCAAAATGTCTTTCCAGATAAAGAAAGTAGAGAGTCTCAGCTTTTTTTTGATACAATGGAAAGTCGAGTATTTTTGAGTACATCATGCGAAAATTTCATTTGAATCTATTGATGCTCACTATTTTTTTTGCATTTCTGAGATGCGCAGAAATAAGACATCAATTATGCCGTTCTTGCTTATGATCTCAACCTTTTAAATCGCAAAAATTCGCAGAATGTCTTCCCAGGTAAAGAAAGTAGAGAGTCTCGGTTTTCTTTTAATACAATGGAAAGTCGAGTATTTTTGAGTATATCATGCGAAAATTTTATTGGAATCTATCTATGTTTATTGTTTTTTTCCCGTGTGTTTCTGAGATGCGCAGAAAGAACAGATCAATTATGCCGTTCTTGTTTATGACCACAACTTTGTAAATCGCAAAAATTCGCAGAATGTCTTTCCAGATAATGAAAGTAGAGAGTCTTAGCTTTCTTTTGATATGAAGGAAAGTCGAGTATTTTTGAGTATTTCATGCGAAAATTCATTTGAACGTATCGATGTGTTCTGTTTTTCCCCCGTGTGCATTTCTGAGATTTGCAGATCAATCAATTATGCCGTTCTCTTTTATGATCTCAAACTTTTAAATCGCCAAAATTCGCAAAATGTCTTTCCAGATAAAAAAAGTAGAGAGTCTCAGCTTTCTTTTGATACAATGGAAAGTCGCGTATTTTTGAGTATATCATGCGAAAATTTCATTTTAATCTATAGATGTTTATACGTTTTTTTTTTTCATAGTGCGTTTTTGAGAAGCGCAGAACGAACACATCAACTGTGCCTTCTATTTTATCATCACAATTTATATAAAATCGCAAAAATTCGCAGAATGTCTTTCCAGATAATGAAAGTAGAGAGTCTCAGCTTTCTTTTGATATAAAGGAAAGTCGAGTATTTTTGAGTATTTCATGCGAAAATTCATTTGAACGTATCGATGTGTTCTGTTTTTCCCCCGCGTGCATTTCTGAGATTTGCAGATCAATCAATTATGCCGTTCTCTTTTATGATCTCAAACTTTTAAATCGCCAAAATTCGCAGAATGTCTTTCCAGATAATGAAAGTAGAGAGTCTCAGCTTTCTTTTGATACAAAGGAAAGTCGAGTATTTTTGAGTATTTCATGCGAAAATTCATTTGAACCTATTGATGTGTTCTGTTTTTCCCCCGTGCATTTCTGAGATTTGTAGATCAATCAATTATGCCGTTCTTTTTTATGATCTCAACCTTTTAAATCGCAAAAATTCGCAGAATGTCTTCCCAGATAAAGAAAGTAGAGAGTCTCAGCTTTCTTTTGATACAAAGGAAAGTCGAGTATTTTTGAGTATTTCATGCGAAAATTCATTTGAACCTATTGATGTGTTCTGTTTTTCCCCCGTGCATTTCTGAGATTTGTAGATCAATCAATTATGCCGTTCTTTTTTATGATCTCAACCTTTTAAATCGCAAAAATTCGCAGAATGTCTTCCCAGATAAAGAAAGTAGAGAGTCTCAGCTTTTTTTTGATACAATGGAAAGTCGAGTAAGCGAAAATTTTATTTGAATCTATAGATGTTTAAACGTCATCCCCCCCGTGTGATTCTGAGATTCGTCGGCTGATGTATGATTCGTGTCCACTAAATTTGATGAATTTGAGGACCCCACTACCCTTTAAAAGGTGCTTTATGGTCATATATGATGCTATTTTCTTGCTCTTTGTACTTCTAATTTGTCAATCTCAGACCTTCTTTCAATGATCTGCCAATATACTTTTTGGAGGTTTTCGGGCGCTAGATTGCCGAAATTACACACTATGTGCAACGGACGAAATTACAATTTTTGCTCAAAAAATTTTGTTCTTTGTTTACTGCGACATATATCTAGTTTATCCAAGGTACGCACTGTCCGTCAAGAATGCTTAACAGATGCCAACCTTGCTACCGGTAGCCGAAGAAGGAGCGACATACAGGGGGTGGGAAAACGCACGCACACCCCCACCCATTTTTTTACTGTTTGATATTTTGAGACGCGGTTTTCGGCATTCTTTCTCACGTCGAACGGCTACTCTTCTGGGGCTATTGTGCATGCCACCCTCTAACATGAAGCTTTTTCTGTTTTTTTTTTTTTTTTTTTTTTTTTTTTTTTTTTACTCTGAGTTGAATGTGGTTCGTCTCGCAATCCGATTTGAAAAACCAGGCTGTATCGAAATTCTCAAGGTTCCGTCTTTGTTTGCCTTTTTAAACTAAGGTCTTTATCTATTTTCAGTGCCATTTTTAGAGGAGAAACTCTTTAAGTCCGTTTCCCGGCAAAAAAAAAAAAAAAAAAAAAAAAAGAAGAAACGAAACGAAACGATACTTGTGCTACTTTTAAATAAATCGACATATGCGAAAGAACTCAAGCGGACTTTTAAGCGGACTGGAAGCGTTATCCCCGGTAAAAATGTTCTAATGTTCGAACAGTACGCTCAGTGGCGTCGCGTGCAATTCGGCAACAATGTATTCTATCCATTTAAACTCATGTAAAATATCGAATTCAGGGTGTTTACAGTGCACAAGGAAAATTCGATATATTTAATGAGTTTAAATGGAGCAGTTGCATTGTTGCCAGATGGCAGGCGACGCCACTGTTTCCACTTATCTTCATCCCTTCTTTATATAAATGTTGGGAGGGAGGCTTAAGGTGTGATAAAAGAAACATGCGAACCATGCTGAAAAACACGGGGGAAAAAAGACGTAAAAAATTGGTGACGACATTTCGGCTCAAATCGCAGCCATTTTTAAGGCAAAATGTAAAAAAAAAAAAAAAAAAATCAAAATATTTGTTTGCGTGTTTTACAGCATTCTCCGGTTCACCTGTTTCTTTTGCGTCAAGTCGTCGCTTCATTATTTTCACCTAGTTTATATGGTAAAACTACCTTGTATTTCCCTTTTTAGCCCTTCTACGATTGAGTTTTCGGGGCGGGGGGGGGGGGGGGGCTGAGCCCTTAAAGCTTTTCCTCCTGCCTCTTCGACGGACTGCTACTGGATGGAACTCGACTCAAGTCATTCAAGTGTGTCCATCGAATGATTAGCCCCTCTCCTCTCCTCACCCATCATCCGATGCTGAAAAAAATAAATCATCAGCATAACAAACCAATTCAACTGTTTTGATGAGTGGAAATTGGAGTGCGGGCGTTGGTCAGTTGGAAATTGTTCCTTTGAAACGGCAAGCAGGGGGTAAATTGGCCGCAAGCGCCACGTCAGATTCGAAACTCACAATCAGTGCGAGCAGGTGAGATGGAATTAAAAATGATGCAAAAATGTAAGGGTCTATTCAATCGGTCAAGGCCGACGCAAATCTTCAATACCTCGTAGGAAATACGAAGACTCAGAAGCAGGAAAGCCGACGCGAAGATAACAAGTGCCGTGCCTTGCCGAAAATGAGTGAAAGCCGACGCGCGACGCGACAGTCGTGCGTGTGAGTGTGAGTGTGGGACTGATATGCGACGGCTCTCCCACTCCACTCCGCCCGTTCCGCCCGCACTAGCCCCTCGCCTGCGTCGAGTGAGGAGTACGAAGAGTGGCCGAACCGACACATTGAAGGCGCAACTTAGCTCGAAAAAATCTCGCGACAATCTTAAAATCGTTGATAGTACATGCACATGTTAATCGCAGTTATAGATTCCAATTTTCTGTTTGTTTTAATTTATTTAAGTAATAACATTTGTTGAACTCTTATCAGTAAGGAATCACGTCGCCTGTATAGCTGATTATACCTTGGGTGTTTTTCTCCTTAAGGCTAAGAAATACTTTAAGCATCGCAGTCACACTCGTGGCAGTGTCTATCAAGTCTGGAAAGTTGTGTGGAGCTGTCAAGTCGGTGATAACACCACCTGGATGTATTGCTTCGACTAGAATGCCTTCCTTTTGAAGCTCCAAGGCTAGAGTATGAGTGCTCATATTTAAGGCTGCCTAGAAGTGAAAATAAAAGAAAGGAAAGAAAGTAATGGCTTGATAAAATAAAAAATGGAGATAAAAATACTCGTAATAGGGGTCTTATTTACTTTTATTTTAACATCGTTCGTTATTGTGTTTGCATGATAATCACTTTACAAAATTGCGGCATTCTCGGCTAGGTATCAGGGCTGCCAGGTCTGGGGATTTTTCTCTAGATCTTAGATTTTTGGGATTTCTGGAGACTGGATATCTGAGATTTTCTGGGATTTCTGTGGTAATTTCTGATTCGGTTAGTTATTATTTATTTATTATTCCACCCCATAAAATCCACCAGTGGCGTAGCCAGGGGGGGGGGGGGGGTCCAGGGGGCCTGGACCCCCCCCTCCTTGACACCAAAATGTGTCCTATAAAAAGGTAATTTTTTGCGTTTTCAGACACTTTTGACCAAATTAGTATCTTTGGACCCCCCTTGACAATTTTCGGACCTCGGACCCCCCCCCAGAAAAAGTCCTGGCTACGCCACTGAAATCCACTCACACCATTTGTTCCCCATAAGCGCGTACAAATTTGTTACTTTTCACTCAAAACTACACATTTTCCGTTGATTCTCGCTTAGTCAGTGATTTTCCATGTAATCTGGGATACGTTGGTGTTTTCAAAAAAAAAAATAGATTTACTGTTGATTTACCGCAGAAGTGGGCTTATGGTTCCAAAATTCGAACCGGGACGCACACTTAAAACTGGCCGCGATGGAGGGTGTGTAGAGCTAGAGATAGTGATAGCTAGATAGGGCTAGAGCCCCCTAGAAATAATGGGGAAAACAGCCTGACCCTCGTAAATATAATAATGATGACACCCCGGTCAAAAGTGCCGTTCTCAACCATATTTAGAAGATAAACTTTATTAGTCGATACCCTGACCTTCCGCATTTTCACAGGATATTCAGACTGTATCTTTGTCATTATTGATGCGATAGTCATTATTGATGATTGTCAGCTTCTATGTGGTTCTTTGTTTTTTAATTTATTTTGTTTGTTTTGTTCTGATCTCATGGCATTGAGAAACAGTGTTCATCGGGTACCGTTATCAGCTGCGTGTTGACAAGTAGATAACTATTCGTACGCGACAGTGTCGTTTTAGTCTATCCTGAAAAATGAAGGCGCACCCATAAAAGTAAGACACCGGAATCACCCGATCGCATTGCTGGATCTTCTTGGAAGCGAGAATATGAAGCAATAATGTGTCGACATTACGTGGTCAACGTATGACCGATGACCCCTCTCCTCCTATTTCCCCTCTCAGATCGAAACACAAGGCCCGGGATCTAATAAAGCAGGGACCAAATAATGTTAGGTCCCGAGCATTGAATTGCGTGCATCTTGCGTGCGGTTTCGACCAATCATAAAGAGCTTACGCACGGTCATGTGGCCGTGAGTAAGTTACGCTCGGGACCGAACATTATTTGGTCCCTGATCTGTTTTGAGCTCGTTTATGTTTCGTTCGAATTCTGTACACAGTCTGCTCGTAAATACTGTCACAAGCAAAAACGCGTTTTTTTTTTTTTTTTTTTTTTTTTTTTTTTTTTTTTTTTTTTTTAGAAAACGACCAAGCAAAAGTAGGTACACATAACTATAAATATTCTGAAAGGTCATATCCTTTGGCGTTTGTCAAATCCTTAGGCATTACCTCTAGTAAAAGGCTTATTCCTTACGGGGCATTACACCCGCGGACCCTCCCGCCTGGGCTGCCTGATATGGCCAGTCCACTCCTGCAAATCGTTTTATTATCGAATGGTGAATACACTTCTAAAACTGTTTTGACAGATGGTGCACTCTGACTGTGATAGTTAAGGCTAAAGGCTAAGTTAAGGCTAGTTAAGACTAAGTTAAGGCTGAAAAGAAGTTGGTAGGTACTTGGACCTCACATTTTACCTTGCTTTCCCTGTAGGCCCAGTATAAGCCGCCAGTATTTCTCGTGATTGATCCACCGCGCGAGGTAATATTGATCAAAGCTGCTCTTGTCACACTCAAACCTGAGGAATTAAAAAAAAAAAAAAAAAATTGTTGGTCTTTGTTGGTTTTGTTGTTGTTGTTGTTATAAACTGTTGATACATACTTACCTCTACTTACTATGTATAGTAAAGCAAGAGCATTGCGGGAAAAACGCAGAACAATGGGTTAAATCTGCTTATGTGGGAACGTTGTAAATTCGACTCCGCGTGACAGCAGAGAAGTCCAAATGAAACACTGGATGCCTTGGTCTCAACATTTGTTGGATACTTAGTATTGAACAGAAATGAAAATTAACATAACAAATTAACATATACTCACTGTCGTTGTTCTTAGCAGCATTTACTTTAGCAGATATCTGTAGCAGTGGTAAAAAGGCCTATAACAGACAAAGGGAAAAAACCACCGTTAACAGAACCTATAACCCGCTTACCTATATACCAATCAAATTTAAGGATAATTTGAACGAAATGAAAAAAAGAGAACAAAAAAATGTGGTACATCTATGTACTATCGACCAATTAAAGATTGTCGCGAGATTTTCATGATTGAAGTTTCGCCTTCAAGGTTCTGGTTCGGCCACTCTTCATACTCCATACACTTTGTAGGTGAAAGGCCAGTACGGGTGGGGCGGGGAAGCCGTTGCAGATCAGTCCCACACTCACACCCATGACTGAAAATGTGTGAAAATCTTGAGACAATCTTTAATTCGTCGATAATACCACGCGAGAAAAAGTTCGCTGAGAGCAAATGCAGCAGTAATTACACAGGGTGTTCCACGTAAACTGCTCACTTTGGTTTTCTCAAACATATAACAATGAAAAAATCGGAAAAAGTCGGTTTTAGGGTAACTCGGGCCTGTATCTTATAAAAATTACCCACCATTATTTCGGCTAAATTACCCCAATCAGGGGGGGGGGGGGATTTGCTACCGATACTTACTTCATAGGCATAGGCCCGAGAGAAGTCGGGTCGATACAAATTCCTTAATTTTGTTCAAAATAGCATTATCTTTTAGTGCTGGCCAGTTCATAAAACAAGTTGAAAATTTACAAGCTGTTTCACGCTTAGGCATGCCACATTGCCACAATCAGGTCAATTCCAGCATTGTTATGAGGGTTTTCAACGAAGTTTTAAAACGAAAAGAGACCGTTAAGTAAGTACTCCGAACTGTGCGAGAAAAAGAGCCTCGACCTAGT
The DNA here is from genome assembly GCA_011764245.1 of Trialeurodes vaporariorum. Classification (NCBI taxonomy): domain Eukaryota; kingdom Metazoa; phylum Arthropoda; class Insecta; order Hemiptera; family Aleyrodidae; genus Trialeurodes; species Trialeurodes vaporariorum. The sequence goes on along the minus strand of VMOF01000024.1, from coordinate 50,011,865 downwards.
TACTCTGATGATCGAGTTATCCCTCGTGACCTGGGAAAAACTGATGACTATGCGACTGTTCCAAAAACGATACTATACAGGGTGTCCCAAAATTCATGGTAAATATTTTTACCACGTATTTTTGGGGTCAAAATAAGACCTTTTTTCCCTATAAACATGGGTCCGAAATTGCAGTCTTTTCGAGTTACAGTGTTGCAAAGTTTCCGAAAAACAAATTGAAAAATTGTCATAACTCCCTCGTGAATTGTTCTGAATGCTCGTAAATAGATACTCTGATGTAATTTTAGACGCTCTTGCCGATTTTGGCCATGAAAATGCTGTATGCAAAAATTTGAGGGGGGTTTCGGGGGTTTTTCTTGATTTTTCTCACTTTTTTTGGCCAAATTATGTGAAAACATGCTTTCGGTTTCATTGAACCCAAAAACGATTAGCATTATTTAACAGTTCGTAAAAAAATATGCATTTTTGGTCCTTAGAAGTTTTTTCATTACGCAAACTATTTCCGAGAAAATCGTCCCTTAAGTTGCAGAGGTCGGCCAAGAATTGACAAAATCAAAGGAACAGCTTGAGTCCCTTGATGGTCAGAATTATCCAGAATCAAAGGCTAGGAAGCAAAAAGAAAAAAAAGGAGAGAAACAAAGTTATCAGTTTTTTGCTTGCTCGCCCCTCCCCAAACTAGAAAAAATTCCAAGTTCCGCCTATATGGAAGCTAATAAATAGAAAATAATTACTCACTTTTGCTAACATAACAGGTGCAACACTATTTGTTGCAAACTTTGAAATGAAGAGATCAGCAGTGACGTTATTTAGAGTGTTATGCTTTGGATCCGCTCCGAGGGCGGCATTATTAATGAGCATAGTTAGTCCTTTATCTCGAACGATTTTACTGACTTCGTGCACCACTCTGTCATATTCATCAAACTTTGTCACATCTGTAACAGGTGCCATTGTTTATGACGGAAACAAAATTTAGAACATATAGATAAACCTATATACACCTGGGAGCTGATTCTGCTCTTTTGGTCGAGACGAGACGAGGTAGCGGGAACCAATCTCATTGGTTTAAATGTCATGTGACAGATTTCAAGTCATTCGAGGCATGAGGAGTCGGTCATTCGGTCTGAAATGAACGACTCGAACGACTTCAACATTTTCACTTGACGCCGTTTAAACCAATGGGAACGATCGATTTCCGCAATCTCGTCTCGTCTCGCCCAAAAGAGCAGAATCAGCCCCCAGTGTAGGTAATGCTTGGAACAATCTACAAAAAAAAATGCATCAAATGGGGCTGCTGCACACTTTTGCTGCAAGCGATTTAACAGTCGATTCCGCTGTAAAAACCTCGACAGATAACAATGGCAAGCACTAAAAACACCTGAAATCCACTCTTTTAAACTCAATAAACGCTTTTATTTGCGAAGGCGTGATGGTGGCCGAGGGCAGTGACAATGGGAGATTCCTATCTTAATTTCGTCACTCTTTCTATGCTAATCCGATGAATAATGGTACCGCAGCACATAGTGACACCGGTGTCAAATGAAAGTCGTCTTCTTATCGGTCACTTCTTGATGGAGTTACAATATTGTTAGATGGGAATCTCCCATTGTTACTACCCTCAGCCACCAATATGCCCGCGCAAAAAAAAGCGTTTATCGAGTTTAGGAGTGGATTTCAGAAGCTTTTAGTGCTGCCATCGTTATTTTTGGAGGTTTTTATTCCAGAATTGACTATTACATCGCTTTCAGCAAAAGTGTGCAACAGCCCCATTGATATCATAAAAAGGGGGGGGGGGGGGGAGAAAGAATAGAAGATGAGAGGAGCATGAATGGATCATAAGGAAAGTAAAAGAAACTAATATAAGGGAGGCAAGAGGAAGTAAAGTTGGTAAAATAAAAAATAATAAACAATAAGTGAAGTAAACAGAGAATGCAAAAGAGCTTCGAGGGTCAATAATCTCGACTTCACAATCTCAGAGAAATGAGCATATTATTTTGGCCCCAAATAATTTTGCATCCCGACTTTTTTCTAAACAATAAAAAAATGATAAATTAGTGCTTTCGATTGGGCAATTCATGTCATATAAGTGGACTAAATATTTTTTTGGTATTGTTTGGTTAAAATTTCCATTGTTTTAAGCGAAAAAAAACGAGATGATAACAAATGAGGTCATTTTATCAGCAACGTTGGCTAAAATTTTACTCTGAAATGTAGCTGGTTTCGTCGAAGAAAAGTTACTTTTTCCAAATTTTCTGGGACTACGCGAGCGAGGGATCTCCCAAACCCCCCATAGCAATCCCATGCCCCCCATGGTGATCTCGCCCCCCCCCCCCCTCAATGCAAAAGTCTAGTGACGCCAATTGATAGGGCCATTGTGTACTTTGCCCCCCTTCCGGACCCTCCATTCCAAAGCAAATTCTCAAATAAAAACAAACTATATAAATTACAAATCAATTTTTTACGTACCTAATTTTACCACGTGCAATTTAGGGTGACCCTCTTTCAGTTTAATCAGTTCCTGGAAAAAGAGAGAGGTTTCTTTTAAGGTAGGTATAACAATATTTTTTTTTTCTTTTTGTTTGTTTACCAGGGCAGTAACTCGGTAAACGTCCATCAAGTTTTATCAAAATTAATGACAGGGAGGAAAACTTTCGTTACACCATGTAAAAATCCATATTTTTTACAGCATGACTATAATTATAATTATTCCAATCAAGGTACCTACATACTTAACATTATAAGGTTATCAATATGATTAATTTAGGTTTTATGTATTTGTATATGTATAGTCTAGAGAGGATGTAGGAAACAAATTAAGACCGTTTAACCCATAAGGGCGCCCTCAAATACTATACCTATAGGCCTACAGCACTGCTATGTTCGCCCTCTTTTACCTCTCGCGTCTCTTCAAGGCAAGAGGAGAGGCTCTCTACCCAGAGCCGGATTACCGATTAACCATTAGGCTGACTAGTGAGTAGGTTATATAGCCCCTGGCGCGCACAATTTTAAGGGACCGTTTTTGAAAAAGCCCACTTTTACATGGAAAATGCCTCGAACATAGTGCATAGAGAAGCGCTAAAAAAAAAGAAAAAACCTCCACTTTTGAACCCACGGACCGCCGCGCCGCCGCGGCGAGCAAGTAAGCATGTAGCCTAGAGCGCTAAAAAGGATTAATCCGGTTTTGTCTCCACCTTCTGTAGCTCGCTCTGCTACTTGCATACAGTCAGTCGCCCTAATTTGGGACGTATGAGGCAAAGATTACTTATACTCCAGATATGGCACTAGCTAAAATCTTGTTGAGCGCCTTCATTGCTAAAACACATACACTGGCCCACGACCCCCACCCCGCCCGCACGTCTCTGACTTGACGAAATGTAAACAAACCGTGGGCCAGTGTATGTGTTTTAGCTCGGTTTTAGAAATGAAGGCGCTCAACGAAATTTAACATTGGCAAGATAGCTAGTGCCATACCTGGAGTATAAGTAATCTTTGGTATGAGGTAACATGGGACACTGGGACAGGGTTGTATGAGATACTTTACATGAAAATAGTGCAAACAACCCTGTCCCATGTTACCTCGTATGTCCCAAGTTAGGGCGACTGACTGTATGACTTTTGGCGCGAAATTTTCGTACTGCGTTGTAAATAGGTGAGATGTGTTTTCATGGTTATAAAAAGAAAAATATACCGTAGCTTTTTCCGGAGAGCGGCAAGCAGCGATGACGGCATTTGATCGAACGAGTGGATTCGATAAAAACTGCTTTACGAACTCGAGTCCAATTCCTCGACTTGCGCCAGTGATCAACACTGAATGAATTTCTGCCATGGCGAGTTCTTCACAGCTTAAAAAACCGTCAACTGATGGCAGATAAGGTATGAGCGCCACTCCAAAAGAGGTATAAAAAAAAGAAAACTGAAAGTCATTATGAAGGTTTTTATTCATGCATTTAAATATGTACCATGGCTTTCAAAAGTAAGTATCCTGATAGAAATTTTCATTACTTCATTTCTCGACCAATTTGCTAATGTTTACGGTTTTCAGGTCTTTCAGAGTCTCACACTATTGCTCGTTTGTGACTTGTGACATGCCAAAAAAAAAAAAATTAAAACTATGGAAAACAAAAGAAAAATTCATCAAGAACAATTTCGATGAGAGGACATTCTTTTGAAAGTCATAGTACTTATATTCACTAAAGAAATAAAGACCCGTGTGTTAGATAATGATACCATTATTATTGCCGCATTGCGTCATTTAGATATTCTTTGAGTTCATACATACAAGAAGTCAGAGGTGGATCCAAAAAAAATTTCTGGGGGGGGGTACACTTATGAAATTTGAAAGTTTAAGCATTGTATAAAGCAATTTTTAGGAACGAATTTCAGGAAAAATTTCTGACCTATACTTAATTACCTTTGCTCAGTAAAATGTTTGGGTTCATTCGAATTCAATAGAGGGAGAAAAATTTTGACTGGTATATGCACTTAATATAAGAAGTAGGAATCTTACCAAATAGTTGTATCAAAAATAAAGAGTAAGATAAATCGGACAAATATTTCGCAAAACTTGAGTAACCAAAATATACCACAAAATGCAGTCTATAGTCGTCCCTAAACTGACGATCTAATTGAGCTCACATTGAAATTAGCAGGATAAGCCGGTGCATGTTGACACAATAGGGTATTTAAAAACAAAAATGAGGCGTTGGCTGCTGGAAGGGCACTCCTCTACTAGAGTGTTTCATTATCTCTTTTATTGTTTTATCAATTCCTGAGAAAACACCTGTAAACAATTTAGTCGTGTCTTAAGTTCTGCAACTCGCCTACTCGCTAAAAAGGAAGATAATGGCGCATCGGCTGCATATAGGTCAGTGTAACTACGATGAAAGCGGATATGATATATGGTACAAAACAACGTAAAATTCATGGTTGCCAAATCTAGATCAATGTAACAATGAAACTCAACATGCCAATTTACGGAGGTGGAAATTCTACTATGAAAATATTTTGATGATCGGAAATTGGAAGTGAACATAAAAAACAAAACAAAAACAAAAAGCAATTTAAAAAAAAAATAAAAAAAAATAGACAGATAGATAGATAGATAGATAGATAGATAGATAGATAGATAGATAGATAGATAGATAGATAGATAGATAGATAGATAGATAGATAGATAGATAGATAGATAGATAGATATAGATATAGATAGATAGATAAATAAATAAATAAATAAATAAATAAATAAGTAAATGAATAAATAAATGGCTAAAACTTCGTAGAAATTTAAGATTTAATTAATTTTTAATATTGTTGACGAGATTGTAATTTTGTATCACGGCTGTTGCACACTTTTGCTACAGGCGATTTAAGGATCGATCTCGATGTAAAACCCTTCCAAAATAATGATAATAGCACTACTAACTCACAAAATCCACTCTTAAACTCATAAAATGTTTTCAAATGGGCGATCAAACTGGCGGTGTTGGGCATTAATAATGGGCGATACCCACATCTTAATAAAATTTCGCCACTCTCCTCTATGCTGGGAAGGAAGACACACACTCACAGAGTATCTAACCACCACAAAAATGCTAACCACTTACAGCCAATTAAGTAATGGTAGCGTCACACCTGGTGACACCAAAGCCAAAGGAAATTCGTCTCTTATTGGCCAATTCTAGATGGAGTGGCATAGTATTATTAGATACGTATCTCTCATTATTAGTGCCCAACACCGCCATTACAATCGCGCTTAAAAGCATACTATGAGTCGAGGGGCGGGTTTCGTAAGTTTTTAGTGCTACCATCGTTATTTTTGGAGGTTTTCTCATCTAAATCGATCCTTAAATCGCCTGCAGCAAAAAGGCGCAACAGCCGGCGCCTTTACTCGTGAGCAGGGCTTCGGAGCCGGAGCCGCGGTTAGATCTAAATTTTACGTTCTGCTCGGCAGAAAACTGTGGGAATATTAAAATGAATTTCAATTTATCATGCAAATTCTAAATCCAAAGGCTCTTGCACCGACAAACCTTGATTTCAAAGATTCGGTTTCAAGTTATTGCGTTGAGAGCTCTTATATAGAGCACGGCTCCCAAAAAGTGCTTCCTGAAGAGCTCCCAACGCAATAACTTGAAACTGAATCTTTGAAATTAAGTTCTGTCGGTGCAACAGCCTTTGGATTTAGTACTTTAATGATAAATTGTGACTCATTTTATTATTTCCACAACTTTCTGCCGAGCAGAACATAAAGTTCAAATCTAACCAGGGCTCCCGGCTCCGGCTCCCAAGCTCTGCTCATGAGATCACTCAAAAAGCTCAACTTACTTCTCTATACAACTTCTTAATCTGATGGGTTAGCCCCTTAAGGGCCAAGCCCGCGAGCATACTCGTATTCATCCTCTATAGACTATCACCCATCGTTTCAGTCTTCATTCCGGATGAAAACAACTATTGATGGTAACCCTTACAAGATAAGATTTTGTCGGGCGCCTTCAAATCGTCGTATAGGCCAATCCAGCTCCCCTGAGAACGAACAGTTAACTACCTCACTTTTATAAAGGAAATAGAGCTGTGTTCTGTTGAACTAACCTGGTCCTTACAGGGTTAATTTCTAGATTTGCCTAGAGTTTCTTTCATATTTTACCTCCAAAGTCCAAAATAATCCCGAAGCTCTACACCAACAATTTTGTTCGACAAAGAAGCGCAATAACAGCAATACGGTGTTATGAAAAGGGGTCCATCCAGCTACCATTAGGAGTGCCCCCCTCCCTCACAGAAAGGGATGGAACTTTCAGACATGATAGAGCTAAGCGTCAGCTTTCAGAATATGTGCAGTTTTTTAAATTTGGTCAACTGGAAGCGGGGGGGGGGGGGCAGGTACGTGGTCAAAGTCAAAACCTTTAATGCTCCTTAACTGTTGAACAAAAAGAGATATTGACGTAAACTTTGCGTCAAAAGATGCGCCTCTTAAAAGATCTTTCAATTAGTGTGCTACAACGTTTAGTTTAAAAATATTTGAGCCCGTTTTTGCCATTTTTTGAATGTTTGAAAACGGGCTCAAATATTTTTAAACTAGGTAACCGTTGTAGCACATCAATCGAAATATCTTTGATAGCCGCATCTTTTAAACCAAAGTTCTTGTCAATACAGCTTTTTTTGTTCAAAAGTTATGGAGCATTAAAGGTTAGGTTAGGTTAGGTTGACGAAAGTTGACGCTTAGCTCTATCATTCCTCGAAGTTTCGTCCAATTCTGCGGTGAGCCACTCCTAATGGTTGCTGGGTGGACCCCTTTGACCACTCCATCATGATTATTTTTATCAACACTAAAACTAAAACGGAAGATACGCAGATCTTATTGACACTGTTTTGGTGCCAGTGTGACACGCGTATTAAGGTTACTGAAATGGTGTTATCATGATTTTCATCATCAATTTCCAGCCTCTAATCGAAAAGTATCTTGTAAATCGACGGTCGAGATTTTATCATTTTTTCATTGCTCTACAGTGCAATGTGTAGAAATTTAGCAACCATGAATTTTACATGATTCAATAGATTTTTTGGTCCACTTTCATAAAATATATTCATTCATTGTCATTGTTATACAGACCAATATGCAGCCGGTGCGCCACCGTTATCTACATTTCGACGAGTTACGTTATGACTATTGACTCGGGCAATTTGGCAACGTTTCTTTTTTCTCCTTTAAATTTAATACATTAGAAAGGTTGAAACATCTGGTCATCACCGATAACCAAAGCATTCTATTCTTTCAGTGAGTTTAAATGGAGAAAGTAAATCGTTGTCAAATTTCACGCCTCGCTACTGGTGATGACAACTAGTTAACTATTCGTACGCAACTGTACCGTTTTAGTAAACCCTAAAAAATCAAGGCGCATTTTATCAAAGTAAGACAAGGTTTCTATCTTTCGGGCCATCAGCTTTGAGGGCGAACTTGAATCGGGTTAACGTCAGCTGCGTGTTTGAAAAGTACCTAGTTATAACTATATTCGTACGCGCTTGTAACGCATACTGCGTTATACTCGTGCTCGTCAGGGTATATGGAAGAATAGGTATGGACAGGAGGCGGGGTTTAAGGGGCTTTCGAGTTTTCCCGCCAAATGATGACGACACGCTTGTTTTGGCGATGACGTAGCCGTCACCTACTGCAGTAGCGAGAGATGGGGATCACGGGAGAGTGAGTGAGATAGTTCGGAACGGTAGGCGAATTTTATCGCGACCGTCTGGAACATCTGTGACGTAGCCGTCACCTACTGAGATAGGCTCCGCCTCCTGTCCATACCTGTTCTTCCATATACCTTGCTTGCTCGTGGCATCGTCAGAAATAGTCCCCTCATTGCTCCTTCAATACATAGTTTATGCAAAAATAGAATTTTCACGTAGGAATAGTTATCTCACAATAAATCCATTTTTATTCCCGTCCTTTTGGGAGTAGGTTCAGTAGGTGCTGCGGTTATGAGTTCTAGAGTCCCTTGATGAAAATATTGTACATAGAGAACCGACACGACGCTTTATTATGCATTTGAGAGGAGTCGACCGCGTGAACGCAATCGAAGGTTGAGTTCGGCAGTGGACCAGTGGACAGTGGTGGACAGACGAATTTGCCGGCATTCCGATCCGTCCCCAACAGTAAGTACAACTACTCATCGACTTTTTTGTGTTAAGCCTTCGATGTCGTCGACTCCTGCTCATCGCGCCCATGGAAAGCCTAAAACCAACAACCAACTCCGTTGAGCTCGTATCGGTACTCCCTTCCCTGTACAATATTTGCAATAATTGCATCAAGGGACTCTAGTCGAGTCCTTGGATAATCTTCTTGCGCCTTCAATTTACAGTTTATGCAAAAACAAAACCATCGTGTAGGAACAGTTATCTTACAGCAAATCCAATTTTATTCCCGGCGTTTTTGGGAGCGGAATGGATGCTACACATATCTTGGGATTTTTAGGAGACGCGACGCTACGGTTGAGTCCATTGAAGAATGGCTAAAAGAAAGGGCGTTGGAGTAAAGTCACGACGGCCTCATGTATTTGCAAGTAGTTGACCACAAGTAAGAATTTTAAAGGTTAAACTTTAAATCCTTTATTGCGGCTGGACGAAATTTTTTTCAGTTGCGGCTCTAGGAATCGAAAAACGGCGAGACACGTGTACAATATTATTGAAAGGGAACATTTTCTTGTGGATATTCCTGGTAAAACTGAGAACCAAAGAGCACCGAAAATTGTTCCAACTGTCACCTAAATTAGGTGACAATGGGGCTATTGCACACTTTTGCTGTAAGCGATTTAACAGTCGATTATGGCGTAAAAACCTCGAAAAATAACGATGGCGGCACTAAAAACTTCTAAAATCCACTCCTAAACTCAATAAACGCAGTTATTTGCGGGAGCGTAATGGTGGCCGAAGGCACTAACAATGGGAGATTCCCATCTAACAATTCTGAAACTCCATCAAGAAGTGACCAATAAGAGACTACTTTCATTTGACACCGGTGTCACTTGGTGTTGCGGTACCATTCATCGGATGTGGATCATCACTCTGATGTCGACTAATTACTCTGTGAATAGTGTGAATCATCCTTGTCAGCATAGAAAGAGTGACGAAATTAAGATAGGAATCTCCCATTGTTAGTGCCTTCGGCCACCATTACGCTCGCGCAAATAACTGCGTTTATTGAGTTTAGGAGTGGATTTTGGAAGTCTTTAGTGCCGCCATCGTTATTTTTTGAGGTTTTTACGCCATAATCGACTATTAAATCGCTTATAGCAAAAGTGTGCAATTGCCCCATTGGAACAATATGTTGCGTGCGATGGGTGATCTTTGGTGCTCAATTTTATCAGGGATCCCCCCAGGAGTGGAGGGAGGGTACCAGAGCCGGAGTTAGGCAGGTATTTTAGGGGCTGGAGACCCTTGCGGCAAATTTCATGAGGAAATTGCCGAAGAAGGCGAAAAGTGGTGACCTTTTTCTCCTCCAGAATTGCATACCGATTCTAACTGAAGAAAAAACGGCACAATATCTATGCCAAGGAAGTGAATAAAATCATTCAAAGCAGAATTGTGTCTGCAGTGCGCCGAAATGGTGCATTTAAGCGCTTCGAAAACGGATTCCCTGGCCTCTCTCAATCACAATCATCGATGAATTAATACAATATTCCTTGTAGTTCCGAGAAAGATTCCACCAAATTTAATTTGTTCCATTCACCAAAAAGTGCCAGAAATATGATTACGTTCCATCCAAAAGTTACCTTGGGTCCAAAAACTGTGGGACGTGTGGGTACCTACCGCCAAACAGTGCAATGGGGCTGTTGTTTGTTGCACTCTTTCGCAACAGACGATTTAAGGGTCTATTAAGTTGCGTAAAACCCTGCAAAAATAATAATGGTGGCACTAAAAACTTGCGAAATCCACTCCTCTACTCATAAAATGCTTTCGAATGTGCAATCGTACTGGCAACGTTCGGCAGGAAGGAAGATCCGCACAGATTAACTAGGCACCAGACAAGTGATTAATGATTATAAGAGCCGATTAATGGTACTGTGACACCTGGTGACACCAGTGCGAAAGAAAAGTCGTCCCTCATTGGCCACTTCTTGATGGAGTGACGCAGTATCATTAAATGGGGGTCTCCCATTTTTAAGTGCCCAACGCCGGCGCGGCGCCGCGCCGCGCCGCACTATGGTCTACGAGAGGTATCTAGCTAGAGAAAAGTCGATTTTTGGAGGTCGGAAAAACGGAAATCTGACAACGTAGTGTGATTCCCCATATCTTAGTGCATTTGTATCTCAAATTTTTTCGACCGATCATGTTTGGTAAGGTTGCAACATGCGTTTAAAGCGCAGCGCGCGCAAGATGTGTTTGTATACTTTTAGGTGCTATTGGTTTCTAGCCATTGCAATCCCCAGACAAAAAGTACGATTTTTACTTAGTTACTTTATTTTTTGTTCAAGATTAGAACTTGTTGGTTCTTTCTAATGATAAGCTGAATACATTCATCTATATATATTTCATTTAAGTCAATATTTTGGAGTTTTTAGAGACTGTATAAGGTCGGAACCAATTTTACTCAAAATTGACGAGAATTTTAGGCTTTAAGGCCACCTACGTTTTTTGGCCCACGGATGCCCACGTTTAGAGTGGCAAGGAAATTTTCCTAAGACCTATGGGAACACGTTTTTCAATATGCGAATGTTGCCTTTTGTCACCCAAAAAAGTTACGAAATTTTTCCCTTGGAAAACTGAGCGGATAATGGGGAATTTTGCCGTTGACGTGGACGAACAATCTTCTATCATCAAGACTGTAAAAAACTAATAACTGTGAAAACCTTTTGGGAATCGTCAAATTTTACACTGCATAGCTTCTCAGTGATCTTGAAACTTCCGAATCAAGAAAAATATTGAGTGGGGAACACCACCCCCCCCCTTACGGCCATCAACTAGCTGAACCTCCACATTAAAATATTGGCATCTTATACAGAGGGCAGTTTGGGCAAAAGTAACGCACAACCTCCCTCAACATTTTTTCCTGAGTCATATTTGAGAATCGGTTTCCACCAATCTTTTTAATTCAGGGGAGCTAATCTGTTGGGCTATGTTGGGCGCCCCTCTCATTTTAGGGGGTGTGAGAGGGGGTCAGGGGGGGCTAAATTGAATAATTAAAACAGGGACCCCATGTTTTTTGAATATTTAGAAAGAGCATAAAACTCTAAGCATTTTGGCACAAATCAAAGTTCGATATCTTTTGTCGTATTCGATACATCGAAGTTCAAAGTTCGATATCCACCCATTTTCCAAAATTCGTTCCTCCCCTTTAAATGGACCAAATTTAACAAACTTTGGGTGCAATATGCGCTACTAAACAAGCGCTGTAAGGAAAAAAATACGACAGCTCCCAAAAATTTGCCCAAAATTAATTTCTGGACCCTCAAAAATTGCTCGATTTTTCAAAAAAATTGGAAGACCCAATTTTTTCGAAAAAACTGTCAAAATGGAGGAAAACGGAATGAAAATCTCATATTCTATAGCACTGATGGCTTGGAAACCAGAAAAATAACCAATTGCCAATTTTCACCACCGCAACTGCATTAGGGGACTTTTGTATAGCTAGCTGGCTCGCGTAGACCATAGTGCGCCGTTGCTACGATCGCGCATTTGAAAGCATCTAATGAGTTTTGGAGTGGATTATATAAGTTTTGAATACTACAATCGTTATTTGTGGAGGTTTTTATACAAGTGAATCGACCCTTAAAGTGCCTGTAACAAAAGTTTACAACAGCCCCATTCCTCCAGTTTCGAATGGCTCGGGATTCGGGAATAAACATGCCGCTTGAAATCCTTAAAGTGCCTTCAAAATTGCGTTTATGCAAAACAAACCACTAGTTCCGTAGTAACTTTCTGAGATAACTGTTCGTACGTGAGGGAGATGGTGTTGCATATACGGTAATTTGAAGGCACTTTTAAAGCTTAATTTTTCGGAAAGAAAATGCCTTCAAATTACCCTACATGGAATACCATCTCCCTCTTGCACGAATAGTTGCATCAAACAGTCACCATTTTTCCCTGGGTCAGGTGCAAAATTGGGGAAAACGGAGAAAAAATCAGAAGTAGGGCAAAAAAGGAGGAAAGATAACAAATGATTAATCAGGATTTAATTACTAGAAAATCGAGAAATTTGTCAACTGAGACTGAAAAATTATTGAGAGATACCTAACCAATTTTACGAGAAATCCTGGTCAAGAGAGATGCAGTTTTCACTGTAAAATAAATCATAAAAACATGACACAATATTATGATGGCGCATAAAATTGAGTTGTGAGAAGAGCAAAAGGACAAGTCCAATGAATCAATTTAAGCCACAATGTTTATTTATTCAATAATTAATTAGAGCAAAGAATTTTAACCATGCAAACATTTTAGGAGTGCTTAAAGAACGATTGGCAAATTATAGGTAGATGCACGAAAAACATGCAGAATTATAAAGATAAATGATGGTGCGGAATAATTGGATTCAAGCCCTCCCCCCCCCCCATAAAAAACCGACCTATTACAGGAAATTAACAAAAAGGTATACATTGATTATTTAATACTTAACAACTGAAAGACTATAACTCACAGCAAAAAGAGAAAGTACAAAGTAATGAAACTAAGAAAATTTGTTGGATATGCTCGAATTTAACAAATCAGATGTGTTGCAATCAGTGAAAAACAATCCCTGAACACTCGTCTACTTTAGCACGGTGCAAACTTCAATGGGAGTAAAGAAATGCTTCAAGAATGGTTGGCAAAGTAGATGTACCTAAATGCTTAGTTAGTCTGAAGATGTTTGATTATTCAGGATAACATAGGTGAGTTCCACCCCCCCCCCCCTTCTACAACCTTTTTTTTTCCGGAATCCTCGTTACTGAGACATAACTTTCAAAAGACAAAAGGACTACGGCAAGATCATTCACATGGATATAATATTGAAATATTAACGGACAAAAACTAATGTGAGTATAGGAGTGCATAACGTTATGAAGCTTCAATTCAATACTAAAATACTGAACATCATCACAAGCGTATTGATTCATACAATAAAAAAATAAGTTCAAAACTTTATAAGGTCACAATACCAAAGTTGAAATATTAGATAAACTTCTCTCAACAATTGACAAAAATGTATTATAAAAACATCAATTAACCATAAATAATTTACAGTTCCAAATTAGTCATATTGGTTCTGTAGTAGATCAATAAGGCAACACATCACCATTAAAGTCAGGAAATCCTTTTTTGTTTTTTTCTTTCAAACTTAAAAAAACTTTAAGCATCCCATTTACACTACCAACGGTGTCCATTGGAGCATTAGGGCCTCCCATGTCAGTAAGAACATGGCCTGGATGAATGGCCTCAGCTAGGATGCCATCTTTCTCAAGTTCTAGGGCCAAAGAGTGCGTGCTCATATTCAAAGAGGCCTAAAAAATTAAAAACAAGAATCAAGAAAAAATACATCACATGGTGGATGGGAAGACAGGCGGCCACACTGAAATCCACACAAAGGACGTGGCACAATCCTTATGGGAAATGGCCTACGGTCAAACTTAATAAATGTGGCATCATTTTTTTTGTCTCGTCGTCCTGATCAAAAAGTCTCACGGGCCCAAAAAATTATCATCGCCCGTTTTCGAGATAATCGAGCTTAAAGTTTGAGAAAATCTCGGCTCTCAGGGACGAATTCGCTCGGTAATTGAGCGTGCGTCTTACCTTGAAAGCGGCTTACCGCAAACTGGCGAAGGCTGCCGCCCCTTTTGCTCACACTCTGTCCGGAGAACGTGTTGAAGCGTTTGGAGTGGGAGAAAAAGGGGCATCACCTCCGGACGGAGTGTGAGCAAAAGGGGCGGCAGCCATCGCCAGTTTGCGGTAAGCCGCTTCCAGAGTAAGAGGTACGCTCAATTACCGAGCGAATTCGTCCCTGAGAGCCGAGATTTTCTCAAACTTTAAGCTCGATTATCTCGAAAACGGGCGATGATAATTTTTTGGGCCCGTGAGACTTTTTGATTAGGACGACGAGACGAAAAAAATGATGCCACATTTATTAAGTTTGACCATCGGCCATTTCCCATAAGGATTGTGCCACGTCCTTTGCTTCAATTTATGACATTTGACCCTGCACATGAAGAGGAAAGCATATTGCAAAATTAAGGAATTCGATTTTTCAAAAATAGTATTCTATACACTGACTTCACTGCGTTAACCCTTTCCAGCAAGGTGGTACACATATGTACCATTGTCTGCAACATGGGTTTCAATGGAATTTAAATGGACATTTTGCAAAAACATGTGTGACTCATCAAAAGTCTTAGAAAAGTGTCCTCTTTTGAACGGTCTAAAAAAATCTCAAAAAAAGTCAAATTCCAAAATGTGTGCTGGAAAGGGTTAAAGCAGGTTTTTTCTGTTCTGAACATGCAACATTCTTACAGGAAAGTCCGCTTCTGAAATTTGATCTAAAATTTAAAAAATAAAGATTGTAAAGTATCTTCAATCTAGTGGTGTCTATCTCCCCCTGAATTACTTACAAGTCCACCCCCCACAACAGAAGACCTCCTAAAGAAAGTCTGGGGTCTCCCCTAGAATTTTTTTTAAAATTTGACCCTGCCGACTGTAATAATTCACAGTTCTTTCTGAAAAAAATTGATTTTGAAGTCTAATTTTTCTTAAAATTTGAACTTGTCTTTAGACAAATTCCAAAACAAACAAAAAACCAAATTTTTTGAACCTTATTTCCGCCTTCCATCTCAAAAGCTGAAATATTTTTCTGAACCCTCTTTCATTTCAATGACTGAAATCTTTTTTTAAGCTTTTTCCCCCTAAAAGTATCGTAAAAGACAAGCATTAGGAGAATGCAAAACTGTTAAAAAAGAAAGTCTTTTTAAGTTATGACTGAGTATGTGACAAACTTTGATTAACTTTAGTTGAAGACATACGCTATGTAAATTAAGTTTAGCTAAAAGTCCAGACTGGTTCTTTTTCGGGCTTAGTCTTGGCAAAGCTTCTTTGATATTTTGAGTCTTTTGAGATATATGTCTCAAATAGATGGGAATCTCCCATGATAGGTACCTGCGTATCTCTGCCTCTAAGCCCGATTATTAATATTGTGATTTTTTAATGTACTCCGTCATCATTTTTACAGGTTTTTATGCAAGAATCAACTCTTCAATTCTTCAATCTTCAATCTTCTGAAGCAAAAATTTGCAAAAAATTGCAATAGCCCCATTCCTGCTTTAGCGACACCTAAACCTGTAATAATAAAATAAGCAATAGTCACAGCGAATTAAAGGATTACCATACCTTGCTCTCTCTGTAGGCCCAATATGTGCCAGAAGTAAGTGGCACATTTAATGCAATAGAACCTGCGTAAGAACTAATATTGATAATTGCTGCTCTAGTGACACCTAAACCTGTAATAATAAAATAAGCAATAGTCACAGTGAATTAAAGAATTACCATACCTTGCTCTCTCTGTAGGCCCACCAAGAGCCGGAAGGAATTGGCATATTTAATGCAATAGAACCTAGGTAAGAACTAATATTAATAATTGCTGCTCTAGTGACACTTAGACCTGTAATAATAAAATATGGAAATTAGTGACATACAAGTTAATACCCTGAAAAAATGAAGAGCGTAGAAGAAACGCTATAAATGTATTTTTTTTTTAAATTCGAGTTTTTTTTACGTTTAGGGTGATACCATGGTGGTAAGGATTCAGTATCTCAAAATGCCATGATTATACAGGGTGTTTCACATAACCTGCTCACTATGGTTTTCTTGAACGGGTGACGATAAAAAAATCTGGAAAAATCGGTTTTATAGTAACTCGGACCTGAAGTTTCATTTAAAAATACTGCCACAACCCAAAATTTGGTTTTTGGGGGGTTTTCAGGGGGGGTGCCCCCCTTATCTCGAGATTTTCAAATAGCAACCCCTATCTTGTGATACCTCGTTTGAAAGAGGGTAAAATTCTAAGCATTTTGGCTTAAACCGGAAGTCGATATCTTATTTCGTTTTCGAGATATCGAAGGTCGAAGATCGATATAGGACCCATTTTCGAAAATTCTTAACTCCTACAAAAAAGTCGTGAAACAAAAAACTGCACATGTAAAATGCTCTACTTGATGAGTACTTTCAAGAAAAAAATACAAATTCACAATCAAATAAACCGGAAGTCGACTTTTAGGCACCTTAACATTTTTGGCGGGAAAACCCCCATTTCTCAAAATTTTCAAATGGCAACCCCTATCTTTTAATACCTCATTCGAAAAGGCGTAAAAAGTTGTGCATTTTGGCGCAATCAAAAGTCCGATATCATTTTTCTAATTCGATATATCGAAACTCGAAGTTCGATTTAGACCATTTTTCGACCCTGTAAAAAACTGATCCTATCAAGTGATACATCATTCAAAAGCACATAAAAAACCAAGAATTTTAGTGCAAACCGGAAGTCAATACCTTTTTTCGCGGTCGAGATATCGCAAGTCAAAGTTTAAGGTAAGCCCTAACCAAAGACTAAACTTTGACTTGCGATATCTCGACCGCGAAAAAAGGTATTGACTTCCGGTTTGCACTAAAATTCTTGGTTTTTTATGTGCTTTTGAATGATGTATCACTTGATAGGATCAGTTTTTTACAGGGTCGAAAAATGGTCTAAATCGAACTTCGAGTTTCGATATATCGAATTAGAAAAATGATATCGGACTTTTGATTGCGCCAAAATGCACAACTTTTTACGCCTTTTCGAATGAGGTATTAAAAGATAGGGGTTGCCATTTGAAAATTTTGAGAAATGGGGGTTTTCCCGCCAAAAATGTTAAGGTGCCTAAAAGTCGACTTCCGGTTTATTTGATTGTGAATTTGTATTTTTTTCTTGAAAGTACTCATCAAGTAGAGCATTTTACATGTGCAGTTTTTTGTTTTACGACTTTTTTTGTAGGAGTTAAGAATTTTCGAAAATGGGTCGATATCGACGATAAGATATCGACTTCCGGTTTAAGCCAAAATGCTTAGAATTTTACCCTCTTTCAAACGAGGTATCACAAGATAGGGGTTGCTATTTGAAAATCTCGAGATAAGGGGGGCACCCCCCCTGAAAACCCCCCAAAAACCAAATTTTGGGTTGTGGCAGTATTTTTAAATGAAACTTCAGGTCCGAGTTACTATAAAACCGATTTTTCCAGATTTTTTTATCGTCACCCGTTCAAGAAAACCATAGTGAGCAGGTTATGTGAAACACCCTGTATAATGATTTACACTTGGTTCAATTTTTTTTTTTTTTTTTTTTTTTTAGGAATTTTTGGTAGACTATGGGTAATACCATGGTGGTAAGGATTCAGTATCTCAAAACGCCATGATTATATAATGATTTACACTTGGTTCAATTTTTTTTTTTTTTTTTAGGAATTTTTGGTAGACTATAAAAGCAATGAAAGAGAAGAAATACTCACTGTCATTATTTTTTCCGGCATTTACTTGGGCAGCTACTTTTATCAGTGGAAGGAAAGCCTAAAACAAGAGAAGAACATTTTAAAAGTCACTACCAAGGAAGGGCTTTAGGAGAGGCTTAAAAACCAGTCACCAAAATTGTGGACACTGTCCCCCGTAAACGTAAAAATTGTGGAGACGAAGAAGATTATCCACCCATGGCATCCTGTATGACATCGACCGACTTCCTGTTTTACGCCAATAACGCCAACTTACTTATTGTTACTATTTTCATTTTCATAATAAGCGAAGATATGGGCTAATCTAGACAGTACTATAACCTTCAAAAGAGAGCACCCTGATTGGAATGTTTACTCTTTTAAATCTCAGCAACCTTTAAACAATTTTGCGGCTTTAAAGTTTACAAAGACTAATCGGAATGCCCCTTTCAGAGTACGTCGTGATTGCATGGCTCATGGCAGGTTTTTTTTAAGAAAATCAAGGATTTTCAAGGACTTTTCATGGGATTGCAGGGACTTCCATTCAGCAAAAACGTTACCCGTTTTTTTTACCAATTTTCTAGAGGCAGAAAAAACACATGGTGATTTTCACTAAAGGGTAAACTAACGAGAGGAAAACAGTCGATAAAAAATTAAAGAAAGAAAAAAGTTCCTGCTGACTCCTGCAATCTTCCTTGCGACTTTGCAGCCAAAACAACCCAATATTCCTCAGGCATTCAGACGAAATTATTGACAAAATGGCGAGCTAACTAGCTGAAGCCGGTCATTTTCAAGGATTTTCAAGTACATTTGCCGACTTCGTCAAAATTCAAGGATATTCAAGCATATGAAAAACAAGGACTTTTCAAACCATGAATAGGAAACAACAAAGAAATGTAACAATAAGAATTTTGACCAGGGTACTTTCTTTTGAAAGTCGATATAGTACATGGGCAAAAAGTATGACTTAATTTTATGAATGTTGAAAGTGCTCCTCAGCTGCCTCATGGCATGGCCATGCCTATTACTAATCTACAGCTTTTAATTCAATAGATTCTTAGGGGAATTGCCATTCAAATTTTCTGCAGCCTCGATAAAAAAGGATCAAAACCTTTTTAATTCCTTAATTTTTCCTACCAACATGTCACCCAAATGTTGAGTATTTTTGAGTAGGGGTAGGCGGTAAACAAATAAAAACAATACTAACTCACTTTCGTTAAAATGACAGGCGCCACACTGTTGATTGTTAGAGTTGATATAAAATCATCCACTTTGAGATCATTCACTGAGGCCATTGAAGGGTTTACACCTGCGTTATTGATGAGTAGCGTTAGCCCTTTGCCACCGACAATGTTCCGGACTACATTCACAGCATCATCATAGGAGTCAAATTGAGATACATCTGAAACAACGTTTTGATAGTTTATTCTCACTTCTGTTGTTAACTCATTTTAATGATGAACAGAGGCCTGATCTTATGGAGAAGTTTTATAAACATAAAGAGTAAACGTTTACAATTGATGCGCTCTGATTTGAAGATTGATTAGATTTAGTGATTAGCACTTAAGTCGACTAGACTTAATGGTGGCTACAACAGCTGCTTTGTTTTATAGTAAAGAAATTGCAAGATACATTTTCAGATACAACTGTAAGACAAAAAAATTAAAGTTTCAAAATGAAAGGCCATGTTTCAATGAGACTTACCCAGTTTTATCACATGCAATTTGGAGTGACTTTTTTTCAGTTCCTGCAGAGCCTGGAAAAAAAGAAAAGAAAATGAAAGATTATAATATAGTAATTTGTGCTCACTGAAAATAAAATTGCATTCATCCCTTCAAGTGATGACTCAACCTCACTTGAATCCTCGCGCCCTCACTTTCAGTATCAACATTTTTGGAACAATCTCAATGCTTAGTGCTGAATTTTAGAATTTCAGGCAAGAGCTGGCTGAGAATTTAAAAATTAGTAGGAAATGGAGAAAAATGAAGCGACTTTTTCAAAAACTTACCCAAAATTTATCCAATTTTTTTTCTCAAAAAATGTAAATTGCCCCTGGTTACATTACATACTCTCAGAAAAAATTCACACTTACTTAATCATTTGGTTGCATGATCGCATGATCAAGCATTTTTTTCACCCCAGCAGAGAAGTGTACTTCTATTTTACCCCATTAAACGAAAGTGTTGTTATCCCTACTCACTCCAGAAAAATTAACAAATACAATACTTGATGACTTTAAACTTTCGCCATCTATTTACAAACAAAAAATTGTTCAGTTTCTTTAAATTCTATCCATGATACATAGTAAATACATGGCAGCTAATATCATGGAGATGGTGACCTATAAAGGTAACTTACAACGGCTTGATCTGGAGAGCGGCAAGCAGCGATGACATCATGTGATCGTACAAGAGGATTCGTTAAAAACTGCTTCACAAATTCAAGTCCAATACCTCGATTGGCTCCGGTTATTAGTACTGAATAGATATCTGCCATTTTCTTCAACTGTATCACCTGCAATAAAATAAATAAACTGTCATCAGAGGAAAAGAAAAAAATAATTGATCTACAGAAAGAGGAAAAAATTTAGAACCTACTTAGGTTAAATTTAAACAAGGCAACCTACTTAAGAAACATCGGTGGGCAGTTAATTAGTGGTGAGTTTCGTTTCGTTACTAATCAACCGCTCATCTATAATGGATTTCGGAAGCAAGCACCGCTACTAGTTAGAACCCGATGCTATCAAAGAGTGTTAGTTCTGACAAAGGGTCACCAGGCATTGATCTAATTTTTTAGTTAATACATTTTGCCACTATGTAATTCATATGCCAACATTTTTTCAATCTTGATACCAAATGGTTTCGTTTTTCCAAACTTTTACAAGATTAATGCAATAATATTGCAAGATATGGAGGAACAATGAGACAAATAAAGTGCGGTAAACTTAAAGTTCAAAGAAACAGTGATTCAAAGAAAAAGAAATACAGCATCAAAAATCGGTGTTTTAAAAAGTTAAAATTGCTAAGGGTTGATGCAATTGTATTAAACACATGAACGCTAGTATATTTGGAATGACCGATCGTGCCTCCAGAGCAGATGTATAATGTATAAGTAATCATTGCATAATATTGTGTCATCAGAGAAATAAAAAAATTGCCAGTTTGAGGTTTATACATTTTTTACTAGTTCAACAACAGAGTGAAAAAATAAGTAAATTTTGTAAGTGCAAATAAATACAATTAATTACAGTACAACAAAACATATTTAGGTGAAATCAGTGCTGTCCCTGTGGGGAGGGGGGTTCCAGAGGGTCTGGACCCCCCCCCCCCCTACATCAAATGTTGCCTTTAAAAAGGTAATTTTTTGCACTTTCAGAAAAATGTTATACCTACAATGTTGACCTGCAGCCCCCCTGACAATTTATGGACCACAACCCCCCCCCTCCAAAAATTCCTGGCAACATCACTATGGGTAAGGCGTAAAAAATTAAAATCATCATGGGGCTAGCAGAGCAAAAAACGGCTTCTGATCAATTTGGGAGGCGGCATCACTGTAAGGTCCCCTTTTAGAAGATAAGTAAGAAAATTATTAAATAAGTAATTGCTCTAGATATTATATAGGTAATGAAAGAATTGACGATACCACACAGATAATTCTTACCAGGACTAGATTGAATTCAACAGAGTGAGAGCGCGACCACACGACACTTCTTCAGAAATCCAAGAAACGCTTATGGTTGAGGACTGAGGTAATTGGGACTTTGGAGGCAGTTAGAAATAATTCCCCTAGGAGCGGCGCGTTTCGTTCACTTCGTGCAACAGGAAATGCTGATAAACCAAGGACAAGATAATGATATACCTACCTACTGCGTACGGCAGTATGTTATTAAAATCCTATTAGGAGACCGGGGCACCATGGGCCCTTTTTATTTGAAGCTAAAAAAAGCATAGAAAGCATTGCATGCCATCAACCATTGTTTTTTTACAAAGAGACTACCCAGTATACTTTCATAATCTATGATGGTTTTTGAAAAATTTTAACATGTCTGCTCAAAAAAAAAAAAAATTAAAAAAAAAAAAAAAAAACCCATGGTGCCCCGGGCCGGGGCACCATGGGTTCGGACTTGGGGCACCATGGGTCCAGAAAAGGAATACTGACATCGATTGAAAAAACAACAAGAATTTCACCAAAAAAACGACCAAAGTTGTATTTTCTAAAAAGAAGTTAATCTTAAAGTATTTAACATAAAAAAAAAAAAAATAGCTAAATAATTTTGGAACAAAATTGCACTAAAATTGGTTCGCAAAAAAAATTGTTAAAGAATCAGTCAACAAAAATTTTTTTTTTAATTATTCAGGGTCATAAAGCCCCTTTTGGGACTTTCTTTTATAGTTACGAACCATACCTAAAACAAACAGAAAGAGGAAATAGATAACTAAGTTTGTTATCATTAAAGTATTGGAGTATTTGAAGACCCATGGTACCCCCGATTGAAAGGACTCATGGTGCCCCGATAGGGGTTCACAAGATAAAGGCAAAATCTAACCTATAAATAATTGAGATAACTGTTCCCTCTTTTGAGGAAAATTCCTTACGAGTGTAAGGATGAAAAAAATGTTTGACTGGAGTTGCCTGAAGAGTAGTCCGACACTTGAAAAAAAAATTGTCGCATCAAAATAAGTAGATTTTTTCCTTCTGAAATTTTCAATCCCGTTTTTTCACCTTTGATATGAAGTTTAATCATAACAAACAGGATGGGTGAACATAACCTCTTATAATGATCACTTGACAGCGGTAGTGCCAACCTAACTATATTGAAAGTCGCTGAACCAGCAAAAACCCATGGTGCCCCGGGACCCATGGTGCCCCGGTCTCCCCTAGGTGAAATCAGTGCTGTCCCTGTGGGGAGGGGGGTTCCAGAGGGTCTGGACCCCCCCCCCCCCCCCTACATCAAATGTTGCCTTTAAAAAGGTAATTTTTTGCACTTTCAGAAAAATGTTATACCTACAATGTTGACCTGCAGCCCCCCTGACAATTTATGGACCACAACCCCCCCCCCTCCAAAAATTCCTGGCAACATCACTATGGGTAAGGCGTAAAAAATTAAAATCATCATGGGGCTAGCAGAGCAAAAAACGGCTTCTGATCAATTTGGGAGGCGGCATCACTGTAAGGTCCCCTTTTAGAAGATAAGTAAGAAAATTATTAAATAAGTAATTGCTCTAGATATTATATAGGTAATGAAAGAATTGACGATACCACACAGATAATTCTTACCAGGACTAGATTGAATTCAACAGAGTGAGAGCGCGACCACACGACACTTCTTCAGAAATCCAAGAAACGCTTATGGTTGAGGACTGAGGTAATTGGGACTTTGGAGGCAGTTAGAAATAATTCCCCTAGGAGCGGCGCGTTTCGTTCACTTCGTGCAACAGGAAATGCTGATAAACCAAGGACAAGATAATGATATACCTACCTACTGCGTACGGCAGTATGTTATTAAAATCCTATTATCCCTTCCCTAGCAATGCCATGTCTCCACTCGATACGGGCGATCATTCCGCTCATCAATGAATCACAATCACAAAAAAAAAAAATCTAAGCATCTAATAGAACGATAAAGCTGATAAGGATATAAGTGTCAATAAGAAAAGTTAATTGGAATTTACCAGCACAAACTGGCAACCGTGCCTGCCCACTCTCCTCAAGACAGGAGCTTTTCGAGGTTATTATATTATTGACAATCAAGGTTGCCCAACGGACCAATCACAACCCGCTGGATCATAAAATAATTATTAAGGTGATTCCATGGCAAACTCTCGGAAATTTAAATCCGATAGATGGCGTTACTTGTCGCTGGCTCCAAAAATAGCCGTTCTTTTGATGGTTTTCGGCTGTTTTCTCTGAACAGACGGATAAGAGACGAAAAATCGGAATGTCAGCACCTGCTTTTAATTTTTTGAGCCATAAACGGGCCAAACTGGTTTTAAAATAAAGGCGAAACTATGCAAAGAAAAAATCATGTGTAATTTGGAGTTTTATCAGTAAAAATTACAGGTGAAACAGAAACCTGTAATCTTTACTGATAAAACTCCAAATTACACATGATTTTTTCTTTGCATAGTTTCGCCTATATTTTAGAACCAGTTTGGCCCGTTTATGGCTCAAAAAATCAAGCAAAAAATTAAGCAGGTGCTGACATTCCGATTTTTCGTCTCTTATTCGTCTGTTCAGAGAAAACAGCCGAAAAACCGTCAAAAAACGGCTGTTTTTGGAGCCAGTACAGTGACTGGATAAACCACAGTGCGGCCATTTCGGTCGTCTTTCTGATTGGTCGGATTCCTTAGATCGCGAATTTGAGCATTTAAAAGTATTTTGACAGTTTTCTAGGGTTTTCATAGGCAAGTTAGACACGACTGAAGGGCTTCTGTCACATTTGAAACATATTGGTGCGCAAAATTAAGAGAAATCAACGATTCCCCGTAACTGACCCCCCGCGACTGCGCACCCAACTTAACACGGGCGCCATAGGGAGAAAGTGTGTTCCTGAGTTACTCGCAAAAAATATCGCAACCCCCCGCCCTGAAAATGGTTTATACATAGCATTAATGACTTTTTTCAGACAGGGGGTAGAGAAATCTTCATTCCGAAACCCAAGAACAATCATACTCCCCATGCTGCCAATGCTAAAGTGGGTGCACTCTTGAGGGGTGGAGGGCAAATGGCCGCACTGTGGTTTATCTAGTCACTGTAGGAGCCAGCGACATGAAACGCCATCTATCGGATTTAAATTTCCGGGATTTTGCCATAGAATCACCTTGATAATTCGTGTTGGGTTGTGTCTCCCCTTCCCAATAGAGTCAGGGATTTCGGATGTATGTGGGGGGGGGGGGGGGGGGGAGACAAATGCCACTTTTTCACTGCTGGTCAAAAACTCACATTAGTCGTCGAGTTTGAAATTCGAAGAAACGGCAACGTTTAATTTTCGGATCGAAACTAGGATTTGGGTGTTTCAAAGAGCCTCAGATCAAACTTATAGGAACCATCAGAGCAGGGGATTGAAGCCTGTTACGACGGCGATATGACGGCTCCGACCTCTATATTCTCCAGATATTCTCTGTCAAATGTGGAGTCAAATTGTGCATCATGTCTACCAACCTTGAAAACCATGTTGCAATCTCTTAAGAACCCTGTCGGGGTCATGAGGGGTCGGATGGGGAGGGAGAGTTTTCGAGACATTGAGCTCAAAATTGTAAATGAGGGGCCGTATTAGACTCCCCCCCCCCGAAATGCTTCACTTTAATTCCCTTTTCAATGATGTATCACAAGAGAGGGATAGCTATTGGAAAATGATGAGAGACCCCTCCCTCCATAAAAAAAAAAACTCCAAAGCAGCCAAAATTCAAATTATGGGGTTGGCAAATATTTTGAACAAAACATTGCAAAACTGGCTCATTCCTTACCTACCCAATTTTTCTCAATTTTTTTTCTTATTTTTCAGTTTGAGAAGAATAGTGAGCAAGTCACAAAAAACATCCTGTATGGTGAAATCCAAATGCTGAGACTACACTTTTTTTTTGGTTTTTTCTTTTTTTCTAAATATCAGGGTCATTCTGAGTTAAGTGCCCCACCCACCACATTTTAAAACTATTTTTTTCATTTAAAATCTTGAAAGGTTCAACTTTGTAGCAAAGGAAAGAGTGGTTATCATCTGACATCTTACCTTCTGTCATGGTCCAGTCACCATGACCCTTACATAATTATTTCTCTAATCGTAATCTCCATACTTCTATTTACTTTTACAGCTATAATCTTCAATTCTGTTTACTATTTGCAACTATTTACCATTCATCATGCTTTGTACTTTTACTCTTTTATATCTTATCTGTGTAAATATCTCGCAATTTGAGTCTTCTTTCCAACTCTCTTTGGGAAAGGAGACTCATTCTGTTTTCTTCATCGAACCATACCAACTCTCCAAAACTCTAAATCTGATATTACATAGAAAATCCGATCTTTTTAAAGAGTGTTGTGTTATTTATCATCGACTCCAAGTTCCATCATCGGGTACACAACACTTCTTTATTGCTAAAACATGGAAAAATCAACGTTTGAGATTGAAAAGTCATTTTCTACTCTTTTTGACAGAAAGTAAAAAACCAGCTGAAAATTTATGTTGCCTGGCTTGAAGAACTGTTCGAATAATTCATGTTTTTTTTTATTGCTGTACATTATACTGCTATACAGGGTAAAATTCAAAAGTAATGCCCACCCCACCTTAACTTTTCTTGTAATTGAGATAAAAGAATGCGATTTAGACCATTCTTATTTATACCGGAGGCGCTATCTGAGGGGGCTATTTTCGATGACCCCCAGGGGAGCCGAAAAAAAATTAAAAATTTTCCGGGGCAGTAAATCCTAACTTTGACTTAAGTGTCAAAGCCGTATTTTTTTTCTGAAAAGGACTTGCTTTTTAGAGTATTTTAGACTCCTAGTTTTTTAAATTCCGATTTCTCAAAGTGGAGTAATGATCTTTTGAAAATGGATCCTTAGCGAACTTTGACCTTCGATACATCGAAAACAAAAATCGATATTAAGCAGCAGTTTGCGCCAAATGTCTTAGAATTTCATGTCCTTCCAAACGATGTATCACAAAATAGGGGGTGTTATAAGAGAAAATGAAGTTGACCCCAGCCCCTCCTACCCCCCGGGGTGGGGGTCATCGAAAATAGCCCACTCAGATAGCGCCTCCAGTATAAATAAGAATGGTCCAAACCGCATCCTATTATCTCAATTAGAAAAAAGTTAAGGGGGGGGGGGCGTTACTTTTGAATTTTACCCAGTATAATCTGACTCTTTATTGAGCCCTTTTGGATCTCTATCAGGAAATAAAAAACATTACATAACATTACAAAACATAACAAAACATAATGATAGCGCAAAAAATTGAGATGCGAGGAGAGCAAAAAGAAAAAGTCAAATAAATAAATTTAAGGCACATTTTTTTTTTTTTCAAAAATTAATTGGAGCAAAGAATTTCAACATGCAAACGTTGAACGTAGCATATAAAAAAGTAAATGCACAAAGGGCATGCAGGGCAAAATATAATTGATATAATTTACAGAATAACTTGATTCAAGCCCCACCCCCCTCCCATGATTCAAGCCCCCCCCCCCAAATGACATAACACAGGAAAAGAAATAATAAAGTATACATTTGTTATCTAATTTAAGTAAAAAATTGAAAGACTTTAATGGGGCTGTAGCACACTTTTGTTACAGACGATTTAAACAATGATCAGGATGTAAACCTAAATAACCATCCAAAAATAATAATGGTAGCACTAAAAACTTACGAAATCCACTGCTAAACTAAACACAAAAAACGCTTTAGATCATGCTACAGTAATGGCGGTGTTTGGCACTAATAATGGGAGTTTCCCATCTGATAATACTGTCACTCCATCAGTGGCCAAAAAGAGACGACTTTCCTTTAGCACCGGCATCGTGGTACGATTCGTTGACTGTCAATCACTCCTCTGGTGACTGGTTACTCTGTGAATCTTCTTTCTTAGCAAATAGAAAGAGTGAGGTTATGGATATGGAAATCTCCCATTATTAGTGCCCAACACCGCCTTTACGGTCACGCAAATAAAAGGATTTTGTGAGTTAAGGAGTGGATTTTGTAAGTTTTTAGTGCTGCCATCATGGTTTCTGGAGGTTTTTACAACTGCATCGACCCATGCAGCAACAATGTGCAACAGCTCCATTCAAGGCAAAGAGAGAGAGAGAGAGCAATGCAACAAAGAACAAAATTTGTTGGGTACACTCGAATTTAACAAATCAGATGTGGAGCAATTAGTGAAAAACAATTCCTGAACACGAGTCTACTTTAGCATGGTGCAAACTTTAATTGGATTAAAGAATTTACACAGAATAAATTTTTAGAATGCTTCAAGAATGGTGGGCAAATTAGATGTAAACGCTTCATTGGTCTAAAGATGTTTGATGGTTTGGGATATTATAGGTGAGTCCCCCCCCCCCCCCTTCGACAACATTTTTTTTTTTTTGCAATCTTGGTTATTGAGACGTAACTTTTATAAGACAAGTGGACTTGGGCAAGATCATTCATACCAATAAGATATTGAAATATTAACAGACAAAAACTAAACTGAGTAAAGGAGTGCATAACTTGATGAAGCTTCAATTAAGGTCACCTAGAAAATAATAAAACATTAAACATCATCACAAGCGTATTATTCACACAATAAAAAATTAAGTTCAAAACTTTACGAGACCACACTAGCTAAAGTTGAAATTATTAGATAAACTTAATTTACTAAAATTAGAGATAAAAACATCAATTAACCATGAGTAACTTGCAGATCCGTAGGAGTCGTGTTGGTGCTGTGGTAGATTAATAAGGCAAATCTTGGCCATCAAAAGAGGCAAATCCTTTTCTGTTTTTTTCTTTCCGAGATAACAAAACTTCAAGCATCCCAGTTACACTACCAACTGTGTCCACTGGTGCATCAGGGCCTCCCATGTCAGTAACAACATGGCCTGGATGAATGGCCTCAACTAGGATGCCATCTTCCTCTAGTTCTAAAGCCAAAGAGTGCGTGCTCATATTCAAAGAAGCCTGCAAAAAAACAAAAATTTAGGAAAAAATAAAGCACATGCTACATAGGAAGATAAAAAGTCACACTGAAATCCAAACAAATTTGCTACAATTTAAAACATCTGACCCTGCATGACAAGATGAGGAAAGTTTATATTGCCAAATTAGAATTCAATGTTTCCAAAATTGGTAATCAGTGCACTAATTTCACCACGTTGATGCATATTTTTGCTGTTCTGAACATTTAAGACTATCACTTTTCACGTTTGAGTTTGAGCAGTTGCAAGGGTCTGAAATGATGTGTTTTTTATAAAGAAAATTATAGTACTTGATGAGCTACAAACACCGGTGCCTTTGATTTTTTCCAAAGTGTCCCGGTTTTGGAGATATGCATGTGTGAAGTTGTAAAAAATTGTGTGCGTAGTGATGTCACTATGTGAAATTCCTATTTAAAACAATGTATTTTGGGCCAAAATCTCATTTCCGGAACAATGGGATTTTACTTGAAACAAAAGGCATATTTGTTCTCAGCTCACTAAGTACTTTCATCTTCTTTATAAAAAACACAACATTTCAGACCCTTACAACAGCCCCATTGACAGGAAATCAGACTCAGAATCCCCCCCCACTGAGATTGGTTTTTGCTCTTTCTCCCTCAGATTGGGCTATTGATTTAGAGTCTCAGCGGAAAGGTAGTTCGGAAAGTATAGCGTAGTCAGATCGGG
This sequence comes from Trialeurodes vaporariorum, assembly GCA_011764245.1. Classification (NCBI taxonomy): domain Eukaryota; kingdom Metazoa; phylum Arthropoda; class Insecta; order Hemiptera; family Aleyrodidae; genus Trialeurodes; species Trialeurodes vaporariorum. The sequence continues at coordinate 49,982,557 of VMOF01000024.1, read as the reverse complement.
AAACGGTGCTTCAAAGGCACCGCGTCGCGCTCTTGCGAATTAGATCCCGGACTTCTCTGCATGTCCGATGCAAGTATTCATTTAAAATGCGAGTTGGACAAGGGTTGATCAGGGGTCCATACAAGGTGACTAAAGAGTTGAAGATTGCACAAAGGGACGAAATATTAGTTTCTTTCCAATTAATAAGTCGTAAAAAGTAGATACCTGCCAAAATTGATGTAAAAATGATCACTTGAAGAAACGGGGTTTCTTCCTCTCTTCAAAATTTCTTTCTCTCTTTCAATGTATCTTTTCTTTAATTTTTTTCAATAATCATTTAAATTGAACGGTAGTTCTCATTAAATTTTCCTATGGATTAAAATGACTTTGACATGATTTAAATACACAGAGAAAAATGTCTCCATTGTTAGAATGAAAGATTCCGTTTATTTTGATCACCGAAGTTTTCAGTTAAAGAAACCAAACTTTTCGATGGTAAGTACGGAAGACTTCGGTAAGCATAACCCAAATTCCGCCCTTACCGAATACTCGGTACTACTAATGAAGCATTCGGTACTCAGGACCGAAACATTTTGGTTCCTGCAACCGAAAACTTCGTTGATCAAATTTTACCGAAGTATTTTTCTCTGTGTTGAGTTATTATTGTGCAGAATATATACTCTGGCTTCTTATAGGTTTGGCAAATATGTATGGCGAGCATCTTCTGATACTCCATACAGAAAAATTCAGCTTGTTTTTCTTTTGTTGACTCGTGAGCACCTCAAGGAAAAATAAGAAGAAAAAAGCCGAGAGCCAGGAGCCCCCAAAAAATTTTGTGGTTGTATTACGAAATGTGTAACTCTGCTAATCACAGTGAATCAAAGGGATAACATACCTTGCTCTCTCTATAGGCCCAAAATGCGCCATGAGGATTAAAAGCATTTAATGCGATAGAGCCAATGGAAGAACTAACATTAATAATTGCTGCTCTAGTGACACCTAAACCTGTAGTAATAAAATAGGCAATAGTCACAGTTCTGATAGTCACAGTGAATTAAAGGATCAACATACCTTGCTCTCTCTGTAGGCCCAGAATCCGTCGTTAGGAATCGGCTCATTCAGTGCGATAGAGCCAAGAAAAGAACTAATATTAATAATTGCTGCTCTAGTGACACCTAAACCTGTAATAATAAAATAAGCAAATTAGAGACGTAAAAGTTAATATTCTAAAAGAAATAAAGAGCCCAAGCGGGCTGATTATTTAATTTCATGTTAAACTGATATTTAAGACTGGGTATGAGTAATGATCTTGGTCAAAAATTATAGGACTTGATCGATGCTATGGTAAACTTAGTTAACAGTCCTGTTCCCAGTAGTATTATAACGGCTACTCATGGGTAGCCTTTATGTTACTACCAAGAACGGGAACTAACAGGACTGTTAACGATGTTTATCATAGCGATGGCCAAATACTACAATACTCAACCAATAACGTCACACACACACAAAATTGTATTAATCAGTTTAACGTAAAAGTAAATAATGAGCCAGCAGGAGAAAGGCTATAAATGTCACATTTTTTGTTTCGAAATTGAGTTTCATATAAGTTTGGGGTAATCCCATTCTTAGGACTGAATAACTCAAAACGCCACATTTATAAAATGCTTCACATTTAGTTCACGGTTTAACAATAAATTATAAGCGTTTTTCCAGCACTATACCTGATTTCATCTGTAGTCACCTCTTGAAGAGATAGGCCCACTGAGTTGCACAAAAAGCACATTTATTTTGACAGTTGATACATGAGCCTCATTCACTAGATGAGCAATATTATCAATCTTAGCGCTACCCTAGACTTCAAATTTATCTCAATGCATCTGCACTATTTCGTCTAATACACAGAGTCTGGCCATAAATATTGTCCCGCCCAAAAAAGCGTTTCTAAGGAAAACGACTAAGCAAAAGTATAGATAATATTACATTCTGAAAGGTCATTTTCTCACACACTTTAATTTACAAACAAATTTAAAAAATTTGAACTACAGCACACACACAAGTAAAATGGTGAGCCAAAGTCCAAGTGCATGTGAATGCTCGGTTTTGCAATTAGGGCTCAACATTTTTCTAGTAGGAAAAATGTAAAAAATTGAACTTAAATGACAGACTAGCACGTTTCTCACAACTTGTAACTTGTAAAATTTTAAATACAGCATCATCAAAGCCGCCAAAAGCATTCTGTTGGAAAAAATGTGTGCGGCAAGCGATGAATTTCCCGCAAGGTTGAAAAAGTTTGTCAAAGTCAACGGTGGGCACTTTGAGCACCTGTTGCGAGTGAAATTTTTTGATCGATTATTAGATCTTTTACACCTACCATAGAGATTTTTGCCGCAGTTTGACATTTTTGTTCCGTTTTTCAGTTTTACCCTGCCAAAGAAATATGTAGCCCTGAATGCAAAATCGAGCGTTAATTGGTGCTTTGACTTCGTCTCACCATTTTCGCTTGGGTGTGCGCTGAAGTTTGGTTTCTTAAAATTTGTTTAAAGATTCTAGTGCATGAGAGTATGAACTTTCAGAAAATATACAGTTATTTATACTTTTGCTCAGTTATTTTCCTCTAAAGACGCGTTTTTAAGTGGGACAGTATTAATTGCCAGACTGTGCATACTGTTGAAACTTTACATTATTCTTTTTCACACTATTAACTCTAGATTATTCATTTGACACTACTCTAGATTATTTCATCTTAGGTAATTTCTCTTTTGCTTCTCCAAGGCTGACGCTATCCTTTCCTCTGTTATCCTTTCACCAGGTTTTCCACCCTCTCTCTACTGCAGAAGCTTCTTAAAAGCAAAAAAACTTACTGCTGTCTGACTCCTAACAAAGAAATCTAGAGGGCAATGCACGGAGAGTAAATAAGTTTTTCTGCTACCAAGAAGCTTCTAGATGAGAGAAAGGGTGGGAAATCAGATGGAGAGGACGACGGAGCAAAGGATAAAGTCAACCCTGGACAAGCAAGAGAGAAATTGAAGCACAGTTGAAATGATGTGGAATAGTGTTAAAAGAATATTCTGGAGTTGATAGAGTGAAGAAGAATAATTTCAAATTCCAACAGTATATATTGGACAAAACAGAGAAAATGCATTAAGATGAATTTGAAGTCGAGGGTAGTTCATGCAATGTCAAGATGAATATTGGTGTTCACAGAGACAACAGAGACCGTACACTATCTATCTTGCCCATAGTGGCAACTTTTTTTTTGGGGTCGCAACAAAGCGACGACCAACGGCTTCTATGTAGACTATTATGCAAAGCTGTTGATGTCAGTAGCCAATTAGAGCGAAGCATCATTGGTTTAGTCGTCGGTCAACAATCCACATAGAAGCCGTTGGATGTTGTTCCCCATGTTATTTTGTTGAGTCCCTGAAAATTAAATTGTCCACCACGCCAGCGGTTAGTGCATGGTCTTTGTTGTCTCTGAGTGTTCATCTAGTGAATGAGGCTCTGTATCAACTGTAAAAAGTTGTGCGTTTTCGTTTTGTGCAAAGTTTTTTCTATGATTTAGAAAGTGGGCCTAGTTCTTAAAAGGTAACAGTAGATAAAATCAGGTATAGAGATGAAAAAAACACTTACTGCCGATTGATAAAATGTGAACTAAATGTGAGGTCTTTTATAGTTGAATCCTGTTGACATGTTGAGTCCTATTAAGGTAAACACCCCAGTAGCCGGCACCCATTTTTTACAATGTGAAAAGTATTAGTTTTACAGTAATACTGGTGTTTTGTGTGGTTTTTTTCTGAGACCTGAAGAGAGAAAAATCGGAAAAAATACACAAACAAAACACCAAAATTGCCCTCTAATCTAACATTTTTCACTTTGTGAAAAATAGGTGCCGGGTACTGGTGCAAATTTTAGGGGTGCAGGCTACTGGGTGTTTACCTTACGAAAAGATCACCCCAGAACGTATGTAAAACTCACATGGAAAAAAAGTGACAGTTATAGGTTTTCTTCTAGGCTCTAAATTTCTTTTTGAGTATTAACAAGTAGGTCACTAATTTGCTTATTTTATTATTTGAGGTTCAGGTGTCTTTAGAGCATCAATTATTAAAGTTGGTTCTTTCCTTGGCTGTATCACATTGAATACTTATAATCCTCATGGCAAATTTTGGTCCTACAGAGAGAGCAAGGTATGTCATCCTTTTGATTCACTGAGACTGGCAGGGTTACACATTTTGTAAATCAACCACATTTTTTAGGGAGTCCCGGACTCTTGGATTTTTTTCTTCATATCTTTTCTTAAGAAGCTCAAGAGTGAATAATAAAAAAATAAAGTTTGTTCCGTGAATTTTGCAGAGCTCAAAAAATATCCGAAATCTCAAGACCCAGTCAATTTGACCAAACTTGGGCTGCTAGTTTGTTTAAGCTTTGTGTACTCATTGCATTACGCACTTTAAGTAGTAGGTTAGTACACATTGAATTATCACACTGTTACTTCTGTGCATAGCCAAGAAAAGAAACTTTCTCTAAAGCAAATTTGCTTCCCTCCGATGAGCACTGAATAAGTAGACTTGGGAAGATAAGTTGTTTCTTCAAAGGAAAATCTTTCTTCAGAAAAAAATAATAATCGAAACAAAAGAATTGGGTTTAAGGCAGGAGAGAAACTCTTTCGACGCTGACCAAAGACTCGAAATATCAAAGAAACTTTGCCAAGACTAGGCCTAAAAGGGACCCAGCCTGGACTTTTAACTGAACCTGTTAACATACCTTACTCTCTCTGTAGGCCCAAAATTTACCGTGTGGCGGTCTATAAGTACTTAATAATGCAATAGAGCCAAGCAAAGAACTAACATTGATAATTGCTGCTCTGGTGACACCTAAACCTGTAATAATAAAATAAGCAAATTAGTGACGTACAAGTTAACTCATTGACATGTGAATTAAAGAGCCCAGGCGAAAGGCAACAAAATGTCAATTTCTACTTTCTCTTTCTTGCCAATTTAGACCAATTGAGAAAGTATTATGATGGCGCAGAGATTTTCAAGGTATTTTGTTTCGATACTTGGGCTCTCACAACTAAGTCAATCAAGATTTATACAAAGTAATGGCCTCTCAAACACTTTGGTTTGAACGCAGCCTTATGTCAAAAGCTGCCCAAATTTGAAGTTAGAATATCAGAACTTGCTCCATTATTTCTCAATTTTTTTTCATTCCTGGTGAGGAGGGGCATTCTGCAGTGCTGAGGAAAAACACTGTAAACGCAATAAATAAAAAATTGAGTTAGACATTGAAACCTACCATTTTTGGCATGCACTTTCACATGGTGAAATCGGAATTCACTTATTTCCATTAGTTTCACCTGTAAGCTCAATCATAAACTTAGCAGATACAAGGTGTTACGATATTGCATTCGTAATTTTCAAAATAACCTGCCAGAGACTTACACAATGTCTGATAATCAGGAGTTCTGTAGATTATTAGAGCCAAATAAAACTAATGTCCGTTATTGAAAGATAAAAAATACTCACTGTTATTACTTTTGGCAGCATTCACTTGGGCAGCTACTTTTATCAGTGGTAAAAAAGCCTAAAACAAGATGAAAACATTTTAAATTTACTAAAAAAAAAATTCTACCCTATAGAAGCATAAAGAAAGGAACTCAAAGAACTATGTTTACACAGTTCTTTTTATCATAGTTTATGAGACTAAAAATTGTGTTGAAATGCATAAATCACTCTAACAATTTTTAAACAAATAAAAAAATCAGGCACTAGTGGTCACAAGACTCGCATCCCCATCCTGTACAGCATCAACCGACTTCTGGATTATCCATATTTCCAACTTAATGCCAATAAAGACAAATTAATATTGCTATCTCCCTAAAAGGCAACGTTCTGAGCTTCTAAAGGCAGTGCAATATAAGTTGAGCACTCAAGAGCCATGTAGGTTGCCACAATATTGCAACACGGCAGCTTGACCCTCCCCCTCCGTGTATTCTGTTCTGACAACCACCGAAAACAATAGCGGCACTTGCAAGCAATATTTTGGCACTCAGTACACCATTGCCCCTCTCTCTTTTCAGGTATAAACCGATATTGGTATCAAGGTACACAAGAAATTGTGTTGGGTAGCAGAAATCACTCACACATCTGAGTATACCCGGCACTGCAAATGCACATAATTCCTGTCGACCCCCTAGCCTCCATCTCCTCACTTTAACTTTAACTCTCCGAGGAGTCAAGTTGAAAAAAAAAAACAAGTATCAAGCTAACATCTTTCCTTTCAGCAACTCTCTACTTAATACAATTTTGATTGACCTTCTTAATGGGTCTAATATGTACTTTTGCTACAGCAATACGACACATTGATTCTAACGTAAAATTCGGCAAAAATAACAATGCGTCCACTCAAATCTTTCAAAATCAACTCATCAAATCAGGAAATCACTTCTATTTCAAGCAACCCACGCTACACTAGAGACTATTATCACCGATATATAACTACATAGACGGAACCACCGCGTTTATTTAAACATCGGCATAACTTACAAACATTTGAATGTTTCGTTAAGATGCATACAATTCTTGTATTATTTTGTAATCTTTGATAAACCAGAGAAGACTAGACAGGAAATGCAGCCAATATTTCAAGTATTTAGTAGGAAATTCCATCATTTTGTAGTTACACTGTTGTTTATATAAAAAAGGAAGTTCCATCTATATAATAGTATGCCGGAGCCAATAGTGTCTAGGGTAGCGCAGGATGCTTGAACTTGAGGTAATTTCTTGAGTTAATGAGTGGTTTTTGAACATTTTTACTGTGCAATTCGTAATTTTTGCTACATTTTATGTAAGAATCAAGGTTCTATACTGCTGTAGCAAAAGTAAGCAACAAACATATTCATCAATTTTTCTTACAAGCATTTCACCCAAATGTTGACTACTTTTATTTGGAGGTAGAAGGTAAACAAATAAAGGGTCATTCCACAGTACATGTGACACCCGTAACACTATTGATCGACATCTTTTGGTTTGAAGAAAAATAATGTCATTCAATCAAAATTATTCTACTAAAGCTCAATTCTTTCTTAGCCTCAAAAATGCAACAAATTTTATTGTTACCTGAGAAATATTACTTTAAAGTGTTACGGGTGTCACATTTTCAGTGGAATGACCCTAAAGAGGATATTAACTCACTTTCGATAAAAAGACTGGCGCCACACTGTTGATTTTTAGAGTTGATAAATAATCATCAGGTGTGACCTTATCGAGAGAATGTGCTTTAGGATTTACACCTGCATTATTGATGAGTAAGGTTAGCCCTTTGTCACCAACAATGTCCCGGACTGCATTCACAGCGTCATCATAGGAGTCAAATTGAGCAACATCTGAAACAAAGTTTTGATAATTTACTCTCCCTCAGCAATTAACTCATTATAATTGTGAATAGAGAAGGGGAAATTTAGGCCAAGTACTGAGGCTGAGATTTTCTCCCTCAACTCTCTTTGTATCTATGTAGCTCTGCTCTCTATGATTCACAATCAACAATTCACTCTCTAATAAACTTCAAAACATGTCTCCTTATTTTTTGAACGAACAAAAAAACAAAAAGGTCATCAAATATAATTATGAGGGGCCGCAATTCACGGAGGGCGGCAAGATTGCATTCCTCCCCCCCCCCTCCTCAGGAAACCTTGGTATGCCCCTGTTTGAGACAAAGAAATAGAAACAAGATTGCTTCTTAATTAAAGAGCAACAGTAGGAATAAAGTTTGATCAAGCTCACTTTCACCTTCAAGCAATCAGGTAAAGTCAGATTACAAAAAATTGATACGATCCTTCATCTTTCCAGATACAACTAAGAGCCAAAAAAGTAAAATTCCACTATGAAAGGCCATGCTTCAGTGAGACTTACCCAATTTTATCAAATGCAACTGAGGTGACTTTTTTTCAGTTCCTGCAGAGCCTGGCAAAAAAAAGAAAAAAACATTATCATACTGTAATTGAAGCTCATTGAACATTGCATTTACGCCTTCCAGAGGCGGAATGAATCTAAAATTTTTCGAATCCAAAACCTGAAAAATCTTGAATAAAGAGAGAGAAAATGGGAAGGGTAAGTAATTAAAATCCCGAGTTCACTGGGAGAATTCTTTTCTTAATCCAAGGTGTATTTCATTTGTGTTAAAGAAATTGCACAGTGAAATATTGACTAACCGGGCATTTCTTTAACCCAATGAAAATGTCTGCTGCTACAAATAAATGATTCCTTGTTGTGACAGTGATTCTCCTTCATGCAACAGAACTTTACTTTGCGCAAGGAAAACTTTCACAAGTAAACGTGTTTCCTTGTTTTTAAAGAAGTGATTTCTCTCAGTGTTGTAGAGGATTGATAATGCAGCAACCCAGCAACCTTCCTTACCTCTCACTTCCAGTGTAAAAGTTTTGTCCCAATCACATGACAGACATACACTTTCCTCAAAAACGGTCTGACTGTTTCCGATTTATGAAGCATAAAAACTGGGGCTTCTGCGACCCAAAACAACCTCACTTTAATCCTGGCACCAACACAGAGACAACAAAGACCACGCACTAGCCGAGCGAGCAGTGGACGGTTTTATTTTCGAGGACCCAACAGTATAACATGGGGAAAACAAAATCCAACGGCTCCTATGAGGATTATTGACCAACAACTAAAATAATGATGCTTTGTTCTGATTGGCTACTGACATCAACATCTTTGCTCAACAATCCAAATAGGAGCCGTTGAACGTTGCTTTGTTGTGACTCAAAAAAAAAAAGTTAGGTAAGCAAGATAGGCAGAGCGTGGTCTCTGTTCCCACACTTTCAGAATCAAAATTTTGCCTTAACACTCGAAGTGATCTCAATGCAGACTTTTAGAATTTAAGGCTGGATCTAAATAAGATTTTGAAAGTTGATGGAAGAAGGTGAAAAATTAGACGATTTTTACCAAAAATTTCCCACCATTTTCCCAAATTTTTTTCAACCATTTGACAACTGTTTTCCTACTCTCCTGAAAACTTAACAAAAGCCATAATTGTGATTTTGAACTTTGGCCATCAATTTACAACTGAAAAAGCAACTGATTTTTTTAAAATTCCGTCCATGAGATTAAATACAAGGCAGGTAGCGTCATGATGATGGTGACCAATAAAGATAACGTACAGCGGCTTGATCCGGAGAGCGGCAAGCAGCGATGACAGCATGTGACCGCACAAGAGGGTTTGTTAAAAACTGCTTCACAAATTCAAGTCCAATACCTCGATTGGCTCCGGTTATAAGTACTGAATAGATATCTGCCATTTTCTTCAACTGTAACACCTGGAAACAACAAAAAAACTGTCATCAAAGGAAAAGAAAAACATAGTTGTTCTGCAGTGAGAGAAAAAGATTTGGAGCCGACTTTCAATAGGAACAAACTGAAATGAAAAATGAAAATAAAAAGGTTTTCAGTAAGGTCTGGGTAAATGAATCCATCAACTCACAGATATATTGCATACATTTCTAGGTTGAGAGAACAAAGATCGAAGCACTACAAGCAAAAATCGAAACAATACACCAAGAGACGAGAGAATTTATTCCAAACTCACAGGCCCACGAGAGTTTTGAGCTTGAGAATTCGGCACTTGGCAGCCATGAAGGATAGAGGAGACAGAGCCTCCGGCCAAAGAACACTTGACTCTCCATTCGGACGCAATGACTGGTGGGGGTAGCAAGAATTCCAGCAGGCAAGCACAGAAGCTAACTTTTTTCGTGCCTCTCTGCAGTAAAGAACCTGCCCCCAGAATGGAGTTCACAGTTCCGCTCTTTCATTCATCATTCAGTTCTGTTCTTACTTTGCTGTTCGCGAATTCAATTAATTTTTTCCGTCATAATTCCGCAACGGATTCAAAGTTTCATCTCAAAGCTCTGAAGCAGCCTATTTTACAGAGCATCCACGCCAAAATGAATGTTCTTAAGGTGATTCCAGGCAAAACTTTTCCAGATTTCAATCTGATGAATAGCGACACCTGTCGCTTTTTTTTTTTTCTAAAAGTCGTGTTTTAGACGGTTTAAACTGAAAACATAGATAAAACGCAAAATCTACTAACGTCAGCACCTGCAAAATTTTACTATGGATTTTATGAGCCCAAAACGAGCAAAATTGGTTTAGAATTCAAGCCGTAAATTACGAAATTCACTACGCCATAAGCTTAGTGAGTGAGAGTGAGTGCGAGTGATAATACGCCTACCTGTCTCACTCGCACTCATTGAGGCTTACGGAAATTTTTGTACCTACTTCATAATTTCCAGCTTTACTTTCCAGTGTTTCAGCTTAAAACTTTTAGGGTATCAAGTATGCTCGCAGGTGCTGACGTTCCTCAGATTTGTGTTTTTAGTGTAAATTAGTCAATTTTAGCTAAAAACTGTTGACTCATAGAGCAGCGCAACGTGGTGTCTACGGTTGAAACTAATCGACCCTGGAATCATCTTAGACAGCTGAATAAGCCCGAACTTGCGTTCTAAAGAAGTTGATTTTAAAAATTCTTCAGGGGGGGGGGGGGGACCTCCATACTCTTCTCCTGCTGAAGCTGTTCTCCTATTTACCCTGCCCTGGAAGAGTTAAAAAATAAGCAACCCAGTACTTATCCCAATGAAGCTCACCGGCCGGTAATGATAAAAACTGAAAGACCATGCATTTACAATTACAACTTTGTCAAAATATTAATAAACAAGCTTGAAATAAGCGAAGCAGTCCTTGATATAGCACTGCCTTCACTGGAAAAACCGAGATCTTACTACGCTCTCCAGAAAATGCCAATTTTCACACAAGTGCAATTTCTTATGCTGAGTCTGAGGTGTTATGTAACTTCTAAGTGGCTGTTTACAGATACAGAACTAACACAGAAACCGATCAGGCACTTACTTAAATACTAATGTGAGTAGATATTGTAAAGTTATTTTAATCGTAAGAGAGGAAGTACTCGAAAATTCGTCTTGCTTAGAGGAGCCCCAGGTTTTCTAGCTGACTAATCACATAGGACTGAAATCACTTTGTCTAAGAGATAAGTAAATAAACTAGTAAATATAGTAAGTGCTTTGGAGATTAAGACTGAAAGAATTGGAGATAACCAGATAGATAACTTTTAAGTACCGGGACTCGATTGAGTGTATAGAAGTTCAGCAGAGTGAGAGCGACCACGCTACTTCAGAAATCCAAAAAGATACTTTTACAGTTGAAATAATTGGGAGCCAGTTTTAAAAATTCACCTGATTATTGTGAGAGAAGCGCATACAGAACTAACTTTTCGTGCAACAAGTATTGTTAGGAATTCTGAGCTCGAATTTGCGGAAAGAAGTGTTTTTCGGTACTTACTTCAAAGAGATGCTTTTGCCGAAAGATGCCGATAGAATTGAACTTTTTGACAGCTAAGGGTTTGTTGACGAACACGAGACGTCAAAAATGTTCACGAAATTCGGAAAACAAAGGAAATTCCAAAGAATAACAATAACACGGCACACATTAAAAGTGGTTCAACGTTGCCATGTTTACTTTCTATGACGTAATCCTTCAAGTGATTGTTGTTTTTTTTTTTTCATTGAACGTGCCATGTGTGGTGGTGTGGAGGGGGGAAACGGAAAGGGCTAGGGCTTCCCCAGTGATGAGTCATCGCTCTTTTCCAACAAACTGGCTTATGACGTGCTCAGCTCTATATCCTTGTGCAATTTCTCGTTCACATTTCATTGTTAGCGAATACTGAACAGTTAGTTATTTGGATATTAGTGTTAACGTACCCTGAGTAATCACTCCTTCTAAATTTGTGTGACCCCTTTACAGTTGTCAGTGCAATAATTATTATTGTTAAATATTAACTTCTCAATGACGTCGTTAAGAAATTTTGAAGTACCATTAGCTGTAAGTCACTTTTATTATTCTTTTGTATGCTTCACTCTGACATCATTCCGAAGCTTAGCAGGATATTATTACACTCATCCGAATCAATTTTCTTTCCTTTGACGCATCGAAAATCTCCCTTTTCTGTTTTTAATCTTATTTCTGCCCAACCGCAGTTAAAAGTATTCATTTGGTTTTATTCCTCGGACAGTCTTAGCACTTAACCTCTAATACTTGGTCCCCTCACTCATTGAAAGTTTCCTACGGGCCTAGCCATTTGCTCTCTCCTTAAGAAGCCTCACCTACAGGTTATTTATTTTCATCCACGTTCATGAACGAGTCATTATATTTTAAGGAAAATATGTTCACGGAAGCGTCACTTTGAGTGTCTCCTTCGAAGATCTGTGGAGCACCTAAAATCGGAAGTTGATAAGAGGCCGTTTCGTGAGAGTCGATGTGTAACTGTTTGCTTTATTTATTTGCAGTGAGCATGTTTGCAGTATATTAGAAATTAGATCAACCTCCCCATTAATGAAAGTCATAATTGAACCAATAACGTGATAACTGTCTTTGATCAACTCTTGCAGTACAACCTCTACCCCCTGATAATTCGAGGTCTCTAAATTATTGATTAGTTTAGAGTTGACGGATTTTCTGCTCTACAGTTCAATACTGGTTACCAGAACTTAATGGAATACCGCGCTTTTCTATTGCAAGTGGTAGTATTTTGCTCGGTTCAAGCGCTCTCTTGGTATGGAACAAGTTAACCTTTCTAAACAGTCGGTCCTTGAAGCGCAGTTTCTCTTGACCAACTGAGAGTTATTTGTTCCATCTTGTTGGATTATGTTTAATTATAAGTAAATAAGTCTCGTATAAATCTCTTTATTCCTTGAAAAAAATAGGGTAGTTTCTTTCATTTGTGAACAAGATGGACCAAGTTACTCACAGTTGGTCCCCAGTTTTTTGATCGTAGGACTGATCATTCAGAGTAGTTTTCTTGTTCCGTTTCATTCCATTGAGACACTGTAGCTATGCTATCTAACTGCAATAAAAAATTGCAGTCCTCTGAGGTGTACCATTTTGTTCCAGTTGAAAAGATTAGATTTATTTATGTGTTATCATTAGATACTACTCAGACTTGGGTGTCCATGTGTGTGTGTTCCGTAGTCTAATTAGAACTGATGCATTTTCTGTAAATGGATTTGACAAGCAGTGGAGCCTTAAAGGTATTATGATCCATGTGAGTGTGGTTGGCAAGCTGCAAGTCTAATCTCTTTGCAAATTTGCAAGGTAATTAAATGCTAACTGATGCGTCTTCAGCAGCTCAACTCTGCTTTTCAAATCCTGCAACTGATCTTGCGTCCTACTCTCCATTCCTAAAATCTCAAGGCCTTATTTGTTTCGATGAAAGTAAATTCAAAGCTCAAAAGCTCTTGTTACGTTATTCATGACTTTTGAATTCATTCAGACAAGCCGTGGATTGGTGTTCGGCCAATCTCATGTCCCTATTAAGTGGCCCTAAGCAGGCTACAGTTGAAATTGAATAAATTCAATGTGATGACAATCGAGCCAAATTCTTTTGCGAGGCGCACTAAGAAACTTTGATAATTCTATCTTCAAGTTCACTTTTTTTTTATTATTATTATTCTGGTTGCTGGCCATTAGGGTGATCAGACATCCTTTTTACTGGACAGTTCCTCTTCTACCCCCTGCCTCACGTCCTGGCCAAGTTTGTTGGGATACTCAAATTTCTGGCTTCAAAGACAATCACCAAAATTCTAAAATTGAAACAACTAAGTAAAGTGATAGATGAAAGAAAATAAAAACTTTAAACTGTGGCCAAAATATGTTTCCCTGCATAGCAAGCCATTACCTACACAGTAGTAGGATCAAGTTGATTGCTATCAAGATTAGCTTAATTGCTATCCAGATTGGGTTGATTGCTATCAGAATCTAGTTGATTGCCATTAGCACTGACCTTACACTGAAATCTCAGGTATCAAGGTCAAGCAAATACTTACAATGAAAAGTAAGTCCCTATTATATTTACTGATTTGTTTTATTTTTATTTTTATTTTTTTCAGTTGAATGGTCTTCAAAGTATGGTTCCCACTAGAACAACATCAACTTTAACACCCACCCTTTCACAGAAATATGAACCGTACAGTGTACGAGAGGTTGAGCCACATCAGAATGAAGCAGGATTTGTCCCACCCCCACCTCCTGTTAACCCAGTGATGCCTCTAAGTAAGTCAACCCACAACGTTTTTTCCTCTCTTTTAGAGCTCGTTTCAGAAGTGTAGGTGCACCTAGACCATAATCTTTGGCAACTTTTCAATTTTCATTCCTTCAAAACTAAACAAAACTTGTCTTTGACTTTGAACTTTTAATTTTAAAGTGTTCCTCAATGAAAACGCCAACGCTCAAATTCATTTTCATTCATTATCATTTTAAAACAAGAGAAATAACGTTGACAAATTCCAAAGATTTTTGGTCTGGGTGCGCCCACACTTCTGAAACTACCTATAATCAAAAGGCGAATTTTCGCGACGAATATATTCGATGATATTCGACAAAACCATTGCCAACCTACGCATGACAACAGTGGATGACACTAGACTGAATCGTGTTTTTCAAACTTTTTCGGTGTTTTCAGTCATCGATGGCATCAATTCGATTTTGAATTCAAGTCCGGAGGTGAATTCGAAATCGAATTGATGCCATCGATGCCCCGAAAACACATCTAAAAACCCAATTGAGTTTCCTCGACTATGTAATTAGGTTGGTATTGTTTATGATATTTGATCGCGAAAATTCGCCTAAAAGTATTTCAGCTCAGGATTTTTTAGAAATCACAATGAAAAGGCATCTACTGCGCTCTTAGCATGTTGAATAGTGGCGGCTCAAGTGATTTGGCAATCCAGCAATTCTTCCATCTAAACTGAGATTAAAAAATTGATTCTCGAGGAGGCAGACATCTGACGGCCTCCTGGAGAATCGATTGTTTTACATTCGTTTAAATGGGTAAAAACACTGTTGCCAAATTTTGGGAGCTGCCAATGGCGTTGAAATTAGTGACTCTTGAACTTTACTTCCACTGTCTCAAAATTGAGAGTTTAAAGTGCTCTTGTATGCAAGGGTGTCCAAAGAAAACAGAAAAATAAAACTGTCAACGCACTGGCTCATAATCACTTATGTAACCTCTCATAAACAGGAAAGTCCTGCCTAATTTAAGCCCGCTTGGATGTTTTCAAGTGGTGCTCCAAAACTCCTGAGGTTTCCAAGTGAAAACTTTGATTTTCTTTAAAATAGTTTCCTGCGTTTTTGTGCCCGCTCCTGATTAGGAAAAAATATTTAAACAATTTATTAAAATTAATCAAAATTTAATTTCAAATCAATTAAAATTTAAAAATGAATTAAAATAATTACTTAATTTCCATTTATCTTAAGCTCACTCCCTGCCCTCTCATTACCTTGGTTTTAACTTACTCATCAGATTAGATCATTTGTTTCTCTAAATCGGCGAGAATAATCAGTGAAAATCTGAAGAAATGTGATGTCCTAAATCATTAATCTTGACCCTCTTTTTGGTTTTTGACTCATCCCTGGAATGACCACCAAAGGCACCAACACTCCTGTAGGCTCATATCAACCCTTATTAGTATTTATTTACAATTTCTTGGAAACTTCAGCCCCTTTATACGCTAATTTATGATTATTTTCAAAGCCAGTGAATCGAGGTTGCCGAGGGCTTTCATTACTTGAATCAATCAGTTTTTTGGGACACTCTATTGTATGTGCTCCTTTTATAATAAACTTTTCATTTGATTTAAGTACTAATAAAATTATCCAGTGCCCAAATTTCGGAGGATTGGAAACCCTGTCCATCCAAAATCAAACTCTTAGAAATCTAATTTTGCGACTTTTTTCCGTGGACTGGATAATTTTGTACCTCTGGAAGTAGAATTCAAACGCTATTGTGCCCACTAAATGTATTTGTAACCCTCCTCTCTTACAAAAATTTCTTTTTCAAATTTCAGATGGTAACATTTTCATGAGTTTTGTGAATCAGAAAAACTGGCAAGGTGCAACCGTCAACTCGGTTCCATCGCCACAGTTGCCTCCGGCTAAAAGTCCACCCATTACTCAAGCTCAGAATCCAAATCCTACCCGGAAGAATACAGGCGGTAGAAGACCCATCAAGGATAAATCGGTGAGCTATTTTTCTTAGATTATTCATCATCTTTATTCAAGAAGCTTAAATGCACCTCTGTCATGTGCTTAGTTTTGTACAGGTGCGTTACTCAAACCAGCATTCTCAAACCAGGTCAATCTGAGTTGTAAAATTTTAGGAATTCTCAAACATACTTGATTTTGTTTTTGTCGACAACAGCTATTGTTGAAAGGTTGACCCCCTATTCTGTCCTATTTCTAACACACGCGTTCTAATGGGAGAAGAGAAAAAAGGTCTGATTTCTGGATCCGCCAATGTGCGATTGGCGATCGGCCAAAAGTTCATTAAAAAGCGGATGTTGCAGATGTGTAAATGGGAATAAGGCAAGGGGAAAAATATGTGATTCAGAGAAGAGACGCATGAAGCGTGGCGCGATAGGGCAATAGAAAGAAGTCGGAGGTCAGTTGATAGGTCTTGTATGTGTACCATTTGCTGAAAACTTGCACAGTCAAACATTTCTGAGAATATGAAAAACTGGTCCTTGAAATGTACGATTATGAGTGCCAGTGGTTCTTTAGCTCCTTAAAATTTGCGGAGAATTGAAGATGAAAACAAAAAAATTGTTTTTAATTATGTAAAAAACCTAATGTTTTTCCAGACAATGTCCACAATTTTCGATTGCGTGATCAAGCATTTTCTACACCCTTGTGCAACTCAAATTGCCTAAACTCATTCTAAAATTTGTTACCTTGATTTCCAGATTTCTCCTGAAGAAGAACAACGCAGGCAGGTCAGGCGAGAACGTAACAAGCAGGCAGCTGCACGTTGTCGAAAAAGAAGAGTAGATCATACTCTTGAGCTTGAAACGGTAAGATTTTTGTTTAATCGAGAGTAGGTTTTAGTGTCGACAAGAGAAAGATTTGTTACTAATTAAAATAAACTTCTTTATTAAAAAGTTTCATGCGACGACAAATCTCAATGACTAAACGTGGGATCAAAAGACAAAGACTAGGAAGAAAAACAAGTGAAATAAACAAGTAACGCCCAGTTGCAAAAAGGGGGGAGGGGGTTAACACGTTCACTGCCACGGTATTTTGAGCAATTGTTCCCGTGGCGCCACGAAATACGCAAAAAAAAACGCCGGAATGCATGAGCTAGAAAACGGATGCCAAAAATCGCGTATGCAGTAGCACTGGCGTAACGCCCTCTGTAGGTTGCACAGAGAAGCTCTAGTTCCATGAAAACTTGATAGGTAGCGCTAGCGGCGTGTAGCGGGCGATTCAAACTGGTTGACGAACGCCCGCCGGTCTTATAGGACCGGCATGGCGCGGTGGGAAATATTGCCGCCGGTCCCATAAGACCGGCGTGGCAGTGAACGTGTTAAGGTCCCTCTCCCTGAAAATTCTGAAAAATAATACACCCCAGACTATTTCCAAAATTTATTCCCCTCTAAAAAAAAAAAAAAAAATCCTCAAAAAATAGTTTTCAACTTTCATATTTCGCCGATGAGGTAGCACAAATTATAGTAGTGTGAGAAGACAAGATAAATCTGTTAATTGAATGAAATACAGTTAATCATTAATTAAGAAAATGATTTCTCCGAATGACTTATTCTGTGCCTCTCTCTTTCCCATCTATCTGCTATGAAGAAAGGAGAGAAGCCTCGTTTTAAATTGCTTTACGAAGGGCAACTTACTCATAGGAGTAAAGTTTTGTTTTAAAATTGTCAATAAACTGCACCGCAGACTGATCCTACTCTTGTGGATGAGACAATACAAGATGATATAACAGGAATTTCTAATCCCATTGGTTTAAACGATGTCACGTGACAAATTTGAAGTCGTTGGAGTTGTTCCAGCATGACTCAGAGCCATTCAGTTTAAAAAAATGCGTCAAATGACTTCAAATCTGTCACATGACGCCATTTAAACCAATGGGGTTAATTGTCTCCTGCTATTTCGTCTCATCTTGTCTAAAAGAGTGGTCTTACTAATATATTTGTTTACTAAATAGGAACACAGATGGGACACAAAGCTATAAGAACTTAGAAATTCAAGATGAGACGCTCTGGGACAAGGAAGAGCCCCATTTTTAATTAATACAAAAAATAAAAACAGAAAAACACAGTGAGTGCCTACGAGATGAAAGAGCAACTAATAAATCAATGAACAAGCAATCAGAAACAAACATTGACCAAAGAGATCATAGAGTGAACTCACTTTGTTTTTCTGTTTTTATTTTTTTTATTGATTGAAAATGGGCTTGTTCTTGTCCCGAAACGTCTCATCTTAAATTTTTGAAGTTCTCATAGCTTTGTGTCCCATCTGTGTTCCTATTTACTTCGTGTACCGGACTGTACAAATTTTCTATGTTTGTATACTAATATATTGTAAAATTTGTCAAACTTTTTAGGGGGAGGGCCCCTGAACCAGAGACAATATATAAAAGAAACCATGCGTTAGCCGTGCGCGCGGTGGCTGACTTTTTTTTTCGAAGCTCAACAGGAAGTAACATAGGGATCATGAAGAAGCATCATTCAACATGGACCATATGTTGACTGATGCAATTTTGGTGCTTTGGTTTCACCAGGCAAAAATCTCAACGACTTTTCTCATCAGTCAACGTATGGACCATGTTTGCGGTGTTCTGTTTAGACCCGGAAAAAGAAGTTGCCACCGCGCGCAAACATGGGCAAGATAGATAGTGCATGGTCTCTATTACATATTGTCTCTACCCTGAACCCACCTTTTATTGAGAAGGGGGGGGGGGTGTTATCCCCCTTTTCCTCCAATTCATGCTACACTTAAAGAGGATTAATGAAAAATAGGGCTTGCGTGAGATATTTTAAAACCTTGCACAGCTGTGCACTATGCCTGTTACCCTCATTCTTAAACTTTCCTCTCTTTTTTCCTCAGGAAACCAAGGGACTTGAAGAAAAGAAGATGAATTTACAAATTGAAATTGACGAACTGCAGAAAGAAAAGGAAGAACTAGAAAGTCTTCTTGAAATGCATGAGCCACAGTGTTGCTTGAAAAATTCTGCCCACGTTACTTCCACAACCGCGAATCATCCAATGGACTTGAAACCAATTTTACTTACTATCAAACCAGACCCTGATTCAGATTTAGACCTACCGCGACCACTGAAGTCAAAATTGGATCCCATCATCTCAAACCCAGTTCTGTCACAGCAGCCCTCCAAACCATTTTCTAGCCAAAGAGTGCGTCCCACATCTCTCACGTTAAACCCTAGGCCGGCAGAAATGATGGACCTCCCTACCTCGGCCGGAACCGTCACCTCTTTAAATTTTGATTCTTTAATGGATCATACTGGTTATACGCCTGTGTCTGGTCCCTTGATTCCATCTTGCTCATCACAACAACGAAATTCCGGTAGTGGCGATTTATCTACCCCTGATTCAGCTTCCAGTAAACTTGTATCGCTATGACACGTCCATATTATAACTAATCAATTATTAATAACTTAAAGCCATCAAAGTTAATTCAAAGAGTTAGTCAGTTATTTCCTCTCTGCTGATCAACAATATTCTAGCAAACTCTCTCTTAAATCAGTCAATTAGCCTTAGTTTTATTTTTTGTGTCTGATTTTGTAACTTGTTTTATGGTGCTCTCATCACTTGTCGCCATTTTTACGTGTGTTAACTTGAATGCTCCATGAACAAAAAACTGTCTATTGAAGGAAACCTCAAAATTCTTTTCAATTCAAGCAACATGCCAATACGTGCAGTAAACAATTTTGTACTGGTATAGCTGAATTTTGTCTGCTAAAGTTGTCATCCAATTTCATACGTTGAGGTAGAGGTGACTTCAGAAGTGTAGGCGCACCTAGACCGATAATCTTTGGAATTTTTCAACATTATTTCTCTTGTTTCAAAATAAAAATGAATGAAAATGAATTTGAGCGTTGGCGTTTCATTGAGGAACACTTTAAAATTAAACGTTCTAAGTCGAAGACAAGTTTTGTTTTGTTTTGAAGAAACAAAAATTGAAAAGTTGCCAAAGATTATGGTCTAGGTGCGTCTGCACTTCTGAAACAAGCTCTAATTGTGAATATTTCCGTTTTTTTTGCTCTGATGTATTTTCCCTACAGGAAATGGAGAGCCTTGGTTATCCCAGGTAGTTTTCTATCTTGAACTGGAGTTGTCTCCATTTTATCAAGAACCAATTTATCTAATAAAGTGGAAGTTGAAACCTTCTTCTTAAATAAATATTGCAATCCTGATACAAGCTTTGACCATTTTAACTCTGTAGAAATACATTTTCTCTCCTATTCATTTACTACTTTTCCACTCCTAAAAAAAAAAAATATTTAAATTTAGTTCTGAAGAAGCTGCCTTTGAGTGGTAAAAAATGATATGCTTACCTGGTGTATTGGTTCCAGTTTTAATCAAAACTAGATATAACTTGTCCGCGATTGCCGTAAAAACCAAAGTTACACTCTGATGATGTGTCTGAATTTATTGTGAATTTTTTTTTATTTTTTTAATGACTTTGAAATATGTTAAGAGGCCGGTAGATTCAAAATGTCCCAAGTGCCTGAGAATTTAAAAGTAAGTTTTCTTGACAAAAATAATTGACAAGTACATGAAGTCGACGGACTTTTTTCGATTACTTTAAAAATTTGGAAAACCCCTTTCGAACGTTGTTTACTGGTCCTTTATTTTATTTCAAAATCGTCTAGCTCCCTTTTGACTTTTCTATGACACCAATGGTATTTTAATTGTACAGCTTTGTAAGCCTTTGGATGGTTTTATTTTCAAGAATCTATGTTGTAGGCGTAAGTGTTTGACTTAGGCTTGATGAATTGTCGTAAGGCAAACCAAATTTTGAAATATTTTAAATGGTCTGATTCAAATCTTTGTTGAAAACTGACCTCGTAGTCTTGGGAGCCATCATAACCATCAAACTCAATTCTTCAGGGTCTCCGGGGCTTGGAAGAGACACTGCAGGGGAATAAGCGACAACTGGATGAGCCCGTAATAAATCTTAACTAACCCAAGAGACAAGAAGATTCAGTGATTTTATAATGTGTTGTAAAACCAACACAACAAAAATGTTTCAGCTGAAGGTAATCATGTAAAATACTGTAGAAATCATCTCATTTTGGGAGAGGGAACAGTAGTCAAATTGAAATCTCAAAACGCATCACATAGGTCCTTATTTTGACTGTGGCCAGTGGAGGAACTATAGGATTTTTTTGTGGGGGATGTCAAAATTTGGTAAAATTCCTCGAAAAAATCAATACATTATCTATTAAGAGTAAAATTTGGTGTTGGGGGGGGAGTTGGACCCCTTGGACTGGACACCCCCTCTCCCATGGCTCTACCAACTGACTATGGCTGTTATTGTTTAAGTTCGATTTTTGCCAGTGCAAACTGGTTAGTTTCAACATTGATGGAAAGAAAAGTTTTTAACCTTGCATTTGAAACTTTTCATTTCATTTTATGACTCACAAAGAGTCATTTGGGACATCCTGAATTGACAGGCCTTACAGTGATGGTGGCCTCAGTGCAAAACTACTAATCTGTATTTTTGCTACCTATTTTTAATCTGTTGAATACTGAGTTCTAGAACTCAGATACACCCTGCTTTGGAGTTGATGTTATTCCCAAAGAATTTTTGACTAAAGTCCTATGCTATATGCTCATGTGTTGGATCGGCCTACTCATCCATTTCTGACAAAATTTTAATAGGATTCGCTCATAGCCAAAGCAAGTCAACCCAAAATTCATTAAAAGCAGATAGTCTATGGCTGAGCAACATCAGTGAAAGTGAAATGTTGCTCTCACACTAAATCAAATGAATTTTTTCCCATTTTCTGAAATGTCAGTATTTTGCCTGAATGTGGTTTTGCGCTGGGGCCATCAATATCTAGGTATTCGTATTACTCTTCAAAATTTTTACCAATTGTAGATTATATTGGCACTTTTTATGTCAAGACAACCTTCATGACTCAAACCCTTGTTGTGTTGGTATTTGTTTCAAAAGTCTCCCTCCCTCTACCATCCAAGAAGATAAAAAGTGAATGATTAGCCGTGTTTTGCTTTGTCATTGGCAATGATATTCCTCTGTCTAATCCCAGAAAATCACTTAAAATTGAGTAACTTTATGATGATGACGACCGCTTATCGTGCGATGGACGATTCATCATCGGCAATGGCAAAACGGTTGACAAGCTCCAGAGTTTGTCACATAGTGAAATGAAATGATTAATTTAATTAAACTCCGCCCCCTTCTGATGGCCACATTGTTTTGCCACATTGTGAAAATTAAATTATTAATTCAATTAAACTCCGCCCCCTTCCGATGGCCATCGGAAAAGCAAAATATGAGCAATAGCTGTCGATGGCCATCAAACCGCTTTTGATGACAAAGCAAAATAAGGCTATTAAACTAGTATTGCCTTCTCTATCATTGAGAGAAAATTGATTGGGAAATTTAAGATTTTCCTAAAAGGTAGCATCACATTGTTAATATTTTAATAATAAATCCTTTGCTCATAAAAAGTTGCAGTGTCCTTGCTTTGTTGAATTTTAAATAACCATTTTCTCATCAGTTGAATCAAATATGTCTGGTCGTTTTATCAAAAACAAGATTGTCAGGAAATTATTTCAAAGCGAGAAAGAAAACTGAAAAGTTATTTTAGAAGGCTCAATGAATTATTATTTTTGAAAACTTTAAACTTTTTAACTGGTATAGTGCATTGTTTGGTAACTATACGCTCCTTATTAGTCCAAATTGAATTTTGATTTTTCCTCTAATTAGCTTAAAACTCATCTCAAACTACATGATTCACTGAAGTTTTTGCAATTTTATTTTCTTTGTTTTTAAATTTTCTTTGCTGTTTGACGATGAAGTACTCTTTAATGACTTCCTGTAATCGATTATCCACAGTCGGAAAAATTGTTTCCCACTCACTCAAAGAAGCACTAGTAATTAATGTTTTTATTTTATTAAAAAATTGTCCCCCATTTTATTTTTTTTTATAAAAATCATTCTGTGCCATTTTCCCACCATTTAATGAATGTTAATGGGTTATGTTTGTTTGAAATGCCCTTTGTTAAACCAAGTCATGAAGTTTAAATTATTTTTTTAGAAATCGCCAATTTTGAGGAATTTGAGCCACATCAAGTGAATTTGGTGGTGTGCGTAAGAGTAAAGTGTCTGCTTATAAATTGTAACTGTTTTAAAAATCTCAAACCTGCAAATTTTGACCCTACGCCATTTTAGCATTTGTGTAAAATTTGTGTAAATCTGCCGAGGACTTTTTCCCTGAATTACATCACATTTTCAGACCACAGTTTAAACTTCTTAGCAACTAAGTTTTTATGCTCAGAAATAAAATTAACTTGTTTATTCACTGACTTCAAAACCCTGCTCTCGGCTGGCACCATCATCGGAGGACTGCAATGCAGTCATCATCTATTCTTCTGTAAATTTTGACTTACCCTTTATTCAATTGGAAAAATGCATTTAAATAATGAAGGAGTACGGGGGAAAAAAAAATAATTTCTGTTCCATTTCCTAACCAGACTTGGAGTTTCAAAAGTCAGATGTGTCCCATTGCGACCAATCTGAACGGTCAAAATTGAAGCAGCAATTCTTCAGTGTGAGAGATACCTCTCTCTTTTATTTACTAAGAACATATTGTGAACTTGTCCATAACTTGAGGTTATTTAGCGTTAAAACTGAACTGAGTATAATAATTATTACCCTTTGAAGTGCGATTTTAGTTTTTAATTTATCATAGATAGTTACATTTGTATCGAACGATTCTCAATTTATAGGTATTTAAATATTTTAAGTATTCTTAACTTTTACTTAACGTATCCTTGTAGCTGATCAGCTTCTTATCAGCTGTAAATCACTTTTGTCCATTAAATTACTTTTTTCTACCATTTATTTTGTTCTTTGTGCAAATTTTATACAAACACTCTTTTATATTGTAACTTTGAAAGATTCAAGTTATTTTTGCAAGTCAGATTTTAAGAAATTTACCATGAATTTGAATTATTTTATGAAATTATTTATATTATATTATAAAATATTTATTTTTACCTTATTTTTAATATTATAAGAGTTTATTAATAAAAGAAAGTGCATAAACCGTTTTTGCTGAGTGCGTTTATTTTTCAATCCATCTGGGTCATTCAATCATTCAAAATTATATCGCACAGGAAAAAAAGTCTTTTGAAGTTAAGTGTGTCCCCACTTAAATCAAAAAAAGGAAAAGGAAAATCTTTCCTCTCTGAGACAGTGCAACAACTGCAGTCGTATGTTTTGATGAATGCAAGAAAAATAGTCAACTTTTTAAAACAATTTGATTTATTTTTTAGTTTTTTACAATTTATATTTTCTTTATGGATATTTACTTGGATTTACTGGAATTCAGAAATGATTCATATCATTAATACTCAAAAACAGACCAACAAACTGATCATTACTTTCACATTAAACTAATAGTTCAGACTGTTTATGAGAGGCGTTATTGATCTGGAGTTGTAAGACTCCACTGTTGCTAAGGTAACTATAGTTAAATTGCCCATTTTTAACAGCTACCAGCTTTTATAAAGCTATACCTAACGGCAAACTGAACGATGGTTACCAAAGCAACGGCCAAGTCTTACAATGATCAATGATTGCGTCACTCATTGACAGGCTTTACTTTCACTTGACCATAAGAGTAAACAAATCAGTCTACAAGAATAATATTTTTTTCACAAGTCAACTTTTGACCTGAATCTTGTGTTAATCTAAATTAGATCGCTTTCAGTGGCAGCTTGAGCAATTCGACAAAAATGTTTTCCCTCCATTTGAATCTATGTACAGCGAGCAATTGTTGGTGAAGCGCTGCTATCGAATCAATTATTTTACATAGAATCAAGTGGAGAAAAAGAATTGTTGCCAAAATGCTTGAGCCGCCACTGATTGCTTCTGAATTAAGGTGGTTCCTCAGCAACTAGTTCCAAGTTCTATCAACAGATCAATTCGCAACAAGAACAAGGCAAAAGTTTAAAGATTTTTAAAAACTTCAAGTGATAAGACCTGGGAGGAAATCCAACATAGGCCACACCAAAATAATTCACAGAAAGCATCAAAACTAGAGCCAACAGTATTGCGAGATTAAAACTGAAATGGATCGAATCTATCTAAAAGGTATACAATACTTTTGGTCAAGGTGAAAATACCATGCTGATGTCACAGCTATACTATTACTTAGGGCTCGTACTATCAGTCAATTATTTAAGAATGGGACTGAAATATACGTGCTCGGCCGCTTGGCGCTTGAGGAACCACTTATTTTAGTCCCATTCTTTAATTGACTGCTGGTACCATCAGTCAATTAAAGAATAGGACTAAAATATGTGGTCCCTTATGCGCCAAGCGGCCGACGACATATATTTTAGTCCCATTCTTTAATTGACTGATAGTACATGATAATTGATAAGGTTACTTTTCCAAAGTTAAATACTCACAACTGCCAAAAAACGTGGCGGCCAAATCAAAGATCAAGTACACATGGTACAGATCCAGCTTGACTTTTGGTTGTACTCTTTAACGTTATTGAGCTCAGACTTTCGTTGAACTTAAAAAACTTCTCTCACTCTCTTTCTGCGCCGTTCTTTTGATAATACCAGACTATTTTTCATAAACTGATCCGGAGACAGAATTTAGAATTGCCTTTAGAAGTCGACAGTCCAAACAAAAAAATCAAAGATGTAACAAAAAGGCGTGAAAAGAAGACGTTAAATTCTATCTATTGTGCTTGTGAATATTCGGCGCAGAAACTTTAACTTTTCCTGGTATATTTTTAGCGAGATCTTGTGACTTGACACTTTTCAAACATTCTTTCTCCCTTGCAGTCCCCAGTTTATCTTTGAGGAACAATGCTAACGCTGTGCTGGCAGCTTTGCCTCGTTTTCCAGTTCCAGGAGTCAATTTCACTTTGTACCTGAAAGAAAGTTGAAAAAATTAGGGGAAACATCAAATACACCACGAAGAACTTTTCTATTTTTGATCGATCAAATTGCAATACCTGTAAGTACATTAACCCTTTCAGGGGCAGAGATAAACATGTATCCCACTTAATTTAACATGGGATTCAATGGGATTTAAATGGTTAAACGGATTAAAAAAGTTGAGTGACCCATTAAACTTCTTAGAAAATTGTCCTCTTTTGAAAAAATTAATGAAATGTCAAAAAAACTCAAATCCCAAATTGCGTGCTGGAAAGGCTTAAACTATGTTTCCTATGGGCTGTACCAAGAATGATTGGACGTCGACAACTGTAGGTTTGATGAAAACATCAGCTTCCATCCTCAGATAGGGCGTTCTGGTTGGTTAGGAGCAGTGAGAAGCTGATGTTTTCATGAAAACCATAGAAATATAAAATCCGATCTTTTCTGGGACAAGCTATAGGTACCCATTCATTAGGAGCATGGATTGAAAGAATTAGGCAAAAAAATACACATGCTAGGGGGACCCAAAAAAAACCGGAATTTTGCTATAAAAAAGGCTTTATTGATTTTTTTTACTTAAGACCTTTAGCATCCTTCAAAGTATTTTTCTTGTGACTGAATACTTGTGTCCAAACAAATTTTCCATTTTTCAAAGCATTCTGAAAACTCCCTTTAAGCGAATTTTATTTACAGTGTCGGGTGAAGATTCGAGGTTCGGAACTTTTCGGGGGACACCGAACGCAAAGTCAACAAAACGACTTCTAGCCGATCAGGAGTGTTGTTTATTGTTGTTTTTCACCATTGAGTTAATCATTTTGCCCTCACCTTGCGGAATGGGTACAGATTCCGAGGTTCGGGTACAGCATCGATGTCACCCATCGTTGCTGAACAAACAGTTCGGGTGAGTTAATAAAATGCAGAACCGTCGGTTCAGGTGAAAATCTTCACCCAACACTGTAAATAAAATTCGCTTTTGAAGTGATTCCCCTCAGCTTGGTTGGCGATTTTGCTTTAATCTCTTCTGCAACTGCAAAATGTAAAATCAATTCACAGGGCCAAAAAAAAGGAGCCTCTGCAAATTTTTTGGAGCTAGAGGTAGATTTAAGACAACAAGGGTTGTTTAGAAAGTATAACCACCACCAGGAATTCGGAACCGGAGTCAGTCAAAATTGAAATTTGCATCCCTCCTCGAGAAAACAATAAATAATACTTACAGACCTGAAATTTATCATTTAATAACTAATTTGAGATTTTTCGCACCGACAAAAATTTCTTCTTCTGATTACAGTTTGAATTATCGTAATCGGGGCTCTGAGGCTGGAGTTGCTCCGGCTTAGGGCTCCAAACGCAATAACTCAAACTGCAATCATTGAAAGTAATTTCTGTCTGCGCTGAAACATCTTGAATTAGTTATTGAATTGTGAATTTCAAGTCTGAAAGTATTATTCATTGTTTTCTCAAGGAGAAATGCAAACTTTAATTTTGACTGATGCTGGCTCCAAATCCCTGTCAACTACCCTCCACTAAATTCATAGTTTTCGTTGGTAAGGCTGAAGTGAAATGTATTAAGAACCAACTTCAGAATACTACTCTACATGGTTGCCATAACAATCAAGGCTCTAGCATGTGCGTGAAACAATTGGCAAAGAAAAAAACCCCACACCCTGTAGCTTGAGCAACAGAAGTAGCAATTCAATGCAGAGGAACAAAAAAACGGTTCTATACTTGTAATTTGAAACAGCTGCATAAGGCGCGATGACAGGAATTGCAAAAAGGAGTTCATCTTCTAGAACAGGTTGTCCAGTCAGAGAGCTCAACATATTGACATCATCATTCACAACAATTTCTTCTTCTTCCTCTTCACCATCTTTTTTCACCATAAATTTGGGAGCCGGTTTTGGTTTCTGTTCCGCACCCAGTGTGTTTTGGTTTGCTCCCTTAAGTTTCTTCTTTTTCTTATCTTTCTTGGTTTCTTTTTTAGCTCCTCCCGACTGTTTTAAAAGAAAATTTAACAAAAAAGAAAGTCAGTTATACGGTTTGAAATGGGTGAATGTAAGCTTTTGCAACAGATAAACGAATTGTTGTTTCCGGCATAAAAAAACACACTGATAAAGCCACAAAGAGCTTGATTCAAAATGGGGGTTTTTCTCCCCCCCGCCGATTTTCCTGAAACTTTGTATTTTGATAGTTCTTGATATAAGTAGCCTTTTTTTTCAATTAAAGTTTTTCCGAAAATAATTAGGGAGGGAGTTACAGTGTTGCAAAGTTGCACCTTTCAAAAATTCATAACTTTCGCGTAAATCATCCGATTGAAACGCGGTTTTCACCAAAAAATGCGGATTGTAAAGCACTTTCACGCCATTTAAACGGAATTCAATTTCAATAATTTTTGACATAGTTATCGTCATTTTTGTGATTTTTAGGCCACTCAAAATCTACTTAAAGTGAAATAAAAAAAAATGGTATTTTTTGATTTTGACCGGATTGAAATATGTTATTCCTCTTTAAATTTTGCGTAAAATGAGCCCAAGCAGAATGCAGGGCGATTTTTTGTTCCGGAGTTATGCATTTTTTAGTAAGCGAAAAACGAGTTTTTTAGGCTACCCATGAGCGTTCGATAGAGAGGCTCAAGTGAAATAAATGAAAACGGTATTTTTTGATTTTGATCAAATTGAAATATGTTATTCCTACTGAAATTCTGCGTAAAATGAGCCCAAGCAGAATGTGGGGCGATTTTTTGTTGCGGAGCTATGCGCGTTTTAGTAAGCGAAAGTCGAGCGTTCTATGGAGAGACTCAAAGACGTGGGTAGCCCGGGTAGTCTCAACCACTCGACTCTCGCGTACTAAAACGCGCATAGCTCCGCAACAAAAATCGCCCCACATTCTGCTTGGGCTCATTTTACGCAGAATTTTAGTAGGAATAACATATTTCAATTTGATCAAAATCAAAAAATACCGTTTTCATTTATTTCACTTGAGCCTCTCTATCGAACGCTCATGGGTAGCCTAAAAAACTCGTTTTTCGCTTACTAAAAAATGCATAACTCCGGAACAAAAAATCGCCCTGCATTCTGCTTGGGCTCATTTTACGCAAAATTTAAAGAGGAATAACATATTTCAATCCGGTCAAAATCAAAAAATACCATTTTTTTTTATTTCACTTTAAGTAGATTTTGAGTGGCCTAAAAATCACAAAAATGACGATAACTATGTCAAAAATTATTGAAATTGAATTCCGTTTAAATGGCGTGAAAGTGCTTTACAATCTGCATTTTTTGGTGAAAACCGCGTTTCAATCGGATGATTTACGCGAAAGTTATGAATTTTTGAAAGGTGCAACTTTGCAACACTGTAACTCCCTCCCTAATTATTTTCGGAAAAACTTTAATTGAAAAAAAAGGCTACTTATATCAAGAACTATCAAAATACAAAGTTTCAGGAAAATCGGCGGGGGGGAGAAAAACCCCCATTTTGAATCAAGCTCTTTACTCCAAATTAAGAAAAACCCAAATAAAGCTGAAAACGGGTCACCCGCCACACAAACATAAAGAACCATAAATAAACCACTCAACGAATGAAGTATTTTCTATGATGTCATAAAGTCATAACGTCATTTACAAAGCGGAGGCGATGAGAATTTCTGTAGTGTCCGTGGTCCATGAAAGCAGAGTCGGCCCACTGCCCATTCTAAACTTTAAAAGGACTTTTCTCAGTTTGGAACTAACTTTAGATTTATCAATGTGCTCGGTATTCAAAACATGGTAGATAAATGCATTTTGCATCAAAGTGCTTGTATTTTATGCTTTCTCAAACAATATACTGCACATTAGGCGTTACCATCGGAAAATTTTGAAAATAGGTCAAAATCAAATTTCAACTTTCAATCTTGAACGAAAAAGCAATCTCCGATGCCAGTTTGCATTAAAATTCTCAACTTCAATCCTTTGGAATGATGCATCACACAGTAGGGGTTGCCATTTGACAATTTTGGGAAATGGGGTTGTCTCCCTCCTCTCCCCCCCCCCAAATTCCTCGAGACTCAACTATTGGGTTTTAAAAATAATTTTAAAACAAACATCAGATCCGATTAACAATGAGGCTCTTGCAAACTTTTGCTGTGAGCAAATGATTAGTCCAATCTCATGTAAAAACCAGCAAAAATCTCAAAAATCTCACAAAGAAAGTCTATAATTCAGTAATAAACTTACATAACTGCTATAACGGCAAGTTCGTAATGGCGGTTCAAAGATTCCTGTCTAATGTCACTTTCTCTACGGAAACACAGAGATATGTCTCAATTTAGATAGGAATCTCCCATGATACCTGCATCTCTCCACCATTAAGCCCGATTCTGAGAATAAATTTCGTTATTTTTTAGTGTACTCATCGTCATTTTTACAGGTTTTAATGCAAGAATCAAACTCTTCAATCCTCTTGCAAAAGTATGCAAGAGCCCCATTAAACCAATTTTACCCGATTTTAACAAAATGAATCATGACTGCTCCCATTACAATAAATCCTGAAATTCTTTTGACTGCATTTAGATTTATTTGGTATTTACCTGAAGAATTAACATTTTAAATTTCCTCTCGTCTTCATCCTGGTCTTTATACTTTTCTTTTATTTTTTTCAATTTACTTCGCTGACCTCTTTTCATTAGTTGCACAGGTTTCTCTTCTTTATCTTTTTCTTTTTCTGAAATTAGAGAGAAAAAGAACTCAAGACACATGATGACCTTTACAACAAATAAATATCATGAACTAGAAAATTAATCTGCTTATTGAATGACCTCCAAATGTGATACAATTTCAGTCAAAACCGGGAGATACGTTGCTATAGCTTGCAAGGGTACGAAAAATGCCCAATCTAGCGCTCAGAGGATCGCATGAGAGTGAGGAAATTTTTGGGATAGAGAAGAAATGTCTAGCAGGCTTGCAAAAATAAGTCATCAAGTTTTCAAAATTCTTTTAAAATGGGTTGTAGAAAAAAGGATCACTTATCAAAATTTTGTTTCGAGTGCATTTTTCAAGAATGAGGAAATTACCCAGAAAACCCATGAAGAAAAAGTCCTGAATCGTTTGAAACTTCCAGCGTTTTGGAACATTTTGCACCCCATAATTTCTACTTGGATCTTTCTGGTCAGAATTTTCTTCACTGCTGTGGCCCCCTCAGGACGAAGTCCATGGAGCGCTACTGACGCGAGAGCTAGTTCCTCAAAACTCCGCAGGAGAAAGCCACATGATAGGAAAGTCAGATCAGGCCCGAAAAAACAACTCCAGAGCAAGAATTAAAATGTCGGGTGGGACCCGCCACCCGACTGGAACGGGAAAATTGTAATGTCGGATGACACCCGACAAACGACCAGAAAGAGATAATCTTGTCCTTGCGTCTTGGAGATCCCAACAGCAGCAAATATTTGGATGTTAAGTCTGAAAGCACCTTTTAAAACTAGACAACTTACAAATGCAGGAAGAAAAAAATATTGACGATAAAAAACAAAAACACATACCTTTACTATTTGATAGTTGCTTATCTTTATTCTGTTGCTGGGGCGCTGATTTGGGCTTTTTGAAAGTTGTTTTTAAAACTACAGGCTCATCGTCGCCTAAATAGACAACTTGTTCTTCCTCGTCCGAATCATTCTCATCATCATCATCCGATTCATCGTCGCTGTCTTCCTTGTTGGTTAAACTTGTGTTCTTCAAAGTCACGCTAACTCTAACAAAAACAACAGGCGTAAAAGTTGCATTAAAGAAAACGGAGTAGTAGTCAAACCGCTTGAACACTAGACTCAATAAGTGATGATGTCATCGGATGGGAGATATTGCATCGTGACATCTCACTATTTGAGTCTAATAGGGTGCAATCGAGGAGTACTTTGGTGAGAGAACGTATGAAACAGAGGTCGAGCTCAAGCTCACAAAACCTGATTTTGAAAGGTTACTGCGTAAGATCATGAAGCATTAAATTAGGTTTACTTCATCATCTGATAATTACACTTACACTCTTTTAAGAAAACCAAATTTTTATCACCCAAATCTCTCGCAATAACACTTTGAAATCAGGATTTATTAGAACAAGCGTTGATTGTTAGTTATTTTAAGAGAACCCAGTTTTTATCATCTAAATCTCTCGCAAGAACACTTTAAAATCAGGATTTATTAGAACAAGCATGCTTTCTGTTTTATCTATCCTTTCACGGAAGTAATCTTCAATTGAGAATCAAATGTAATTTGAATGGGAGAAATAGCGATGTTGCAGAGCAGCATGCAGTGTAAGCCGTACCTTTTAGGATTTTCTGGGTTTTTGAATTTTTTTCCCCAATTTTTTTTTATTATTTTTTTTGTGTGAAAATTAAATGTTGATACCTACTCACCCGTTGATAAACCACAATAGTTTTTTACTTTTTTTTTAGTTTGAGTTTGTTTATTTCTCTATTTTATAATTTTATTTCATACGGTCCAGTTTTTATTTTTTCTAAAAAGAGCAAGTTTTTCAAATAAAATTTTGACCTTTCACATCGAGTATTCATTTTTTTTCAATTCATGTACCAAAATCTACAGGATTCAATCTTTAAATTGAAACAAATGAACCTTTGATCTTAATTTGAAGCAATTAAAAAAAAAAAATCATGATAAACATAAAAAAACGCCAGCAATGGTTAAGGAGTGGATGCAAAAACCTCCAGCACCGTAAGTGCTAAGCTAAAAACTCCTCGAGTTAGGGTTTCTCAGTGTTAGAGTGCAATTTAAGTGTTCTCTTAAGTCAAGATTTCTCAAGTCAGAGTTCGTCTGTGTTAGTATTCCGCGTCGGAACTTTGGCGGCCTGGAGCACCATAAAATATTATTTCATTATTTAATTCCATGTTTACCCCCACAATTCTTACTTAAAGGCACTCAGACTCAACAATTTTTCTGACACAGTTGATTTGGCCATCTGAGAGAACAGCATTCCCAGCCATAAGGAGGCACTGTGTTTACCAGTGGCGTAGCTTGCAATTTGGCAAGGTTACAATGTGCCCATTTAAACCCATGAAAAAGATCGAACTATTGAGAGTTCGGTAAACACCTTTGCATTTGACCTTTTTCATGGGTTTAATGAAACATTGCAACGTTGCCAAATTGCATGCTATACCAATGGTGTTTACCCATATACTTACCATGCATTCGCAGCTGGTCAAAATAAAAAAAACGCCATTTCTAATAGAATAAAGCAAGACATGGAAAAACAAATAAAGTTTCAGCAAAGAATTGCTTACATGAATTTAAGATGATAGGATTTAAGTGCTTAATACTTACTTATTGAGGCCAGTATGTTGTATTTGAACTTCAGTGTCTGGAAACTCAGGAAACTCACTATCTGACTTTTCATCTGCTTGGTTGTTTTCTAAAACAAAATAGACCAATGGAAAAGACTCTGGAAACTATTAGCAGAATAAAAACACTAATTTGAAGTTCCATCGTTTATTCAAATGTTTTGTTTATTTGAATTTTTTTTGTAAGATTATGCAGAGCCTATAATTTGCAGGCACTGAAAAAAATTCACAACCATGAAAGCAGAAAAATTATTCTATCGTACAAACAATAATACTTCCTCAAAGATAATTATACTGATACAAAATAAGGATCCAAAGAGAGAGGGAAGAAATTAATTTGCCGATTTTTTTACAATTAAAAATCATCGTAAACAAAGTGAATAGGCCTTTTGCAAACTTTTGCTACAACAATTAAGAGTGTAAAATCTAAAGTAAAATCGCCTGAAAAGTACATTGGTGGCATCAGAAAGTCATAAAATGCAATAATAAACTCACAAGAGGCATTTAATGAAATCCAAGATGGCGGAGAAATATCAAGCAATTTGTATGCATGCACCACGAACATCCAAGGATAACCAACCTCACAATATCAATCACAACCGATCACAACGTAAACAAACATATAACCTCTACCTGCAGTGAGGTTGTCAAAGTTGGCCATCCTTGGATGTTCACGGTGCATGCATACAGTTTGCTCAATATTTATCCGCCATCTTGGATTTCATTAAACGCCTCTTGAAAGTTTATTATTGCATTTTATGACTTTCTGATGTCACCAATGGACTTTTCAGGCGATTTTACATTATATTAAACACTCTTAATTGTTGTAGCCCAAGTTTGCAACAGACCCATTGTGAGTAAAACCAGTTGGAATATTTTTAACTCATACTTGCAGTCAGCAAACTAAATAATGTCAGTCAGAGCCATAAATTTTGGCTCAGGTGGGCAACCTGCAACACTTAAATTGCAATAAGTATTGCAGCCTACATTGAGATTGCCAATTCTCACCGTTGCCAGCATGCACTGGATACGAGGTTCTTTGCCTAGCTAATATGATAAACAGTTAAGAGCAATTACTGTACGTACCATTGGTTGGTTCAGTATCACTCAGTTCCAATTCCGTTTCATTTTCTTTTTCATCTTCTTTGATAGCCTCTAAATCTTCATTCTGCCTCACTTTCCGTTCATCCTTGTGCCTATTCAAAGCACAGAAATACTGAGTTTTACTTTTTGATCTTTCAGTTAGTTATTCATAAAAATATAGTTCAAATAACTTTCATACCAAATATGAGGCTTGGGTCCTGAATTTAAACTAAAAAAGAGAGAGAAATCGTTTTGGATGGGACCGGTCTTTGCAGAAAATGAAATTACTTATGGAATAAAACACATGTTAAACTTAATTTTTTCACCATTTACATGCCTAAATAAGTTTCACTTATGTAAAGGCTTGCAAATAGGCACATTTGAACCAACCCAGCCCCTCCCTCACCCTTCTTGAGGCATTAATGATTTTGCTTTTCACATTTCACTTCAGGATTCAGTCTAAAAATGTAAATCAGAAATGACTAAGATAATGAGGTGGAAAATGAGAGCGGAAGCAGAATTCAACTCATTTTATCTTGAAAAAGACGTGATTCAGCCGACAGTCCAGGCCTTAGCACTTGTTTGCAGAAATTGATCTCATTTTCACCAGGGTTGGACCCAGCGGGTTTTTTAAAAAAACCCACTTAAAAAACCCAAAAAAAACCCAAAATAACCCGCTTAAAAAACCCAGCATGCAGAAACAACAATTTTAATGATTAAAAACAGGAAAAAAAGACATAAATCTGTTTTATTTTGGCATGTTTTTAGTACACATAAATACTGGGAATGATCCAGGTTTGCAGGTAACTTATTCATGATTGTGTTTTTTGGATCTTCTCTTCACCGGATTTACGATTGACGACATTAGATCCGATGAAGCGTAAGATCCGAAAACGTTCAAACCGTTAAAAATTTACTTAGGCCTTAAGGGCGTTCATGTTAGATCCGATAAACCATAAATCCAGAAACAACTGCAATTGTTTGCATAGATTTCCATTATACGATACCTAAGAATAGCTGCGTAGCGCGTAAGCTTATGGATCAAGAGGAAGGGAATCGGAACTTAATTCTTGCAACATTAAGCGCACTTTTTGACGTTTTTCGATGTAGCGTTTTTTTTTAATATAACGTTGCAAACCGCCGGTCCCCTCAAAACAACGAAAATCAAAAAAATTTGAAAATCGAAGTTTCACTGTATCAAGTCTAAAAAAACCCAAAAAAAAAACAAAAAACCCGGGTTTTTGGCGACCCTGATTTTCACCAATTAAGAGTCAAAAGACAAGCATTATATTTACAGAAGTTGAGGAGCAGCCCTTGAAGAACCCAAAACTCCTGCTAACTTAAATAAAAAAAAGTGGACCTGACCAGTTTTTGCATCAGCATATTCAATTTAAATAGGAGTATTTTTAGAAAACATAATGGTACATTAACAACATGCATGATGTTGTCTATGCTTAAAACCAAAATAATTAAGTTTATAACAGACCCAATTCCAAATTTGCTTGTTTCCTTCTTCCTAATTACTTACAGAATATTAACGAAAATGTCAATAAAACGAGAACAAGATCAAGATGTAGGCCAACAAGAAAACTTAAAGACTTCTTGGATGCCCTCAGCAATTTCTTATGAGCTATCTCCTACATACATTGTGCAGTGCAATAGAAAAGAATAAATAATTGAGCTGAACAGCCGGTAAAAAGAATTAGACACCTACCGGGGCACAGAACTTTCTTCTAATTTGAATAAAAAGCTAAATCCCATGGCAAGTTGTGCTGGCAACAAATAATTCTTTTTTCCTCGAATCATAAAACTACCAGTTACAAGGTATTCACCAGTTGGTGCAGTTTTGCTAACTTGATTTGCGTGAACCCAATAAGCGCCAGTTAACACCTTTGCATCCCATGCCACACTGTATACAAAAGTGAGAAAAAAGTTGAGATTTCTAACACAGTTTTATTTTCATTCATTTTTAAAAACAATAAAACTAAGTTTTCAAACCAGATGACAGAACAAGTTGAGGTCGTTTCACAAAAGTTGACCGATGACAGATGGGTTTGTTTACTGCGCAGAGACTAGTCTTCGTTTTTGCGCATGTGCACGAACGCAAACACGTCTTTGCGCAGCGGGCTACATGATCTGACATCCGTCTTCTTTCGTGAAACGAGCTCTACTATGAAAGAGAATCAGAAAAAATAGATTAAAATGAGTGCGCTTGAAACCGCAGTATCAAAAACATAATTAAACCGCATATAAAGGATAGGAAAGAGAAAATTGAATGAATCAGTATAAAAGTTTTTGGTGAATTATCGAATTGACTTTTTCCATACTTATGGATCCCTTCATCGCAAAAGCTGTTGTTTCATGAGTTGAGAGGTTGTCAGCTGTCCTCCCCCCCCCCCATCTTCAAGTTTGCTCTTCCTTCTTCTCTCCCCTCACACATCCCCATTCAAGCACACGTAAAGAAGCACTTATTTTGCACCTTAAATCGGTATTTAAATTATTATATTCGACACCATGGTGATGAAATGATTGTAGTAGAGCTATATGGTAACAAAAGTTTAAATATTTCAACAGGAAATCAATGAAACCTCACATCCCAACGGATGGAGTCTTTTAGGCATCCGAACAAAACAACTAGAGTTGTTTTGGGTTTTTGATACAGGCGGCATTGCTCCTTGATATAAAATTTTAGCTGAAGATATTCCTCCTTCTCTGGCTAAGTCTACATAGTGTCTCCTTAGGAAGATTTAAAAGTGAACAGAGAGTGAACAAATAAATAAAAAATATTGAATGATTTAAAATGCATTTTGGTTGATACACCGTGAGCAATTTTTCTTGGAACAATTTTTAAAAAGAAAAAGAGAGAAACACGTAAAGAACTTTTTATTCAAAATAACATTTTAGCAGTGCCCTCAGTATTCATGCTCAGAGTGTTGTCTGTTTTCTTCGAAAAGAAAGACACCCTTTAAGAAAATAAAGGTTTCCATAGTCATAACGCCAGACAAAAACATGAATACAGAGGTGAATTGATCAACTCCAAAAACGACAGCATGAAAATAATGAGTATTGGATTAAAAAATTATTCAGCGATTCATCCTTGTAAAAAAAAATCCAAACCGTTTCTGGAGTTTAAAGAAAAAGTAAAATTATTATTCTTAAGTAAATGATTTCCTTAGAAACAATTAATGCTTGTATTCTGGTTACTTTTTGTTGCAACAATCCCTGTTTTCTATTTTGTTACTTATTGTCTAATGTTTATGCTGTGACTTTTTGTCCATGCTTAATTTACGTTAAATTATGACAGTTAAATAAATCAAATTAAATGAAATGATAAGAAAAATTAATAGGTTAGTAAATTGATTACCTGTAACAGACAGCCATGACACCAGCTTCGTTCAAAGTTTTGGGAGGAATAGGATCAGACGATGGATTTTTGATAACTACGCTACTAGCACCAGATATATCAGCATGAACATAGATGTCGTTTTCGCGAAGATATCTCTTCACAATAATCTCATTCTGGATTTGATCTCTTCCAGCAACCACTGCAACCAATTTTTATTTTTCAAAATATTCGATAGCAGTAGGGCATATAGTAGACTAACCCAACTACATCCCTTTCGCTCACAAATTAAGAAAAAAATTGTCACTGTAATCTGAAACCTATACCATTAAATTGAACAGACTTTTCACGTATGATTTTATGTGCACGTCAATTTTTTTTAATTTACATAAGGCTCCATGTAAAATTTTGTCCCTTAGATGGGACAATGTAAGCGAAAGGGTTAATTTTGTTGTTTCTCTTCTTTCTTTTAGTACCTTTTAATTGAATCGGTCATTGCAAAAAGAGGATTCATCTCCATTCCAATGTTTCAAAAACTCCAATGGCATTATCCTTTTTCAAACACATAAAAGCAAACATTATTTAAAGTAAAACTTGTTTGCATTAAGGTAGATGTCCCGATTACCACCACCCTTAAGAAAAAATGTCCGTAAAATACCTGTAAAAATAGGATCTTTTTTCCAAACTTGTACTATACGGTCTCTAAGGAATGCTAGGATCTCTCTAAAACTAATTTTAAGGGAATAGTGAAAACAAGTCAAGAATTGGAAAAAATGGTAATGAAACATAAAAGAAAATAACACACCAAGATAATTTTCAGATGAGATGAACCAAAAGAATTTTTCGAACCAAAACACTTTTCGAGCCTTAATGATATTTGTAGTGGTCTGAACATCTTTGAGAGCTTGTTTTGTTTTCTTCTCAGCATTTTTTAAGGCTTTTCCAACAGATTCAATAGTTTTCTGTTGTTTCTTGGCAGCATTCCTTTTTGCATCAAAATACCTAGATTGAACAAAATTTGAAAGTAGATTTTGAAAAGAAAAAATTAATGCATTGGATGAAAGTATACCAAAGAAAAAAAAAGGACTAGAAATTTTCAATGTTACTTACAGAATTCCGTGAAACTAAAAATACAATGGTTTACGTACTTTCTATTATCGGTCCTGATTTTTTCAATGTTATAAATTATACGACGATGACCATTTCAGACCCTTTCAGATCCATTTTCAAGTACGAGAGA
Organism: Trialeurodes vaporariorum; assembly: GCA_011764245.1. Classification (NCBI taxonomy): domain Eukaryota; kingdom Metazoa; phylum Arthropoda; class Insecta; order Hemiptera; family Aleyrodidae; genus Trialeurodes; species Trialeurodes vaporariorum. The sequence continues at coordinate 49,943,558 of VMOF01000024.1, read as the reverse complement.
AGAATCGCAAACGCGACCTGTCAAAAGGAATAAAAATATTCACGAAAACTTAACGCAAGGGTTCGAAATGATCATCGCCGTATAATTTATAACATTGATCATCGTCGTATAATTTATAACATTGAAAAAATCAGGTATAATAGAAAGTGAGTAAACCAATGTATCAAATGTACCCTGATAAAGTTACCCAACAATCCAAATTGAAACTAGAAATGTTATTTTGAATTTCTTTGGTTGGATTTGGAAGGGGAACATTATTCTGAGAAAATCTTTGTTTCCAGAAATATCGTATCAAATTATTACAGTATCTCCATTGACACTTGCGGTAAGGATGGGAGAAGGTGCAACAATTTTCAAGTGAGCTTTCCCATAAATTGGACTTCTGGGTGCAAGATTTTTTTTTCCAGGGTCTTGTGTTGAGGCTACCTCAGGAAGAAGGACCCACAGAGCAAAGGACTAGATCCTTCAAAGAAATCAGCATTACAGCTCAATCATGATCTCTTTGGAAGAGGCAAGAGCAAATCTGATACTTTCTGAGCCCTTCTTGTATATCCAAAATGTACTTCAATTTTATTATAAAAGTATAAAATTTATTATAAAGATGTATACTTACTTTTTTGCATTTGCAAATGCCGAAAGATCCAAGTCAATGTCTATTGACATAGGTTTCAAAATATTTTCATCTTCTTCATCAGCATAAGGATCACTGCAACAATTGAAAAAATCAAGAATAAGGCTACATTCAACAAATTCTTGAAGTAAGTACAGTACTATAACCTTCAAAAGAAAATCCTCTGATCGAAACCGCCCTTGATAATTTTGTCCATGATTTTTCAAAAAGTTTTAGATTTTTTAGGACATACATTCAAGTGGCAATGGGTCTGTTGCAAACTTTTGCTCCAACGATTAATAGAGTAAAATCTAATGTAAAATCGCCTGAAAAGTCAATTGGAGGCATCAGAAAGTCATAAAATGCAATAATAAACTCACAAGAGGCATTTAATGAAATCCAAGATGGCTGAGAAATATCAAGCGATTTGTATGCATGCACAATGAACATCCAAGGATGGCCAACTTTGACTACCTCACTGCAGTTAGAGGTTATGTGTTGGTTTACGTTGTGATTGGTTGTGATCGATATTGTGAGGTTGGCTATCCTTGGATGTTCGTGGTGCATGCATACAAATTGCTCGATATTTCTCCGCCATCTTAGATTTCAGTAAACGCCTCTTGTGACTGATTTATCTGACTGATAAATAAGTATAATGATAAATTTAGCCCACCCAGGTGGCAGGATCGTGAATGGAAATGATTGGAAGGGTGATGAATTCAATTACCTTAATAACAGAGTGATATGATTGATATTTAGTTTTAAATCTTTGATCAAAGAAGCGATAGGATCATTCTGTAGCGCTGCTTCTTTTATATAATTGCTAATGTCATCCCATGATAGCTGAGCTGCGATACATCTCCTGATACACAAGATTGCTGCGTCAACAATGGCTTGGTTGCGGGAAATAAGCTCTCCTTTGAGCTTGTCTTCTAGCTGAACGTTTTCAAGGGCACTTACTCTTTCGTCGTGGTCTTTCTGGACATTTTGGAGTTTACGAAGAGCATCGCGTTCCTATTGTGGAGAGAAAATTAAATCGGAAATAAAACAGAAATGACATCAGTTGTTTCACCAGCGTTTTCAGAGCTGTGTAGTGCAGACGTATACCAAAAGTATCAGACGACAAGTTAGCCGATATTGGATAGTTAATTGAGACAACCTCAGGGTCAAAATGGCGTTTCAAGAAAACTAACTTCAAACATTTCAAATCCTGCAACTGTAAATATACATCTGCTCCTACAAAAATGATAAAACTCCCTCAATTTTCAGTTTTTCTTCATGAAATCTGTTGGATATATTCTTCCACATGCCTGAATTCAGAAAAAATGATCCGAAAAAAAAGCGCCTGAGTGAACTGAAGTAGTTATAGCCGCGGACCTTCTCAATTATTGTAAGTCCATATTTCAGTATTTTCCCGTACTTTGGTATTTTTTGGTACATTTGTGTTTTTCTGGTATTTCAGTGTGCTTTGGTGCATTGTATCGGTCCAAGAGATTGAAACTCTGGGTAAGCAATGTTTGCAAAGCAATTTTTTTTTTCCTCCAATAAAAATCTTTTAATAAGTAAATTACAAGTTACACCTAGGCATTTGAAATGTTTTTTGGTCCAGCCCCCCAACTTTATGAGCTTAGTGCTCAAGTGCTCTAATTTTAGTAATTTGGGATGGTGGGCATTACGGGGGCTACCCAACTGTTTTCAGAAAAAATAAAAATATAACACACCAAACAAAAGATCTAGATCTGTGCTTTCAGTATATATTTCATTTTTTGATTTACGGTGATTATGTATAAAATACGTCAAAAAACCACTCCTAGCTCTGATAGGAGTGGTTCTCAGAAAAAGGCTCAGGAGTAAAAAGTAATTTTTAGCAATGGAGTTTGAAACTAGGATGTAAAAATACTGAACCCTTCTATTTCTTTCATTCAAAATAAATGTACATACCTCTCTAAAAAAAAAAAAAAAAAAAAAAAAAAAACCCACAATAAAGAGTTTTAGAAGTTTGAGAATATTTGTATCAATTTTCATCAATCAAAGTTTTACTGTACTTCATTAGATTCATCAACAGCCAATATCCTACCTGCTGAACAGCTTTCAAGTCTATTTTCTGAGTTTCTAAGGCAGAAAAATATTCATCAACAGCAGGATTAAAGTTATCAAACCATCTGACATCACTATTCACATGCTGCTTGGAGACTAATTTTTCACAGCCTACAGACGGATGAAATTCTTGATACGTGTAAAGCGCTTCTTCACCACTTATACGATTCTCCTTTTTCTGAATGATGTACCCCTGAAAACAGTCAGACACATGGTAATCAAAAACCACTTGAAAACATAAATGCCCTCTTCATAAAAAGACTTTTATAAGATTAATTTCTCTGCACAAAGAACATAATCTTTGATTTGGGGTAGTTTTAAGCATTGGTCCTTTTAGTAAAATAGTAATACAGTAAAATTTCATTGTGTGGAACTTCTGTTCTGCCCCGAAAAAATTCCACTCAGCGAAAGTTCCTCTTAGGAAATTGCAGTCAGAGTAAAAGAGGTTTCGCGGTGCTGTGCTGCAAAAAAAATTCCACTAGGAGAGATATTCTACTTCGAGGATGTTCCACACAACGAACTTACACTGTATTATGATCCAGCCGCGCAACCGTTTGTTCAATATGCTTGTAAATTGCAATTTGCAATTGTTTGAAAGTTTTTAATTATACCGGAAAGTCCTGTATTATTTAACCATTGCTCCGTAAGAGTTAACCATTTTAATTGCTACACAATATAGGAACCATCTAAGGGTAAAATTTACCCTTCTGCTGTTTTCAGTGCGTTATGAGAGGAGTAGCGCTTTTAACAGGTTTTGCTGTGCAACGGAAAAATTATACTTATACCCTTAACAAATGATGAACGTACCTTTGCTGGTTCTTTGACTGCCTCATCGATCAATTTTTCTGCCAGCACAAAAGCCTCAATCAATTGTTGTAAATGTTGATCAATGATGAAGGTTTTGCCAACTTTCATATTACCAGCTAAATTAACTTCTAACAAAACATGTTCCAAAATTGTAGGCCCATAGTCTGTAAATTGATCAAACCAAGAATGTTAATTGGATGCTTCCCATGAAATACATAAAAAGGTTTATCTGATATCATAATTCCTTCACATCATGATTTTCACTTGAAATTTGAAATCAAAGCTCCGGTATATTTTTCTATTGCGGGTGCATGAGTAGGGCTTGTTGGTGTACGATCAAACTTCCTTTTTGGAGGAAAATGATAGGGTATTCAAGAAGCTAAATACTGTAGCAACGAGGCTCTTGCAAACTCTTGCTACAGGTGAATGAGGAGTTGATTCTTGCATGAAAATCAGTAAACAGGACAATGAGTAAACTAAAAAATCACAGAATTCACTCTCAGAATCCGTCTTAATGGTAGAGCCACACAGGTATCGTTGGAGATTCCTACCTAATTTGAGACAAGCCTCTGTGTTTCCATAGAAAAAATGACAAACTAGACAGGAAACTCCCATGATCCCTGCGTAGCCACGACATTACGATCTTGCCGTTACAGCTGTTTTCTGAGTTTATTACTGAAATTTAGAGTTGTTAAGAATAATTTTTGCGATTTCCGCTGCTTACTACTTTAGATTTGACTATTCATTTGCAAGTAGCAAAAGTTTACGAGAGCCCCATCACCCATTAACTCGCAATTCAGCTACCTTTCACTCGTTTAGTTGGAGGAGTCTGCGTCACTCCAGTAAAAGATCATAACAAGACTCACAGTGACACGGCACAGTTTTTCAACTTCTCCAAACTGCAAGTCATAAGTAACCTTCCTACTGAAACTTGGTGAAGTTACAATATTTCAACCAGTACTGCATAAGACATAACAGCAGGTTTTTCTTGGACTCATACTAACTAAACACTTCTGTTTAAGACATAGCTTTCTGCATGTTTTATCAATTGTAGACTAATCCATCAAAAAGTTGTTTTGACAAAATTACGCTTGGAGATTTGCTTACGCACCATTTTCCCTTCACCCACTTGTACTGTTTTACCTACTATGAGCAGATCTTGTTACAAAATTTGGTACAAAGCATAGTGAGGACATACCAGAGACAAATAGAGACGGAGCTCTACGCTAAAATACATAGGGAAGATTTGAGGCACTCTGAATTTTCGGGGATTCAACAGAATAACATGTAAAACAACAGTCAACACCTTATGATGTCGCATGGTGTTGAACGGTGACATTCGGAAAACACTGGGGGGGGGGGGATAGGCGGGAAGTGAAGAGGAGGGTGCTCACCATTCAACACCATGCAACGTTGACTGTTGTTTTGTTGAATCCGCGAGAATTCTGAGTGCCTCTGCTGCAGCCAGTTAGTGCTCTATATCTATTTGTCTCTGGGACGTACAGAATCAGAAAGTTTGTTCGCTGCTACAAGACGGATCAGTCCTTATTTACTATTGATAGGGGACCATCAATTTTAAGAATAATAACAATTTTACAGCTTTCTAAGAATCGAAAGATCATTCTGCAATGACAGAGTAACCTCTTACTTAACACTCAACAACCTGAATGATTTTAATGACTCATTTAAAGGGCCTGTTATTGTCAAATTTGCTGAAAGCAACAACTTCAAAGAAATATTCCTTTGTTTGCGGGAATTCAACGTCGTAACTCACTGTCATCTTTTGACACTACAAATTTACAAAGGTATCTAGCGCCACTTCTTTTACGTCTGTTCTATTATCCGTAATGCGTAATACGTGGCATTGGTTGCTGTGGCCCAGCAAATGAACAGTGTATTGCTAGGAGAATTTTGAAAATAAAACAGCAATGTTTAATAGTATACTTTCTGTGACACCTTACACTCATCCATGGAATCACCCATATAATCAATCATTCTCTGAACCCAGAGAAGCAGTGGACTTGAAGGCTCAAGATGAAATAAAAGCTAAAACAAAAAGCTCACCAAAATGAGGATTGAGCACTTTCTTCAAATTTTCTCCATCTTTATTGCTAAGAATCTCATGAAGTCTTTCCTCAGACGGAACTTCTGATCTTTGTTTGGCTCGATCAATAGGATATTTTTCTCTTACAGCAAATCTGTTTGTTGAAAAAAATTAAATGAAACATAAAAATAATTAACATTAGAAATAGATTCCAAAATGAAGGTGGGCAGAGATGATTTCTCATATGAGGACTTTCCCGAGCAAACAGCTTAGGCGCATTAATGTGGTTTACACAAAGATACCCTTCCCCCTGCAAAAGATAGCTACTGTTCTAAAGAGATATCCCAATTGATCTTAAAACTACTGCTGCCAAAAAGAAGAAGAAAAAAAGAAAACCAATGTTCCTCTCCAAATCCTATCTTTCCTAGAGGTCGTTTCACCAATGTTGGCCTATGACCGATGGGTTTGTTTACTGCGCAGAGACAAGTTTGCATTTTTCCGCAAGTGCACGAACGCAAACACATCTTTGCGCAGCGAGCCGCATGATCTGTCATCGACCTTCTTTCCTAAAACAAGCTCTATCTTTCTGTTTTTTGCTGTTTTACAGCAATTTTTGTGTGGATTTATTATTTATTTATCTATACATATATTATTTATTTCATTTGCATTCTTTCAGATTAAAAACATGGTCAGAATTGTTTTGCTTCTACATCTTGCTTTCATAAGTTTTTGTAAAATTGTTCTTTTCTGTTATCTGACTGGTATTTCAGATGCTTTAAGTTAACTAACCAACAAAATCTGTAGAACCATAAAAATGACATTGTTGGATGATTACCTGACATCTTCGCCTTGCACATGATACCTAAGAATATTCAGGATTACATAATCTTTGTCAGCAAGGAGAATATTCCCTCTGTCGTAGAGTTCCAAAATGACATAATAGGCAGCCTCACCAGTTCCAAACTGAAAGGACACTATTCTATCAATTCCCAACTGATGAACTGCTTCAAGCCTTTTGTTCCTCAGATGTTTTCGAAGCTGAAAGTACCAATGAAGACCAAAATTACTGTTTTACAGGCAAAAGGTACAGAAAGAGACATTAATTGGATATTTTAAGCAAGCATTGGTGCAAATGAAATAGTGAACTCAGTAGATATATCTAATAATATCATTTTCAGGAATTTAGAAGGAATAAGAATGTCAAGGGCAAATTTTCATTGGCATCACTTCACTGATTTATGAATAGGTATTTGTTTTTTTAAGACTGTTTAAATGTCCATTTAGATACTTGTCCCTCCATGGAGTTTCGCGAGTTTCAATCACCCAACATTTAAATTTTGCTTTGAGGTAAAATTTAAATCACAAAATTTGACATTTAAATTGTCCTCAATAATACAAAGAACCTGCTTTAATTTAACTTGTTCAACAAACATTAAATGTCCAGACAAATCTTGGCTTCTCAACGCTACCAACATTGAATCAGCTACTGCTCCAGTAGTTTACTTAGAAGTTCGCAAAAAATAGTGAAGAAAGGGTTATTGGGCAGACTTACTTTCATACTAAAACCAGATGGAGAGTCATTTTTTGGCCATTCAAACTGTGTTGTATGAAACCGAGTCCCAGATTCCATGAGTATAATGCTTTTCTCTTCTCCTCTCTGCAGTCGAAACAAATAAGTTTTGTTGTCTATGTCGTAAACTTGATTCAAACGCATGCCAACCAGCCTAAACAAATTACATTAGCATTAATAAAAAATTTCTAATTGACAAATCATTGTTGAATGTTTCCAGATTTTGTGGCATCTTCTCTTCCAATTTTGCATCGTACGATACTGAGTTAAATTCTGAATAAATTTCAAATAAGATTACATCAAGCCTGCAGAATCTACCACAACCTCTGTACTCTTCTGCAATCCCAAAAGTTTTTGCCGCGCGAAATCTGCTTTGCCACACTTTCTGCAAAAAGGTTGCCACAAAATTTTTAATTTTTGCCACAATTTGCCACACATTTTTTAATTTTGCCCACAATTTGCTACAAAATTTCCTATTTTGCCACACCAATCACGCGATACGAGATTGCAGGGTAGGGAATATTCTGCAGGCCTGGATTACATTTTGGATCGAAACCTTATAACTAAAGACGATTTTAGTGCGAAGTCAACAGTTTGCCAACAATCACAACAATGCACTCATCAGTGGCAATCGGTTGTGATGAAACTCACGAAGCGTTCCAAACTATTTCACTCACTCTCCCATGAGCCCCATGTACATTCATCTCTTTCTAGCTTTGAAATTCGTAAACAGGGCTTTGCTTAGCAACATGGTATATCAAAATCACATTAAAATTCCTCAAGGAATTCATTTCTGCCAAAAAATTTCACAAAGATGCCTCTATATTCGAATCTTGAAATGAGAATGAGATAGCAGTACATGGGGGTTACGTGAGAGCAAGAGAGACAGTTTGTCTTTGTTTGGAATGCTCATCATGGATGACGTCATCATCAAGTCATCACTAAAACCGTTTTTGTCATTTACTTTAAAAAGATAAGCATCAAAATTAGCAGCTACATTATTCAGATATGATGCTTACAATACCTTACGATCTTGCCATTTATGTAGTTATGTAAGTTTATTACTGAATTTTAAACTTTCTCAGTGTGATTTTCGTGATTTTTGCTGGTTTTGACATCAGAATGTACTATTCATTTGCTCACAGCAAAAGTTTGCGAGAGCCCCATTGGTGGAAAAAACAAAGTCATTACAAAATAATAGCTAAGATGAATTGATAGATACAAACAATAGTTTTACTGGTAAGGAAAAGCCCTAGATGGGATGGCTTCTCCTTAACTTGGAGACAACCTTTCAAAATCTCAAGGGGAAGTCCACAAAAAGCAGATGGAAAGTTATTTCAGCCGACACCTACCAAATTTTGAAGGCATTCATCTTGGAAAAGTGAACTCTTCACGAGGACTACAACAAAATGCTCTTTTAATAGTGTCTAATTCTAGCTGAATAATGTAACCAAGTGCATGTGTAAATTTATGATAGCTGTAAGTTGTTCAGCTTATTGTCTACCTCGCAGTACATTAATTGGCACTCACTTACTTAGAGTATTGGTTTCTAACAAGTAGCGGTGCCTGCTTCTGAAATGCATCAAAGCGCATCAGTGAGTGGTTGATTAGTCCTGAGTTTAAACTTTGTGCTCACCAATGCGTTTTGATGCATATCAGATGCAGCAATACCTCGCAGTACATTAATTAGCACTCACTTACTTAGAGTATTGGTTTCTAACAAGTAGCGGTGCCTGCTTCTGAAATGCATCAAAGCGCATCAGTGAGTGGTTGATTAGTCCTGAGTTTAAACTTTGTGCTCACCAATGCGTTTTGATGCATATCAGATGCAGCAATCGCAACGTGTCAGACCCCGATACTCAAATTGTGCGTGGAGCTCTAGCATACGCTTTCAATCTAGATTCACAGCATTAAAGAACATCCAAAAGCCAAGCGATCAAGATGCTAATCTTCCCCATGAAAAAGTGCCACAAAATTTGACATTCCATAAAACTTGGCAGCACACCGGGATCACTTGATGAGCGGGAACCAATTAGCGCTCACTTTCAGTGGAGCGTTGCAAGCCGTTTTGACACTGTGACAGGGGCTACTGCCATGATTGAACACACTTAGAAAACATGAAACATAGAGTCGAAGACTCATCACTGGAATGCCACACAGGAAAATTTAAAACAATACTTACTTCTGCAGCTCTAGAAGAGAGCAGATAATATCGAAAGTATCAAAGCGAGGCTTCATTTTCTCTGTTGATTTGATAGCAGGTTTTAAATCTATAATAAAGGTGTACTATTTGGAGTACGGATATAGTATTCCAATGTTCTTCCAAATGTTTTCAAGGCATAACTGGACCAATTGATAAACTATCACATTATTGAGCAGTCGAATTGCGTAGAACAAAATTTCACCACGAACGCGGACTCTAATATCACAATTCACAACATTATAACCTCAAATCACAATAATGCTGTGTGGTGAGTAAATGGCTGATGCTTGATGCATGATGTGTGCATGAGGATGAGGAAACGGCTTATCTAGCGCCAAATTCGATTTGGAGGCGCGGCTGCTGACGCGCAACTGATGAAATGAGGGGAAAATAACAAGTTAAGTTTTCCAGGCAACACAGTAAGTAACTTTTATTTAGCAACCGCAGCAGGTAACTTTTAAGTGACTATGCACAGGTTTCGAAAATCGATGGCGACCGAAATTTTATTACTTCTTTGAAATTTACTTTGAAAGGTGCGCAAGTTCGGCGACTTTCTGCGAGGCAGGATTATTTCCTCTCTTCAGGGCCTTTTGAATGACGTATCACAAGCTACACATTTACATTAAATATAAAGTTAAATTTCGTGAAATTTTTACAGAGAACCCCCTGACGCCCCAAAAGTTGGAGTTCAGGGACTTCCATTTTTTTCTAATTTTTTAACAAACAAATCACAAGTGTAAAATTAGTGTAAAAAATAGGTATCCGGGGGTTTTTTAGGTTGCTAATTTCATTTTTTGAGTCCAAATTTCCTTAAAACGTGATTCAGGCAAGCCTTTTGAGCTTTTATCACAAAATACAGCTTTTTAGATAAAAGCTCAAAAGGCTTGTCTGAATCACGTTTTAACCCTTCACTGCATGGGGTTCCTCTCAAGGAACAAATTGCTTAAACGCTCATATAAAATACAGGTTTTGAGATATGACTTCGGCGCATGGTGTGTCAACGCGGGAAAAGCTATGTTTTGAGCTCACACAATTTTTTTTTTTTTTTTTTTTTTTTTTTGCGAAAAAAAAAAACATCATGCAGTGAAGGGTTCGTGATCGAAATCATGTCAGGGGGAAAATTTGCCCTCGTATCCAAATTGACCACATTTTGATTATGTTTAGAAAGTTTCCGGCATTGGCTTTTTGAAAAATCCAATTAAAGTATTTTTTTTTTTTTTTTTTTTTTAACCGAAAAACCGTCAAATCATTTTTTCACTATTTTCCCCATGTATTTGACTACCTAATACATTGAAAAATCCACAATTGCTTGAGAAAAAAAAAAAATCATGCAGTGAAGGGTTAAGGAAATTTGGACTCAAAAAATGAAATTAGCAACCTAAAAAACCCCCGGATACCTAATTTTTTAAAAATCGGAGCAATCTAAATGCTACGGTAAGGCGATCGAAATCATTAAAAATAACATTGTGTTAAATGAGCGTTGCCACGGGGAAGTATCAATTTCCCTGAAAATCGCCGAAAACTTAAATCGTGTTTTTGAGAGCTTACACGTCGTCAGAGCGTAAAAACACATAGGACCTTTCTTGTTGGAAATTACCTCAGAAACAAAAAAAATGTATCAATTTTTTTGATACCTTGCATCGTTTTCGCAATATATCGAAATAATCTATTTTGGGGCCCTTCCCTCCCCCCCCCCTCCCCTGAATTTAGCACAGCACCTAGGCATGGGGACTTTTAGGTGGTCATTACTGACACCAAGACGAAGCGATTAAGCCCAAAAAACCTTTGATGGGAATTTGTTCTTCCAATAATCACCCATTGCCTGGACTAAAGCGCGGCGAGAGCATTTTACGCATTTCTTAAAATGGACTTTTGTGGCATTAGGACTGCAGATAAGCCAAAAATAATGAAAATTTCATTCCTTCAGGTCCAAAAGTGGCCATTTTACACCATCATTGACTATTAAAACATCCAAAAATTCATATTTGGTACTTACGCCCTTTTTGCCGATGAGGGGCCACTTAGAGTCTATTTTTTTCGAAATGCTTGTTATGGGTCAATTTTTTAGACCACAAAGAACAAAAAATACACCGTTCGCACAAAAAATACTCATTTTTGAAAAATAAGAATCACCCTATGGGGGGGGGGGTGTATTACCGACAAATTTGGACAGTACATCTGTTGTACTTAGGAAATTCATTGCGGATTCTGAAAATATGGAGGAAATAATCTATGGCAACTTCCATCGTAGACTTTAGCCCGAAAACTCGGTTTTGGGAACTTAGCCCCCCCCCCCTTCCCCTCACAATAAAGAGTTTGGCTGAAGAGCCGAGAGATAAGGACTTTTTTGGTCAGGTACCCACTATCTACGACTTTTTTCCCCCATCAATTTGTTTCGCGACGTGGCGACCATCGATGTTGGGAGCACTGATGAATGATGCAATGTGGATAGTGTTGTTGTTTTTGATTCTTTATTGTCATCACCAAATTTTTTGTCACCAACCAAGATATGTTTTGACAAATTTCGTAATTTTTCGTCCGAGCTTTTCTTTTTTGTTGAAATTTTGCCGTATGATGTACTTTTAATCATGGTTTATAGTTTGTGTAGTATCGTAAAGAGCTGACTATAATATCTCCTTCATTATTGATCATAGAGGAGCACTTACAACTTTTCTTGCACTGCTTGCCGAACAATCGCAATCATCATGAATTACAATCACTCCAGGGCTCAATTTGGTAAATTACATCACTTTCCTTTCATTTTCTCTCTTTGCTAGCGTATTCCTAGCTCACTTCATCCTGCACTTTTTTGCTTCCTTCTTACAGCAATGGTCAGTTCTCAACAACCTGTAACATTTTGAGGTTAGGAATGTCCCGTTTTTCCATTCATTTTGCCTCGGTAGATTTGTATGAAATCTCAGAGTTGGAATCACCTTTCTTCCTTTCATCGATTCATTAAGTTCTTCCTTGACCTCATTGGAGCCTCGGTCCAATACTAGAGCAGGACGATTTTGAGTATCAGGTTCTGACGAGTAGCGGCGTGTGCTACCAAAACGCTTCGATGAGCGGTTGGTTTGCGCAGTGTCGACTTGTTGTTAATCGACCGCTCACCAATGCACTTTGGTTGCACGCCCCGCTACTTGTCAGGACTCGATACTGAAAATGGTCCTGCCCTATCTCGCTGCACACGTAGCTTGCCTGTGATAGTGTATTTGCGGGCTGATCCTTGATATTCCTGACTTTTTGGTTGACTGGATAAGAATGGAAAATGGTGATTGATGGAGACAAGTCACGTGGTTGCCAATTTTAATCAAAATTCAGAATATATGGGGCAGTCTTGAGCATCTAATAACCAATTCGATAAATTCTGTATTTTTATTAGACATATCAACCATGTGACCCTCCTCCACCAATCGCTGTTTTCCAATCTTATCCAGTCTATCCAAACCCTAAAACCGGGAATTTCAAGGATCAGCCCTCCGGTATAGTTTTCGGAGGAAATAGGCTAGTTCTTTTAGTTCAAACTTTATGGAATACGATGAAACACTCTATTACTTTACTGAAGTCAGCCAGCATGGTGTTCTAGTGTTCCATCAAAACAAAATGGAACACTAACCACTCCAACGAGTTCGTCCATCGTTCACTGAGATTAAACCTCAAATCCGAAGGTAGATGGAACAAGGTACCTATGTGTAGTTTGGTGATAAGTTTGGTTCTTGCGAGGGAATGTAGCAATCAAACTTGTCGATCAGCTTACGTAGCCACTTTTTTCCTATTGATTAACATGGGAGTTGACCAGCCTACATCATCATGTGCCAGCGATCGGGATGCCCCTGGCGGCAAATTTCTCAAATATTGCATAAACCTGGTTTTATCTACCTTGCTCCGATCTGGTAATCCAGCTTGAATCTTGAGTTCCTTGATCTGTTGACTTTTTTCTTGCTCAGGACCCCAAAAAATGTTAGGAACGGATGGGTTTTGGGCTCTACCTTAAATTGACGATTCTAATCCGACACCTCTGTAATGGAACATCGGAATGTTGAGAGTGCTCCTAACTGTACATTCCATAGGGCTGGTCTAGAGTCTACCCGACTCACCCTTAGTGCTGCAATTCGCTAGTTTACTGCAGGTGATGCTTATTTTGAGGTTAATTTGTGGTGCCGCCATTTTTCGACGGTCCGATGTGATCTGTTGAGTGGTGGCTGATGCTTGTCAAGGTACTGGAGGCGAACGAGGGTTTGAAGACCGTCGGTCCCAAACATTTTTTGGTCCCCGGTTCCATTTTTGAAAACATATTTCAAAAGCCTCTCTACCAAAATATACATGAAAAACAAATATATAGCTTATTCCCAAAAAGTAATCCAAAATGGAATAATAGAATTTTGATAGAACCTGATTTTATATCTAAAGTTTGTTGTCAAAGAACAATATGATTGATGGGAGTTCCGGAGAAAATGTCTTTTTTTTTACCTACAATTTTAAGGCTCCATTAGTTAGCTTGTTGGCTGTAGTAGCTGTGGCATTCCTTGAGTTTTGTCATAAAAAATGTGTAACTAAGCAGCAAAACCTGTGAATTTTTCCACTGGTTTTAGCGCATCTAAGAAATACACGAATAAATGTATTTTAGTTTTTTTTTTGCCAGCTGCTGGTGCATTCTATGGTCTATTTGTCCAAAGAAAGAAATATGTGCTTGAAAAGTTAATTCTATAATGCAGCATGCCTAACATTTGTAATTCTGATTAATTTAATGAATTCCAGCTCAAACGCCTGGGAGGAAGCTTACCAAACGACCAACTGAAACACCTGGTATGGAAACTTACTCGAGATCTGATAACTTCGTTCCTCCTCCAACAACATCTTTTCAACCAAACATGCACTCGGATATTAGCTATGCATCTCAGCCTGGCCCTGCACATAATTGTGAGTACTATACCGATAGAAAAATCACAAAGTAGGTGAAATTGAATTTTCACTTCACACTGAGTTTTTGGTTTGAATCGAAATAATCGCCGCAAGACTGAGAGGCAAAATGTCACTTTCACATAAGTTCAAGAGCCATGAAAAATCCAAAAAAACATATTTTAAACTAATGTCAAGTAAGCATGAGGCATGTAATTCAAAAGAACATTAAAATTGACATTTTTTGGCGCAAATCACATCTCAAAATCTTTATTTGTTCAAAAGTTACAGCTGCATGAAGATTTCAAGGGGGCACTTTGCCCCCCTGCCACCCCCGCCCTCCAAACTTTTCCCGTCAAAATGGATTGCCAGGATTGATCAAAACGCCTGTAAATATTTTATAAAAAAAGAATGAGCTTGAAATAAATGGAAGCAATAATAGATACAATACTCACAACAGACCATACCCCTAAACTATTGTACCAGGGAAAAACGATAGCATGAATGAGGAATTGAAGATAGCTCAAAAGTATTACAATGTCCTACCGGATACCTTGAAAGATACTACAAATAAAAGAAATAAAAGAATATTTAAAAGAAGACCAGAAAGGTATCAGAGCAAATTAGGATATTACTCTGAGTAAGAATTTCTTTATCACCAAAACTAAAATGATAATAATTGTGTTATCTTGTGACTATTTAAACGATTGACAGTGTACAGAGCCTGCGTAAGGACATTATAATTGTACTGAAAATAAATAAATAAATGTAACAAAGTTGCGCAGATCGACGCCCCTCACTTAGCTCTATCAACGGGCACAACTGTTTGCAGGATCGTTGAGGGGGAAAGAAGGCCGATTTTGGGACAGCCTCTTTGTAAACCAATTTTTGTAATCTCCAAAAAAATGTATATTTTTCAGACATCAATCCAGCAATGCAAAATGTTCCGATGCAAGCACCAATGCAAGCTCCGATGCAGCCAATGCAGCAAATGCAGCAAGCACCGTTCCAACCAAACACTATGCCCTCATCAATGAATTATCCTAGCAGCAATCAAACTTTTTCAATTCCCTCGCAAATTTTAGCGGATCCAATGGTAACAAACATGGCAATGCAGTATGGTTCTTCATTGATGGGATCTGGACAGCAAATTATGAACTCTCAATTTGAGAAATATGTTCCCGTATCAAGGTTGAAGTATTATTTTGCGGTTGATACAAACTACGTGGTACGAAAGTTGCTGTTAGTCCTTTTTCCGTTTTTACACAAGGTGAGAGTGCTAGTTTAAATTTGATATGTTCCCTATTAGGCTTTACTTTTACCATTAATGTTGGTGGTTTGACCATCTTGATTAGCGATGTGTCGCTAGAATATCCTGAAGATCAACTTTGCGTTAGCATTGAAAATATATCTGAAATCTGTTCTCCAAATTACAGCTTTATGTCTCAACCAATTTTAATGGTTGATGGCTTAAAAAATCCATACAAATCTGAAGAACACTGTGGCTTTCATTTTGCTAATTAGCATAATTATATGTTATTCCTTTCAAATTACCCAAAAAAGACAAAATATTAGGAAGTGACAATGGGCTGTCAATATAGCGGATCGGAAGATCCCAACTTTTGCCTGGAATCTTCTTAAAAAACTTGCCAATATCTATGCTTTCAAACATGTGTTTTAGTAAACTTTGTCTAGACATTTTTACCCATAAAATTATTTTTCTCTTTGTATAAAAATAATATACTGTTAGAGGGTTTATTTTATGCTTTACCCTCATTTGTTCATCATTCTATTCTGAATCAAAGTTCATTTATTTCTTCTGATTTAGGATTGGTCCATGAAATACGAGCAAAATGAGCCTGTCCAACCAAAGTATGAAGTCAATGCTCCAGATTTGTATATACCAGTCATGGCGTATGTGACGTAAGTTTTTGTTTGAAAATACAATCAACCAACCAAGACCACATTTTGTGAAACGAAAGCTTCATTTAGATGATAAATTTGTTGCCTTGTATCATTAATTTACGTCTTAAAGTTGTCTTTGTCATTGCTACCAAAGCCGGCCAATCTGTTGAGTCGTATTACTTACTAGCTCCCTCCCCCTCTCATTAACATGTATGATCCAACGAAGATGCACCCATTATTCACAGTTCCGATTTCCCCGAGAGCAAACAAATGAGAAAAATCAAGGAAAAAATCTCGAAGCGCGTTTAAAAAATCCAAAGGGAAAACGTTTATTTGCGCTTAAATAAAAAATAAAAGAGGTCATAAATTTTTGGAAAAAGTGTGGAAGCTCCGACCAATGGTCATGTGAATTTGTGGAAGCCTTGAACATTCTGCAGCCCTTGTTTGAAGGTTGCTTAAAAAAATCCAAAAATCATAGGTGTTGTTATTTATGTAGATAATTTCTGGAAATAAATAATTGAACAAAATTTTGTTTCTTGTTTCAGGTATGTCTTAGTTGCAGGTTTAGCATTAGGTACTCAAAACAAATTTAGTCCAGAAGCTCTTGGTATTTTAGCATCCTCGGCCTTGGCGTGGACTGTTGTAGAAATTGTCATAGCTTTGTTGACGCTGTATATTTCCAGTATCGATACTTTGTTGAAAACGTTTGATTTGTTAGCCTTTTCAGGTTATAAATTTGTTGGGTGAGTAATGTGTTTCTGCCTCCTGAGAAATTTCCTTCAGTAACTCTCAGCCTCGAAACGATGTTAATTTTTTTGCTAGGATTCAATTTGGCACCCGATGAGATTCTAGTCACACAATGAGAGAGAACCAAAGTACTTTTGGGAACAAATTTGACTGATGTTGTTTATGAGCAGTCTAACAAATGACTTGTGATGGATTTTCTGAAATGTTAACATTAGACCGTTTTAGTAACAAAAGACGGTTTTAGTGATGACATCACGATCAAAATTTGATACAAACTGATGATCTATGTAGCTCACTCTTGCGAAGTTACCCTTAAGAAATTAGACCCAAATATTTGAATGCTATTTATGGAAGTAAACAACCAGTTCTCTCAAATTTAATTGCAGCATTGGATTCTACGCACCTTTAAATATCTTCTCCTGAAAAAAGCCCAGAAGTATCTCAATTTTCAGTAATTTCTATCAAGTAGCATGGTCTTGCTTACACATCATATTTTATTTTTTGATCTCCATTTATTTTTTACTACTTAATGTAATTTTTGTGTTTCCTCTCAATCTATCTATTGCTCAGTTCTCGTTATCTCTTTTTTTCCAGAATTAATCTGGCCGTACTGTTGAGTTTAATATTCAGCAAAAGTGGTTACTACCTATCACTTGTCTATTCAAGTTTTGCTGTAGCCTTCTTTTTAGTGAGTACATCTTCTTTAATTTTGTAATTATTTTTAAAATTAAACAGCTTTTTTTTTTCTCTACATACTATCTGGACGTAATTGCTTAGAAATTTAGATCTCTCCTCTTTTCCTTGGTAGACCTTTCTCAGGTTTTTGGTGACAGCAAAATGATTACTGATTAAATGCTCGTTCTTCAACTTTAGACTCGGAATGGATGTTGGACTCTTTTTGAGAGAGGAAAAGAAAGCACCTTTCGTGTTGAGTCATTTGATGGAGACACCAGAAATTCTGGGCTGCAAATGTGCACATTTTTTAAAATTATTTTTGAAGAGAGGGATCTAGATAGCTTTTCAAATTATTTTTTTTTATTTTGAATCTAAAATGTGAATTAATGCAAATTTCGGCTTTTTAGAAAAAACCCCGCAAAGGAGGGTAAGCATGATTTTAATCATGAATTTCTGCATTTTTTGGAAATCACGTAATCTTAACAAATACTGACTTCTTTTCTATATTTTCTGTCGTATAATGATAATTCTTTAACTCCCGTTCTGTTTGGTAATTTCAGTTATTTTCGGCAATTCACGAATTGGCAACTGTGTTGAATTTTTTTTTTTTATATATGATTTATTTCTCCCCATAATTTTTTCTGTGGTTTAGAAATGGCAACTGCTGAATCAAGTAAATTTGTAATTTTGTTGTAGAATGCCCCCCCCCCCTTATTCAAAACATAACAGCAAGTAGTTGGGAGAATCATTTGTTTTACTTTAATTTATGTTATGCCTTTGAAATCTTTCCCGTTTCTTATTTTGTATTTTTCAATTCCAGGTGAGGACGCTGAAACTGCAAGTGTTAGCAGGTAATGACCCGTACAAAGGTTCTGTAGGTAATAAAAGAAGAATGTACTTTTTACTTTTTATTGCTCTCATGCAACCGATAATGATGTGGTGGCTCTCATCTCATTTGATCCCTAAATCGTAACCAGCGTTAAGTTTTCATCTCTACCGAGACTCATTTTTGTAAGTATCAATCAAGCAACATGTTATATTTGTTAAATGATGAACACCAACACTTTCCATTCATTATTATTTTACTGCCTGATAAATCTAACATACTGAATTGACCTACAGATGCCACGCCTAAAAATAATTTTTTGACTTCCTAAAATTGGGATCCGGCTTGTATGTGACTCATTAAATATTGCATGATTTACTGTTGATTTTTTGAGTAAGCAGACCTGAAATTTCTTGAAACATGCTCAAAGGGAAGTATCCAATTTTGTCAGTCATTGCCAAAATTATGGCTGGTAATTTTAAGAACCTTGTCACAAAATCTTCAGATCGTGGAATTCCCGAGCAAGAAGGTGAAGCATATATTCAACGAACACTTAACCTCCATTTTGGCATGTACCAGGTAGACTCCTACTTATGCCGTAACAAGGGGAGTATGCCATTTATCTTTTTACCGAGGCCTCAAAGCTGATGAACCAGAGGCCCGACTCCCCTCGTCGAGCCTGTCCTTGTTACCTCAACCTGTGACCTTGAAGATAAGTCTACAGTTGAAGTGAACAGCAATGATGAGTCTGATTCATGACTGTGTGTGAAAAAGGGTGTACATAGAGAACATGTCCTTCGGCTTTCTGAATGTCTTCTAGTAATCTCACTTTTATTGTTTCCTTTTGTATCCCTTATCCTCTTACCTTACTGTCTGCATTCTCAGTCCAATCGTTCGCTGTGAAATACCAGCATGAAAAACAAATACTTTGGGCGGCTGAATTTTACTTCTACTAGAGGTCGTTTTACGACAGTTGGCCGATGACAGATGGGTTTGTTTACTGCGCAGAGACGAGTTTGTGTTTCAGCGAATGCGCAAGAACGCAAACACGTCTATGCGCAGCGAGTCGCATGATATGTCTTCTGCCTTCTTTCGTGAAACGAGCTCTACTGCTACTACTACTTCTGCTATTACTACAACCTTAACCCTTACCACTCATTTAAAAAATTCAAGAAGGTTAAAATAGATAGTCAGAATAAAAACATTTGACACGCTAAGTTAGTTCCTCAGATGTCTGCTAGAGCGCTGCACTTGCCGGAGAAGTGGGATGGAGTCTAACAAATGAGCTCGGGAGAAGACAGCTGTCGGACCATGTCCGACTTATGAGTGGAATGGGTAAATGGAAATGTCGGACCTGGTCGGACGTATGAGTGGTAAGGGTTAAGAAGTGCAGCAGATACACGGAGGGTATTTATTTTTTTTCACAAAGTTCCTTATTTATTCATTTTCTTGAAAAATTTCTTTCCTTACAAAACGTCAAGTTTTATACTTTTCACCCTATGTCATCTAAGTATGATGTGCTATTTTGTTTTTCAGTCAAGTTTTAATTGTGCTGATTGGAAAATCTGAAAGTAGCTGGGCTATTAAGACCCAAGTCTCTGTTCTGAGCTTATGCCTTGCAACCACTTTCAAAGGTACAAATTGCTACTAAATATCTTTTGTCTGCATCTTTTATCGGCTACGTAAGAATTTTTCAAAATTATATGATCTGTGATTTGATTTTCTAATTATTTTCATAAGATATTATATTTATAAGTTATAAAGTCATCAGTTGTTTTTACTTGCCTACTCTCAAGCTGTAAGTACCTACTTGAGGACTCAATTTTATTTCAAAATAAAAACAAAATTATGTTTTGATGGTTTGATAGCAAACTTATCATTTCGGTGATTCATCTCCATTGCTTCCATTGTAGTGCTGTAAGTTCTCAGCTTGATTTTTTTTAATATTCTAATTGAGGCTATTCTATAAAAGAGGGGTGTAAGTCTGTGCTTTTGCTTTAGTCAATTTGAGTTCTAGCCTTGATTGATTCTTAGGGTTGAATTCAGAGACTCTACAAAAAAACCCGCTTAAGATGGCCTTTCCTTTAGAATTCCTTCAGATTTGCCCATTTACCCATTTTTTGTTTGTTTTTATTTTAAACACAAGAGAACTTGTTATGGAGCTTTATCAAATATTGTACTTTCCAAGCTCTTTTTCAAGGTAACTCATCAGTCATCAACCACCTTTAAGAAAGTGCCTCCAAATCATTTTATCACCGTTTTTAATAAAGCTTCTCGACAGATTTTCACATCTTTATACATAGGGTAAATGGGGAAAAACTCAAGGAACTCTTTAAGCCAAGGCCGATTGAAGCAGGGTTTTTGTAGAGTCTTTGAATTGCACCCTTAAGGTGATTACAGGTGAAACTTTTCTAGATTTCAATCCGATGGATAGCGCCTTAAGTCGCTTTTGGGAAAAGTAATTTTTTTGGCGTTTCAAATAGAAAACGAAGAAAAAATGCAAAATCCGAGAACGTCAGCACCTGCATAATTTTTTTATGGATTATTTGAGCCCGCAAGGAGCAAAACTGGTTGAGAGTTATTTCCGTAAATATGAAATTCATTTTGCCCTAAGCTCAGTGAGTGCAAGTGATATTATGTCTATCTGCCTCACTCGCATTCATTGAGGCTTATAGGAATCTTTGTATTTCATAATTTCCGGCTTTATTTTTGAATATTTCAGCTTAAAACTCTCTGGGTATTTTCCTAAAGTATGCTCACAGGTGCTGATGATCCTAAAATTTGTTCTTTTGATGTAAATTCATTAAGTACAGCCAAAAACTGTTGACTTTTTGAGAAGCGCGACGAGGTGTCCATGATTCGAACTAATTGACCCTAGAATCCTCTTAACAATTTTGTCCAGTTTAATCACAGACCTCAGTATCTACTGGGGCATAATAGTTGCATAGTTGCCAAATTTAGATAAATCTTTATGATTTACAATAAAATTGTCAAGCTTTGTCCAGCTGTATTTATGCACAGCTGTAATTTTATTGCAATTTGATCAAAATGAGAATTCTGGACTCGACCACTCTTGCACAGAATGGCTTGGATTCGGATGGCTTATGTAGGAAAGAGCCAATTACATAGAAAGTCGATAGAAGTTCTCTTGTTTCTGTGTAAAGCTGTCAATTTATGAATAGTTTTCATAATCATGCAAAAAAAAGTTACCGGATTGTTTGAACCTGATAAAAAATCTTGTTCCCTGTACTGGCTTATTTGATTAATGCGCTCGTTTATCACTAACCTATGTGTCTTTGATTTTGTATTTTGTTCAAAAATTATTAATCTTAAAACCCAGGTCAACAAACCACTTGTTTTTTTGTGCACAATGGCAGCTTGGGTTGTGTGCAAACTAGTCTGTTGCCTGTTCAACATCCAGAGGATGAAATGTAGTTTAAAAAGAGAAAGTTTGAAGAATGCAAATCAACTTTAACCTGTTCTGAAAAATTTGTAAATGTTTGTAAATATCAATATCAATAAATTTGTTACAGAAAACAATTTCCTTTTGCTGTGTTGTCTATGAATATTTTCAGCTGACACAAAATTGAACCCAGAAACTAACCTTGGATTGGGAAACTCCTCTTTTTGTCGCATAGTACATCTTATTCACTCACTAATTTTATTCAATTAAGGTGATTCTCCAGCGTTTAGTGCCGATTTCTGCCACCAGAGTGCTACTGTTCAATTAAAGACAATATATATTAGAGACCACCCACTTATCTATCTTGCTCATGTTTGAGTGCAGTGGCAACTTTTTTCTTTGGGGGTCTCAACAGAACACCGCAAACATGGTCCATACATTGACTGATGAGAAAAGTCACTGAGATTTTTGCCTAGTGATTAAAGAACGGCACTTAATTGCATACTCAATCGAATCAATTTGTTATGATCAATGTGTAGGAATCAATGGCGCTGCGTGCCATCTTGCAACAACGCAACTGCTCCATTTAAACTCATTAAATATATTGAATTTTCCTTGTGCACTTTTCACTCTGTAAATTCGATTTTTCACATGAGTTTAAATGGTTAGAAAACATTGCTGCCAAATTGCACGCGACGCTACTGGTAGGAATGCAAAAAAAAAAAATGAGCGGGATAACTCACTGGATTGCATCTTAGGCAGCTGTTGGAATGCATTTCAAGAAAATAGTTGAAAATGATCGCAGCTGAGAGACGAAAACAGAAAAATTGTAATTAGTTAAAAAGCACCATGAAATTTGCCCAGTACGGTGTTATTAAACTGTATGTCACACATTTATTGCCACATCTGGCTTAGGAGGCTGACACACAGATTTACAGACAATGCATGTTGCTATGTTGTGAAGACCAGCATGGCGTCTTTCGTGCAATGCTCAACTAATGAACAAATTAGGTAAACTTGTTAGACGAAGTAAGCAAAATGTAGAACTCTATTAGCAACTTAGAAAGAGGTAGGTATATTTAACATACTTTCAGAAAATGTATGGGTTATTTATAGTCACATCATTGCTAGGTTTCTTTAAGGCTAAAATTTAAGTTTCGGGTATTTTTCTAAAGAAGGATCATAGATTTAAAACCATTTAGTGTGCAATATTCACACAAAATATTTCTAACAGTCACTCCTAAGCCATAAAGTAGAAACAGGTAAAAACTTTCAAACCGTTTTTTAATTTTTCATACCCGTGTCAGGCAGAATCTCTTCATTCCAAACACAGCTTTGCACTGCTCCTATATTTAGCTTAAAAATTACTAGAGAGCCTAGAGTGGGTTCATTTTTTCTTCTTCTTGCTTTTGATTTTGGGCACTAAAGTTTTGGAATCCTGGTCCCAATACTTGTACTTGTGAGTCATTACATTGCTTAGAGTATATTTCTGCTGTTTTTCTATATCTTCCACAAGGTTTTCAAATCCTGTAAATTTCTGCAAAACTTGAGGAATTTTGATGTTTCCATCTTGCGTTTGGTGAGTTTCAGCTAGGGCTAATAGTAGACGAGGTGCGGCACAAGCTGTTCCATTCACTGTATGAGCAAATTTGTCATCGCATTTTATGTTCAACCTACGAGCCTGAATATAAAAAAGAGAAACAAATTGATATTAAAACAACTATATTTATTATTGTTGTAAACGGTTTTAGTGATGACTTGGTGATGAGCTTTCCAAACAAAGACAAACTGTCTCTCTTGCTCTCACGTAACCCCCATGTACTGCTACCTCACTCTCATTTAAAAAATCGTAAATAGAGACATATTTTGTGAAATTTTTTAGCAGAAATTAATTCCTTGAGGCATTTTAAGGTGATTTTGATAATAATGTGTCGTTAAACAAGGCCCTGTAAACGAATTTTGAAACTAGAAAGCGATGGGGGTCACGGGAGAGTCAGTGAGATAGTTTGGAACGCTACACGAGTTTTGTCACAACCGATTGCGACCAATGAGTGCATTGATGTGATTGTTGGCTAACCGTTGACTTCGCGCTAAAACCGTCTATTAGTAAAATTATTGTGATTGTGTAAATGTATGCATTTCATCAGCTTAGCTGGGCTACTACGCTTTCTTTATGGGTGCAAACAATGCTCCTAGAGTAAAAGAGAGGTACAAGGGACGGCTGGTTTTGTATTTTGTTTGAAGAAAAAGATGGTCGCAGCCGCTAATAGAGAGAAAGGTCATAAGACGCCTGCCCAGAGGTTATCCTCTATGCCAATGGGTTAGGGGGGTTCAGTGGGTGGAAACAAGTTGTTTATGGTTGCATTCATTTGCTTTTGCTTACAGACACACTTATTTTAACTGAGAAATTTTCTAATGATTCTAGCAGTCCTGGATTATTATTATTTTCATGAAAATGCCCTAAATGAGCTGATGCGTGTATAATAAGTGTTCATGGTGCTCTCCAGGTTGCGTTTTCTAACTTGGCCTGGGCGGCTACCGCCACTTATGATTATTAACACTGTTATTGATCTTCGTAGCACACACCAGTTTTAGGTGAAAAATATTTGCTGTAAAATAAGGTTTCATTTTTGCCATGAGTGTTGACCATTGCACATCAGCTTTGAATACTTTTAATCGCAAAGTTGATATGATTGTTGACAACATTGGTTGGATTTATCTTTATGGAAATGAGCTCAATTTGTGTAGGTAGAGTTTTAAAGCCAAGAGATCCCTAACAATCTAAACGATGGACCACATGCACTGATTCAAAACAGTAATTCTTGATACCTGCAAATGAGACTTGAGAGTGAGCCGAGTTTCAGTTATGGTTATTGCAAAAACTTTTTTTGACGATCAGAACAGAGACAATGGCTGCCTGGTCCTTCTTTGTATGTGTGTGTGTGTGTGTGTGTGTGTGTGTGTGTGTGTGTGTGTGTGTGTGTGTGTGTGTGTGTGTGTGTGTGTGTGGGGGGGGTGGTGTTCAAAATTGAATTATAATATTTATAAAAATAGAAGTTCTTAGTTCTTGAAGGCCCAACAAATCTATCTATCAGACTTGGAGTTATCAACACTGAAAGTTCGCAAAAATGTGTCAACAGATGGTAAAATCTGATAGTTTTTCAGGCTCCCATCAAATTTATACCTGCCTTGAACCTTTAATGTCGTATGATTTTGTCTCTTTCTTTGAAACAAAGGCGAAGAATAGTGTGATTATAATATAGGAGCCGATACGGAGAGGCCAACCCAAAAAGATGCAAGCGCAGTATACGTATGCGTGTGTGTTCTGTCTACAAGTTGGATGAGCGAAGGAGACAACAAAATGATGTAGATATTAAGGTGAAATCTCTAGGATGGAACTATTTAACGGTTTACCTGATAATCTGTACAATCGCTGCAACTTGAGATTTCACCAAATTTCTTTCGCCCAGGCATCCAAGCTTCTATATCATATTTTCGGTAGGCCTGTGCACCTAATTCATGCGCTGCCATATCTAAGGTTTGGAAATGTAGACCAAGGTCGGTGAATAGAGTTTCTTGATGGGACCTAAAAGACTCCAGCATTCCTGCAGATGCACTCGGACAGCACACGCTGAACATTTCAACCTTTGTGAACTGTTGAACTCTAAAATAAGAAAAAGTATACAATTTTTAGTCTTCATTCATGAGCTTTATTTCCAAGAAAACATGACGTTTAAATAAACAATAGTCAAATGAATTTAGACCAAGCGTCAATGTTCCAAAATAGATTTATACTTTTTGTTAATTCCCAAGAATATTCCTCTCAAAATTAAAAATAAACTGTAGGAAATGCCCCCTGAACTTTTCCCACACAAATTCTCATCTGCAAGGGATGCCCTTAGACCAAAGTGACTGAACACCCTAGTGGGAAGTGATTCCAGTTCGCACTGCTGCTGCATGTGTTTTCTCTACCTTTCTCTCTTTGCCACCTCCTGATTTTTCGCTACACTCACTGACCACGTTGTTTTTTTTTTTTAATCAGTTGTATAAATCTGATGGCATAGAAAACTAAAAAATGGCTCTCTTGATGTAAATATGGTTTAGTGATTGTATTGAACACGGAATACCCAGCATCGTATTTCGTAACCTCTAATAAATAATTCTAGGCCATAGCAGATCTAGCAAAGCTGTAACAGAGAAATAACAAACTAAACTCCTGTCAAATAACTGAATCTTGGTCAGTATAATGTCTTGTTAAACATTGATTACTCATCATAGGTTTAAGGTGATTCTAGGGGAAACTTTACCAGATTTCAATTCGAAGGCAAGAGCCACTGGTCGTTTTAAGATAAAGTCATGTTTTTTGGCATTTTAAATTGTAAACAAAGAAAAAACGCGAAATCTAAGAGCATCAGCACCTGCGTAAATTTTTCATTGATTTTTTCAGCCAAAAACGAGCAAAATTGGTTGAGAATTAGAGCAGTAACTTATGAAATTTAATTTGCCATGAGCTTAGAGACTGAGTGAATATGATAATATGTCCATCTGCCTCACTCGCACTCATTGAGGCTTATGGGAATTTTCGTATATTATCATTTCCGGCTTTATTTTTGAGTATTTCAGCATGAAACTTTCAGGATATCTTCCTGAAGTATGTTTGCGGGTGCCAACGTTCTTCACAAGTGTACTTTAGGTGTAAATTCATCAATTTCAGCCAAAAACTGTTGACTTTTTGAGCAGCGCTAGTGGCACTATCCATCGGATTGAAATCTGGAAAAATTTTGCCTGGAATGGATATCCATTTTTCGCCATGTTGCTAGAACTGCCACTGCCTAAAATTGTTTTTTAGAGGCTAAAATACAAGATGATGAGTAAACCCAGTCCTATTTCTGCTTCTGAGAACACACCTCTTTTAGAAACATATTGCTTACTCTACCTGTAAAGTCCCTTTTCATCGACAAGGTTCGAGGTCTCAGCTCTAAAACAACGACTCACAGCAGCAAAATTAAGAGGAAGCTCTGCTGTAGTGAATGTTCTATTCCGTAGGTAATTTGCAATCGCCATTTCGGAGGTACCAGATAAGCACCAGTCCTTTCCATACAGTTCTTCATCTAACTTGAATATCTAAAAACATATGATCAAAGCATGACTAGTACCGATTACAATTATATCAAAGAAGAAAATGAAAAATTCGGAAATCTTTAAAAATAACCAGGTGAGCTGCACCTAATAAAATATCTTTGCATCTCATGTAAGACCTCACCTACCAATGGCAGAATAGCGATGTCTGGGATGAGAAAGCCCTCTCTCAATAGATTTATTTAAGGTGATTCCAGGTGAAACTTTTCCAAATTTCGATCCGATGAAAAGCGCCACTAGTCGCTTTTCGGAAAAGTCGTATTTGCGGCGTTTTAAATTGAAACCATAGATAGAATACGAAATCCAATAATATCAGCACCTGCATAAATTTTTTATGAATTTTTTGAGCCCAAAACGAGCGAAATTGGTTTAGAATTAAAGCAGTAAATTATGAAATTCATTTCACCGTAAGCTTAGTGAGTGAGAGTGAGTGCGAGTGATAATATGTCTATCCCTCTCACTTGCACTCATTGAGGCTTGTATGAATTTTCGTAGTTCATAATTTCCGGCTTTACTTTTGAGTGTTTCAGCTAGAAACTTTCAGGGTGTCTTCCAGAAGTATGCTTGCAGGTGCTGACGTTCCTCAATTTTGTGTTTTTAGCGGAAATTTGTCAATTATAGCAAAAAACTGTTGACTTTTTGAGCAGCGCGACGTGGTGTCTACAGTTGGAACTAATCGACCCTAGAATCATCTTAATACTGCCCTTGACCTCTTCACCTTTTCCTTTAGCTATTTGAATAGCAAAATGATCATTTAATCAAACAGTGTGGTCAATTTGGCCGCTTGAAGGACAGCCTTCTTGCAAATACTTTTGTTTATCTAGAGCACTCTTGACTATTCAGGCTGGCAAGTCCTGACCATATTTGAAAGTAAAAAAGAGGTCATCAAACATAAGCAAAGTGAATTTTTCTCATTTACCTCCCCAATATCTTCTCATTGTTATCAGCATTACCTACCCTAACATGGCTAGTCGAATAAGGCTTTTACTTTGAGCTTAAATTAAACATGTTTCTCCATTTCCTGTTCCAGTAACCATTTAAAGAAGGAAATGATCACATCCGATACTGGATTTTCACTTTTATTCCTAGATGTTAAGGGTCAAAGGATCAAACGTATAGCAGTCATTACCTGATGTCTTTCACCGTCAGTGGTCATTCCACAGTACTTAATCACATTTTTTTTCAAGATGTCTGGAACAGAGATGAGTCTGAAACCATTTTTGACTAGATACGATAGTGCGTATTTCACTACAGCAGTTTCTAATGATGCTAAATTTCCAGACAGAAAGTAACTTTTCTCTCCGCAAAGATTGGTAATTTTTTCTGATCGATACAAATTGTGAGGTGTTGTAAGTTCTGGAAAAGTTTTAGCAGGAAAGTCGAAGGTTGGTTTGGTTCCTGTAGTCGTGAGAACCCTTGATTCTGATCCATACCTAAGTACTTCCGGATGAGTCTCATTAGGTACTTGTAAGGCTGCTTCAGTTAATTTTTGCTTAAGATTCATATCATTCTCACTTCTGAGAAATTGCTCATACAAAGAGACAACTTTGTCGATATCACCAGCACCTTTCCGCACTTCAATATTTTTCCTAATTGAATCAACATTTTTGTCATTACACAAATAATTAAGATCTAAACTGGCATCTACGGAATGGATAGCTATCTTTTTCATGACATCAGCTAGAGTATGATGATAGGCATTGTTGTGCTCGTGATGAAACACAGGGGACAAATAGGTTCTCAGAAGAGAGGCAGAAGTTTTGAGAACAAAGTTCCTGTTTGACATAACACTCATTGTAGATCATAGCTTGACCGCAATTCAAAGACTTATCATTTTATTCAGATCCAGCAATATTTTTATGTCACATGTAGCACGTTTGAACCATCGCTCCGAAATTAATTAGAGAATTAGAGTAAAGAGGGAGAAAGTTTCACTTAATCTTCATATCACCAATTCATCACAGATTGAAAGTAAATAAATAATGTCCTAACCTTAAAAAAACATGCTGCTTCAAAAAAGCAGTTGCCAAATTTACACATGTCGTCATTACCAAATGTCTCTGCTGGTGAATTTGCATAAATCCATCCTGCTCTTCTAAAATTTGCCAAATAATCAGTAAGTTTGTCTTTTGAAAGTTCTTCTTCTACAATCAGAAGGAAAAAATATGACGGAAAAGCATTTAAAAGGTAATTTTTCAACCATGAAGTTGACTCCAGCAACATTGAAATTGACTAACGTAGGAATGAATGTGCTCAGAAGCGCGCATTTTCTCAAGGCCGTTTTTTATTACACTGTGTCAGTGTGTCTGTGTGTGTGTGTCTATGTCTATGTCTGTGTTAGTTCAGTTGTTGTCATGGACATTTGAAACCGCTATCGCGTTTTTGTTGTCTCAATTTAATCAAATAATTTGTAAATCGTAAGGCTCTGCCTTTGCCCCTCCAATTTGATTCAGCAGACATTCTCCCCCAGCTCTGAGGTCATACTTTGAAAAGTACCACCTAGAGTTTAAAAATCGAGCCCTTTGACTCTATCTCATCAACACTTTTTTATCGGTAAGTAAGCTTTGATCCTTTATCTTGTCTTCACTGTCACTGTCACTTGTCTTACTATCATTGGTGATATCACAGTCTCTATAGATTGTATTACAACTGTCCACCTCTGGGCTCTCAGTTTGTTTGGTAGAGTGTAGAGCTCATTCCAGGAAAGAAGGCCGATGACAGATCATGCGGCACGTTGCTCAAAGACGTGTTTGCATTCTTGCACATGTGCTAAAACGCAAACTTGTTAGTGTGCGGTAAAAAAATCCATCTGTCACCAGCCAAATTTTGTGAAATGACCTCTATGGACGGTCTCTTGCCTTACTCATTGGAGTCTCTAATCTGTAAGTACTGCTGACCAATCTGAAGCAAGGAGATACCACGCTCTTGTTAGAGAACAATCCATGCCAAACTTAACGGGGCTGCTGATGCTTTCTGTCTCACCTATGTAGAGGTCGTTTCACGAAAGCTGGCCGATGACAGATTGGTTTGTTTACTGCTCAGAAATGAGTTTGCGTTTTTGTGCATGTGCAGGAATGCAAACACGTCTACTACGTCCAAAGCCGCATGAACTTTCATCGGCCTTCTTTTGTGAAATGTGCTCTACCATTAATGCATTCTCTAATTTCTTGAAACCTGATGATATGAAGTTGTAACAGCACAATAGTTTGTTACAGTAATGCTCTTTTCAAATACGGATAGAGTTCACCCATTTTGAGTATCGTTTCTGACAAGTAGCAGTGCCTGCTCCTGAAACGCTAGGCATTGAAGCGGTTGGTCAACCAAGAATTTTGACTCATTGCTATTATGTACCATGATGATGTCACTCACTCGTCTAAAACCTACGGCATATATGTCTGATTGCATTATTTGTTTGCATGCTCACCGTTGTTTCTGGTTGGGATAGGCTGACCTAACCACTTAGATCATACTACTGACTCCCTGCTGTCTGAGTTAGAGGTCATTTTAGATAGCTTCGGTTGTGACTTCTTTGGTTACATGCGTGAAAGGACAGTATTACGTTTTCTACACAGGTTTGCTCCAGTGTCACCTTCAGTGTGATAAAATTGGCCCTGCTCACTGCACGAATCACTAGAGCTTTGTGCTGCGGCAAAAACTCCGTTAATTATTGTAATTGGGATTCAATGAAAGATTTACTAATTACGATAACTAACCAAGTTTATTACATGGTATAAAGCTGTAGTGATTTGTGCAGTGAGTGAGGTGGATGTTTTCTTGATGGATGGAGCAAACCCATGTAAACGAAAAGCTGTCAGAATCAAAGCTATCTGAAAGGACCTCTTTCTGGTTGCGTTAGTGGTTCCTAGTTGCTTCAAATCGCTCAAATAATTTTGCATCTTGTGGTTCTCGGTGTTTTTGCGTAGCAGACGTTTTAGCGCCTCTCCGCATCTGCTGAGGTACACAATCACACTGACTTGGCTTAAACTTTGAGCTGTGTCAGACGCCAACAAATCTGAAATGATATCTATTCGATGATACTTGTGTTTTGTGCAATTTTATTCATCATTTGTTTTTATCCCATTTTTGTTCTATGAGGCCGTTCAAATCATGGAAACTTTGAAGCCTGACAACCCTTTTGTCGTTGATAGCAATGAAGCTCTTGAATTTAAGCTGGGTAAGTTTTTTATTGATTAACAAGCTTCCTCTTTTGTGAAAAGGAAACTTCATGTTTCTTATGGCCAGTGGACCACGGTCTAGGTGAACTTTTTTTTTTATTATTTTTTTTTGCAGAAATGAAAACCAGGTACCATTCTGAGCAAAAGTTCACATGGGCCCAAAAAACTTGTTTTCGAGTTAAGCCGCTATTAAAGTTTGAAAATTGGATCAAAACATTGGTTTTTGAGAAAAATTTGTATCAGAGCATACTGTATTGGATTAAGCTCTCTACCTGCTGCTTCCTCTGTCTCTCTCCCTGGTTTGTCCCAACAGTTGACCCAACCTCAGATCTTAATGCCGGCAAAGACAGGGTCTGGCAACCATTTTGAGAGCTTGCATTCCGATACAGTATGCTCAAATAATACAAGTTAACAAAGTGTTCTGATTCAACATTCAAACTTTATTAGCGGTTAAACTTGGCTTGAAATTTTTTTGGGCCCATGAGAACTTTTGCTCAGAATGGTATCTAGTTTTCATTTCCGCATTAAAAAAAAAAAAGCACACCTTGGCCGTGGTCCACGCGCTACAAGAAATGTGCTATGTCCATTGTGCTCTTTTTGGCAGTGGGTCTGATTGATGACGAAATGCAGATGATTGATCTATTTTGTGTTTATGGATCACCACAACCCAAATAAAATGTAGCAAAATCTTACCACTCTTCAAACTAAGTACCGTATATTGCCAAATATAAGCCGCACCCGAATTTTTGGTCCGGAAAAATGGGGAGAAAAAATCCTCGAATATAAGCCGCACCCCCGAAATTTTTAAAATACTTATAGCACCGGAAACCGGCCAAAATTACAAGGTTTGAAGTGAAAAAGGTTCTGAAAACAAAACATTTATTACATTGAAACAAAAAATATTACCTATGAGATCATCTCCATCGGTTTGCAATTGCGATCTTTTTTCCGCATGCGTCGAGACGAGACGGAACTGGAGCGCTGCGCTGCAGCTGAGCGAAAAATCACGTGAAAATGACCCGTGAGGCCGAAGCCACACCCCGGTTTTCGGTTTTTTTTTTTTTTGTTTTTTTTTTTTTTAGGAAAATCCTCTTGTATAAGCCGCACCTGGATTTTGTACTGGAAAATTTGGGTAAATAAGTGCGGCTTATATTCGGCGATATACGGTAATGATCAAAAGAAAAATTGAAAAAATTAAAAACCGGCAAATTTCAGTTTGAAGAAAGTTTGATTTTGTTAAAAATAAAATTTTAAATGACAAGGCACATACAGTCATTTTGATCTCATAATAGTCTTCATCACCGCAAAAAAACTGACTGAAGACTGTTGTAGAGTTAAAACGACTGCATGTACCTTGTAATTTAAATTTAATCAAAACAAATCAAAACTTTTTTCAATTAAAAGTTTTACATCTATAATTTTTTTTTTTTTTTTTACACATGAAATAGTGGCCTGATTTTTCTCTGGGTGTACCTATATTTTAGCTGTAACTCTATTTTTAAGAAAGTATGATTAAAATTAAGTCAAATGATCAGCTTGATATATTATCACTATCCCCTCTGTTCCTCTAACTGGACAATTTCTTTTGTTTCTAGTCAGAACTGCAGAAGATGTCCACAATGACAAGTGTAGCTTTAAGCCTGTCATGTCACATCAAGTTTTTGGTGAAAGGTAAGCATCTACTTTATGTTTACCACTATTGAGTAGCATTCTTATCAGCCTGTCCTTCAGAAATCAGCTTTCCCCAAGCTACTCCTCAGCTAGTCGTGTCATTAAAAGATTTTTCTGATATCTAAATAATTCTACGAACAATGGCGGAAGCATTCTATGAAAAGTAGGGCTCTTATATAACAGAGGGTGTGCTTGTTTTCTCAAATCCTTGTTTTGAAGTGTCATTTTGTGAGGTTCTGATGAGTTCAACTGGGTTTTAATACATATTTGACAGTTTTAGCATAGCCTTGCAACCTAGGATGAATGAAAAAATCCAATTCATCTCATCAGGATCTCACACAATGACACTTTTAAACAAGGGTTTTTGAAAACAAGCACACCCTCATTTTATACCACTCTTTTCCCCTGAAGTGCCTCAATAGAAACTTAAAGTAAACAAGTGTGAATTCGTAGAATCTCAATGCATATATTTTTCCTCATCCACCTGTTTTCATGCCTAAAGTTCAAGATTTTTCATCACAATATGTATCTAATGCATTCCTTAAAAACCACTGTTATACAACCAAAATGATTTTTTATGAAAAATCATGAGTGAAGGTGTTTTTTCAATGAGCCAATTTTCCATTGTTGTCGAACTTGTCCTTGCTGTCAAGCCTCTTATTTCTTATTATTTGCTTTCTCCTGTCTTCAGCGAAACTGTATTTGGATACAAAAACTTGAAAATCAAAATCTATTACTCCGCTTGTCGTCTGAACACATTCATTGCTGTTGAGTATGATGAGAAGATCAATCCAAGTAATTCTGAAGGGCTCAAAGTAAGTTGCAATTCATCACCAAGTTTTATCTTTTGCCAATTTTTGCCTGTTTAAAGTGACTCTGTAACCATCTTCTTTTATTTCCATGCACTTTTTCCACCTACTTTTTCTCTCCCTGCAAGTGTTTTAATTGGTGCCGATGGAGTTGTTGCAAACTTTTGCTACAGGCTTAACAATAATTGATTAAGGGGTATAACTCTTTTAAAATGACGATAAACGCACTAAAAAATCATGAAACCCACTCCCAAACTCATAAAATGCCTTCAAACGCGATTCCGTAATGACGGTCATCAAGGCCTCAATCTTACGAAAATTGTTTGTTCTTCTTCTTCTTGTGTGGTGTCGCGAGAACACCTCGTGAGGATAGAGCTTTTTGAGATGTTGGGAAACCCAATGTAAAAGGCGCTAACTTACAGCTACTAAATCCTCTCACTCATAAAGGTGTGCATAAATTCTTGACTCAGTATTTGTAAAATCAAGCACACAGCAGCTCACAAGCTAATAAGTGGGTATGAAAAATTTATTTGTGGCAATGATTTTTATCGGTGGTAACTCAGAACTGTATTTCTCTTTTTTTTTATAGAGGAGAAAGTAATTTGTCTTGTTTTGTTGGTTTTTTTTTTTTTTGGTCCCTAAAATATATTTTGTTTTACTTTGCGTTCAAATAGTTCAAAACTCAAGTCTGATTGTTACATCTCATGAGAAAAGTACGCAAGCGATATATTTTCATCAAATGTCATCATCGTTGTTCATTAACCCTTTAAAGACCACACCCGAGTTACTCTTCTTTGTTACTCAATATTTCATGGGTGGTAAGAGCAACTTCGAATTTTTAATAAACGTAAAATAATGTCTCATGGAGTGCCTTCAATCACCGAGATAGGCAAATTGAACGTGTTGGAGTACGAATATTTAACTACGTACTAAAGACCAAGTCATGGCTTCCCTTTTTTCATGTAACCTAAATATGGTTGCTAAGGGGTTAAACATCTTTTTAAACTTGAGCTCCGTTAAAGGAAAGAAAAAAAAACAAGTGTGAAAATTGTACATGTTTGTCCCTTTCTTTTCATTTACAACTCTTTTATTTTTTATTTGTTAACATGTGTCAATAAAAGAGCAGGGGATTTTGTCACTATTTCGTAGATTTGCTGTTTTTAAATAGCAAGTTTTGAAGAGTTTTAAATGGGACTTTTTTCAACAAAATTTTGTGACTCATGCCCTCCTTGTGTATTGCTTTATTTTACAAAGCTATGGGAAACCATACTCTTAATTTGTAACTTCTCGCAAACTTGCTTAGCTTTTTTTAAAACCAGGCCTGCAGAATCTTCCACAACCTCTGTATTCTTCTGCAATCCCAAAAAATGTTTGCCGTACGAACTCTGTTTTGCCACACCTTTTGCAAAAAGGTTGCCACAAAACTTTTAATTTTTACCACAATTTGCTACAAAATTTCCTATTTTGCCACACCGATTACGAGATCCGAGATTGCCGGATAGGGAATGTTCTGCAGGCCTGTTAAGTACCATCTTGATTCATTTTTTGTGAACCGCAAATCTAATCATGGTCTTTTTTGTGTAGCCTGATCCGATTGTAGAAAAACTAGAAGAAGTTATTCCCAATGGTTATGGGCTGAATTTAGATGACTTTATTGCATCACTGTCCAAAGAAGTGTCCTTCAAACCGTACGGAAACTTATTACAGAAGTTTACCTCAAGTAAGTTTTTTTTAATTTATGGTAAAATTTGTCTGTCTAGCAAGACGGTCAAACTCCAAGAGTGTTAATAATTTTTTAGCACACCATGCACCAATAATTTCATTGGCATCTAGTTCTGAGTGTTCAACTTTTCCTGCATGTGCAGTCTGGGACAAAAAAGCGAATTTTCGCGATCGAATATGATAAACAATTCCAACCTAACTCCATATTCAAGGAAACTCAATTGTGTTTTTAAATGTGTTTTCGGGGCATCGATGGCATCAATGCCTGAAAACACCGTCTAAGTTCGAAAAACACAATCCAGTTTTGTGTCATCCACTGTTGTCATGTGTAGGTTGGCAATGGTTTTGCCACATATATTTGTCGCGAAAATTTGCTTAAAGAATTTCAGAGGACTCCAATAATTATCCAATTTTTTTTTCCATGTGACTTATTGTAAAAGTTGGTCATTTAAAGACAAATCTGGCAACACTACTTTAAAATCTTGGAAAGTCTATCAATTTTCTTAGAAAATGTCCGTTATGTGATCGGGACAACATTTTGATGCTGGAAGTGAGAGCGTAAGCATAAAATTGAAGGTCGCCAATCACAGGAATCTCAATTTATACTTTACAAAATGAAATCGGAAACATTTTTTGGAAGTTTATAAAGGTTCTAGAAGTTGGAGCATGTGATCCACAACTGTGGCCAGTAATTTATTTCACTTACGATTATTCAGTTTTTTTCTTTTTTTTTATCAGATATGCATGGGAAAGATCGAGACTACGAAATTTACCTTGTAGACACAACTACTAAAGATTTTATCTCTTACTTTGAAAGACTGCAAACTTTTGTCATGTGGTACATTGATGCTGCATGTTTTATCGATCATGACGATGAAAATTGGCGTTATTTCCTTGTGTAAGTTTCTGTTTTACTCCTGTATCTTCTTGAAACTTTCATTTCTTGAGAGAGAAAAGTAATAACATGTCCTCTTATTGCCTCAATATTTGGAGCCTGAAAAAAAGATTATTGCTGTCTGCAGCTTTCTTTCCGCAAGATATAAGGTACAACCTTTCGTCAGTGGGACTGTATCATCAGGAAATTTTTCATAATTTTATTGTTGATATCCAAATAATGCTTTCTTTTTTTTTTTTTTTTTTAATGCTTTATTGAAAAAAAATGTTTGTTCTGACAAAGATATTTACACTGAAAACTGGTCAGCCCCACAATCAAGGCTATCAACCTACAGCAACATTTTATTGACAGTTAAATAAATCCTTTCCCCCCCCCCCCAATTTGAAATTAAAGTTAATGTATTATAATAAAGTTAAGTCATTAACCCTGTATAAAGGAAAACGCAACAAATTTAGAGGAGAGCTGATTATCTACATCTCAAAAATCAGTCTAAACTTTGAAAGAAACCAGGACTCTTGTGGATCTATTTGAGATTTAGCCGCTGATATGCGATACTTGAGACATTTTTCTAGTATCTGGCTGTTGCCATTTTTTCATGTGTTCTTATGTTTTTCTTAATTTATTTGGACAGCTGGACAACTACAGCTGGTGACTGGTTTTTGGTATTTTCAAATTTTCTTCCTTTTTCCTAGGTTCGAAAAGTATAAAAATGAAGATCATGAAGACTCCTGGGCAGTTGTGGGCTTTGCAACTGTTTTTGAATACTACGCTTATCCAGAGAACATACGCCCACGAATTAGTCAAATATTAGTGTTTCCACCATTTAAGAATCAAGGGATTGGAGCACATCTTTATGATGCCATTAGTAAACATTACAGAAACAATAGCAGAGTCACTGATATCACTGGTAAGTTTATATTTTAAGTTAAACCTTTGGCTTTACATACTTTTTTTTTTTACCTATGCAACAGAGCTGCCGATTTGCGTAGATTTAATGGCATTTTGAAATTCACCAAAGATTCCACCGGTTGAGAAAAGATTACAGAGTTTAGTTCAGTGTATGACTGTAATGCACGAAAATACTAGCGTCTTTTCTCTTTTCTAAACGGGTATAGAGTCGTGGTAACTTTGGAAACTTGCGGATATTTTAATCAATTAAGGACGTTTCCACCAATTGAGAAAAGATTACAGATCAGAGTATTTTCTTGCATTACAGTCACACACTGAACTAAACTCTGTAATCTTTTCTCAACCGGTGGAATCTTCGGTGAATTTTAAATTGCCATTAAATCTACGCAAATCGGCAGCTCTGCTATGCGAGGCACGCCTCTTTGACGATGTGCACTAGTGTGGCCCTCGTTTTTTACCTTTTCAAAATTTAAAGTCTGAACCCTGGAATAAGTGTCATTTGTCGAGAAATGAAATGGGGGACATTTTTTTTAATGGTGTCTCCAGGACATGAAAGTATTAACCCACTGAAGTTCAATTCTTGAGGACCGCCCTTTTTTGCTTTTTAATGTTGCACCTGGTGAAAATGTGCAAATTAAATGTGTTCAATCATCTACCTCTGCATGCTGTTTCAGGAATCTCACCTGAATCCTAAGGTGTGGGTTCAAATCCTACCCCATAATTTTTCTTCTTCTTCTTCTTCTACTTCATTTATTCAGAGAAGATTCAAATTTTACAAAAAAGGACACGCTAGCACACCTTATGAAAAGGGTAATTTTTATAAAATTTGTAAAACATTTTTGTCTTTTCCTGACCTGAAGTTCTCTTGGGTCCGAAAAACTTCTATGCGTTGTTTTTGAGATAATCGAGCTTAAAGTTTGCACAAATCTTGTCGTTTACATCCAATTTGCACTGCTATTGAGATTTAGTCATACAATAGTAGTCATTCCATGAAAAACACTGTTCACTGCGTATTAGTGGGCGTCAACTTCAGACAAAGTTCCTGGAGAAGGAGGGAAGATAATAATCAACCATCGCCACTCGCCTGGAAGCAGGGTTACGCCCGATGCTGAGCAGATTCTTTGTTAATGATGAGATTTGCGCGAACTTAAAGCTTGATTACTTCAAATATGGCGCTTAGAATTTTTTTGGAAGAATTATTGATCAGTACGACGAGACAAAAAGAATGATACCTATTTTACCAAGATTAATCGTAGGCAATTTTCCATGAGGTGTGTGCGACGACCTTTGTGAATCCATTGCTGTACCTCATCCTTCATGTTTACCTTATGTGCAGTCACAAAGCAGTGTTACCAAATGTACAGCTTTAGACTATATACTTCCCATTTAAATAAATTCAAAATGTAAAGATTTCAATTCGAAGTCTAGCTACATAAACTTCTGAGTAAATCATCGTAAATATTCTTTCCTTTTGTTATCCTTTTTTTCAAGTTTTCACAATTTATATTTTCAGTGGAAGATCCATCACAAGAATTCCAGAGGGTTCGAGATTACATCGATGTTAGTAATTGCTCCACCCTGGAAAGTTATAAACCGGACAAAATACGGCAAGGTTTTAACCAAGCAATGATTCAACAAGCCAAGACTGTTTATAAAATCAATCCTGTAAGTTACCTATTTTGATTTACGACAACACTGGAGCTCTCCTGAGACAAACTATCTGTTGTGACAAAGTAATTTTGATTTCTGAAGTGTTAAAGTCATGTTTAATTTTTTGTAACATTTTCCTGTAAAACACTGCGAGTGTATTCTATGTTGTGCAAACATTTTTGAATGTATGAATATTATAATCACAGCCACTCTTTTAACTTTGCGCTGTATAACAGCTGATTCTATTGTTTTTCCTTTTTTTATTTTTACATGAGGTAAATATACCTGCGGAAGTATTTCATTAGCAAAAAAAAAAGAATTCTTGGATAGTAAATATACAATTGAAGGGTAGAGTGGATAAAGGGGTTATGTGACATTTTGGAAAAAATCGAGTTAGCACAGTGGATGAAAGAGTTATGATGTTATCTATCTATAAATTTTCCAACTTGGTTCAAAAAATGTAGGATATGACCCTACTTTCAAAGCTGTTGCGGTTGATGTTCAGCTAAAATGTCGAAAACGTCCATACTTTGAACTTTAAAGTCGATTTTCTCAAAATCAATAAAATGTCACATGCAGTAAAACCTCCAGTTAACAAATCTCAGGGGACAGTAAAGTTAATTGGAGTATTCGTTAACGAGAATTTTGCGGTGGAGTATTCGTTAACGAGAATTTTGCGGTGGAGTATTCGTTAACGAGAATTTTGCGGAAAAACCCGTTTTTCAGCTTGTAGAAACAAAAAAATTCGAAATTTTCCGTTTTGCGTGTTGGAGCCCCTTCATTTTACGATATATGCAATAACAGTGGGTGTACGGTAGATTCACATCCTCACCGCTAGGAGCCGGGCAGCTACTCCCGTCCCCCTCCCCTCTTGCAGCTGGCGCCAGCCGCCAGACTGCACAGCGCATACGCGGCACACTGTCTCTGTCAAGCGCGTTCCGTGTTCCAACGCGTTTGAACGGAAACTCAGCTTCTGCGCAGCGCGACTCCGATCCGCACGTATCAGCGCAGCGGTAGAAATTATGAATACGGCTTGGAACTACGAGATTTTTCCGAGGAAATTCGTTAAAATATGATAAAAATGGTCGGCGGACCGCAAATTTTCTTTGTTAATTAGAAAATTCGTTATTCAAAATTCATTAATCAGCGTCTTTTTTTACACAGGTAAGATAGGACTTTTGACGGGACCGGCGGAAACATTCGTTAATTAGAGGTTTTCGTTAACCAGAGTTTCGTTAATCGGAGGTTACAGTGTAACTCCTTCTTCCACTCTACCCTTCAATTATTTTTTGTGCTGTTGGGCTAGCTTGAAACTATCATTTTCTAGCGATAGTTGAGAACTGCTTCATCTCTCTAACTTTTGTTCGTTTGCTTTACCACTCTCTCTCTCTCTCTTTCGATAACATTCCATTAAAATTAAAAAAAAGTTCTTGAGTTCTCGTCATCACATGAATTTTGTCATTTTCAGAAACAAGCACGCAGAGCCTATGAAATTTTGCGGTTGAATGCCACAAACAAAGCGGACAAACTACAGTATCAAAACTATAGATTAGATGTCAAAAAGAGGCTAAACGTTCCATTCCAGGTAAGCATTGTCTTTATTCTTTGTTTTTTATTCATCTACTTATGGAGTCAAGAGTATGTCACAATAAAGACAAGGGAAAAGTAGGTAGTATTAGTTGAAGTAGTGGTTGTAAAGTCTAGCAGACCAAATAGTTTGTTCATCATGTTTGTAATCAAAAGTAAACGACTGGACTAAGGAATAATTTTTTAGCATCGCTTCCAACAAGCTATACCATTAGATAGGATTTGTGGGACATGCTTTTGAGACAGCACGGAGGCGGCCATGATGGAAATCTCTCATGGACATTTTAAACGGGCTCGGTTTGTTCACCTCATTTTTTGCAACCTTTAAATTTTAAAAGAAAAAGTTAAAACAAATCAATTTGAAATTGATTCCAAACCAAGAGGCAAGTGTTTTAGAGTGGCTATCTGGACACCGAAATTGATGTAAATGTTGCTTTTAAAAGGATTTACCCTTAGAAACTGACGCACGACAGAAACAAGCAAAATTTTCTCACCTGGATAGTTGTATTTGAACGCTGTGTCCAGACAGCCACTTTGAAGCACTTGCTCTTTCTTTTAAAACCAATTTTCACTGGATTAATTACAATTTTTGATTGAAGGTTAAAAAATATGAGGCAAGCAAACCAAAACTTTGGGATAAGACTTATAACCAGGGCTTCGGGCCCAAGCATTTCAACAACGGGTCCAAGAGGAAATGAATTCCCAGGGTCCACGTCCGGGTCTGGTCCAAAAGGAAGTGAGTCCTCTAGGTCGGGGTCCACCAAATTGCTTTGGACCCGGTCCAGGGTCCGGAACCGGTTCTTGAAGGGTCCAAGTAATTAGTTAATAAATTTGGGTTAAAATTTTTTATGCGGAAAGGGACACATTTTTCTGTTTGTGCAAAAGTGAACTAATGAACATGACAGAAAACTCGTATCATTTGATTACCTTCTGCTTAAAGCCATTTAAACAATGATCTGGCAAATAGAAAAGGACAAAACTAATGAAATGATAAAAGGCAACCATTTTTTGTTTCCTTTACTTCCTTTTTTTCTTTTCTTTTTTCTTGTGTTTTTTTTTTCCTCTTTATCCTTTTTTTTCATCTGCGCACTGTACCCGGTGAGGACCGGTCCCGGCAGGTTCTGAATGAACCTGTCCGAAGGGTCCGGTTCAGGGTCCAGAAGAGAAGGCAACACAGATTGTGTAAAACTTATGTTATTTGACTTGTACCATAACATTGAATGTTTCATGTACTAATTTTGGCTAAATAAAAATAAATTAAATAAAAATAAATAAAAATAAGATACATTTTTAGTCCAGGTCCTGACCTGGGTCCAGAAGAGAAAAAATGTTTGCTCTGGATCCGGGTCAAGGTCTAAGCAGAAAAAGGACTCCGGACCGGTTCCAGGTCTAGGACTGATCCAGGGTCCGAAGCCCTGCTTATAACATGGATCAGCTTCTCTATTCCTACACCTCATTGATCGCTTCCCTTCTCCTCCACAGTCTAACTTTTTAGAAACGTTCTAATGACTTTTTATTTTTTGTTTGTTTGCAATTGTTTAATGTATAGAAAGAAGTTGCCTCACTCCAAAGATTGCAATCGAGAATGAATTCTAGTGAGCTCCAAGCAGCCTTGAATCTAACCAGCTCGGAAAAAAGAATAGAGAAATTGGATCACGACTTCAAAAAACTTGAAGAAGAGTATGAACATATCCTGCAACGTTTTCTAGACAAACCAATACTGCATTAATCCCACCTCTCATTAAACCACCATTCTGCATCAGTTATTTTCCGTATTTATTTTAATTTATTTGCTGTAGAAATTCTTAAACTTGTGTGTCAAAATAAGTGACTTTTTTTACTAGCACACATTTTTTAACCTAAAATGTTGATTCCCTTTGTCTGTGTCAAGAATCAAAGTTGTTTTAGTTTTTCAATTTTGCTGCTCACTTTTTAAGTTTTTTTTAAATCATTTTTGTGTCTTTTGTATTCACTGTATTCTTCATCTCAATAATATCAGATCAATTTTGTGAAATTATTTTTAGTCGTCGATTTTTCATCACAACTTTATCAAACCAACCTGTATTTATTGTTTGTTTTTTTCTCTCTTAACTGCAATTGAACTGATTGGCTTTTAGAATTAATTCATTTTGTGCTGTTCTGAACTATGTATGTGACTATGAATGTCAAAACAAAAGAGTATTGAATGACCCCCTCGAAAAAAATATTCAAATTTTCAGGGAGGGAAGAGACTGTAATCAGATGTTTGTATCAGAGTTGTTTTTTTCTATTGGCCGTAAGGAAGGGCCGTGGACGAATTTCAAGGTCGAAACGCACTTTGGTCAATTACTATTAGGGAAAAAAAGCTTTTGAGCTGCTATTTGAGGCTAAAGATGGAGTAAAAAGAAGTTGTTTAGTTTCAGCTACTAATTATTGGATTCGTTTTTGGGGATCAAAATTTTTAAAAGTATTTGCAAGTATGTATTAGGAAACGCACATACTGTTACTTCAAAATACTAGCAAAATAAAAGCTCTTTCAAATGGCGTGAACTGTGAATTGGATTTTTTTTTATATTGCTCAGAGTTAGCACGGTACGTATTTCTTGTACCTCCAGAACTAAGAGGTGCCAAATCTCACCTGCCTCAATGGCGCGGCGCAGTGTGACGCTATGGCGGCTGATGCTTCCTTTGCAGGTTCAAATACACCTTATCTTTGAATCGCTTGACTTCCCGCACAGTCTCTCCCCCCCTCCCAAGATAATATATTTTTAGTGTCTTACTACTTATTCCACAAGCATCTTTCTCCAAATAATCTGTTTCTAAAACATTGATTTTCCATCTAACCATTGAAAGCAGTCTTGCTGAAAAGCGGATGGTGATAAAAGATTTTCTTTGCGTCCATGATCAAAGAGGTAATATGCGCCGCACCAACTTTGAGCAGTAATACATCTCGAAAACGGAAACTTTCTCCAGTTCATAGTTAGCGCCACTAGAAAGGACATGAAAAAAGTTCTACTTTCTAGTTTATTAAAACAATGTGTAGGTTGGGTAATATTTATTTTTAATTATTTTTAGAAATGTTGATCCTGAAAAAATTGAGAAAAGGTCATGAGGTCCGTTAAGTTTTGACATAAGCCTAATGACATATGCAGTTGGGGGCACAAAGAATGTCAGACTACTCTAAAGATTTTGACTTGCAATCAACAGCAGTGCTTAAATTCATTGAGATTAGTATTTTGGGTAGCCTATACCATCAGGAGTCAGTGTGGAGTTTAAAATTCAAGCCAACAGTGTCACAATTTTAACAGTGGTCAGCACGCAGCTGATTTGTGTTCTCAATTACTAAAAAAAGTTTTCAATTAGATTCAAATGTTAAAAAAGTATCCAACAATGGGGCTGTTGCACACTTTTGATGTAAGCAATTTAAGGCGATGTAAAAACCTGCAAAAATAACAATGGTAGCACTAAAAACTCACGAAATCTACTCCTAAACTCATAAAATGCTTTTACATGCGCAAGTACAATGGCGACGTTGGGCACTAAAAATGGGAGATTCCCATCTAATAA
Source organism: Trialeurodes vaporariorum (assembly GCA_011764245.1). NCBI lineage: Eukaryota > Metazoa > Arthropoda > Insecta > Hemiptera > Aleyrodidae > Trialeurodes > Trialeurodes vaporariorum. Next base: position 49,899,669 of record VMOF01000024.1, on the reverse strand, counting down.
TACTGTCACTCCAACAAGAAGTGATCATTAGGAAAAGACTTTCCTTCAACAGAGAGAGAAGGAGTGTGACAAAATTAAGATAGGAATCTCTAATTATTAGTGCCAAACGTTGCCATTACGCTCGCGCATTTAAAAGCATTTTATGAGATTAGGAGTGGATTTCTTGAGCTCCTAGTCCTACCATCATTATTTTTTGAGGTTTTTATCCCCGAATCAACCCTCAAATTGCTTATAGCAAGTGTACAAAAGCCCCTTTGGTTTTGCAAAATCAATCTGATCGATCACGGAAGCTTTAAAATCATGACAGCATTTAGTTTATGTCCCTAAAGTTAGAGGTACTCAATTTTATTTCAAATTTCAATAAAGTTCTGAGAAATGTTCTCTAGGATTTACAAGACCGACTTTGATGAAGAATGTATCAGTCACTTGCTGAACGTCGACTTCCTATCATGATTGGGAGAGGCTACACTATAAAATTAATGAACTCTTTGACTTTCCGTCAACAATTATAATTAAGGTGGATTTTATTAACAAACACATTGAACTGAAAATGAGTGGTAAAAAAAACTAACTACAAAAATATTAAGATGACTGCCAGTCTTAAAAACAAAAAATTTAACTACTCCTCCGCATCAATATTTTGTTTTGGCTTTACATCTTCTCCTTTAGGACTTTTTTTGATCTCTCGGGGTCTACATGTTTCTAACAATTTCTTTAGGTCAAGTTTTTGCGTCTCATTCAAAACCAGGGATTTTTCTAATTTTTTGCACATGTCGTAAGCCTCTGGAAATCCATTTTCATTGCAATAACCTACACAAACCTGAAAATGAAAAACAAAAACGAATTGAAATGAATGAGCACAGAAGATGGTGTATCATGCCATACTTAAAAGAGTTTGTTGCAGAAGTGAAGGCGCAGATAAACGATCATCTTTGGCAAATTTTTGATTTGCATTCCTTCATATCAAAACAAAACTTGCATGCGGTAGAAACCTTTTGATTCTAAAGCGTTTCTCAATGAAAAACCAATGATGTATAGTTCATTTTTATTCATTTTGATTGTATAACATGAGAAATAAGGTTGGGAAATTTCAAAAATTATTGGTTTAGTGCATCTACACTTTTGAAACAACCTCTCACAGCTATGGGCAAATGGAACCCAATTACCTAGGTTGAACTGCTGATTACTTTTTGCAATTGAGCTGACTCTGAATACATTTCAAACTATTAATGAAGTGTATCAGGAATTGTTTTTAAAAATCAAGGGTAACTAATTTAATCATGCTAAAAGCACAGAATACTCTAATCAGAACGGAAACTCTAATTCATTTTGAAACATTCTTTACTTCGGGCCGCCATGTTCCAAAGTGAGCATCTTCGGCAGATCTTCGGCAACTGGCCGAGTTGTGATTGGTTGTATAGCCTGAAAAAGCATGTCCGCCATCTTGAGAAGTGAGTAGGCACAGTTGCCAGTTTGTGCCAGTAAATTCCAAATCTTGTTTCCATTGGCTCTTATGGGAGTTTCCCTTCTGATTGTATTATTCTGTGCTAAAAGTAACCAAAAATAATATTGTATTTTTTTCATTAATCTTCTTTTTTTATGCAGTCCAGTCGTTCGCTGTGAAATATCAGCATAACGAGCCACGTGTTTGGGCGGCTGGACTTTACTACTACTTACTAGTAATTTTTCATTATTTTTAAAATGGGTAGACCAATTGTTTCGACAACTGTTTTACACAGCACAACTCAGAAGGAAGAGGCCTTAGTATTTTTCTTTTTCTTAGGGTAATGCGTACATCCTTTGCTCTTATTTTGCTTCAGGGGGGGGGGGGGGGGGGGAATATTAGGAATGTTTAATAATTACCAGTGCTCCATTAACATCATCATTATCAATTGTTGCGTCAAGGAAGTCTTGGAGAGTGTGAATTTCAGGTACGCCAACTATTTCGAATGTACCTTTTCTCAATCTATTAAAAACCTTGTATGCGTCTCCGATTCTTTTGGCATTAAGAAGCGATTGTAAAACACTGCCAATCATGAGCCCACTCCACCTGGAAAATACCTCATTGATAAGTTTTGTCATGAATAGATTTGGTATACTAAATAATAAATAATGGAGAAATTAATGAAAAAATGAGCTGTCATATTGTCGCTTAAGAAACAACTCTACCAAAAAGAAACTCAGGTAATTTTACAGGAGACACAAAAAACTGTGCCTATCATGTATCATGTAATTATGCTCAACAGTGGTAATACTTCCAGCGCTACTACAGCACTACCAAGCGTAACAAGGTAAAACTGCATCGTAGCAGTGTGCCGCTTAACTTATAGAATGCATTCCCATTAATGAATCAATTTTGCCATTACTCATAAATCTATCTACATAACTATCTCTTGGCCTAAGTTTCTACTCATGTATTCTTTAAGCTACCTATGTATCTATGTTTCTAACTATCCATCTTTTCACTGATTGTTTACTGATCTACATATCTTTCAATTTATTCATTCCCGGCATCCACTTGTCTTCAAACAGCCAACTGTTTTCACTCATAATGTTTTAAACATGAAGAAAACCTTATTGCAGTAATCTAAACAAGGAATACTATGAAGTTTGCGAAACATGATTTGAAATACCCCGTGGTCACGAAAACTTAGACCAGAGTAAGTTATTACCCGAATCATGCGCAAATGCCAAGTGCAGGATTACTCTACGATATCAAACTCCTGATTGCCAAGGATACACAAAGCGATATAAGGCAAAACTGCTTGCATTGCCACAGAACTTTCTAATTAATTGGTGGAATAAAGCTGGTTGCCCCGCAAATATTATCAAAATATTGGCATAGAAGGAAAAATTTTAACCAGAAAGATGTCTGGTAAAAATCATAAAAAGTATCACTAATTTCACTGCTAGGAACACCACCAACTCGCACCTTCCGATGAGTTAATATCAGGCACTTTTTGAGGGAGGACTCACAAACCCCTATTTCTCCTGAGGTATGTAGTCCCCTCCCCAGCAATTTTCTGTTGAAAGAAGGCAAAATTCGAGGCTTCTGGGGCAAGGTATTTGCCCTTGCGTACCCGCCTTGAATCTGCGGAATCTGCTACTTTTGTTAATTAATCTAAATGGTTCTGACAGCATACAAACAATCAAATACTTATTTAAGTACCTAAATGCGCTCTTGTAAACACAGTTGTTTGCTTCAAAACTGCAAGAGGTGCTCTGCATGCAGTGCCAACTCCGTAAACACCTTTCGCGAGTCCTAGAATTAAATCAATCCACTTACATGATTTTGATTCGTCTTCTTTCTGGCTGATTTTCAATTTCCGTCCAGATGGCCCAGGCAATATCAGCTAACTGGTCACAGAGTGGTGCTTCTTTGGTAGAGTTCTTGTACATTGTATCTAAGAATTGGTTTAGTAACTCTTCTTTGTTGCTGAATTCTAATAAAACCAAGTCTGACCATAGTTGAGGTAAGTACTCCTTACTTCCGTTCATATCAATAGTACTGATGATAAGCTGCAAGATAGAATAGAGAATGATACACAAAGGAAAATAAGCCTTCAAAGCAAAGTGTTATTCATTCCTCTATTTATGATTGAAATTCTTCTGCTAAAATATTTTTTTTTTTTTTTTTTTTTTAAGATGTTGGATCATCACTTCATCAGACCGACAATATAAGATGGACAAACAAACATCTCCTCAGCAACTTAAAAGACAACTCTAAAGTGCTGATCTCTACTACGAAGCAGATATTTCCAATCTCTGAATCACTGATTCTCCTAATTTATTTTGATTGTAAGCACAGTCAGCGAATTAAGTAAAGTCGACTCCTACGATTTTGGCTCAGGTAGACTACCTGCATTGCTTGAATTTGCTGTGTTATGTATTGAAGGTTGCCTGACTAGACCAGTTGAGGAGTTGACTGACATTAGGTATTTAATTTGTAGGCTGTGCACAGCACCTACAGTATGATATGGTTTACATCAATGCAACAGCAATATCACAAATCATTTTACGAAAGTTCATCTTAACCCTTTTATGACCAGGTCAAGAAGTCAAATCAATGTTCTTTCCCTCAAATTAAGTGGGTAGTTGAACATTCCTACAGTGCGGTGCTGATTTTGCATACTCACTTGATTGAAGGCGCTCAAGGAAACATTATTAATAAAATGTTAATAATTTGGAGCCTCAATAAAATTATTGTGAATGAAAAACTGGAATTGTTTGAGGCAGTCTTAGTTTCAGAAACGAGTATATACTCGGGCGTGGTACAAAAAGGATTAAGAGTAGAGGGCTTTGTCAAAATTGTTTGAATTTAGCAAGAATATTGTTAGTTTTGTCATTCTAAAATAAAAAGTTTAGTTCTTTTGGAAAAGCATTAAACATCTGCTTCGAGGAATAGGAAACATTAGATTCGGCCGATGCCATTTTTTGCTCTTTGATATTATGGACTCTTCTATTTAGACTGGTCACAAAGAAACAAAATTAGAGAAAAGAACAGACTTACGCTTAATATATTCATTTCAGGAGAGTAAATCCTAGGTACGAGAGCTGTGTACAGCTTCATTACCTCTTCAATAGGTTCATTATTACACACCAGCTGGAAGAAATATCGGCTGAAAATTGACAAAAGAAGTTGAGCAAGCACATCAATGCAAGTTTCTGACACGCATTAGACTGATACTTCAGAGAAAAAAAGGAACTAAACTGGAGACCCAGCAAAACTGTATTTTTACTTGCATTCCACCGGAGACTTCAAGGACTTTCTATTCCTTTATTAAACACCGAAAATACAACAACAAAAATGCAGTTGTACTTGGGTATTCTTGGATTGATTCTCAAATACAGTAACAAAATGTAACAAAGAAAATAACGGTAAAGAAATACACATTATTTCTTCGTTTTTACTTCTTAAGAGTAAACACCCATTCTTGGCCTTTAGACAAAGGCTTAAAAAAATAAAATAAAAAAAAAAAAGTAGAAACTGTACAGAATATTACAGTAAGAATGGAAACTTCAGTTTATTTTGAAGCATTGTTTTCTGGTACGCCATCTTGAGAAGCTTCAAACCATCCCCATTCACAGCAATGCAAAAGACAGAAATAGAGATAAAAAGAGTTTCACCGAAAAAATGTTCCCATTTGGCTCTTGTGAGAGTTTCCATTCTGATTGTAGTATTCTGTGGCAGTAGTATTAGCATAACAAACACAGTGGTTCGTTATGTTGGTAAAAAAAAAATATCAGTTGGTTGGAATATTACGTTTTACTTCTTCATTACTTTTTAGGATTCATTCTAGATATGAAGGCTGGGTTAGAGTCCCTATTAATGAAAGAGTCTCGCCATACGAGGTTCCATCTCTGACTGGCTGCTGAAAACTGAAGAAGAAGAAGCAGTCTATGAAGCCGGAAGCCTCTTGCATACATCTTCACGGAACCATCTCCCCAACCGCCCAGCTTTTAGGAAACTTTCGGCATTTTTACCTTACACTGATGAAATTTTCTATTGAAATTGACTTAAGTATGTTCAGAACAGAATAAAATTCACTTACTACTCATCACTGTAAATTAAAACAGGTAGTGAACCTAACGGTAATTAAAGATTAGGTTGACCTTACGAAGATTACTTTCACACGAATACACGTATAAGTAATCTTTGGCGGGAAGATCGTTGAATAAAAATGTAAACAAGAGGCACGCCTCCAGGCTCCTCAGACCCCTTCTTCTTCTTCACTTCTGTTCACGTGTCTTGACTCTTTCATATATAGGGACTCTAAACTGGGTCAACCTGGAATCTCTGGCACTTCTTAGACATTATCATTCTATTCTGCTTTCACCACCAACATTTATATACTCCTAATCTCAATTCTCAACCTTCAATTTCCAATTCAACTTGAGCTGAACCAAAGTTAAGAGAGAACTAAACTGACAGTGTGAGCAACTTACACCCATTTCAGCCTACAACTCTAGTTTAATTTAAGAGCTTCGATGCAGCTGTTACACACAACTAAAATATCGATCGTCGGAGTAAAAGAAAACAGAATTGAACCCTCCAAAAAATTTTAAACTTTGATCAACACTTCCATTATTGGTTGCATAAAAAGAGTTACTTTACAATAAAAAATAAAGAAGAATTACTTTGATAAACTGAACTTACTAGTAGATTGACTCTCTGAGTCCGTCTCCAATCAAATCATAGTTATTATTGGTATGAAGAATAGTATTTAATCGATACGCCAACTCAACATCTTCTAATTTGTTGGCGATAATATTCATTGCCTTTACAAAAAATTCAACATCTTCTGGATCGCGGGCAGTTAGGTTAGGTCTCTTTTCTAAATATGATAATATTTGAGATAAGAGAGGCGGTGTTGCCCCATCTAGAAAAAATAAAAAGACAGGAGGTAGTTCAGTTTAAAATATTTGGCGAATCTAAAAAAGACTGATATAAGATTCAATTCAATAAGCTTTCAAACCTCTCCAGGGAATGCTTGACAGCCAACGCTGAGGAGGGATGGAAAACAAACCGGAACCTGGAACTCAGAACCTGCAGAACTGGTAAATTTTTTGAAACGGGAACCAGAACCGGAACTGGAATCCAAACTGGAACCGGAACCAGAACCAGAAAGATGAAATTTGAGGCGCTGCTCAGAACCGGGTTCTGAATTGGTTCCACATCAGCTGAGTCTAATGGTGCATCTTACTCCTCCGGTCAATATAAATTAAATTTTGAAATTCAGAGAGATAGTCTCAATAAATTTTCAAAATTTAAAATTCATAATCATAAGTACATATAATCTCCTATTATTTAAGTCTCATTAAACAAAAGTTCGTTTCTAAATAAACATTAAAATGCAGTGTTAAAGAAAACTTGTTTTATAACTGTCAAATCTTAAAACTGCATTTTCATTTTCAGCGAGTGATTGTACCTAGGAATCAGTCAGGAACTGGAACCAGAACCCGAATCTTTGGACTACTGGAACCGGAACTAGAATCGGAACATGAAATTTAGGATTACTGGAACCGGAACCTATTTGAATATTTAATTGGGTTCCTATCCCAGATGCTAAGTAAAGTATTGCTAGTCAAATGGATGAATTTTTGATGAAGGTCTCAGTTGCGCTCAGTTGGGAATATGCAACGAAGAACTCTTTTACTATTCTCACCATATTCCATGCACAAACATTTAGAATTTAGAATATTCAAGCATTAAAAATGGTTTCAAACAATAACACAACTAGGCCAACACAAAGAATCTTATAAAGCTCCAAAAATATTTTAACTGATGCATGGCGCAACAAAACAAGCTCCAGAGAATTTTCAAACCACTCCACCTTTTTCACATTTCACTGTTCCAATTGTTTCAGCCTATTTTTAAGCATAGCAGCCTTTTTACACGTAATTTCACTGCTGGAATTTAACGGAAGATTCCAAATTCCCCCTTCCTCTGGCATCCTAATATCGTCACTTTTACCTGCAGCCTTCTTGTGTACTATAAGAGGCGTAGTGTATAATTAGGCAACGTTGTATGGTGTCTCATGTAAAAGGTTGAATTCCAAGGTGTTCACCGAACACCCAATAGTTCAATCTTTTTCATGGGTTTAAATGGACGAACTGCAACGTTGCCAAAGTGCACGCTATGCCTCTGCGTAGTATTTGCAATGAGATATTTAAAGCATAGTTTTCACAATAAGGTTAAACGTAAGCTTGGATAAACTAGAAATTTGTGAAGTATGAAACTGAAAAAATTGTCCACAGACACGATCACTAATAATTTTTTGCGGGACATTTTCGGATGATTGATGACAGTGATCAGCCATCAACTGCTCTAATCTAATATTCACCGGCTCCATAAACAGTCCTCTTGACTTTCCAAGATCTCATGGAGTACTGCTCGCTGTGGTACTGGAGTACCACACGAATATGGTACACGGGCTTGAAGTTTTCTCCGTTTTGCTCCATCTTCAACCATTTCATCACAGATACGAAATAAAGGATGCCTATGATTTCCTTAAAATGGGTCCATAAGTTTTATACGTCAAAAGCGAATCGCATTATGGACCTCTAGTTTGAACCAAATTGCTTAGCATTTTATGCTCATTTGGATCAGGAAATAAAAATAAAGGGGTGCCTAACCATTTGCTCAGGAAAAAAAGAAATGAAAAATGACTCGCTGAAGGCTTCTCTAAAAAAAAAAATGAAGCTAATGATAGATATAAAAACGTTGACAAAGTGGACTCATTACCTTAACACGTTGGCTGCCATGTAGGGCTTATGAGGCCGACGCGTGATAACCGTGAATAGATATTAGCACAGCGTCGCCGAGCCCTGATTTAATGAATCTTGCTACGTTGTTGGGATCGGCCCAGCCAGAAAAAAAAATAAAAATAAAATAGAATAAAAAATAAGTAAAAAGAAAAACATTTTTTTTTTTTTAAATAAAATAGAAAAATACCCTTGGCACCGTGGGGATTTATACCGATAAATCTGATGACAGTCAACGTGTTAATCTAATAGAAAAGGGTTATCCATGATCCATGACTATGGCTCATAAATTGCAAGCATTAAAATAAGAACATCTAAAAACACTCAAGCCATAAAAGCTTGTACATTTTTTTTTTTTTTCGGTAAAAAATATGATCGGAGAGACAACCAAATTGCAGCTGACTTCCTTTGAAACAATTACCTCTCCAGTATGCGATTTTTATCAGATGATGAAATGAGGCCAAAGAAGGTTGAATGCCCAAATTTCTAAATTCAGTTATTGTACGAAGCGCTTGCTGCGTAGCATTTTTCATGGTTGCCATTCGAGTGAGAGCTGCTAAAACGGCATTTAATGTTCCTAAATTCGGGATACATTGCTGTTGCTTCATTTCATTTAGTAGAGACTGGAAAAAATAAAAAATAAAAAATAAATAAGTAGTAGTAGTAGTAAAGTCCAACCGCCCAAACACGTGGTTTGTTATGCTAATATTTCACAGCGAACGACTGGACTGAATAAAAAAAGAAGGGTTAGGAAAGACGGACAAAGTATTTTCAAAACAAAGGATAGGAGAGAGGAGAGTAATAAATAAATAAAAAATAAAAAAATATAAAATAAAAATTAAATAAAATAAAAATAAAAAATAACAACAAATTATGGAAGATTTCAGCTAGAAATTGGGTTTTTGATGCTCACAGTTGAAAAAAGGGGGTGTTTGCTGTTTTATTAATTTGCAAAAAAAGCACCATCATCTTGTTTCCCTCCAGTGGCGTGGCGTGAAATTTATAGCAATCTTGTAATGTGTCCATTCAAACCCACGAGAAAGGTGGAATGCGAAGCAGTGGCGGCTCGTGAAATTTGGCAACTGTGTCCTCCCCCTATTTAACCAATGTAAAACAATCGATTCTCCCGGAGGCTGCCAGCCTCCGCAAGAATCGATTATTTTACCTACGTTTAAATGGAAAACTTGCATGGTTGCCAAATATCACGAGCCGCCACAGATGCGAAGGTGTTCACCAAACACCCAATCGTTCGATCCTTTCAATGGGTTTAAATGGACACATTACAAGGTTGCCAAATTGCACGCTACGCCACTGTTTCCCACATTATTTTATCCCCAAAGGTAAAACTGTAACAGTACGAATATAAGAAGTTTGGATAAAGTAAAAAAATTACAACTAAGAGCTGATACATAAACAGACATAAAATTAAGATTTTAAGGAGACAAAATTTATCCTAAATTCTGACCTTGAATGAATACCGGCTAAGAAAAAGCTCATAACTCATAAGGCTCAGAGAAATTTTCTGACTGAGCCCACATTTTCTTATGGGTCAGTTGCAGGGTACCATCATGACTGAATTTGATACGTGAACCTTAAATATTACGTCACCAGTAAGATATTGATGCCAATAAAACAGTGACAGCAGTTAGAAAGCAATGGGTCTTCAAGATTCTTATACTAAAAAATTTATTCAATAGCCGTAATTTCTTACGGTATCAGTAATGCCAATGTTTCTTGCTATTCTGCTTGGAAATTGATATATCGATTGAAATGTTGATTTTTCATTGGAACTTACGCATGATTTTAGGTTGATGTGATAGCTTCAATAGCTACTTTACAGCAAATTTCTGTATTTTTCCACTGTCAAAAATAATTGTTTGGTGTCAATTTTGGCCACCCAGCTCCAGATTGCAGTGCCCAAAAGCGACACCAAACACCACAAGGTGACAGCGAAAAAAAATTTGAAAATCTGACGTAAAATAGCTTCTAAAGCTACTTTATTACATTAGAACCATCAGAAAAGCGCCATTTCCATCAAAAAATCTTAGTTGCATTCCATAAATTGATTTTCAAGCAAAAAATCATCGGCATCACTGATGTCATAACAAATCACAGCTAATGCAACTGACCCATTACAAGAATCACAAGTTATTTATCAAATGATAAATAAAGAAAAATTTGCAGTAAAACAGAAAATGAGTGAAAAATGTCCAAAAATTACGAGTAAGAATTGAAAATGTGCTCAACAAACCCATATGTGCTGCCATCTCATTTCATATGATTCCTTTACAAAGTCTGAAACGCGTATCAAAGAATTGAAAGTTTCAGTGCAAATTGGAAGATTTTTTGTTAACATTTCCTGGTATAAATGCATTGCTTGGTCAATCTGAAAAATTCAGAATACATATTATTCAAGCTGAATTGGCTACTGTTATTAATTAATAATTGGACTCATTTATACTAAAGGGACCTACTCCACTTTAGACGTTGCCATTTTCACTTGACGTTAATATTATTTTAAAATTAGACCTGGTGCAAAGAATTTCTTGAAACTTCTAGGAACTTTCCTTCTCTACTTTAACCTGAAAATATCAAGCAATTTTATCATTCAGATTATTTTTAAGTAAGGGAATTAAAAAGTCGACATTAAATGGCGATGTAGGAATACTAATAAGTACCTTTAGTGTAAATGCGTCCAATTGGTCATTGAAATTAGGGTCCCATCAGATATCAATTTTCAACACTGTTCCGGCATCACTAATGAATGCCAAAATTAGTCGACTTTGAACTGGATTTTGAGGACAGATATGGAGGATTTACCATATGGATATGTTGCTGGGAATGTAACTGGGAATGTATCCTTAATCAGAAGCATAAATAAGGATTTTGCGCTAGCCCGCAAGCTGATGGGTTAGCCCCCCCCCCCTCCCCGACTTTGCCTTTACCAATTTTCAATTTGAAAATCGTCATTGAAAAGGAGGAGTGTCAATAAGGCCGGTTTTTGGCCCCAAAAATGGTCATTATTTAAGATGGTCTAAAAGTTTGTGTAAAATGGCTCTACTTACTCTTAAAGGCTTATATTTTTAGGTGTGGGTGGTGTTTTCGGGTTCTTCGAACTGTAGAGGCGTATTTTACCACCTCAAAAGGGTCGGTTTTGTGTTTTTCACGGAAAATGCCCGATTTTGCGTTAAATTATTGAATATTTAGATGTGAGCCGGACATAGTTCGGTTTTCTCCTTTAGATATGTTATTATACCACCACTAGGGGGCTTCGCCCCCTTGCCGCTCCGCGGCCCGTTCCCCGGAGGCGCTTCGCGCCTACAATTCGGCGCTGCGCGCCGCCTTTTACCACTATATAAAATTGAGAAAAGATTAGGGGAGATTGGTCAGTTACGCAGGAAAAAAGAGAAGTGACCAGTTCGAAGACTGCGGGATGGGGGTAGATTTAAGGGTTCACCCCGCTTATCGGGCTGGGCGGAGCTGAGGAGTGGGGAGGCTCTGGCTCTCCCGTATATCTCGGCTCATTTATCCCCCGTCGCCGTCGCCACATCGGCAATTAGTCATGGCACTTCCGGGCGCACACACAAAAATGCCAGAAAATGAAAAAATCAAAGGTTTTGAGAGAAATGGGAAAAAATCAAGACTTCGGTCTGCTACTCGTTAGATTTTTATATTATGTAAGGAAAAATGAGTAACATACTGCAATATAGTCACCGAACTATGTCCGGCTCGTACTTAAATATCAACTTTTCTGATTTCGTAAAAATGGAAAACTTGGAACAAATTCTAAAAATTTACGTACAATAATACAATACTGCACTTGGCAACCTGAGAAACTTCTTTCATGGTTTGACATGTGGCCAGGTTGCAATATAAACATTACTACATTGATATTAATCGAATTCGTTCAAGTTTTCCATTTTCACGAAATCAAAAAAGTTGATATTTAAGTACAAGCCGGACATAGTTCAGTGACTACATTGCAGTATTTTACTCATTTTTAGTGGTATATTAACATATCTAAAGGAGAAAACCGAACTATGTCCGGCTCACATCTAAATATTCAATACTTTAACGTAAAATCGGGCATTTTCCGTGAAAAACACAAAACTGACCCACTTTGAGGTGGTAAAATACGCCTCTAAAGTTCAAATAACCCAAACACACCACCCAAACCTAAAAATATAAGCTTTTAAGAGTAAGTTGAGCCATTATACACAAACTTTTAGACAATCTTAAATATTGATCATTTTTGGGGCCAAAAACCGGCCTTATTGACACTCCTCCTTTTCAATGAATCGTTGAATCTGTGGTCAAATGTTGATGTTTTGCTGAGTCCCAAGGCGCCTTAAGCATGGTGCTTGCCTGCATTGCAAGCCCTCCCGGTCTGTTATTTACGCCACTGCCCTTAATTGAAATACATGGACTGCAAGTACTTTTGCACTTATGTCTAAAGAAGAAGCGCATAGATAAAATATTGGTTTTCTATCAGAATTAATTTAAATACCCATATTACTCAAAGTTACAAAAAATACAACATTTTAACAATTAAGTTCAATTCATTTGTCAATGTCAAACCAAAGAAAAACCCATGAATTCCAATTGATTGTCAGAATTGAATTTGACCAAAAGGACAGGTGCAAATTTAAACTGGTGTACGTCAGTAAAGTTGTTGTTACCCTGCTTATATTTAGTCATGCCTTGGATCAGGGCACAGTAAGCTTTTGAGTCCTGCACTTCTAATGATTGAAATAATTTGTCTGCAAATCCACCATCACTGAAAAATTAAATTAAATTGATCAATAAACTAAAAAAAGAGCTGACAAAGGAGGAAAAAAGAGAATTGGAGGAAATTCTGGGAGAAAAAGTAGTAGTAGAAGGAGTAGTAAAGTCCAGCTGCCAAAACCTTGTGTCCGTTATGTAATGCTTGTATTTCAAAGCGAACAGCAGAACTGAGAATACAAAAAGGGGAAAGGAAGGAAGGAAGATACCTACCAAGGTACCTCACTGTGAGAAAAGAGGACAAGAGGGATACCGCAGAGAAAAAAGTCACTATTAATAAGAATCAGCACAGACTATAAGAGCAAAGGTATTAACTTACGCCCATGTTTTACGAGCCATCTCTTGTTTTGGAGATGTATACCATTTTTCTTCAAGAAGATCTTCTGATAAAGCATCTTTTCCGTTATAGAAACAAACCAACTCCAAAAGATTCTGCTTTGTTTCATGAGACACATCTGAGAAAATGAGAGAGTAAAATAATGAATAGAAAACTTAATCTAGAATCAGTAAGAGAGGAGCTTGTTTAATAATAAAAAAAAAAAACTGCAAACATGTGTAAAAGTGTCAGCAGACATACGACAAAATGTGCAGTTATGGATTACAGGATCATGATACTTACAGTTCTGTAGTAATTGTCTCACATGAATGGCTCTCTTACATGCAAATATGCTTCCAGTAGCAACTAGCTAATGGCTCCTTTTTGCTAACCTCTTTAATGCATAGGGTGTGCCAAAAAAACCAGGACTAATGCTTTTACTACAATCTAAACTAGCCAGCAACCTGATTTTGCTTGCGTTCGTAAGATCAACTCATTTGCTTTTAATTAAGCTCAAGTTGAGCGTATTTGGTTAAAAATTCGCAAAGTTATGACACAGTTTGCGCACATATTGTTGTCAGAGCGATCAGCTAACGAGCGTCATCAAATTCATCTTGAGCTAGACAACGATAGTAATGTTTAAAAAGTAGTGTTTTTGGTATTGCCAAGGGAAATATTCATTAAGAAACCCGCAGGGCATCAATTTTTCTTTTTCTTTTCAAACAGACATAACTTCATCAATTTTTAACTAAATGTACTACGACTTTTAAAAGAAAGCTCCTAGAATAAATTGTTATCCCTCCATTCCATAACCACTTGAGCAAAAAACCAAACTCAAAAAACTCAAAAAACCAAACTCAAAAAACTCAAAAGCAAATGAACTGAACAAACGCAGACATGATCAAATTGCTAGCTTGTTAAGTTTTGAAGTTACAGCATCAGTTCATGTGCTTTTGGGACACCTTTTGTAAATTCTGACTTCAGTTTCAGAGATTTTTGGACTCTCAGTTCCTTGTTTACAGTGAGCAGAGACCTTTTTGTCTTCTGAGCAGTTAGTGAAGCAGACCTTTCACAGAGTTACAACCTGGGAATCAACCACCGTATTTTATTGATTGCAAAATACAGTTGAATCGTATTAATTCTATGAATTGCAAGATACTGATGGTATTACAAACTTATCTTTATAATTTCCCAACACATCAGCATGGAGTTTCTATCAGTTTGTTGTTACAAATTAACCTCTTACAAGAGTGGAGAGAGTTGCTTGATCACTTTTTTTTACGAAAGCAGAGACAGAAAAAGGAGTAAAAAAATGTTATCCCCCAGATAGGAATCGAATCTGGATCGTGAGTGCGACAATTTTGTGCTTTTGCACCATGCAACGCTTGCCCAGTTTTAGATTTATACAGCCCAGAAATCGTAGTGCCAAGAAAGAATTCACCAAATTCAGCTCATATAGTCAAAATTTGGGGCTTCAGAGGGCCCATAGAAAAAAACACTGAAATACCTGTCGGGAATTATTGAATTAACTACCTCTCTGTGAATGTAATAAAAAATTAGGGTGATATGTCCTAGACCTCCCCTTGTTAGTGATCATCGCAAAGTAATGTAGCTTTAAATCTGGCAACATTACATTTTGTCCAATACCCATTTTCTATGGTTTAAACCTTTGAAACAAGTTGAATTCTAGGATTTTCTCTGCACCTTCAATGGTTCCATTTTTTTTCAGATGTAAATGGACAAAATGCAAACTTGCCAGATTACACGCTGCGCCACTGCCCCACAGGTCCAACAGCATATTTTTAACAAAATGTTAACACGAGATGGTAAAGATAATGATAAATGTGACTGAAATGATCAATTTGAGGATAACAAATGAAATGAGAAGCAAAATCAGATAGTACCTATGTTCTTTTTTTGTAGAAGCTCATAAACAAACATGGCATCAGTGACAGAGGACATCTTGATAAGCCGTTTTAGTTCCTCTTCAGTTACATCGCTTTCTTCATTGTAAACAGCTGGGGGAGCAAACACCTGCGGCAAAAGAAAAGATGGAAAGCAAGGAGGCTGTTACTATGTACAAAAAAAAATTAATGCGTGTTCTGACTTTTAACAATACAGAATCAGAATGGAAATAAGCAGGAAAAACATAATCACTAATAGCAGTCGCGTAGCATGCCATTTGGCAATCCATTGAAACCCATGAAAAAGATCGAACTTGTGGGTGTTTGGTGAACACTTTCGCATTCGACTTTTTACATGGATTTAAATGGACACAGAACAACGTTGCCAAATGGCACGCTACGCCACTGACTAATAGATATATAGGTGATAACGATAGATCCGTTCTTTTTAAAATTTCTTCTTGTTCTGAATAGCAGCAACCACTTTTTCTTTGTTTTTTAGTCGTAAAACCACAACTACCAGAAGAATGGCTACAAGACAAGAGATGATAAGGTATATCTATGTAAGCAAAGTAAATTGATTTTTTTAATGGGTCACAAAAATTAAAAAAAAATTGGCTTCTATCCACAACAAATACCTAATTTTTGTATCATTTTCTGGAATCCATTTAGTTTAAAGAGGAACATTACTACAACATATTTCAAGTGATATTGAAAGTTTGAGCTAGCCATCATAAATTTGATTCTTCAAAAACTTCATCTATTTTTGAACAGCAACTGCAGAATGCAGATAATTATCTTGATAACAGTGACTGGTACTTTCCAAGCTGCTTGCTGCGCAATCATGAGATGGTGCATGAGATAAAATCTCTTTTAGAAACATTGATGAGTCTGGTGCTTCAGACCCTGATTTCTGAGAAATCCTTGGAGTCGATGGAAAGATATAGCCATGACAAACCAACTATAAGGTCAGCAAATTTTAACCAACTATAAGGTCAGCAAATTTTAACTGTATATAAATCTACACTGATGTCTTACCAAAAGTATTAGCAGTACGATACGAAGAGTAGCACAACCAGGGAAGGTTAGGGTGTTAACCCCCCCCCATTTTTTTTTTAGAAACCCCTTTATCTAATTGCACTACTAGTAAAAAATCACACGCAAGTAACTATAGGACTGTCATTCAGAAGGTGTTTCACTAACTGAAATAAACTGATTGTTCTCTTTCCATACAATCATGGGAGAAACAGAACTTGATTTATTAATGACAAGTATCTTATTTCTATTTACGATTTTATAACTGATCAAGTTTCCGCGCATCAAAGGCAAATTTTAAATGTTTTGTTCTTGAATTTCTTTCAGACTTGACTTCACTTCCGTAAGGAAACAAATCGCTCCCATCAAAACTTAAATGGCAAAATAGACTAACATCTATAAATGGAACAGCAACTTTATGCTGGAATAAATCAGCATGTTCTTGCCGTATCCATTGAGCTGCTTTACGGCCAGATTCCTTGGACAAAGCATAGGACCTTTTGAACAAATGAGCTGCAGGAATTAGAAAAGGGTCATCATGGTACTTGTAATGTGTTCCAGTTGGGTCGGATCCAACAGTGCTTGCTAGCGCCTAGAAGAGAAGGAATGAAGTCAAAGTCAAAATTTAATTGCTTCAAGAGAAAAATTAAAAATCAGAAATAAGAGCCATGGGATAAAACAGGGGGAAAAAACCTTTGCAAAATCTTCTTACGTTCTCTGGAATCAAACCCATACTCTTCCATGCAGCAGACGACATCCTTGCCCACTCAGAGTAAAAAGAGCATTGATACACAGAATGCTCTCCGCCCAGTGGTTCACTCAAGTTTTGAATTAATTTCGCAAATTTTCAAAAAATTCCTGACGCCATTGGAAGGCCCATTAGCAAAAAGTGAGAAACACTTGTCTAATAGTTTTATTATAGCTACATTTTTGCGACATTGTTTCCAAAATCGGAGGCGGCGACTTCTGAGCCGCCTCCCCTTGTTTGTGGGTTGAAATTATTTTGCTGTTATTATATTGTTTATGTTGAGTTTTTGTTTGTATATTTTGAATGCATATACATATAAATAAATAAATAAATAAGTAAATAAATAAATAAATAAATAAAATAAATAAATAAATAAATCAAATAAATAAATAAGTGGGTTTTCTAGGTTCAGGAAACAAAAGAAAATTAATAAAAAAAATACAAAAAAAAACAAGCAATTAAAAAATAAAGTCCTAAGGAAACACTCACTTTAAGGATATCAGTTGGTCCACGGTGAATTCGGTTCGGAATTTTAATTTCTTTAGGCGGTTCACTCTTTGAGGTGCTTTGTTGGGCAACGCTTCTGGCAAAAGAAGATTTTCTGACTTGACCTCTGATGAGAAGAGAGAGAGAAAAAAATCCATTTTTACACTTTGATAGGTCACAACCAGTAAGAAAAGACTTGCAAGCTACACAAAGGATAGTTCAGAGCCAGCTAAAGGTTTTCAAATTCATAAGGGAAGGAAAGAGTTTGCTATTTTCTTATGAGCTTTTCCCAATTTTAACTTTAGTCACCCACCAACCATCCAGAATGTTTATATATTCCTTTAAATTACTTTCATAACATCCCCTATTTCCTCCTTACAGATTTCACCCGCCCCCACGGCCCACTTGCCCCTCGCTCTAGAATCAATCAAGCTTCAAAACTCACACTTTTAAGTTTACAGAGTTGTAAACATAAACTGGGAATGTATTTGAGGGAACCTGCAACTTCTCTCAGCTAGGTGCTAGGTGTTGTGGTTTGAATGGTGAGCATAAGTAAAAAGGAGAGTCTTGTGGACACGATCAAATTGGACGACTTTAGGAAACCCATGGCAGCTGATTATTTTCTGCAGCCACAGAAAAGTTGGTCCTCTTTGGCTAACACAGAAAATTTATTTCAGTGAACTGCCAGGAGTGGACAGAACTGTTCATGTTCGAACAGAAGCTGACCCACCTTATACTCTGGCAGTAGTGTGGACAGTTTCGAGCCGCTCGGATCCAGCATGCAAGGCACAAGTTAGTTCCCTTTGATGGAAAGCAGTCCCATTCTAAAATAAACTGTAGGGAATACCCTACGAACACTTTCTCACACCATTTTTATCTAGGAGCGGCCCCCAGACCCCCCTTTGAAATGTTGGGGGAGACCGCAGACCCCCTTTTAGAATTCTGGGGGAGACCCCCGACCCCCCTTTAGAGTTATGGGGGCGGCCCCCAGACCCCCCTTTGAAATGCTGGGGGAAACCCCCAGATCCTCCTTTACAATTCTGGGGGAGACCACCAGATCCGCAAATATTTATCAAATATTTTCATCTCTAGACATAATTCTGCCTTCAATCCGAAGAGTTTGCAAATTTGTAGAGAAGCTGTACGAATAGTTGCTTACTTCATCAATTGAAGGCTAATTGAGATCCCTAAATTCTAACCTGATGTTGTTTTCAACAAGTTTTAGATTAATTCCAGATTCCAATAAGTTCTTATTCTTCAAGTTGCATTCATTCTATTTGTTAGTTTTTTTTTTCCTTTTATAGGTTGTCAAAATCGATATTGATTCTTGCATTTCCTCCAATGAATACAATTTTTGGTTCCTTTTTTCAAGCGGTAAATCTTCAAAATTTTTTTAGTTTAGCAGATTAAACCCTTCCTCAAAGATGTACTTTGTTTGTAGACTGCGTACACAAAATTTCAACAAAATTCATTCAGCCATTTTTGATTGACTCTTCTTTATTCGTTTAATTTTCCTTATACGTTCTTTTTTTGTTTTGATGGAACCTATATTGCCTTTAAACGGTATCAGACTTAAGAGTTGTTTATTGTAGCTATATATGGAAAAAAAATTATGCCTGGGCAGATTTTAAACTTTTTGTTTTAATATTCATCGAACTTAATTGAGTCATGCTTGAATTACTTATTCCAAATATTATTTTTGTCTTTATATTGGCTTAGTTTGAAAGATTTTTGCTCGATCGCACCTATATTGCCCCTTGAAACGGTCTTTAAAGGTTTTTCATGATGACTGTATGAGAGAAATATTTTAGTGGGTCAGTAACATATTATGTTTGTGCAAAGTTTCATCAAAATTCATTGCATTAATAATTGACCCCAAGTTTTAACATTAATTCCTCACTTTAATTCTTTTTTTATGGGTCAAACACCCTATTTTGATTTTTAAACTCTCTTAAGGGTTGTATATTGTAACTGTAAGGGACACTTTCTTTTGTAGACTAATTGTAAATTGTATTTGCCAGTTTTCATCAAAATTCATTGGTCCAAACCTGAACTATCCCAATTAATAGGAATAAGTTTTTATTTGCGTTTATTCCCATATTTTTATCTCAGTCGCACCTATATTGCCTCTTGAAAAGGTTTTATCAGCTGTGTATGGTGACTAAGAAAGCAAAATATGTTAGTATTTTGATAGTGAATTGTGTGTACAAAAGTTTTATCAAAATTCATCGAGCCATAATTGATTGACTCCAAGTAAAAATATTAATTTCTCACGATAATTCCATTTTTTGGCTCGAGCGCACTTATTTTGATTTTTTAAACAGTTTTAAGGGTTGAATATTGTAACTATGTGTGGTTTATTTTACAGTAGGCTGAATGTAGATTTTTTTTTCTAACTTTCATCAAAATTGATTGAGCCAAACTTGAATTACCTATTCCAGTTTTACCCATTTTTACCCATTTTACCATTGATTTCAATGGAAATAATTTTTTCCCCATAACTAACCTAAAAGTTAAAATTTCAAAAAAACAAAAAAAGTGCCTCTGGGGAATCTAAAAAGCAACAGCTGTGCAAAATCTGGAAGCATAAGGACCAATATTTTAAAAGTTATGGGAAGGTACACACGGACTGACGGACTGACGGACAGACGCCACAGAATTTTTTTGCATATATGTCTCTAAGTTAGAAAGGGTTAAGAAATATGGGAATTTGATTGAAGTATGTTCTTTCTGATGGTATTAGACATGATGAGAGACCATTATTTTGTAAAAATCATGATTGACTTAGTCGTGAGAGGCCAACTATTGAAACAAAATACCTTGAAAATCTCTGCGCCATCGCAATACTTTCTCAATTTTCTAATTTCATTAGAGTGAGAAAGTAAAAATGAGACCAAGTGTGCCCCAGGCCAATAACCAACAAATTTCAGCCATTCGCTGTTCGTTAGTAAATGGTGATTTCTGAGTTCCATTGAGCAGTTGTTTTCATTGTATAATAGATCATTTCTATCTAAATAGTTTAAAAAACATCTCAAAAGGAAAAATCTTAAATAGTTGAGCTTCAACTACATAGATAGTAATTTTTTCAAAAATTGGTCCCGTGAACAGCGTACAGAAATTGAGCATGTAAGCCGCAATGAAGATGATTTCAGGGTCGATTGACCATGGACACCACGTCACACTGCTCAAAAAGTCAACAATTTTTTTGATAAAATTGGCAAATAATACTCAAAATTAAACCAGAAATTATGAATTACAAAAATTCCCATAAACCTTACTTAATGAGTGCGAGTGAGGCAGATGAACATATTATCTTTTGCACTCACTAAGCTTACAGCGATAAGAATTTCAAAGTTTACAGCTTAAATTCTCAACCAATTTTGCTCATTTTGGGCTCAAACAATCCATAAAACTTTTATCAGGAGTTAACGTTCCTGAATTTTGCATTTTTTCTTGGTTTCCAATTTAAAATGCCAAAAACATGACTTTTCCCAAATGCGACTGCTGGCGCTATCCATCAGATTGAAACCTGGAAAAGTTACGCATGGTACCTATTACCTGAACATTAGGTGAGATAACTTATCAGGGACAAAAAGTTGACCAGGGCCCATTAAAGGCTCATGATGGACAGTCCTTGTTCTATAAAATTAGGTAAAATCGCGACCAATCAGAAAAGATGATTCGCTCCTTGCTATGGAGAGCAAGGAACCATACGTCCTTTTCTCAACCCCAAGTTGCGAATCCTTGCTTTTGAAAACGAAGCTTCCACCTACTTACTATCAGGAACCAGAGGCTAATTTTTTAAGCATGTAACACAATGGAACACAATGAATGGATAACTCTTGGCTGAGTGTGATTCAACTGGCTTCCCAAAGTTAAAAGACAAGCTTTATCCAAATTCTCGCTTGCCATCTTTACTACCTTGATAAATAGCACAACTCATTTCATCTTTTGAAAAGAGGCTCAATTCAATTCGTTTTCCAAAATGAAACTTGTGCCGTAAACAAGTCAACAGATCAAGACCTCGAGATTCAATGGGCTTAAGATTATATTTCATTGGAACATAAGTGACCACGATCGTTGGAGCGACTCATAAGAATGGTCCCATTTTGTTCGGATGAAACATACGAACCGCATTGATTAACCGCAGTAAAAACAGGAGGGTTTAGAAGTGCTGTGTTGCACGTGGTTCATTGTAGTTAGTAGTATTCTGTATAAAAATTAGCCTTAGAACAGTCCTTCCTGAATATTTTTTAAGCCCAGAAGATGAAAAGTAAACTAGCCAAAATGATATTACCTGACGTTCTGCAGGATGACACTCATATTGATGAATACAACAACACAGAACTAGACAAGCAAATGAAAGAGGAGGGACTAGAGAAACAAAAAAGACAATTTTTTTCCTGCTCCTACATCCTAAACTTTTCAAGAGTTTTATTGTTATTTTCAATTTCAACTTTATTCTTCCGGCCTATTGATTGGGGGATGCCTTGGCCTAAAACCTAACCTCATTTCATGATTACTACTGTGAAAAGCCCGGAAAAGCCAAAGGTAACCAACATTTTATTATTACTGTAGGATTGTAATCTTTGAGAAACACATTGATTAAGAAGGTTATGTTCATCATGTTATGAATATTTTGTTGTTTTTCCCTTTTCTGAGACTGTTAATAATTTTCACGCCTGGATAGCGGAATTAAGTCGTGATTTGTGTTATTTCCTTTTCTTTCTTCGGAAGGCCAGACTTTTCAGTAAGAACTTAAGTACTTTTTTTATCCTTTAATTTTTGTTTTACACCTACCCTACCTGACACACCTCACCTCTGAAGAGAATGCCATTTTTGCCTCCTATGTGGATGTGATTTGCGGATAGATGTGATGTGACAGGGAGAGACCTCTGGAACGCCCTTTCAAATTCCAGGGTTCCTAGAAAGCAACTAGAGGTCGTTTCAGAAGTGTTGGTCGCTGACAGCTCTTTGTTTACAAGTGCAGTAAGCTGGTTCAGCACCTATCGCGCAGGTATGGCACTGGCGCGGGGGTTGGCGGAGAAGCAAACAAAGAGCTGTCAGCGGCCAAAACTTCTGAAACGAGCTTAAGGAGACTGTGGTTAGCTGCAAAATGGCCATTCCGCAGGTCATGGACTGAAATCTTGGTTGTGGTATCAGGTTCTTAAAGAAACAGATCAGAGACGATTTTAATGCAAAATCATCTGCTAGCCAAAAATCACAATACACAACAATGCACTCATTGGTCTCAATCAGCCATGACAAAATTTGCCTAGCATTCCAAACCATCTCTCTTGTGACCCTCATGCCTAGCAATCTCTTTCTAGTGACAAAATAAGTATGTCTACAGGGCCTTATTTCATCACTCGTTACTAGAGCAGGACCATTTTGAGTATATCAAGTTCTTACAAGTATCAGTGCCTGCTTCCGAACTGCATCAAAGTGCAACGGTGAGCGGCTGGTTAGCGCAGAGTTTTGACTCGTTGCTAATCAACGGCTCACCAATGCGCTTTGATGCGGTTCGGAAGCAGGCACCGCTACTTGTCAGAACCCGACACTCCAAATGGTCCTGCTCTATCAAATTCTTGTTAAAATGACTCGAGAAATTAATTTCTGTCAAAGAATTACACGCTAAATATTATGACATCACCTATTTGGGCCTACTTAAAAAAACCATTGAACCCAATTCCATGCAAAGCTGATAAACTTGAGCATAGAGGTTTGGCGTATGTGCTCAATACTCCATCTATTAATGCCTATGGTTTACCGTTAGTGTCAACTTGCCAAGCTACCAATTATTAAGGTAAACCCTCAGCAACCTGCAGTGACATTCAAATCTGCAGGATCTGTGCCACTGTTGGGAGCTTTCTGAAACCATAGCTTTGCCGCTTATGATTGTCATCTGCGGGAGTTTGAGTCGAAATCTAAAAATGTTTGGTTGTTTCAATTCCTAAGGAGCATTTTGATACCGTTCCGAGCTTTCTATGACCAATTTTTTGGGTCCAAATCACTGGCAAATAATTGTATGTATCAACACCTTGCAACTCACAACTTCTTGCCTCTAATCTTGACCGAAAGATTTGGTCATAGAAAGCTCGAGATGGTAACAAAATGCTCCTTAGGAATTGATCTTGACTGATCAGTTCAAAAAATTTTGAATAATTGACTCTAGCTTCCGCAAATGATGGTCAAAGGTGGCAAAGCCATGGTTTCAGAGAGCAAACAACTGTGGCGGGGATCTAAGAGATTTGAATGTCACTGTAAGTTGCTGAGGATTTACCTTAGTTGTCACTTTTGGAAAGTGCTGACGAAGTGGCAACTAAATAGTCGTTTTGACAAGGGCCAACTTGACTGTATGTGAACCAACAAAAAGTTTGTCAACTGCTTTTAAACACTCAGGTTGGATTGGTTGTAGGGAATCCCAGGAAAATTCTCAGTGGGCCATCGGATCTGAGGGATGGTTGGTCAGAGGCACGTGTGAAATTCAGCCTCATGCAGCCACAAGTGTAGCTACCCCAAAATATGGATTTAAATCATTAGACTGAATGAAAATAAATCTGGACTACGGGTTATGCATTCCTTACCCACTGAAGTGTTCGTGAGGGAGGCTTTTAGTCCTCGTCAAATCATGGTTACCGGTGCTGTGTGTTCTGGCAACCTTCAATTGCAGATATGTTTTCTTTAATTGGCAAAATCGAGAAAGCATTAGTATTCACCCAATGCAAGTTTGATTTTGAGTATTTTCGGCGCTCTGGGGGCAAAAGATTCAAAGTGTGCTGGGGGAGGTCCCGTGGATCCCCCTTGCGCTGAGAGGCATCCCCAGATCCTCCAGTGGGGCAGGTCCGAATTTTTTCGGCAAATTTTTGGAATCAAATTCAACCTTTTGAACACTACTGTACTTACCCACAAGGGAACCAGTGGTAAATGTTTATGAACTTTTTCCAAATAAACTTCTGTGGATTAATTGACGCCAAGCTGGTCTGAGGCTCATAAAGGTTAACTGAATTTTATTCTTAGTACATTCTAAGTAATTTTTATCAATTTGTGTTTTTTACTCATGATCCATTGTTCTAACTTCTTTCCAGCCATGTCCAAAATTTTTCCGGCCAGAGGATTGTATCGCATAGTCCGTGCTAATACATTGGAAATGTCTCAGAAAGAATCTTCGGGTATCAGATTTAAACTATCCATTGCCTACGCGATCTCTGCAGTAGCTGGTTATTGCGCACTAAATATGGCTTATAATAAGAAGTATGAGGAGAACAAGGAAAAGTTTGGCGGAGATTATGACGATAGTAAGTAAAGTTTAATTTTGTTCTCGTTTGTTGAGCCTCTGCTTGATACCCATAGAATCCCACTTAACATGATTTGCAGGCAAAACTCTCAGAGCTTTTAATCTGATAGATAGCGCCACTAGTTGCTGAACAAAGTTAATTTTGTACTTTTGGGTAATTTGAATGGAATAAGAAGAGTTCATGCTAAAAATTGATGTATGCCAAGTGTTGGGACCTTTATTATTTTCTCGTAGATTTTTTGAACACCAAGTAATCCAAATGAGTTGACAATTAGACTACGTATTCTGTCAAAAAATGTTGGCCTTCTGTTTAATGAGTAAGAGTGAGACAGAGTGCTCAAATTTTTGTGAAACACCACAGCATAGCTTCAACTCTCAACCAATTTTGATTATTTGTAGCTCAAATATTTGTGAGGTCCTGCAGGCTGATTCTACTCATTTGGACGAGACGAGATAGGAAGAAACGATGAATCCTATTGGTTTTAATGGCGTCACGTGACAGATTTGATGTCATTAATGGGCGGCAACAATGAGCTCCGAGTCATCCATTTCAAATGGATGACTCGGAGCTCATCATTGCCGCCCATTAATGACATCAAATCTGACACGTGACGCCATTTAAACCAATGGAATTCATCGTTCATTCCTATCTTGTCTCGTCTCGACCAAATGAGCAGAATCAGCCTGCTGACTGGATTTTAACACATCTTAACCTTCTCATCGCTAAAAACTAAAAAATTCAAGTTTTAGTACGAGAAACATAATTTTGAAATGCTGTGGGCAGGACTGTTGTAGAATGACCCTTTCTTGATTTTCTTAGCTGCAGAGCAGACCTTATCATACAATTAATCATTGCTCAGCAGGCTGATTATAAACAATTGTATCATGCTATCGAGTACGTGTTATTTTATGGGTGGTGCCATTTCGATAGAAACCCTCCCATCTCTGCGGTAATTCTCCGATGACTCCTATCGGAGAATTTCCGCAGAGATGGGAGGGTATCTATCGGAATGGCACCACCCATAGTCATCGGAGGATTACCGCAGAGATGGGAGGGTTTCTATCAGAATGAAAGCCTATCAGAATGGCACCACCCATAAAATAACACGTACTCGATCATGGACTCGATAGCATTACAATACGATCGTTCATAATCAGTCTGCAGAGGTGCAGAAAGTTCACAAACATGCGATCCTGATCACATGTAATTTGTGGAGGCTCCATCAATTTTTTTTTAGCAGTTTGAGAAAAGAGAACAAAATTTTGGCAAACAGAGAAAACAGAGTGAGAAATCGAATAGAGGAGAGTTGAATACAAATACCAAAGCACTACAACTAATGCCCTCCTGTTAGTCGTAGGAAGTCCTTCCTGTGTAGGATCTACTGCATGTAGCTGCTGAGTCCAACGTGCTCTTTCCCATCCTTGCACCCTGTCTTTCCCCCAAAACTCGTTGAATGCTTTGACCCCGCGCGAACAATTTGCTAAGTGAGTCTTTACATGGAAGTTGAGTGCCCATCAACTAACATGATTGGGTGATGATCAGTTCCACTGACATACTTGCTTGACCAAATAGTTTGAATGAGTATGAAGGAGCCTCACAGAAGTGTGTCGTTCGCGGTGAAAGACCCGCATAAGAGTCAAGACTACAGCTGGGGCGACAGACGAATTCTATCTATCTATCTATTTATCTATCTATCTTTTTTATTTAAAATTATCTTTGGGGAAAAAAATCAAATTATTATGCTCCAGCCTTTATATGTCGGATGGAATTCAGAGGCTCTTCTGCAAAAAGGTCATCAGTTGTGGAAGGAAAGCACTTCTGCAGAAAGGTCATCGTTTGTGGAAGGAAAGCACTTCTGCAGAAAGGTCATCAATGTGGAAACTGACGGGTTTCGGATTGCAGAAGCAATTCTGGTTTGTGTGTTAATTAAGAAGGAAAAGAACATGCTGCACCCCTGGTCCAGTTTTTAAAATTTAGTTTCTCTTTGTTTCAGATCACTTCTGGCTTCAAAAACTTGGACACAAGGAGGCAACTATTTTGAAAGTGTCCGGACTTAATTTCAAAACAATTGAAGAAGAACGTTATAATTTTGAAGAGCTCAAAGCACAAGCTGCGGAGAAAGAAGCATTAGTAGCCCAGACAAATTTGACGCTGCGAAGGAGCCAACTGAATGAAATTGTGTCCTAAGCTACAAAATATGTACCTAAATACCGAGCAAAACTTTAGTTTCCCTGTAAAATATGTTGTAAATACAGTTGTAAAATTCCTCAATCAACATAGTGTAGCCAAATTTTACAAAATAGGTAGCTGCACATTTGTCCTAAAAAGAAATGTATAATGTATAGCTTTTTACCCAAGAACTGGAAATGCATCCTCAGTGTTATGAACTGGGCCGATCTTGAGTGAATACTTCTGTGCTCAAAAGATTCATGAAAAATACCTGCCTCTAATAATCTTCCGAGGAGAAATGTTTTTTTGGTTTGTTTTTTTAAATTTCAACTTGTTTGTCTATGGTCTAGGTGAGTTTAAAATCCCTCTTTTCAACTTTAGAGCTTGAATAAGAATTGTGTCAGTGGCAATTTCATGCTCCAACAATTTTCTGTAATTTAAAATGAACCGAAATTAATAGATTTGATCCTGTTTATTCTCTTTCTTGCTTTTAAGAGTGGTGTAAGTTAAATGTCATTTTGTTTTTAAAAAAAATGTGAATAAAGTTATTATTTTGTTAAAAAAATAACAAAAATTGTTAATAAAGTTATTCCTTGTTAAATAATGTTTTTGAATTCTTCCTTTGTAATTGGTTTGATATTTCCCCACAACACACTCATTAATAACAAAATTAATTATAGCTTTTATCCACAAGAAAGAAGCGGATTTCTCATACAGTGTCACGAGATAAAAAGAGTTGATTTGACTAAAATTGTCTTCTCTCAGCAGAGCAAGAGCTGCCACTACCGATGGCATAGCTCCACTCAGGAACAAGAAAATGTAAGAAATTTACAAAATTAACAAGCTGGCTTTCAGGCAAACATAGATTCATATGATATACACTAGCTAAAAGGGTTCAAGGGCACCGCACATTCCTCGTGGGAACTGGCCCCTTGCTGAAAGTTGGTTTTTTTTTCATGGCCCAACACTGCTCGTCACAGCACCAAGAATTTTATCTGCAAGTTTTTGAGCTCAAAGTTGAAAAATAACAGGAGAAATTGATATTAGTTCAAAGTTTCTTTCTGGAAAAGGGATGGTTGGATGGGTTGTTGGCATGTCTGGAAGGGGATGGGAGAGTAGGGGAACAGATAGTTCATGCGGTGCAAGAAAGAGGAGAATTTTAATTGATGAACTGCAAAACTCAGCCAGGATGAACAACGGTGTTGTTTTAAGACAGACAGACAACCCATGAAAACTGAAAACCCATCCAAACCCTCCCTTTCCGACAATATCACTTTGTACTGATGTTAATTTCTTTTGTTATTTTTCAACTATGAGCGCGGGGCAATTACAGAGGATCGGATCGTTTTGGATATCGTTATCGGATCGAGTACATGTTAACCTCATGGGTGGCGAATCATTTCAAGCCGCTCGTAATGATTGAAACGGACGAAAGGAGACGATGAGTCGGGGCGAAAGCCCCCTACAAATCGACTGAAGTAGGAAGAGGTGAGGGGGGGGGTTACCTGTACGATCGAGCTGCGCAGTAGCAAGCCCATTTGATTTAACACATTCGATCCGATAACGATACCCAAAACAATCGGATCCTCCGTGATCACCTCCCTGAAACTGCACAAAAACTTCAGGATAACAATTCCTGGTGCGGTAAGAATTTTAGCTCATCTCAATGAGCAGTGACACTCTATATAAAAAAAATGAATGATGGGCAAAGGTCCAATTCCCACAAGGAATCTGCAGTGTCATTTCAGATTTATTTATTTTTATTCATTTTATTATTTTTTTTCAAAAAATTTCAAGAAAAAGAAAAAACCATGTATAAAAAAATACATTTTTAATACAGTAACAATGGAAGGCACTTATACTACAGCACAATATTCATGCCGTATTGATAAGACACTCAATAAATTTTAAACACAAATACAATTTTAAAAGAAAAAAAGAATAAAAAATAAAAGCATTAAGACAACAGACACTTGGATGGAAACATTGAAGATTAGCGGAAGACAAGTTCCCAAAACCCAGCAAAAATCACACTTTTCTACGTAAAAGGAACTAAACACAATCAGCAGTAAAAAAAAAAACAGAATGGGAAGCAGAGCAATCTCCTCTTTCAAGTTATGTTCTCCAAACCAAAGGTTGACCAAGCTTGCTCTGGGTAAGGGCTCGAACGGATTTGAATTTGAATTTTGAAGCCTTTGGACCTTCTTTGTTTCTTCTTTTTTTTTCAGTTAAAGAAGCTCAAGGGCAGAACGTCTTAGTTCCTCCCCACTTTTGGATAGCCAAGCTGCATTAACTGCCCTGAATCCAGTTCCAGTTGCCATCATAACTGACATTTCGGCCCTAACCCAGAGCGTTGTTTCCAAAAAATGAAACAAAATTTCCATCTCTACTTGGAAACATTTCCACAAATAAAATATTCTTTCCTCCATCATTGGTTAGAAAATTCACCCCTCCCTTAAATTCTCAAATAACTTTTGAAGGATTGAAGGATGAAAAGTTCTGAAACGTTTTTGATTAAACTTGGGCCAATTGGAACAAGTCAGGAGCAAGAAAATAAAAGTTTGGCACTACTGGCACAGTTGGTTATAGACCTTAGAATATGTTTATGATTCTAATTGAGTACAGTCATTAGCACCAATTCAAAAACAAAAATAATTATTTCAAGATGCCATTGATCAACAATACTGCCTAAGAGGCAGCGTATCAAATACAAGGATAAAAAAACAAAAAACATCATATCAATTCAAGACAACCTTGGTGAATATTTCAAGCATTGCTGTTAAAATACTTTGGAGTATGTTCACTTATTCCTTCAGTCTGTCCTTATTTAGTTTGGACTGAAAAAAATTTGAAACAGTAACCTTTGCTACTCCTTAATCTTCAACTCTACCGAAAGAAAAAGTTTTTGACAATCATCGAGTAGGCTGGATCATTAGCGGTTCGAACCTGAATCCAGAAGGATCAAAAAGTTGCACTTGAAAACATTTTCACCTGTTTTAAGAGACTAATAAAACTACCGATCAGACTTTGGTTTCTGACTGTTCAGCTAGAGCTGCTTCTTTTAAAACTTCGTGAGGAACTTCATGAGATACTTCAACGTACTGAACTCTGTTATTTCCCTCCATACGTTTTGCCATTTCGCACATTAAAGCTGATCTAGAGAGCAAAACATAGAGGAGAAAAAAATATAAATTAGAAATATAACTAATAAAAATCATAAATAGAAATATAAATCAATAAAATTGAATCGATCCAACATAGACTTCTAAGATTTTTATCATGTAAAATTGGCCAACCTAAGATTAAAGCCGTAAATTATGAAATTCGTTTCGCCATAAGCTTAGTGAGTGAGAGTGAGCGCGAGTGATGATACGTCTATCTGCCTCACTCGCACTCATTGCGGCTTACGGGAAGTTTCGTATTTCATAATTTCCGGCTTTATTTTTTAGTGTTTCAGCCTGAAACTTTCAGGGTATCTTCCTGAAGTATGCTCGCAGATGCTGACATTCCTCAAATTTGTGTTTTTGGCGTGAATTCGTCAAATTTAGCAAAAACCTGTTGACTTTTTGAGCAGCGCGACATGGTGTCCACAGTTGGAACTAATTGACCCTGGAATCATCTTAACTAAATAAATTGTTCTATTTCTCTTAAAACAAATTTTATACAATGTTAATTAATTTTAGGAATCATGTCGCCATCTTTCTTGTCACCATTTTTTGTAACTTATTTATTTTTTCTTCTTTTGTAATCTTGTAATTTTATACTGGGCTTTGCTCGTTTATTTTGAATAAATGATAAATAAATAAATATATCTAGGAAAGGTAGAGGCACAGAGTACTTCAATCAGAATGTTACTTTGGTTCATTTTGAAGCATTATTTTCTAGTCCGCCATCTTGAGAAGTTAAAATCAATCCTAATACAGAGCAATGTGAGAGACAGAGATGTGTTCCCCATCTAAAAGAGTCACCAAAATAGACCGAAAAAATGTTTCCATTAGTTCTTATGGGAGTTTTCATTCTGATTGTATTATTCTGTGGTAAATGCATTCTCCTTACAGAATGTTTTCGAACAGGCGGTAAAAGAATCAGTTTCTGACTTGACTGGTATCTGGCAAGTAGTTGCACAAAGAGTCCTTATGTTCTATGTGAATTGCATCATATCAGCATCCATTTCTGATTGGCTCTTTGATTTTGGCCTTTATGGTAGCCCCAAGAGGCAAAACGTAAATAGCGAAAAATTCTGTTCACTTTTTACAATTGCTTGTTTTAAACATTCAAAGTAGCGTGACAATAACTATAACTTTTATTTTCCTTCTGCTTGAATGTTATTCAGGAAGACATTATGTCTTACAATAAGGCCCATTATTGTTTGGAGTCGAAGCCTAACCAATTTTAAATAGCGACAACAGATCCATTCGCCATTTGCATTTTACCTTTTGAGAGCTCCATGATCCGCTAGACTTCTTCCGCGAATTGGAACCTAAATATTTGAAATCGCGATAACAGATCCATTCACCATTTTGACTCTTGAGCACTCAATGATCTTAATTTTTTAATTATCTTTTTTTCATTCTTAATTTAATTTTTTTTTTCGCTTCCTCTTCTTAATTTTTGAAGAAGAAGAAGAACATGACACGTCACAACTCTCATAGTATTTAGGGACTCTCGTTGCATCAAGCCATGTATCAGTATGCATTGCATCAGTATGCAGTCAAGTTGTAGAGCATAAGCAGTGTTGATGAGCAAAAAGACACAAAAACCAATTTAAAAAGGTAAGTTCTAGTTCTTCTTCAGTTCTAACACTAGCCTAGTTCATGCAAGAAATCTCAACCAGGATTCACTAACCTGGGTTCAGCCAAACCTGGATTGAGGTTCTCACATAAACACTTTGGTTTTTGCTAAACTCAGATTCGACTCCATCCCAATTCGAACCGAGTCAAGATTTTGCACATAAACACCTTGGAGTTCCGAACCCGGGTTCATGCGGCATCGATGTCACCAAAACCAGCAAGGTGTTACACGTGTCTTACACGGCCGCACTTGTCTGTACTGCACCGATCATCGCCACCATTTTCATCAAAAATGTAAACAAAAACAGAGAAGAAGAAGAAAGAAATTCTTTGAACTTGAGTTCAAATATACAGGTATTTATGCGCTAACCTGAGTTGGACCCGGATCGAAACTCAACTCGGGTTGGCCCAATGCGGGTTGAGATCTCTTGCATAAACTAGGCTACTGTTTAGTTCAGATACTGAATCATGACTTTAGAAAAAATAGTCATCTATAGATTTCCTCAACTTCATACTTTTTATGGCTGAACAGTATTATTAGAAACCAATTAAAAAAAAAGAAAACCATGATGATGCAAATGGAAAAGTATTCTTACCTGTAAGCTTCATAACGCATTACTATTTCTTCTAATTCTTGTTTGTATAACCTAGTGAGCATAGCATTGAAACAATCCAGTTCGGCCAGTCGGAACATTTCCCACCGTAACTTGTAATCATAATTCTGAGGTGCTCTTGAATAAACACTCAGCCATACTGGAATTTCTGGAATTGATTGAAATACAGATGAAATTAGAATAGATTTCTGTAGCAATAGAAGATACCCCATTTCTTCAATGCTTCATTGAACAAGGAGCAGCTTTAAGATTCAAAAAATTCTGTACAATGGAGGAGTAAAATGAGAAAAAGAGAAAAATTGGAGAATTGGACTGTGCTAGTTGACAGTCAGAG
Organism: Trialeurodes vaporariorum; assembly: GCA_011764245.1. Classification (NCBI taxonomy): domain Eukaryota; kingdom Metazoa; phylum Arthropoda; class Insecta; order Hemiptera; family Aleyrodidae; genus Trialeurodes; species Trialeurodes vaporariorum. Next base: position 49,866,928 of record VMOF01000024.1, on the reverse strand, counting down.
ACCGACTCCTGGCACAGGGAGCCCAAAGACACTAGACCGACCAGAGACAAATAGAGACCCAGTAACCCAGCACACACTATAGACCCGTTTTTTCCCCCCATCTGCTGCCCATCAATCCAGCGAATGGAATCCAGCAAACCGCATCTTTTCTCTCCACTAGATTCCATTCGCTGCCAGTGGTCCCAGCGGTCTTCTGAGACCGCTGGATGGATAGGCCTTGTTTGTTTACATATGTGTTTACAAATGGTGAACCCTGACCTCTTCAAGCCTAAATCGTACGAATTGACAAAAACGCTTTGATGGACCGATGGACAGATGGACAGATGGAGCCCAGCAGTCCTAGCCAAATTCTCACAGGATCAGTGCAATGGATGGGGGAAAAAACGCATCTTTAGCTTCCAGTGTTCTAAAAGTGATACAACTAAAATGGGTTCATTTATGTTCAGGGCTCAACACAATAACAGCCAACAGACATCTACTGTTGAGTGGTGAACATTGCTCCATTCAAAATCTAATTGAGATTTTGCTTTAAGGTAAAAATTTTAGTTAATTACATCATAAAATTTTGTTTTAATGTATCAGAAACCGTAATTCATTATTTTTAGAAGAAAAAAAAATGCCAATTTTAACCACGAAGAAAACCTAACCTCCAAAGGTGCAAAATGTGCCCGATCGAAATTATGCCGCAGAATGTGCGAAAGTAAGGAAATCTTTGGGAAAGATAAGAAATTTGTCCAATTTTTTTTTTTTTTTTTTTTTAAATGGCAACAAAATTTTCCTGGAAAAATGGTCTCAAAATATCAAAAATAAAGGTCATTTTCCAAAATGACGGTGTTGAAATCTTAAAATCAGCAAAAAGTAAGAAAAAAAAAAAGGATCATCACCATCAAATTTTTGTGAGGAAATTTTCGAAAATCCTGTGAAAAAATAAGTCATGGATCGCATGAAACTTCTGAAGTTTTGGAATATTTTGCACCACTGCCAGTATTCACTGTCCATCGATCAACAGTAGGCGACTATCCGCTGTTGTACCAAGGAGTTCAGACTACAGTTGAGATGGAAAATTGGACACCTATTGCAAACCTTGAACAGGGTCTCTATTTCTCTCTGAGACAAACTTATCAGCCGGGAGTCAAGAATAAGGTAAAATACCTCGTCCTCAAAAATCTTATCTTGATAAAGGTACTTTCTTAAACCACAGTGAGCAAGAAAGTGAGAACAAAAAGTAGGAAAACTTACCTTGGTTCAGGTATGGATTGGCTGGAACCAAGACACTATGAGGATGAAAATGAGTATGTCTTGGAGGTGGAGCAAGAGTCAGTCTTAATTCTGGATGGTAGATATATTGAGGAGCACATGGATGTTCATACTGAGCTTGCCGTTGTATGTGGCTGCGGAACAGTAAAGCAAAATAAATTAATACAATGTAAAACAATCTATTTAAGTCAAAAGTATAAAAGAGTTTGACAAAATTTAAAAACCAAACCTCTCAAAGTTATAGATTATATTACGAGCAAACAATTACTTTGGCAAATTTTTTGGAAAGTTAAGGATCTAAGCAACTCTCAACTGTTGTCTTGCTCAGCTGTGACATTGAGAGAGCCAGAGCAGAGATTTCTGTAATTCTGTACCTGAGTTAATTTGCAACAAATAAGGTATGTACCTTTTTCTCTCTTAGTTCACTTCTGAGCATTTCGCGTTAAGCCTTTCAAGTCAAGTCAAGTCTTTTCTGTCAAGCGATGCGGTCACTTGACCGGGGGCTTGACTCAGAGCCTCTTCACTCTTCAAAGAATGGTAAATATCCTAGGAGAATATTCCTCAAAAACAAAGCGCTGTCCCGTGGTGAGGTCACATTCCCTGCTACATTAAAGAGAGGAACGAATGAGACGGAGGAGAATTCCACGACTGAAAGTAGAAATTCCATAAAAGATTCGGAATTCGGATGACGAGGGAGGGGAACAACACAAAACCATTATTTGCTGCCTGCAGTGAAAATGAAAACAAAGAGCATACATGCACAAGCTTAAAAAGTTATTACTTCCATAGAAATGAAAAAAAGTAAGAAAAATTGCCAGGGTCTCCTGTAAATGTATTCTTCAAGAAGATTACACACCCCCACATGAAAATATGGTAATTTCAAGGATAGAAAAAAGAACAGGATAAAAAAAAAAGAGCGAAGAGTAAATACTAACTTGACATAGTAAATTCCATATTCGGGGGATTCAATTCGTTCCCAGCCAGTTGGTAAACCTTCTTTTTCCAGAGGATGAGACCAATGGGTTGTTTTAGTGTTGTGATCAATATAATATTTACGGCCCCGTAGTGTAAAATCAACGGACCAACCAGGAGGTAAAGGCAACTCCTCACTACTATCAGCTGCAATGAAGAGGAAAGCAAATAATAAAATACCTAAAGAATGCTCACAATCAGAGCAATGGATACAACAACACTTTCACAATTTATTTTAAAACGGGGAAATATGTCGTTCCAGCAGCCATTGCCTCAATTCATAAATTAAGAATGGAAAGAGAAAATAAGGCAAGTCTCTTTAAATGCAGGAAAAAAAAAGATATAGAGTCAAGGCCATAGCCCCCCACCCAGAAATGTAAGATAAAAGGGAAGGGGGAAAGGGAGAATGAAAGGAAAATGAGGGCAAAAGAGGGGGGGAAAGGGAAGGAAAAATCTGCAGCCTTCCCCAAAAAAAAATTCTGGCTATGGCCACGTAGGGGCAGTTCCGGAAACATTAATCCAGCATGAGATTAGTTCTGTTTGCAGATATTCAATCGTTACAAAATGATTTTTGTGGTTAATTTGTCGATGAGTCAGGTTAGGTCAGACACATATCACAAAATATAGTCACGAGACTGCTTCGGCAAGGTGAAAGTGTTTAAAAAAAGATCCTCGGTATTTTGATTGCCAAAGCTTGAGAAAGCAAAATCAGGGTTGCTCAGAGCCGTGCATTTATATGGGACTTGACAAGAATCGTGTTGAAGCCAAACCTGGTACGCTTTTCCAGCATTTTTCTCACTGTACAGATCAAAAGAGCGTAAAATTTTCCTGATATTTTGTCTTCTCAGTAAATCTTTGACAAACCAGAATAGAAATCAATACAAAATATGACAGAAAATAGTGAAATAGCCAAGCTACGCCTGATATTGCTTGCTAGGAAATTTATATTTACAGGAATCGGCAAAGCAAATTAGTTGACTATTATACTAAGAAAAGAAGTTTTGGAACCAACACTTACAATCAGTGTGGTGTATAGGCTGAGATCGACGAAATGAGGATACATGTTCTAACTGTGACTGAGCAAGCTGTTGTAGATTGTGATCAGCATGATGAATGGTATGCTGAGATTGACTGTAAGCCATAGGTACCTTAAAAGTAAGCAGATACAAACTATTAATTCTTCAGCTTAGCGGCCTATCATTTACATCATTGATGAACCGATCGTTAAAACTATCTATGAGTGATGCTGTTGGTCCAAAATTGTAAAACTTGCCTGTTGCCATGGTAACCATTGTTAACCCTTCAACGACCAGGTTAGTTCAAAAGAACGCCACTCTTCCGTTTATTCAGGGAAGGTAGTTAACTGTTCGTACTCGGGGGTGTTGGAGTTGCCTACACAAGGAATTGAAGGGGCGCCTAACGAAACCTTATCTTGAATTGAAGGGGCGCTTAATGAAACCTTATCTTGTAAATGTTTTCATCGATAATCGCTTTTATCTAGAATGAAAACTGAAACAATGTGAAATAGACTGGAGAAGAAAAACGAGAATACTCCGGCTTGGCCCATAAGAGGTTAAAGTGCCCGTTTTTCAAAGCCATTCAATGAGTAGCCTTTAAATAGAAATTTAACAATGGTTGCCATAGCAACAGCCAAGTTTTACAAATTTGGACCAATAGCATCACTCATGACCAGTCTTAATGATGAAATAAATGATCGTCCCACAGATCTACCAATTTTATTGATCAGAGTGAGTAAGATTAGAGGATATCAGGCATATGAAAACTTGAAAAATGAGCCAAGAGTCTTGATTATTAAAGACAAAATTATTTTCTCAAATTATTGACAGTCAATAGACTGGTCATAAGAACTCACCAAACTGTTCGAAAATGAAAAAGAAATTCCAAGCCAAATCTTTTCCTGCTGACTTATGCCACAAAGGCTACACCAAACACACAGTCTGAGGACCCCAGGTGAGAGGGAAGAATCTCTCCTAAATATTTTAAGTGACTGCGTAGCTTTTAAAAGTAGCAGTTATTTACTCTGGAGCGCAAAGCAGAGACAAATAGAGACCCAGCACACTGTATGCTTCATTGGCGGATCCAGCAATCTGACAACAGTGTATTCTCCCCATTTGATTGCATGAGAAATAATCGATTTGTCATGGGGCTGTAGCCCCGCCAAGAATCGATTGTTAATCATACATTCAAATGAGAGGAATGCGCAGTTGCCAGATTGCTCGATCCGCCTATGGTATGCTTCCCGCGTTAGAAAAATGAAACAATTTTGTGCGCTCATTTTTGTTCGGGATTCATCCTCTACAACGATAAACAGTAGCTTACTGTTGAGTGGTGAGCTCAACAAAAGGCTGTGATTGATCCGTTATCCCGGAAACAGGTTTTGCTTGGTGAATACAAACTACACGCTCATCAGTCAACAATAGGCTGTAGTTGGCTGTTGTTTCGATGAGTTCTGACCAAAATTGAGCTGGAAAAGTGGACATCAGTCGCAAGTTTTGTGCAGGGTCTCTATTTGTCTCTAGCGCAGACCAACTGGACCTAGATGATGTCAGGAACTTAACGATAATAGGCCTTCTGTGCTTCATTATGAGGGCAGGGCTAATCTAGGAAGCACAATGGGCCTATTTTGAAGGCCTGAGTGGCAACAAGGGATATTGCATATGAACTCTTGTATCAAAATGTGATATTCTATATTTTTGTACTTTCAGCCTTGTTATCGAAGATATGATTAAGTTATTTAGCAAATATTCTTCAGATGATCATTTAGTGCTTGACATAATGTTAGCTGAAAAATAAATTACACTTGGCCTGTAATTTGACATTAATCAAATGGTAGCACTCTGGTGGAAAAATTCGGCACCAAACGTCTAAGATTCAAAAAACACACAGCAAGAGGGGTGGCGTCCGTGAACACTCATCGTACATCAATCATTTCCCTTTGGCCATTTCTGGCATGTTAAGAATCAGGAAGTACAGTCCATCATAAAGACCATTCCACTAGAAATGAGCAATTTTTAATCTTCTCGATAGTCAAAAGAAATAGTCATTTTACCAAGACAAAAACTGAGCGAGAAAAAAAAAATGAATGAGAAAAAAAAGGGACATACCTGCTGAAAATGAATAAAACTTCCTGGGTCATTGTAGTGTATAACAGTATCTGGAGTATTATGATGGATAGCTAAATAATTAGAACTCTGAAAAGAATTGAAAGAGTATCACAAATGAGGCTAAAATAAATTATTTATAATGATAGTTAAATAGGATGAGTTTCAATTAGTTAGAAGTTACAAATCTATATTTTGGGTTCGAGACAGGAGAAAATTTCTTCACATAAGTGTTTTTACAAGAAACTAAGGGTCCTTAAAAGGAACTCAGCATGAATAAAGAGGGATGAGGTAACCATGGAATAGAGAGATAAACTGCTTGTTGTTGTATGATGTAAGTTTAAGAGCTACAATTGAAAATCGGAATTCTAGGTCTTGTGTTAGAGTTTGCTTCAAAAATGCAGGCGTAGCTAACCTATAGTCTTTGGCAAATTTTCAATTTTTATTCATTCAAATAAAATAAAAAAACTTGCATGCATTGTTGCCCTTTAAATTTAAAGCATTCCTCAATGAAAATCCAACGCTTAAATTCATTTTCATTTATTTTGATTATGTAATAAGAGAAATAACAATGGAAAATTCCAAAGATTATCGGTCTAAGTGCACCTACGCTGGTGATATGACCTTTACACTTACAAAAAAAGCGAGGATATTACTGCTAAAGGCAAGAACCCTTTAAATCCAGCACTATTACAAACCCTTTTCACAAATTCTTTATCAATCTTAATAAATAGAATGAACTTTTCTCATTTTGGTTGTACATGCACAGGGATTTTGTTAAAAATACATTTAAAAACATGTTAATTGGGTGGTACTTTGTACCGTCAGGATACAAAGGGTTAAGTGAGATGGTAGCAGTTGGAGCAAAATGCACTCTTAGTTGCAGAAATACCCACCAGAGATCAAACATAACATGAAACATTTTAAAATCAATTAATTTATAGGACAGCAAGTATCTTACCGAGGATTGCTTGTCTAAATTGTAATCTGATTCAGCATATTGGTTAATATATGTATGACTCATTCCAGGAACAATGACAGATTGTGGAGGGAGACGAGAATGTTCAGAGTTTAAGTTAATATTCGTAAACCTGAAGACCAAAAATTTCACAGAAATAAAAGAGCATTAATAGAAAATGTTTGATTAGACCACACCTTCATTAACAAGTTTCATGAAATCAGGAAGAGTTTGAATCAAATCTATCAGTAAAATATGTAAAACATTGAAATGAATGTTTCACCGTTACAAACGAATTGCAGGTGCTCGCTCCTGCCTACAGGCTTTCTTATCTATTCCTCCTCAAAAATAAGCATGTCATTTCTAAACAAGTAAAGAGGCTGATTTTTAACCATTTTTACTTTGTGAAAAATTAGACAGCGACTGAGGCTCAAAATGTTCCAAAACACCGGAAGTTTCATATAATCCAGGCTTTTTCCCTTACGGGTATTCTAAGAAATTTTTCTCACTCTAGTTTAACACTTGCGAAGAAATTTTGAAAAGTGATGAGTCTTTCAATGCAAGCACGCTTGAAATCAAAAATTTCCCTACTTTCACACAATCCGCAGATGGCTATATTGGGCATTTTTTCCACCTTTAAACGATGATTTCTCTTAGAAATTTCCTCACAATCCCAAGAATTTCATCACTTTCACACAATTCGCAGATCGCTAATCCGGCATTTTTTGCACCGCTAGATGATGATTTCTCTTGGAAATTTTTCTCACAGTCCCAAAAGTGTCTTTACTTTCACACAATCCACAGATCGCTGTATCAGGGAAATTTTGCACCCCTAGACAATGATTTCGCTTGGAATAAAGTGAGGCTTCTAACATTCCATAATTTTAAGTCCTGGTGCAACTGATCTAGGTAGAAAACATTGGTTGCAAGAACTAATTTTTGACAGTTCACTCACGTGAAATTGTAAAACGCAGTTGGACACATAAGTCTATTAATGCGTCATGCTGAGTTTTCAGACCAGTAGTTAACCCATACTTTCAAAAATGGTAACTCAGAATTTTCCAGTAAAGTTAGTTTTTTAACAACACTTTCATTAAGTTCAGGCTTCAATTTTTTTTCCCGCCAAAGCTCAAGAAAAAAATTACAATTGTAACAAGAGTGGAGCTGATTCCTTAAGATTTTTTTCACATTACCTCTGGGCTAAATCTGGAACTGAAGTACTGGGCGTGTATTTTCCTTCATGTCCCAGTAGTGTTGGGGATGGAGTGGCACGATTGTTGCCAAATTTCTGGACAATGCTGCTGGACTGGCCATTACTCTGAGAATTGAAAACATATGTTTTAATAAAGAACATGAAAACAGGTAAGAATTGAGGAGCTAGTTGGAAAAACGGCCTTAGACGGCTAAGGCCGTTTTTCCGGAGAACAACTTTTCTGAGAGAACATAGGCTCAATAATATCTCCACAAAATTTCATGACCGTACGTCAAAAATTGAGTGAGATATGGGAGTTTATATGAGAAGAGGTTGCCACTTCTGCTGGCGACTATAATGACCACAATGGGGAAAATTGAAGATAGTGAAGAGGACTCGGGCAACAGTGAAAGCGAGAGTGAATACGAGGACGAATAATTTTATATTCTTTATTTTCTAATGAATTCTCCTCTTTTTTTGCAGATTTTTGTTTTTTTTTTTTACATCTATCATGTAGTACATATGTTCCATACAGAAAGTCGTTCTCTGGAAAAACGGAGTTAATACTCAGTGTTTAGTGAGGACTTATCTCTGTGCAACAGGTCGTTCTATGGAAAAATGACCTTAGTAGACCTTTCTTATTTATCCAATTTCTTCTTTCCTATACAGCCAAAGCATATTTCAGTTGTACCAACTTCAACCTGAGGGTATGGATCAACTTTTTTGATCCAACCCATGCCGGATTCTTCATCTATGTTAGATTGGCACTAAAATAAAAACTTTAACAGCCGTTTTCTCAGAACGCGATTTTGCTACTTAGGCCGTTTTTCCAGCTACCTCCTCAATTGTTGACATACATTTTGAATACTAAGCCACATAAACAAATGAATGCTTTGGTAATCTAAAGAGTCAACTAACATCCAAAATTTCACCGAAACTAACGTTTCTGAAAATAAGTTTTCTAAAAAGCTTTGAGTTCAGGAGTTCATTGGGCATCTTTTTAGCTCTCTAGGGAACATTGATAGAAAAAAATGGAAAATCTCTACCCTCTCATGCTTCGTGATGCCACACTAATGCCAAACGCTCAAAGTCTTTTATTACGATAATGACTCGATTTTGAGAGTTTACACTTAATCTCATCAACGGCACTTTGCTTGTTTTCACATAAATGCAGACACATAATTCAGCTGAGGCAAAATCTTGCAACAGCTCCATTAGGGCTGAGAACATAAGTTTCCTGTAAGCAACAATCACAAAGGTTAGGATGCAGCAAATAAATCACATACCATTGAGGGAGAGACATGTCGGCCCCGTTGAATTTTCTTGACAGGTTCTGTGGACCACACATTTATGACTGGAACAGATTCGGAAAGATTAGACAAGCAATTTATCTTGTAACCTTCAAGAGAAGGAATAATAAGAAAGGAAACAGTTTAGAAATTCAGACAAGGCCCTTTGTTTATCAACACTTAGTCCTAAAGATCTAAAATCAGTATTTAGAAGCAAAAATTTGCCACGCAGGATATTTAAGAAAGTTTAAGATAAGTAGACAACCGCAAAATTGGAAAATCAACGTCATAGTATGCAAAAAGTCAACTTCCCTGCTAGTTTATGGACACGGGGACTAATCACATTTGAAACTTCCACGAGGTACGTAGAGGACTTTTTAGACGAGTTGTCCTGTGATGGTTGTTATGTGAGCGGCATTAAAACATTTCTGGATGGTCGAGACATAGATTCTGGTTGAAGAAGTTAAGAACCCATTTACTTACGGCGAATTAATAAGTGCTGCAAAGAGTCATTGGCTATCTAGTCTGAAAGTCCCTCTCATGGGCGCTAAGGAGAAGGCTGGAATCTTTCTGGACCCACAGAATACGATGGGGAGAGAAAAGTTTTTAATCCTTTCGCTTAACAGAGTTACCAGCCCACTCTTAGCAAAGATCCTGCAGATATCACCAACAGCTTACCTACAGAATATCAAGAGCTGTCCAAAATAGATTCACCTGAACCAGCATCACTAGTCACTTTTGTCTAGATATAAGTATAGACCCTGCGGAAATCTAGAGGTCATTTTGGAAGTGTTGGCCGCTGACAGCTCTTCGTTTACATCCGCAGTGGGCCGGTTCAGTGCCCATCGCACAGGCAGGACGCTGGTGCGGGGGTTGGCGGGGAACGCACTCCTGCAATTCAGTCGTCACAGTGCATGGAGATACATCCGTCCGCATATGTAAACAAAGAGCTGTCGGCAGCCAACACTTCCGAAACAAGCTCAATCAGAAATCAATGCTCACTATAAGAATGGCCTTCATGATTAGCGATTTTATTCAATCTCCACCACAGATACCAAATTATACATACAATAGTGGTTATCAGAGGGTGATTAAAGCAATAATGGAAGATGAGTTGGTTGTTAACTTACTCTGCATTTCAGGAGGAGTTTCTTTTTTGACATACTTGCCGACAACACCCTCTTTGATCGTTCGTAAATCTTTATTTTTTCGAGACAACATTTCTATTACTTCAATTATAGGTGTGCTTACTTCGAGAAGAGGAGAATAAAGGATAGAATAAGTATTTCAGGGAAACGAGCAATGGGCTTAGTGGTTGAATGACTGACTCCTTTTGGAGAAAAGTTAATGTAAAACAAAACAAAACACCCAAAGGGTAACAGCACACGTAACAACAATGAACATCCGGATCACATTATTGTTAAGTAAAGACTGATCAATCAAAAGTTGAGGCTGAAAGGAAAATCAATAAAAAGGAAAATTAAGAAATTAAACTACAAAAGATTAATTGATGTGTAATGTAGAAATTGAGAAATGTTATTGATGATTAACATGTTTACAAGTTTACGACATTCTTTGAATGTTTTTTTGTCGTATCTCACTTTTAACAAAGACTATTGAAAAAAATTGAAGAGCAAGTGAAGCTGACTGACGTCATCGCAATCTGTGTAATCTTTGTCTTGCTCTCCAAAAAATTTTATTGTGTCCTCCCTGTCGCTGATTGGCTGATTCGCTAATCCAGTAATCCGCTCGGAATGTTATTGCCATGTGCGATACCAGTGATAAGTGGAGGAGGAAGACGCTGTATTATTATCATTTATCATCATGAATAACGAATTACTAATCCAAGAACTATCCTCGTGACTGTCTGACCGATAACAGTTGTAATAGGAGAACGGCGTAGATAGTTAGTGCTCCGTCGAATGAATGACACGATAGACGTCTCGGTAGGTTACTTACATGGTTTTACAGTCTGTTATCACACCTTGCACTCATCAGTTTCACAAAATATACTTTTAGTTCTGACCAAAATTATTGTACTGAAGTACCCTTTGGTTTTTATTATTGCTGAATCTGTACGCTCCGAAATTTAAGTCTATCCAGTGCAAACCGGATGGAAAGCCTCATCAGAATCTTTCTTTTCCTTGTGTCATATTACTGCGCTCCTTATCGAGCAAGTCTTCTTTCTCATGAAATTTTAATGCACCATCTTTGACATACCTAAGTAAGTTTGTGTTTGTCTCCTTAAGTTGCTACCTGTTTTTAACCCCATCCAATGAATTATCTTTATTTAGTAGAGGAAGGATCGAAAGCATTCGTGAAAGCTGTGAATTCTTCCAGCGAATCAACGAGTGCTTCAATTTTTCATTGCCTTCTGAAACTCCTCCAAATCTATTCAGATGTCAGCAGATCTTACCTCTGGTTGTTATTCAATCCCAAATTTTCTGGAATTGTTGTATTCTTGAAGCATTTTAAATCTGGAGGTTAATTCTTCCCAACATAGGTGGCAGTTGACTTGTTAATCCAATGCGAGAGTCACCAATCACTTTTCTGTATTTTTCAGGTGAAAGTCTAGACATGAATAAATCTAAAGTGATTGTTGTCGGTGGAGGTGCAGCAGGTATAGCTGCAGCCACAAGACTAGTGCTTAATGGCTTTCAAAATGTTACCGTCTTAGAAGCGGAAAACAGACTTGGAGGTCGCTGTAACACTGTCTCTTTAGGTATGTACTTTTTAATTAGTTCTTTAAGCGCTCAGTTTGCACATATTTGCAGAATCTACTGCGTTTGTGATTATGGTAGGTAATGAGTCTGTTTTAAAGTTTTAGTTCAGTAATTTTGAGCTTTGTATCTATTGTATAATGATACAAAAGTAACAATGCATGCTGTTCAAATCACTAGCGGCTCGCGGAGGTGAGGCGACAAAAATGAGGGGTGCACAGGATTTTTTTCAATCGCTCTTCACATAAATTTTCTTTGCGATACTTCATTTCATTCAAAATTTGTTGACGATTGGTCCAAATAAAGATAAAAAAATAAGCTTTAAGACCTTTTTACGTTATTTTTTCAAATGTTTTTCTTTCTCCTTTTTCATTAAATATGAGCCGATGACTCCTTGTCGCCTCACTTGACGAGCCGCCACTGGTGCAAATGGAAATGTTGCACAACTCTTTTTTATTTCATGTTTTGAAAGGAAAAGAAAAAAAGACCCCACAGCCTTTTTTATTTTTCAAATTTGCATGCTGGAACGCCAAGAAAAATTATTGAGAAAGCTGATTTGTTTCGCATTTTTTTTCCCCTTTGCGGTTGTGTGGAGGGTCAGGCGAGACATCGCAAAAAACCCATTGCAGTCCAGTGATTGTAACTCATATGCGCCATTGCGCCATTCGCGCCTAAGAATTAGTTGATGGTGCCTAAGAAATTGAGTTGACGGTCAAGATTGGCGCCCAAGAAAATTTTTGCCGAAAAATGGTTTTTTCCTTCCGTCGATTAAAGTCCACGCTCCTGCACGTTTGGTTTTTTGCTGATATGTTGATCGCGCGCAAAAAATATGATTAGTTTCTTATGCGCGCTTTGTCAAAAAAAAAAAAAAAATGGCCCCTAAAAAATACTTGATGGCTCCTAAAAAATGACAAGGCTGGCCAAAATGGCTCCTAAGACTTACACCTGAGTTACAATCACTGTTGCAGTCGCATTTCGGGGCTGACCCGACATAAAAGTTTTGCTCTGTGGAGTCTCGTGTCGGGCCAGCCGCGACAACTCCAACGTGTGCTGCGCTATATGGGTTTCTCGGGAATTTCTTGCAGTTTCATTCGCAAAAAGTGTGGAGGTTGCCCACTGCGCCAGCAGCGTAAAAAAAGAATAAGACCGCAAAGGGTTAAATTATACCCGTTAAGATGATTCCAGAATTGTTTATTAGTTCAAATTACATCTTTGAGTCGTTAAAGTATGCCATAGAAAATAATATTATAAAGCCTAGTGATTTTGTTCCCCCTCACAGATAGGAAAGCAGGCATAATTTCATCAGTAATACTTGCATCACTTACAAGGTTGCCCGAAATGATGTTAAGTTTGCCTCTGTACAGATGTTAAATGCGCTGCCTCCATAAAAATTTCTACAAGCCTCAATGAGTGTAAGTGAGGCAGATAGATGTAGTATCACTCGCCCTCACTAAGCTTATGGCGAAATAAATTTCATGATTTACAACTTTAATTCTTGGGTAACCAGTTTTTCCCGTTGTGGGCTTAAAAATTCCATAAAAAAATTACGCCTATGCTGACGTTGTTGGATTTTACGTTTTTCTTTGTTTTCAATTTTAAATGCTAAGAAATTTTCCCTGTAAAGACTAAGGGCGCATTCTATCAAACTGAAATATGGGAAAGTTTTGCCTGGAATCACAGTAAAGATGAAATTTAGGACGGTGACTTGTAGCGCTATCTATTGGATTGAAATCTGTGAGAGGTTTGCCTGCATGGCATTATTTTGTTACAACTGAACGTGAACATGTTTATGTTGTAGGGGATGAATGTGTTGACCTTGGTGCTCAGTGGATTCATGGTGAAAAAGAGAATGTTGCCTATGAAATTGCTGCTCCATTAAATTTGACCAAACCCTCGGTTGTTGGCCATGAAACATTGGCTCATTCTCGTTTCATCAAACCAGATGGTAGTATTTTAAGTCCAGAAGTTAGTACCCAACTGTACTGTCGTTGTGCTGAAATAGTACACTCTGCTTCAGAGTCAGATTTATCTACCAATCGAGCACTATCCTTAGGTGAAGTTTTCATAACCAGGTAAGCAGTTAGTTTAAAACTTCAATTTGAAACCTACCTGCTGCGCTGGCTTAAAATTCAATTTTCCTAATTTTTTAGGTCTGACATGCTCATGTGCTTGACACAGAACTTAGTGCCACCTAGTGCAGATCACCTGAAATAGTGATGGAATACATTGAGCTCTTTATTGGAATCAAAATATTGGCAATTTACCAAATTTGTTTCACCTGTGGAAGGCGGCAATTATCGCCATCACGATCTTGCGTTTGAAAGCATTTTATGAGTTTGGGAGTAGATTTCGTGATTTTTTAGTGCACTTATCGTAGTTTTTGCAGGGTTTTACATGGAAATCAACTATTGATAAGTCTGTAGCAAAAGTTTGTAACGGCTCGATTGGTGTGTAAAGGAAAGATCAAGTTTATTTTGTATCATTCCCTGTTCTAAAATAACGACAGAATACTAATGAAGCTCCGATGGCTCCTTAAAATCTTTGATGGTCCCCAGAAAATTAAGCTGCTGGCCAAAATAGCTCCAAAAATATTTGGGTGAGGTTTGAGCCCCGTTGTCAACTTGTGCAACATGTCTTTCTGATATTAAAGCATTGGAGGATTATTACTAAATGCTTTCACTGGGATACTTTTGACTTATCGTTTTTCCTGTGAGCTGCGCTTTTTAACTGATGTTACTGAAAAAAGTATGGAGACTTTTTAAAGTATACTTTGCAAATAGGATGAGCAAAATTTTCCAAAGAGAATAATGCCAGAGAAATTTTACTAAGCTTCTCCTTTATTTTAGAATATAATTACAGGGACAGGAATAGGAATAATGCACTCAAAAAGGCGGAAGCCAGTTAGACATTCCTTAAGGTGACTCCATTGCAAGTGACCAAGAGGATCCATTAGTAAATCAATTAATGGTCATTAACCCTTTCCACTCGTATGTCGGATCTCGTCCGACATTTTGAATTTGCCGTTCCAGTCGTATGTCGGACCTCGTTCGACAAAAAACTTCGCGACGCGTAGCTCGTATGTCGGGCGTGATCCGACCTCTCCAGCTGGTGGCGCGCTCTACGGACATCTTAGAGGAACTAAATATTAGGTTGGCAGCATTTTTGGCTGCACTGCATGTCATTTAATGACAGGCAATTTTTCATCCGAGTGGAAAGGGTTAACCAGATTTTATGGAGTTTTTTTTTGTAAAACAAGGATCGTCAGCAGCTGTAGGTAGATCTATCAAAGATATCTGCTAAGTTTAGATGCTCGAGTCCGCAAAATAAGGACGTAGTTACGGGAATTCACACAATCGCTGCTTGATCTCCTGTATCGCACTACGATAGTGCGAATTCCCACAGTTACGTCCTTATTTTGCGGATTCGTGCTTCAAAACTTAGCAGACATCTTCATTAGATCTATCTACAGGTGCTGACAATCCTCGTTTTACAAAAAAACTCAATAAAATCCGGTAAATAAACATTAATTGATCGACTACCTAATCGATCCCCTTGATCACGTGCTATAGAATCACCTTAATAGAATTTTCAAGCTTTACAAATGCTTTCATTATTCTCTTTCACTGCTGGGCTCAAGGTTTTCAATTGAGTTCATGGGCGCACCCAGGATTTCTGTATGGGGGGGGCCAAGTTGTCATTTCATTTGGGGGGGTCTGGGGGTCCTCCCCCGGAAAACGTTGAAAATTTAGCTCTTCTTAGACGCAAAATTAGGCTACTTCTATTCAGAAACTATATTGAATTAACTCTCGAGAAAAATGAGATTTTCCGAGACTATGCTGATGATAAAGAAATATCTTCATCGCATGCTGATAGAAAGACGGAGTCTTCAGGAAATCTAGATTTCAGAAAAAGATCGAGGGTAATTAACAATTAAGGACATTGCTGTCGGAAAATATGTGTTCCTCCAAAGAAAAATATGTTTCATGACATTGATACTTTTTTTGAACTCATTTCCTTTCCCATATTTTCTTTTTCTCTCCTCCTCTTTTCCTCTGCTCTCTTTCTCTTTTCCTCATTTTTTCCTTTCCTTTTCTCCTTTTTTCCTTTCCTTTCCTCCTTTTTTTTCTTCCTATCCCCCCCCCCCCCCCCCCCCCCCCCCCGGGTGCGCCCATGATTGAGTTTGGAAAAGTGTAAAGCTTCTCCTCCAAAAGTGAAAATAATAATAATGACACATGAGACCAATGTTACACTGATATATTTCCGATCAAAAATACAAAAAATAAAACATAAGAAACATGATTGTAAGACGTATCCAAGAATTTCTTTACCTTTGTGAAATTATCATAATTTCAGAATTTGTCAGTGGAGTGGTTTTAAATCACATTTTAAGGTACATTATTTAAAGTAGCTTTGATGTAAGCCCTGCTTTTTAGCTCCTTTCAAATTTGGAGGCTTAATCAATTGTAGCTCCGTTTCACAGAGTTCAAGATTTATATTCCTTCTTCACAAGGCAAGTAAAGCAGCTAAAGTAGTAGCTCAGCCTCCATTTCTATTTGACAAGTATTTGAAAATCAAACAATCTAATTCCTCACAAGGTCTCTCTTGTTTTAATGGAAAGAACTCCAGGAAAGTACTTCAGTAGAAATTCATGAAGTTTTCACATCTTAAGTGCGCTTCTGGATCAAATGCCTCTGTTTCTATAGCAGGCAAAATATTTCCTCTCTTGAAGGCTGAGTTTTAATGAGAAGCAAGGCCTTGAGTTGCTTGCGTTTGGACTGGTAAATTAATGAGAATGTAAATTATGTCCAGTGAACTTGAGAACTGACTAATCAACACTGAGGATTTCAAAATATGGGCCGCTCCAGGAAGCTCGAGTCTGTCCTAAAATCTGAGTGGGTGTCTTGCAAATTTTTATCCGCAAATGTGTAAAAAGCAAGAGAGCAAATTACCTTTACACTTGGTAAAATTCTGATTCTAAATGCACACATGGACACGCACAAAATTTTTAAGCCCTTGACTCTTGACTGAAATTGACAACCCAATAAAAAGTCATAATTTTCAAGCCCCCTAACATTGATGCTCAAAAGCCCTGTTTGCTTTAAAACGTAAGCCTCGCGACGAGATCTGACTGCAGATCTCTGCTGTGCAAGAACGCAAGAAGTGCAACTTTTCATGACTCAGTTTGCATCGTTGCATTGGGAACTATTGCATCCCTTGAGCGTAGTTCAATCCCTTTGCAGCGCAACAACGCTAGGACTTGCGACTCCTTGAAAATCAGCTACATCTCACTATCAGATGCAATCTCAATGATCAGATTAGATCTTACTCTTAACAAAAGCAATTTGAAGCTCATTCATCGTAAAAATTACAGTATAAAAATTACTTTTAAAAATATATTTTACTTCTTGTGCATAGAAAAAAACAAAAAAACAACAAATTAGAAACTTCTATCTTTCAAGGAAAAATATTCATTTCGTAAAAAAAATTATAGTTTTAAAACCTGGATTGTGATGATTTACAATTTCATTGCAGTATCAAATACAAATTGGTATACCTTGAGAGGCAAAGCACCTTAATCTATTCTGAATCTGGAAACAGAATTAATCTTCTGTGATCGTTCCTCCTTTTTTATCACAACTCAGGTCCGTGGATCGAACACATCAGAGACAGAATTTAATTTTGAAAATTATTAGATCTACTCCACAGTCTCATCCATGTATACATCAAATTTGGTCCCTTGCAGAAGAGAGAGTGACAACTAATAATTTTAAGAGACAGACTCTTTGATTGAGCTTCTCACTTGAGTTTATGCTTAAGTTGATGCCAGAACAATATTACAGCTAATAACTATCATAGATGCATTATGACACATCTACTAGTTTTAACTCTTTTTGACTGCGATTCTTGCTACAAAGTCATCAATTTCATTATCATTTATCCATATTCTGAGAGTTGGATCATTTCTCATGATACTGCTATCGAATATTTTTCTTCCTCCTGTGAACGGAACAATGCATCTAATTTTACTATTTCGACAATGATTATCGATATAATGTTTGACCATCAAGTCATGGATGAAACTGGCATATCGGCTGTCTAAACTGCTGAGCGCACTTTGAGTTATAACGGATGGTTTGCCATTTAGAAGTTTCAAATAATCCTTGGTCACAATTGGCATCACATAGTCAATCTGCAAAAGATGACACACATGGTTAAAGAACAATCTGACCAAAACTTACTGAAGTCAGGGGGGGTGATCTTGGAGAGGATTGAGATGCATTCATTACTGTAATCGGATCGAATACATTAAATTAAATGGGCTTGCTACTGCACAACTCAACTGCGCAGGTAACCAGTCATAACTACTTCCTCACCTTTTCATACTTCAGTCAACTGAGATTCCGACCTGTTTCCGCCGATCGGCTCCGTTCATCCGTTTTCGTCGAAATGGAGAACTCGAAACGATTCGATTAGTGAAGCCACCCATACGGTTCTAATCCATCCGATTACAATTACGAGTCAATCTGTCACTACCCCCCCCCCCCCAGCCTTAAAAGAGGAACGTCTCAAGTGTCCGCCTCTATTTAAGATAATACATGACTTGATAGAATCTTCAGGTGAAGCTGTTGATTGACCTGTGTCCATTTTTTGCCAATGGGCCCTCGAACTTGAAAAGAAAGCTTTGAAAGTTCATCACATCGATCACAAGAAACCTAATACAGTGTGAAATTGTTGCACCTCTTCAATGCAGCGCTGTAGTGTAGTGGCGTCAGTGCTCACTCTGCATGTATGCCATCCCTGGTAAGAGTCGATATGCGAAAAGGAAAAAGTTAATCATATTTTTTAAGTTTTTCAAACATGAGGAAATTTCTCAGAAATTACATGAGGAAAAAATCCAAGGTTGTGTGTAACCTCCAGCACTTAAGAACATTTTGCACCCCTGCCCCATAGCACTTTATGGAAGGGAGGCAATGATTTCACTCGGTATAAATATGGTTTTAAGTGATTGCTGCAACAAACTTTGAAAGCTATTTATTTTCCCCCAAGTTTGAAGGTCCATTGACACCTTCAACTAAGCACAGCTAAGTGAACTTCACATGCAGATTCGTAGAAACCAAATTTCATCCTAATACAAATAGAAGGTAGAAAGTTGAGACAATCCCCTTTGTTGACTAAAGCAAGAGAAATTAAAGCTAAACTTAGCTATCTATACACCTACGCTGCAATGGCATATAACAAGAGGCCCCGCAAAAATGTAAAAGCTTGGAGTTGGTATTCCGTTAAAACTATTTTAATCCCGAAATTCTCTTTACTGTGGAGGTTTTTCACAATGATGTTTCTTTCATTGGTTATTTACTTTTTATTTCAATAGTTCTCGACGATTTTAATTGTTATAAGAAAGAACCTTGTATATTCCTTATGGCAGAGGGCATACAATAGTCCCGTTTTGCTTCGCCATCAAAAGCAGTTTGAAGGTCATCGACAGCCTGCTATGGTCATCGACAGCCTGCAATGGCCATCGCACGTACTTTGCTTCTCCAATGGTTATTGGAAGTGGACGGAGCTAAATTAAATTATTATTTAATTTCACTATGAGGCAACGCTGTACCATCGGGCGATAACCATCATCATTGACAACCTCCTCCATCACCGAAGATGGATCGTTTGTCCCGCACCAAGAGGCTACCATCTTAAAATTATTCAATTCTTAACGCTTTTTTGTGATTGGACAGAGGAACATGATTCCTCATGATTCCTTTGTGATTGGACGACAAAATCGTCTAACTTTATAATGTGCCTTCGTTATGTTGTTCCTCATCAATCTGAGCAAAAGTCCTTATAGAAAGATTTCAAGTTAGAAAGTTATTCAAGCTCCAAGTTGGTAAACAGAGTAAACACTCAAGTCAACTTGGCTCCTCCTTTAATCACATGCTTATCCTTATCCAACATTGAATGAGTTTTAGTCAGCATACTGGTTCAATATACAACTACAATCAGCTCACCTGTGAGAAACATCGCATGATAAAATACTCAGCATTGGCGCTAACATATTTTTCCTGCTCATCCAATATTATCACGCCAATTGGATATGATGAAGGTCTATCTTTGCGTAATTGTTGGGCGATTCTATATGCTATTTCTTTCCCATCTTCAGCAAAAGTCAACATGACAGTTTTCATTTTTCCCATCTGAGAATAGGTAGATAACAAGTACATAAAATTGAGTAAAAATCGGTTGGTATTAACATTTATCTTTTGAGGATTTCACTTTGCCAAAACTAGAAACACACATTTGAGCATAAAAAAATCTCTGCGTCATCGCTGTACTTTCTCAATTTTTCTAATTTCATTAGAGTGAGAAAGTAAAAAAGCCTTATCACAGGACATAATTTTCAGGTTGGTATCATTAATAATTATAAATAGGCATCACTTATAGTTGTTTTTTTCATATCACGCATTAGGATCTAATTTATAAATTGAAAAAAAAAAAAAATTCACTGCAACCGTTGACACTCTCCATGCCGGTTGCAGGTAGTCCTTCTTCACGCAAGGTATTTGGCATACGGCTAGGCCCACCACATTCTCTCCCATCCTTTTACCTTCCTCTCCCTGAAACAAGTCTATTGTTCTCGGTGAAACACCCGCATAAGAGCTAAACCAGCAGCTAGGGCCGTAGACCATCTATCTATCTATATTTTTAACGAAACTAACTAGTTGAACTTTACTCATAACAATGAAGTCAACTAAGCACTGAATAAAATAATGTTTAATGTTCAATTGACTGTCTCCAAAGCTCTACCGAAGCCTTGGTTGAACAACTACAGGTAGAGGTAGTTTCAGAAGTGTAAGCGCACCTAGACCGATAATCTTTCGAATTTGTCAACATTATTTCTGATATTACTCGATGGTAATGAATGAAAATGAAATCGAGTGTTCATTTTTCATTAAGGAACATTTTAAACGCAAAAGATGAAAGTCAGAGGCAAGTTATGTTTTGATTTGAAGGAACTAAAGTTGAAAATTCGACAAAGATTGTAGTTTAGGTGCGCCTACACTTCTGAAAGGAGTAAGCTTACAGTCCATCTTTCCCTGCATCAGCACTCCACTGATACAGATTTTTTTATAGCCACTTTCTCTATTTCTGAACAATCGAGGGAAGGAATAAATATCGTTTGAAAGCAATCTTAATTAGAATATATACCTTAGTTTTGACTCTGCCATTGTTTGCACTAGTGATTTCGTTACTGGATGCTGGTGTCGGTGCTGATCGTTGACATAATGTCACTGACTGAATGGATGGAATTATAATTTGTTGCGCAGATTTTACGATGGTGGGAGTTGATGTCTCCGTGAAGGTTAATTCTCGGAGGGTTATGGGTAGTTCTTGCCTGATCCTTGTATAATTGTTGGGTCTCAATAAGAAATCTGTGTGCCGAGTTATTTCATAAGAATCTGTAGAGAGAAAAGAAAAAATGTCTCAGTTTGGCTAAGGAAGAATTCAAGCACACTTCATTGGAGGAACATTGAAAATCGTCATCTACATTAAGATCATAATTTTAAAACGGGAAAATGTCATGTCCGGACAAGATTGAACCTTCAAGCCTAAAACAACGTGCTCATTGAAATAATTACTAGATTGAAAATCCTTAATTTCACCTTAGGTGACTGTAGTCATTACACTAACGGGCTGTTAATTCCATTTATTTAATTGTTTTATGACCCAAATGTCTGTTGGTGACATGTCCTTCAGAGGACTTCTTGGTATTCATTGTAAGCTTTTGACTCATTTCAAAATATAAGTGAATTTGGAACCCATGGATCAATGCAAAAAATCCGTATAATTCGAATAAACTTACATTATTGGTGAAATATTATCTTTCATGCTTTAAAACATGAGGCGGGTCCTCTTACGCCAAAATGTCCGTTGGTGACGCTCAAGTTCGGTAGTTTTCCACTACTTTAAGGGTTCAATTGAAGAGCTGAGGTTAAACTGCCAACCCTTGGCTCACGGGTTGGCTGTGCAGCTTTTGGCAAGACACCAAAGGTAGTAACTTAGGCAAACCTCAGAGGTTTGCAAACAAAATAGGAACTGTTAGTGACTGTGTTGATACATTTTGACCTCACCACTTATAACAATAATTTCATTGAAATTGAAATTGATTAATATTTAATTCAGTATACTTCTCTACTTACTGTTGTCAGAGATGTAATTGTTATTGTCTGCAGATTCATTTTGATAGTGAAGAAGGAGAACTGCTTCCACTAATTCTGAAAACAAAACAAGTAAACATTGAGTGAATCATTTCTTTAATCCAAATTTTACGCAGTTTTTAAAATAATTTAAACCCAATATCTCATGATACTTTTGTTGATCTGATACACATAGTTAGGGTTTATAAAGGAGAGGATCAATTGCATATTTCACATCCCCCTAAATGATTCTGAATTCTTTCAAAATAATTCTTATTAAATATAATTTGTCAACTGCAAATTTTGATATCCAGCTCAGACCTATACCTACTCATTAATATTCTATCTGCTTTTTTAAATTTCACTTTGTTACACAATGAAGTTTCACCACTCTATTAGAGTGTTACCCATTTATGGTAACTGCTGATCTTGACCCCGCTGAAGGCAGGGAATATTGAATTCATGAATTCGCTGATGTACTTTCTATTCCAAGAAAAATTCCACTCTAAAGTTTCTCAAATTTAGCCAGTCAGATACCACAAGATAAATACACTGATACCAATTACCAGTGGCGTAGATAAGGCCCCCGCGGACCCCGCCAGGCGGGAGGGCCCCCAGGCTCTGAGGGCCCCTGAAGACCGACGATGTTGGGGCCCCGGGCCTGATGAAAGGAAAAACTTTTCAAAGTAAAGAAAGGCAAGTTTTTTCATTATTGAAATAGCATTTCTCCTTCGTTTTTTGTTTGTAAGTATCTTCCGTCTTCCAACACTGTTTTAGCGTTTTCTTACGGAAATACTTTTCCATAAAAAAGTCACGAGTTTTAAGTACTTCGATAGGAAAACAAGAAGAAGGAAGGAAATAAAAACGATAACTATAAGCATGAATTATGTGAGAATTTTTAGATGAACTATAATCTCCAAAATTTTTCGGGGAAACATCCCAGATCCCAGGTCCTGCGCGGGGGGGGGGGCCGAACCCCCTATCTTGGAGTGACAGTAGAGGGGCTCCTAAAAATAATTGGCGGGAGGGCCCCGGAATCCTTGCCTACGCCACTGCCAATTACTTATGAATCATCATGAAAAAGATAAGTCTTTGATCTAAATAGACGATGCACTATTCACTTACTTTCAATTGCATTTTGAGCTTTTGTAACTGCGTCCAGTCGTTGAATAAACAGTAAAACCTTCAAAATTTCACTCAAACTAGCATTTTCACCTTGCGCATAAGCCATCAACACCATTTCTGTATTGTCAATGTAATTGTAGTTTTCAATGCACTGGAAAAAAGAAGACAATTTTAAATTGATAACTTATTACAACTAACCTTAAAAACACATAGGTGAGATTCTATCTCTACAAAATGCCACACCGATTGAACGCCATTAAAGGACATAATTTCTACATCAATGTGCATTGGTTATCTTTGCCCTGTTCATTTGGAATGAGTTTCATTATGAGATTTTTAAACTTTAGGATGCCAGTTCCTAACTGAAATGTGATAGTTCAAGATAAAAACTTCTTTCATAAGAAACTTCTTCTTCTTCTCTTTTTTTTTTTTTTTCTTCTGTATTCAAATACAGAATAAATAGGTAAAGTGACTCATTAATTTTAACCTTCCATTATTTAGGGTTCGATTTCTTCAATTTACTTACCCCAATCTGATGAAAACTGAGTCCGAGGTAACCAGCCAAATCTTTCCAGCCATTGATCCTATTGTTTGGTCCTGTAGAGCTAATTGTAGAACAAATATCTTGAAGAACTCTCTGACCAATTGGATGGAACAGATAAGAAGCATGGATTCTAGCAGTTCTTTTTAAAAGTGCTTCATTTTGTTTGCTGGGGCTTGTGATGCCTACACCGTTTCGTAGTTTCTCCAGCTCCAAATTAATATTTTTTCTGAAAGAAAAAAAATTCAGCCATGAATACACATCGTCATTCTTTGCTCACATTGTTTAGTCTCACAAGGAAAAAAGAGATCATTTTTCTAAGATGAATTGCAGCATATACTTACTTAGAGCCAAAACCGTAAACCTTGTGATTCCAGTTCGTTGGCATAGAGTGCAATGTTCCATGTCTTCAAACAGTTGTCTTAACAGGTGCACAGAAGCTGGTTTAATTTCGGTATAGTCCACTTAGCTTTTAGAATTTTGTTAGGTTTCAGAGGACCTTAGAGGTCGTTTCAGAAAAGATTGCGTCTGACAGATAGGTTTGTTTACTGCGCAGAGACGTGTTTGCGTGCTTGCACATACGCAAAAACGCAAACTCGTCTCTGCGCAGTAAACAAACCTATCTGTCAGACGCAATCTTTTCTGAAACGACCTCTACTTGCTACACTACTTTGTTCTGGTTTAATTTCGGTGTAGTCCATTCAGCTTTTAGAATT
The DNA here is from genome assembly GCA_011764245.1 of Trialeurodes vaporariorum. Classification (NCBI taxonomy): domain Eukaryota; kingdom Metazoa; phylum Arthropoda; class Insecta; order Hemiptera; family Aleyrodidae; genus Trialeurodes; species Trialeurodes vaporariorum. The sequence goes on along the minus strand of VMOF01000024.1, from coordinate 49,842,846 downwards.
TTGTTAGGTTTCAGAGCATCTAACATGCTATACTACTTTGTTCGGCTCATCAAACCAGACCACTTTGATGTATCACCAAGGATGATGGACCTTGTGTCTTGCCAAGTAAGAAAGTCTTTGGTTAGTCTTAAGTACTTCGCACACGCACCAAGTTGCTTACAGTGGCTATACCAGTAGTACTGCTCATGAGTCTCACTATAACTGTAGAGTTGAAACAAATCATGATGAATGCCGTCTGATTATACACTCAATTCATTGCTCCAAGCAATCTACTCAAATGACTACTACCACTCTTTCAAGATGACTTACGGCATATACTTAAAACCAGAACCGTTAACCTGTTGATACCAGTTCTTCGGCATAGTTCTGAAAATTATAAGACATCGATTAATGTCTACTAACATTACTTACTTAAGAGAAGACTTTTGCCACTTAGGTGGCTTACCATTGTACTGCTCTTTTTTGGTCAGCCTATTTTTCCTTTAAAAACTCTTTGAAAATACAAATAGTGCTAACTAGTAAGAATGGAAATTTTAAGTTCTTTAAAATTGGTTGGATCAGTTTTTCATTTATATGATCTATACTTAAGAAGGAGAGGTTTGAGGAATGAAAACGCATAGAAGCCCCATTACTCCCCACGTATTGCAACAGTGTTGTTTCGGCTCCACCAAGCTTTCTCTGGAAACCAATTGCTCCCCACGAGAATGTTGGTAAAGCCATTTGCTGCCTTTCTACTAATCTTGGAGTTGTAAGGACTCATTATTGTCTTTTCAAGATTGATGGTTGAAAGATTGGCCTCCAAGTAGGACATTACAGCTTAGCTGTGGAACTGTCCTGTGCCTCATGAGGAAGAAACAGCCTAAACTTAGAATAATAGCAGAGATTATGACTGGATTATTGACAGCAATACTGTCTGCCTCATCTTTCGGTTATTTATCTCTAACATCTTTTCCGTAGAAGTCGTAGGGTAAAAGAGGCACTACTGTGGAGAAGCTAACATATGCCTTTTTCCAAATGAACTTTTCCCTGCCCTCTTAATCTATTTCAATCCCCATGCTGCACCCAGACCTCATTACCACTGCCTTGCATGGCGGTCCACTTTTTATCTCAGCAATGTCATCAGTTGTAGCCTAGTCGCCGGTTAAATTCAAACAATATGCGTCTTTAACCCTACATTGACTTGTCAATGACAAGTTTTTCTGCCTGAGACCTAAGCAAACGTTAGGAAGTTGCACGGCTTTGAGAAAATTATTCACGTAATTTTAATTCTCTCCTAGAGCACTGACAACAACTCGATATCTACTGTACCATCAGCCTCTGTTTATTGTTCAGAAACATGACAAATAGAATTGTTTTACTCTTGTGAGGAATTATGTTCGAATTTTCTCCTAAGGGAGCCAACAGTTAACTCATTAGATATTGCAGAACAGTCGTTTGAACACTTTCGAAGTCCCATGAATTGTAACTTAATTTACCTGGTTATCATGGTGGTTGGAGTTAAGTCGTCAGCTGGGACGTACACCTAAATTAATATCAGCACTTTAATAAATAAGAACGTTTGTGAGTTCGAAATAAATTTATCAAACATTTTCAAACACTTTAAAATCACTTTAGCATCATCGTTGAACCGAGATTAATGAAAATAATGAGCGAGAATTTTGTGTGCTTTTCCTCCTATGGTTCACGGCTGTCGCTGTCGTCATACCTGTAACCTTGATAAAAGAAAAAAAAATAATGACAGCTTTTTTTATCATTATTGTTATTGTTTTTGTTGTTTTTCTACCAACCGAAAACTAACCATCCATCATCGTCACATCGTTGACATCGCTGATATGAACTGCCGCGAACATTCAAATTATCGCTCTTTTTTACTCACAATCAGCAACGCCTCTCTGCCGGTGTTAAATACTCCCGTCTTTTTAATCCAACTCGACTTATGTATTTCTTCTGTTTGAATTCAGTGGTCGGCAATCACTGTAACTCTTCTCCATTGAAGTCGATTTTTGTTTCGCCGATTCAGGCCGATTTTTATGCTTTTAGGACAAAAGTATCCACCCCAAATGATCATTAAATTATAGGCTGTTTTGAAGAACAATTGGATCTCTTTCTGCGTCATCCGTGACTTTCTGCAATGTTTTCTGACCTGTTCATCCTGCAATTGACTTTAACTTTGGATGATGGATGAAATCCTGTCGTTTTTCCAGTGTTATTTTTGATTTTTTTGTAAAAAGTATTTTAAGCAAACTTGGTGAGCTGGATACAGTAAGGGCACTTGTTCCATGTATTTCCATTGGGAGGAATGCTCTTACTTAATGCACCTAGCTTCTTAATCTAGGGAACAAGGCAGGAGATATTATTATTATTGAGATCAGCATTTCAAAATACATTTATTTGCCTCCTGAATGTAAAATTAATGTAAAAAATCATTATTAAGCATATTGAAACTTGATCATGAGTGGGACGACTACTGTGCTGTTCAGTGGTTGTCATGGACAATTGTTTAGTAATAAAGTTTTACTCATTACTATACACTCTGTTTTGATTTATTTGCTCTCACCTTGTGTAACATTTTAATGATTTACGATAAATGGGGCTCTTGCAAACTTTTGCCGTAGGGGATTGAAGAGTTGGTTCAAAAACCAACCCATGGAAAAAAAAACCTGTAAAAATGACAATGAGTACACGAAAAAATCACAAAATTGATTCTCAGAATTGGGCTTAAAGGCGAAGAGACACAGGTATCTTGGGAGACTCCCATCTAATATGACACATTTCTCTGTGTTTCTTTAGAGAAAGTGACAAATTAGACAGGAATCTCCCATGATACCTGCGTTGAACCGCCATTATGATCTTGCCGTTATAGCAGTTTTGTGAGATTATTACTGATTTTTAGACTTTTTTAGTGTGATTTTTGTGTTTTTCGCTGGTTTTCACAGCAGACTGGACTATTCATTTGCTCCCAGCAAAAGTTTACAAGAGCTTCATTCATTATCATCACGGTAACTGATCATCATTTGTAAATGAAATATGTTCCAGGTTCAACAAGATAGCTGAAAGTTTAAAGGAGGAATTGAATATTTCTGATCAAGACATTGAACAATTTTTAGAATGGTTCCATAAGTTTGAAAATTCCATTGAGGCATGTGATTCATGGTTTGATGTTTCGTTTGAAGGATTCTTGAAGTATGAGGATTGTGAAGGAAATCTCAATATTGCATGGGAGAGCGGAGGATATTCTAATATCATTGATTTGCTTTTGGTTAGTCCTTTCTCATTTTGCTCAGTTCCTAATCTGAAAAGCACACTTGCCTGAACTTATTATTGTGTATTTTCTCACATTGAATTAACTCTTGTTGAAAGAATTCTCCATTAAAAAAATTTACCCAACTTTATTTCATTGTCATAACTAGATTGAAAATTTATTCAATGCATAGTAATATTCTATTTCAAACCATCTTTGTCACTATCTCGGTTATTCAGGTTTATTGAAGTGTTATTTCTTTTTACATACTTAATATCTTAATTTTACTCTTATTCATTAATTTTTTATTTTCAATTTTTATTTACTTACCTGTTTTTTCATTATTTTTAAAGCAAAAAATACCTAAAACAAAATCGGAAATTCAACTGAATGTTCTGTTTGGAAAAGAAGTCACTCAAATCATCAGGAACCAAGAATTATCGGTGAAATGTGCGGACAATAGTGTCTACGTCGCTGACCATGTCATTGTATCCACATCTTTGGGAGTTCTCAAACAAAATGCTTTGTCAATGTTCTCTCCTCATCTTCCTTATAAAAAATTACAAGCGATAAATGTGAGTTCACTGACAGTCCAGATTCTTATCTTTTGCTGATTCATTTCCTCTCTTTTTTTCTTACTGTGTGTATTTTCCTTGGTGGGTTCAGGAAGAAGAAAAAAACCTTTTTTGTTTTCAGTTATTTTATTCTGTTAGGTATTTGATGTACATTTTTCTACATCAGTGCAAATTTTTCAGTCGACGTTGCAAGTGAAAAGCTTTCACTTAAAGTTAGTTATTGTAAAAAATTACCTGCATCATAGCGGGCTTAACTGTTTGAAAAATCTGTTTTAGTTTTACTTCTTTCGTCTTTTTTATTTTATTATTTAACCGCAGCCACTTTTCATTAAAAACCTAGGAATAAGCAAAATAGTGGACCTCTTCTGAGGGCGCTCTGAACGCAGAGAACCATTCAGAAATAGAGAAATCATGCTCCACCTATCCTGTGAAGCCTTTTTCAAATGAATGAAGTGAATAAATTCCAGATCCAACAGAGGTTTTCCATACCCGACTCAAATTTGTGGTATTTATTTATCAATCATGAATACAATTTTTTTTTATGGACATTTAAGAGCCCTGCTGTTTTTCCAAAATTCTTGCTCATCTTTCTAGTAACTTTTTTTTTTTCAAAATAAAGTGTTCAGCTACGGCTAACCTGCACCCTTCCTCCACTTTCTTATTGCATAAAAAGGATTTATTTTTTTAAAAATTTAATATTTTCACTGTTGCACTTTTTCTTTAGGCTTTAGAATTTGGAGTTGCCGAAAAGCTGTTCTTACAGTTCCCTTATCGATGGTGGCCAGAAGACACTGTCTCTTTTAATATTTTGTTGGACTCAGCTATGAAAGAAGATCTTAGACAGGTCAGATTATATTTTTCTCTCCCAACTTCTTCTTCTTGTCCTTTTTGTCTTTAAAGCGTCCCTTTGCTTAAAATGAGAGTGAGGTTGTTTGCACTCCTGGGAATGAATTTTGATGTAGGCTGAAATCACTGCTGAAAATTTTGTGGGAACCTACTTTGGTCTTTTAATGAGATAATAAAAATCTTTGGTAAAAATGGCTTCACCTGAAGTAGCTCAACTTTTTTTCTCTGCAAACGCTATTCAAATAAAAGAAAGCAACAGGATGGATTGTAAATTTTATTTTATTTATGTCTTAATTTTATTTATTTTATTTTTTAATTTGATTTTAGTTTTATTTTGTTTTTGAAATCATTGATGTGAAATAGATCTAAAGAGAAGAAATTGTTGGATGAAGTGTTTTTTTTTTGCTTTCTAGAATTAGTTGAACCATTGCAGGTATTGAAAGTTCTCAAGAGGGTTAGTGGAAAAGCAGACCTAAGATCTTTTAATTCCAGGTCAGTCCAGTAGCAAGTAGGCGGGGCTACGGTGTTCCGTTCCTAGCATGCCACTGGTCTGCTGGGAATCTGGGGGCTGATTCTGCTCTTTTGGACAAGACAAGACGAGATAGGGAGAATCGTTCATCTCTATTATTTTAAACGGCGTCACATGACTGGTTTGAAGTCATTTAAGACGTGCATTTCAGAGAAACAACTCCTCTGTCTATTGAAAGACTCGAAATCTGTCACGTGACGCCGTTTAAAACCTTTTGAGGGGCACTGGCTAGTACTACTAGCCACCTTATTTCATCATTTTCTGAGCTTCAAGGGCAGTGGCTAGTGCCGCAAGCCACCCACATTGGTTCATACCATTCTGGGATCATACTGTACCAATCTATAAACCTATTTAAATGGTTAGCAACTCTAGCCACTGACCCAGAAGCTCAGGAAATAAAAAATAAATTTGGTTTTGGTTGACGTTGCCCTGCAAAGGGTTAAACCACAGGGATGGGTCAATTCTTGCTATCTCATTTTATCTTGTCTTGTTTTACCAGCCCGCGGTCTTTTGGGCATCACATCATCTCCTTTGTGGTTCACATGGCAAAATCAACAGCTGATATGCGGAATACAACGTTGAAGACGCTTGGGAGACGTTTTCATGGACCGCCTACTGGACTGACCTGATATTAATAGATCTTGAGCAGACCTATTATTAAGCTATTGAACAAATATTCATAATATTTTGGTTTTGTATTTGCCAATCATTACGTAGAGTATACTATAAGACTTGAGTATTCTCGACAACACCATTTTCGGTTAGCAAAATCGGCTGCGCGGCTAGAAGACAGGTTTTTTTGGCGCGCCGTTCAAATATTACAAGGCATGCTGCCGTGAGTACCCTGCTAGGTATCAAAAGATGTCAATTAACTCATTTTGCTGTTTTAAGTATACAATTGCGATTAGTTTTACAACGAAAAATTACTAACAAATACAACACTACTGAAGAAACGCGATTGCTTGCTCACTCAATGTTTGCACTCCTGTTACGCCGATCGCCGCCATTTTCGGTTAGAATCAGCTCTCTCCTAAGTAGCATTGATCGAGAATACTTGGGTTTTATAGGATACTCTATTATTATTCATTAAGAACTTGAATCATTTTAAAATGAAATGATCTCACTAAAAACATTCATTTTCAGAAAATGTCAGAGTTGAAAATCTTCTTTTGCCAAATACTAGTTGTAATCTACTTTAATATTCTGTGACTGTTTGTTGTACTTATTAAAATTCTATGATCCAACAGTTTGGCAAAGAATGGTTAGTCGATGTCTTCACATTTTTTACTGTGGACAATGCCAAGACAACTCTTTGCGGTTGGGCGGGAAGAAATTCTGTTCGTTACATTTCAAATCTGTCTGATGAAACAGTGCGAGACGATTTATTTTTCCTCCTGAAAATGTACCTATCAACACTCTATGAAATTCCAGCACCATCCAGATTTATTAGGTAAGACCCCGGTTCCACTTTTAAAATCAATCATATTTACATACTCTTTCGTGCAGTCATTCAAAATAATTCAAAATGTCGTAAGAACAGACAGTACATGTGTATCAACAGATTTTTTATGACTTAATTTGATTTCTTTCTTTTGCTCTTCTCTGTAGGTACATTATCTATTTGCAAAGAATATAATCTGGATCCGCTGGGCAAATACTTAAGTATGAGCTGGTATAGTTCAAGTTTAGCTCTTTCTGACTTACTTTGTTTGCGTCTCAATCACATTCCAGTCACAAAACTATATCTTAAACATTTATAATCAACCTTTTATCCGGCTGGGTGTTTTCACAAAACACCATGAGACAGTATGAAAAGAATGATAGAAGTGGCTTCTTATAAAAGTTCTTTTGAAGAAATTTGGAGTCCCAGCGGTTTCTGGCTCAAGAAGTTAAATTTAAATCTTGGAGTGAGGAGAAACATTTTACCTTGATGTTCCTTTGAAAAAAGGTCTGAATGCCGTTTGTCTAAGTGCGTGATCTTTTTTAGGTCCAACTGGTTTGGTAATCCGCATTTTAGAGGTGCCTACAGTTACGTCACAGTGAAAGCAAATGTTTCTAGATTGTCATCAGAGGATCTAGCTGAGCCTGTTGTTGACAAATTTGGCAAACCGGTAAGAGTAATCTTTTCTTTTTCTTGGAAATTAGAGTTGGTGCAAGCGTTCAAAAACTCACTGGTCGGCTCCCTGTGGCTACCTGGTGGTAATCCGCTGAAAGTAGTCCTTGTTTAAACTTTCCTTCAAGTTTTTCTCGGTATTCCTTCGCCGATAACCAGATTCACTGCCAATTTGCACGGTGAATCTGGTAGGTATGATGTGATAATCACATAATTACAACCATTTTTCATCATGCAATGCGACTTCCAGTTTGCCAACCGGTGGGTTTTTGAACACCAGGATCCAGTAATGAAGATAACTTCTGAAGACCATTTGGGGGGGGTCAAAAACTAGTGTCAAAAAATGGAGGAGGAGCTTAACAAATGAAGAGAAACAAAATGAAAAACAGGCGTATGAAGGGAATCAAATGCTTTCAACTTTGAATTTTTAGCCTTGAAGTTATACGACAGGTATTAAAACAAATTATTTTTAGTATAAACAGTTACCTCCAGTGGCGAGGCGTGAAATTTGGCAACAATGTATTTTCTCCATTTAAATTCACTAAAAAAGTCGAACGGTTCAGTCATCGGAGATGACCAAGCACTTCGATCTTTCTAGTGTGTTTAAATGAGAAATAGGAGCGTTGCCAAATCGCACGCCTCGCCACTGGTTACTTCCGATATTTTGTGAATTATTCTTGTTCTTAGTTTTGTTTATTTTGTTGTTTGTACTTAACTGCTTAACATTCTTTGTATTATTGTCAGTTTAAGCATTTAATGCCTGTAAATTTAATAAATAAATAAATAAATAAATAAATAAATAAATAAATAAAGAAATTAATAAAACAATTTCAATTGAGGAGCTTTCCTCCTTCATTGAAGCTAACTACCTATTTTCAATTTTTTGCTCTTTAATCTACCTTTTTCCCTCCTGAAAAAACAATGATACTTATCTATGCCGCCAGCATTATCCTTTGATCAAAATGATTTACAGTTTTACTGATGCGCTACTGTCTCCTTTATAGGAATTAGATTATTTTGGATATTACTGTTTTTAAAAAAAAAAAAAAAAAAAAACTTGGTGCAAATTTTTTTAGACATTGATTAATTATTTCTTTGCTTTTGGGATTGTCATTTTCCTTTGTTCTGCCTTGTTTTTTCGGTTGTGTTATGAAATCTCTTGAATAATGTTTAGGTTCTTTTGTTTGCTGGAGAGGCCACGCATTCCCATTTCTTCTCAACTGTCCATGGTGCTATTGAAACTGGATGGAGGGAGGCAGATAGGTTGATTGCTTTCTACAAAAAGTAAGTTTTCAATTCTCTTTAATAGTTTTTAACTTCGTTTATCTTTTCTGTTTTTTATTAATTTTCAGCTCTTATATTTTCAAAAAAAAAAAAAAAAAAAAAAAAACAAATTGTTCACCGCTTGTTCTTTGGTTGATCTCTATTGATCAATGAACGATTTGGCAGGAATATACGCACAGCAGAGGAGGAATTGAATCAGGTTACAATACCTTGTATGCCCTGTGTAGATATTAGCCCAAGTTACTTTTGCTCGAAGCAAAACAAACATCGCATCAAAATAATCAATCTTGTCGAGCTAAGAAAATATTAACGTACAATTAATTTGGTGCTGTAAGAACTTAAGCTCAGAGTCATCAGAAGCATTAAAATTTGCATAAAAATGCATAAAGTATCAGACACCATGTCCTTTTTGGTGTCTGTGGGGTCCTTTTATTGAGTTGAAATCACTGAACAGATAACTATAGAAAGAAAGCAAGCATATTGAGTATCAGAAATCAGCTGACTTTTCAATTAATATGTCACTATTTTCTCTATCAGTCAGCCTTTAAACTCTCTGTCTCACTTGTTTCTGATAAAGTGAAACCATTTTTTATTCAGGCTGTTAAAACCCTCTCTTTGAAATCTTGTGTTATGGATGACGCTCTCTCCTGGATCGGCTCAGAATTACCAAATGCATGCTCTTCTTTATTTTGGCTCAAGGAAGACATCCTTCATTGTAGTTTAGATAATAATGTTGACTTTTTTTATTGTTACATGAACATTGAATCAATTGTTCTTTGTGCATCATTTTTAAATCACAGAATATTCTAGTGTTTAATGTTGATGGGAGAAGATTGAATCATAGCTTTTATTCAGAGCTGCCGTTTTGCGTATAATCAATGGCATTTTTCAATTCACCGATGACTCCACCGTTTGAAAAAAGATTACACAGCTCAGTCTAGTGTATTCTGTAATGCTCAAAAATGATCGCATCTGTAATCTTTTCTCAACCGGTGGAGTGGTCGATGACTTTAAAAAACTTGCGGATATTTTAATGATTTAATAGCGATTGCACGGATTGAGAAAAGATTACAGATCATAGTATTTTTGTGCATTTCAGTCATCACTATGAACTTAATTGTGTAATCTTTTCTCAACTGGTGGAACCATTGGTGAATTGAAAAATTTGATTAATTACATGCAAAACGGCAACTCTGCTTTTATTACCTAATTTGATTCCGATTTTGATGTTTAATTGCGGGTGTAATTGTATCTTAATACATAATACTTATAGGATAGTGCTATCCTCTCGAATTCATTTATCTTCTTTGATCAATCATTTTATGTTTTTCAAATTAATTTCAATCATCATGGTTTGATAGGAATTACAAGCAAAATATTTGTATTTGTTTTTGCTGAGTTGTGAATAGTTTTAATTCACGTTCCGTTTCATTTTTATTTTAGCTTAGTCTTATGGGATTTAAAATTTATGTATTTAATATTTTTTATTTGTTGAATTATCTCTTGACAGTTTTAGTTCAGACTTTGTCGTTTCGAAAAACCGATTGAAATTTTAATAATGCATAAAAAAAAACAAGACTTATTTAATAATCAGAAAACTTTTTATCTTTGTATTTTAAAATTTTAAGGGTTTCTTCCTTCCATTAATGCAGTTTGGTGGGTTTTGGAAAAGTTTTTTACCTTAATACCTTTTATGCGTAAAAGTCTTTTCCTCGTTTTAACTTTATGATGACATTCTTTTTTTTTCATGAAATATTCTGTCAATAAATTTTCATCGTTCCTTATTTTACGCAACAAAATATCTACCTCCAGGCTCTCCTTCTAATAGAATGACTTTAATTCACCATTAGTATTTTTGTCATCTTATGTTGTTATAATTCATTTTTTTTGGGTGCCATGATTGTGCATCTCCTAGTCTTTAGTTTCTTGTTTACGTTTTCCTTGTTGCTTATAATATACATTTATTCTATATTCATGCATATTATTGAGGGGAAAGCCTTAAATTGTTTGTTTCCCAGACTCGTTTTCAAATTGTAGTCATAGCAGAATTAATGGTAAACTTTATTTCAAAGGGCAAAGTTTTAAGATAGGTCAAAAAATCAGATTTTTTATTTTTAACTTTTCATCCAAGAGGCAAAATGTCTTTTCCATTTTGCCATTCCACACCATTTAGGAACTTTAACCCTTTCTGTCATGAATTATGAAAGAAGTGTTACTGTAATCTGAAATCTATACCATTAGATTGAACAAACTTTTCTCTTATGATTTCATGTGTGAGTCAATTTTTCTGAATTTCCATAAGGCTCCTTGCAAAATGCCGTCCCTTATAATGGACACTGTGATGGAAAGGTTAAAGCACAACCCTTTTCATCTCTTATCAAACTTTTGCCCTGTAGATTCTAAAAATATTTTAAGCAATATCAGTTTCCTGAACAAAAAAAGTTCTCAAGTCTCATACTGCCTCCAATAGAAACCAAATGGCTGCAGTTTTAACGTTTCTTGTTTCTCTTAAAAATGAAAAACATTGCTCGTACGAAATCTATTGCACAATCTGGGTATTGTTCTACACTTCTAAATATTGTCTATATTTACCACAGAGTTAATAAAAATAATTCAATATTTAATTTGGCACTACATAAGCTCTTATTCATTTTCGATAAATCAAATTTTAATTTTACACTCTGTTGGGAAACTTTATTTTTAACCCTTTGAAATGTTGACTAAACTTATGCATGAAGACTTTTGTAAAATACTTACTATGGTTCCATAAGTTTTAGATGAAACCTTGATGCCCCATTTTTAGCATTCTTCCCAAAATTTTGAGCCTATCCAGTTGCAAGAAAAATCAACTTAATACCAAAACTTTGGTCTGAGTAATCAAGGCCTTAACCTTGATCTAATCCTCTCATCTAATCACAAAAAAACTGTCTATTTTAAAAATTCATGATAAGTGTAGCGTGTGATTGACTGTACACAAGTTCAATTAGAGAATTTACTAGATTTATTGCTAAATTTTATCCTTTTGATTAATTTTCTTCAATTCGGCGTAGACTCGAGGCGCTGTGAGTATTGGTTTCTTTTTCAGTATTTAAAGCTTCATCGTAAAGTTCTGAGTTTCCAGCTGTAAGTAATCAGCATTACATTTTCAATCTTTATCAGGATGGGGGTTTTTGCGATCCTTTTCTCCAAGTTGTGGGCCCATTCATGAAAAACTCAAAAACCTTGAAAAATTTGCACAGTTTTAAATTTTAGTGATGCTGATTCTAATTATATGTAGTGAAATCCCCTATCACGTTAACTTTGGTTCTAAAACTGTGCATGAAGTGTGTCTCATTCCTCTATTTAATTGAAAGTACGATGTCTAACTTCGCCTCTTTTTTTTTTTTCAAATTGGCAATTAAAGAAACGTGGAATGCTCCTAGAAAGTCACCCTGATGAACTTTTTTTTCTCATTAAAAACTGTTCCTCCTCAGATTATTATGAGCGATTAATATTTTTTAAAGCCCCAAAAAAAATCCCGAGCGCTGTTTCACTTAGCGAAGGCTCAAAATTTGGTCAAATGGGACTAACTGCATGAGGTATATTGTGTTCAGAGCCTGAAGCTCTGTGTCACCCTTCTTGGAGGCACAATTATTCCCAAAGAGTAAATAAGAATCACAATGGGGCCCTTGCAAACTTTTGCCATAGTGGATTGAAGAGTTGATTCTTGCATTAAAACCTGTAAAAATGACGATGAGTACACTAAAAAATCACAAAATTCACTCTCAGAATCGAACTTATTGGTGGAGGGACGTAGGTATCATGAGGAGATTCCTATCTAAATTGAGTATGTCTCAATTGAGATAGGAATCTCCCCATGATACCTGCGTCTCTCCCCCATCAAGCGTCTCTGTGTTTCCGTAGAGAAAGTGACATAATAGACAGGAATCTCCCATGATACCTGCGTTGAAACGCCATTACGATCTTGCCGTTATAGCAGTTATGTGAGTTTATTACTGAATTTTAGACTTTCTTAGTGTGATTTTGTGATTTCTGTTGGTCTTTACATCAGATTGGACTAAGTTTTTATTTGCTTATAGCAAAAGTTTGCAAGAGCCCCATTGCATGAAGAGCTAGTGAGGTCAGTATTAATAAGAGCCTAATTCAAAGTCAGTTTTTAACTGGTTGGAAATGAAGGGAAATGCATGTGTCCAAAATTTTTTGGCCTGGAAATCAACATGAGGTTTTTTTCCGGAGGTAAAATGAAGAAGAATTTTACGGTCGGAAACTCTTTGAATCGATTAAGCAGAATTTTCTAAACAAATTAATAGATCATAAGTGCCACTTTATTGCAAATTCAAAAAGATTTTCTTAGTTGAAAAGTACAAATAATAGTTGTTACTCAACACATGTCAAGCAAGATAATCTTTTCGAATTTGCAATAAAGTGCCACTTATGACCTATCAATTTGTTAAGAAAATTCTACTAAATCGATTTAAAAGTTTCCGACCGTAAAGTTCTTTTTTGTTATCCAGAAAAGTGACCTCAAAGAAGAACCCCATCTTAATTTCTATAAGGCTGGAAAAGTTTGGACACATGTATTTCCCTCCATTTCCATCCAAACAGAAGCCGACTTTGAATTAGGCTCTTATCAGCATTGACCACGCTAGCTCCCAATACAATTGCGACCGTGACAAAGTGCAGGTGTAAGGTACTAAAAACAATGAACGCGACCACCAAGTTAGCTCAGAACCAGGGATGCGGAGCAGGAGCCACAGTCAAAATTAAAATTTGCAACTCTCCTTGAGAAAACAATGAATAATACTTTCAGACCTAAAATTTACCTTCTAATAACTAATTCAAGATGTTTCAGTGCAAACAGAAATTACTTTTCATGAATACAGTTTGAATTATTGCAATCGGAGCTCTGAAGCTGGAGCTACTCCGGCTCAGGGCTCCGATCGCAATAACTCAAACTGTAATCATAGAAAGTAATTTTTGTCGGCGCTAAAACATCTTGAATTAGTTATTAAATGGTAAATTTCAAGTCTGAAAGTATTATTCATAGTCATCTCGAGGAGAGATGCAAATTTTAATTTTGACTGTGGCTCCGGTTCTAATTCTGTGCTCAGCACATGGGTCGTGTAGCGTTATTGAGTTTTGCAACTGAACGTTAACTCTTCAAGTTTCTTTTACCTTTGAGAACTTTGGCTCAGTATGATTTAATGATTGTTAAATCTTGATTTGAAAATAATCTGCTAAGACTGCTCTTTAGTAAGATCTATGAGGGATCTCTTTAAGAATGTTCATTCACAATTTTTTGTAAGTCTTCATTTCAATTTTTCAGCGTACGTTATGTTGACACTGTCATTGTTGGTGCGGGTTTGGCAGGTTTAGGAGCAGCATTCCATCTTCAAAACAAAGGCCAAGATTTCATTGTTCTTGAAGGTTTGATATTTTCATCTCTTGCTAATTTCAGAACTTTCTATCTTCTTTTATTGAAATATTGTGTTTACGAATAAGTTTATTATTATCATATTTTGAACTCTTATAAAGGTGATTCCATGTCATGTGACAAAGGTGATCGATTAGTCAATCAATTAATGGTCATTTACCGGATGTTATGGAGTTTTTTTGTATTACGAGGATTATTGGCACCTGCAGATAAATCTAACAAAGATATCTGCAAAGTTTGGACGCTTGAATCTGCAAAATAAGTATATAATTATGGGAATTTGTACTATCGTAGTGTGATACGAGAGATAGAGCAGCAATAGTGCAAATTCCCATACTTAAATCCTCATTTTGTTGATTCGAGCGTCCAAACTCTGCAGATACCTTCGTTAGATCTACTTACAGGGGCCAACGATCCTCGTATCACAAAAAACTTCTTAAAATCCAGTAAATGACCATTAATCGATCACCTTGGTCTTGCAACATAAAATCACCTTAAATATTGTGTTTACGAATAAGTTCATTATATTATCATCTTTCAAACTCTTATTAATAATTTAATTCAAATTCACTCTAACTAATTTCAATCATATTTCCTCACTGCAATATTAAAATCCATGCTCAATTTTTGCATACATTTCCAAGGCACATTTCAAAGCCAATGTAAAGCTTAATCAAAGAGGAAGGGCAAGCGAAGGAGAGAATAAATTTTGTTGATAGTCTTACTTAATCAACAGATGAACTGAATCAGGTATAATTTAAATTGATGCTCTCTTACTCTTCAAATATTCTTGCATTTAGTTTTCAAAATTTTTATGGAAATGCTTTGTAAACCGTGTTCAACGAAGGAACCTATAAATTGATTGTCTCAATAAAGAAAAAATTCAATACATTTTTGATGCAGAGAATTTATCAAAAACTATCGGGTATAAGTTACTTAAACATCTCAATGTTTTTTTTTCTCTTCTATAAAATGTATTCAATAATTTTTCAGCCCAGAATTATGTTGGAGGGAGAGTGAAATCCGCGTTTGAAGAAGGAACATTTCTAGAATTAGGTGCTCAATGGCTTCATGGAACAGACAACAGTTTATACCATTGGGCAAAAACAGAAAATCTTCTGTCAAGCGAAATAAGTCATGAAGGCAAAGGTAAGCCAGCAAGTATTTAAAAGGCTAAAGACTTCTCTTCACCTTCAGGGTCTAAAAAATGAATATAGTTTCAGCAGAAACACTTTTAAAAAGAAAACTTGCTTTAGAACTGGCCTTCAGTAAATTTTAATGAAATTGAAATACAGAAGAATTTCATAATTGCATTTTTTTTATTTGGGCGACTGGACTTTACTACTACTACTACTACTATTACTACTACTTATTTATTTATTTAAATTACAGGCATTAAATGCCTAAATATACAATGTTACAATGAGTTAAAATGTTATAAAGTTACAAACATTGAATATTATGGTTAACAATGAAAACGAAACTAACAACAAGAATTATTCACGAAATTTTGGAAGTAAATGGAAATTTACTATGAATAAATTTGAATAACTAAAATTAATAAAATTATTAATCAGAACAGGGCAATAGTTGGAATAATAACAACAGAGGGAAGGAAAGTATGAAGAAACAAAAAGAAACTAATATTTACTTGTGCTTTTTGGACGGCTCATAGTATCGGCTGAGTCTCTCGCCTAGGGGGGGCATTGACACGACCCTCTTATTTTGCAAATTATTGCACCACTAAAGTTGTTTGAGAATTATTTATCTCACCTTAACCTATAATGTCAAACATTTTGGTTCTTGCTGTTCTTCCCTTTTCTCTAATTTTAGGGGGTTTTCAAGTTGAAATGTCGGGGAGCACAAATATCTAAACTGATTTAAATAACATTATTGATTAAAATTTTTGTTTTTAGGTTTATATGTGTGTGATGACAAAAGTGTAATCCCACAAGTTGTTGTTGAACAAGTTGCAGAAGAAATAGATAGTATACTGAAACGTTTGGAAGATTACTCTCCATTCAAGGAAGGAAACGAGTGCCCCAAAAAGTGTCCTAATTTGAAATCTGTTGGCCAGTTTTTGCGTTCGGAATTTGAACAAAGCCTGAAATCATTTCCTGAGGATAATCTAAAACTGGCAGAACAGCTCCTTCACTGGCATAATAGGTACTTTATCATCCTTCTTTTGTTTGAAGTATTGAGTGTAAAAAAAAACAGCGCCATGGATAAAATTGTCAACGTTTCTGTAAACTCGGTTCTGTCGAAGGGTGACATTTTACCAGCAAGTTGACCGCGTTCAACTGTTGGCTCTGTCAGATTATGAAAAAAAACTGTTGTGCGGTGCTTGAATTTTACAATATTTTATGCAAACTGGAGGTATAAATTCAAATTTTTAAGATTGGAGTTGTCAAACCTCTGGAAAATTTTCTTTGGTCAAAAGTTTTATCTGTTTTGCTGCATCTATTAGATACATTCAGGGACAAGAAGAATATCAGATGACTTCAGCGGGCTGATCATTAACTTCATTGTTAAACCGATCGTTAAGACTGTATATGAGTGATTCTACTGGTCGAAAAATGTAAAACTTGGCCGTTGCAATGGTAACTTTCGTTAAAGTGTCCTTTATTCAAAGGTTACGCAGGACTCTTAACGATGAATACCATAGCAATGGCTAAGTTTTACAATTTTTGACCAACAGAATCACTCATATACAGTCTTAAAGATAGGTTCAACGATGAAGTAAATGATCGGCCCGCTGGAGATAGGCTACCTGCAATACTTATCTCAATGAATTTAAGCGTTGCAGGTAGCCTACCCAAGCGCCTACCAGATCTATGGAGCCGCCTGACATTCTTCTTGTCCGTTCCTAATAAATTCAGTGAGTTTAAATTCATTTTCAGAATTTCCGCTTCTTTTCACATTAATTTTTTTCATTGCAGGTTTCAAATTATAGACAATGCTTGCAATTCTCTAGAGGACTTACCAATTGAGGAATGGGGTAGTTACTCGCTGAATGGAGATCAGGACAATATTAATTTACGTAACGGTTACTCCTCACTAGTCCAGGCAATTTTTTTTTGGATAGAAGAAGCACGGATAAAATTAAATACTGAAGTGAAAAATATCCACTGGTATGGTGGTTCGCTGTCAGATCATGTTCGCTCATCTAGTTATCATATTATTTCAAGTATAATAACTGATGAAATTATGAGTAAATTATCTTTAACAAGTAATGGGTGTAATAGGAATAAAAGACTGGACTTTAAAGAATTACTTCGATTGAAAAATTCAACCTATCCACGGGAAGAACTTTATCCAGTATCAATTTTGTGTGAGGATGGTAGTCAGTTTTTAGCACGTCATGTTATTGTTACGTGCTCCCTTGGATTTTTGAAGAAACATCATCAGGATTTCTTCGTTCCAAATTTGCCACCTGTACATCGTAGTGTAAGTAATTTAATGCTTAACCCTTTCGCTACGTAGTCCCTTATAGAGGACGTTTGTTAACATGGATTCTCATGAAAATTCAAAAAAATTGACATACACATGATGTACGAGAAAAATTCTTTCGATTCATCAGTAAAGGTCGAAGAATTTTGAAACTATTTTTTCTTCACTTGCCACTGAAAGGGTTAAGCTTTTATTTTTCCTTAGAATTCGTAAAAATCTCTCTCTCACTTGAATAAGGTGATTCCATGGCAAACTCCCAAAAATTTTAATCCGATAGATGGCGTTACTTGTCGCTGGCTCCGAAAATAGCCGTTTTTTGACAGTTTTTGGCTGTTTTCTCTGAACAGACGAATAATAGACAAAAAATTGGAATGTCAGCACCTGCTTAATATTTAGCTTGATTTTTTGAGCCATAAACGGGCCAAATTGGTTCTAAAATAAAGGCGTAACTATGCAAAGAAAAAATCATGTGTAATTTGGAGTTGTATCAGTAAAGATTACAGGTGAAACAGAAACCTGTAATCTTTACTGATACAACTCCAAATTACACATGATTTTTTCTTTGCATAGTTACGCCTTTATTTTAGAACCAATTTGGCCCGTTTATGGCTCAAAAAATCAAGCTAAATATTAAGCAGGTGCTGACATTCCAATTTTTTGTCTATTATTCGTCTGTTCAGAGAAAACAGCCAAAAACTGTCAAAAAACGGCTATTTTCGGAGCCAGCGACAAGTAACGCCATCTATCGGATTAAAAGTTTTGGGAGTTTGCCATGGAATCACCTTAAAGATGTTCAGTTAAAAATTGCATGAGTCCTACATCAAAGATTCAACACAACCCGTATCACTATTGGAAACGACACTTTGTATTCTTTATTTTCTTTTGTTTGCTTTAAATCATAGAAGGCTTGCATTGCATGTAATGCGAGTTGAGTTGAATTGTTGATGCTGGACTTAGGCAAATGCTTGAACTAGTTGGGATCACTCTCTTATCTAAGCTTTCACCCTTGTTGTTTTCAAGTTTTTTGGTAAAAACAGAATTCATTAGAAGATCCATTATTCTTCTGTCACCTCATTTTGGCAAAGCTTTCCCATAATCATCTGAGAAATTGGAAGTATCGTTAAAATTTTGTTGGTACCTGTCAAACGCAAGCATGTAGGATGTGCAGTCATAAAATATTTAAAGGCTGTTCAAAGGAAAGTTTTGCAATACCTTTCATCTTAAATGACTTTTAGGGTAAATTTAATTTTCTGAACATTTCGTTTCGTTTGAACAAATTTTCTCTACTGTCAGAACTTCAACACATGTACTATGACTTTCAAAAGAAAGTCCTCTCATCAAAATTGCTCTTCATAAATTTTTCTTTTATTTTCCTTCGTTCTCAAATTGATCCAGAAATGAAATAATGCAAATTTCTATCAGGGTTCTTTCTTTTGAAAGCCATAGTACAGTTGGCCAAAATTTGAAGCATTAAACGTCCCCTCTCTCTTGCTCTGAGTTTTACGTCTAATGCTTTGTAAATTCTGCGGACTTCATAAAAAACTGTTCCAATGCCTCTATGTTCTTCTGCCAGGTGATAGAGAACACTGGTTTTGGTGCAATCGACAAAATTTTCCTAGTGTTCGATCAGTGTTGGTGGAATTCATCAGTTGAAGGATTTCAACTTATTTGGTCTCAGAATACGTCTACGTTTTTGGAAGAGGTAAATGTTTCTGGATGGATTTTCAATAAGATTTGGGACTAATGCAATGTATTAAGGTATGGGGGTCATCACAGAGGGTCAAATTGTAGTGATTATCGTAATCGGATCGAATGCGTTGAATCAAATTAGTTGTTGCTGCGCATTTCAATGCCACTTGAAAGACCACTTGCTTGCTTGTCAGGTAACCACTTCCTCACTTCTTCGTACTTCAGTCGATCGAGATTCCGGTTAGCGGAGACCGTTCGGAATCTCTGTCGACTGAAGTATGAAGAGGTGAGGAAGTGGTTACAACTGGTTACCTGCGCAATTGAGATGTGCAGTAGCAAGCCCATTTGATTATAACGCATTCAATTCGATTATGATAACCATTACAATTCAATTCTCTGAAGTCAGATAATTAGTTTTTGAGAAAATAATTTTCCGAAGGTATTATTGTAAAATCTCAGCTAACAAAAAGCGTCTTAAAGATGTCTTGGAAAGGTAGAGTGATTTGTTAATAATCTGTCTGAAAGAAGTCAGTCAACTGTCTCTAGTTCCGCACAAACCAGTCTTTCAAGCAGTCTGATCTTTGTTTCCAAAAAATGATAAAAAACATCTCCTTACATCTTTGGGGATTTTTTTTAAGTCACAATGAAAGCATTTGGAGCTGACTGGTACTTTCGTTCAGCCATCTAATGACATGCCTTGTTCTTAATTTTTGGGTCCTATAGGAAATTGAATCCAGTTGGATTCGAGACGTAACTGGTTTTGATGTTTTAAGTGCTAATCCTCCGGTCTTACTCGGCTGGGTAGGAGGCCCTGGTGCCGAACTAATGGAGGAACTAGATGAGGAGAAGTTAGCCGCAGATTGCCAAAAACTACTTCAAAGATTTCTCCATGAAAGAGTTCCGCGTCCGAAGAAAGTATTCAGGTCTGTCCTCCTTAAGTTTGTCGTATTAGATAGTTGAGAATTTGAGAATATCCTAATTAAAAGTTTACATCCGTCTGATTTTCTCCTATTTTATATCGCATCAATTTTTCTGATGAAAGTTTTTTTTTACATTGCGGATTATTGTGATGTTCTTCAACAACCAAAGACGCAGAATAGAAAATGATAAAGTATTCAATTCAAGCCAAGGCATGATGAGAGCCAATTATTTTATAATTATCATGATTGATTCAGCCGCAGTGGGCCAAGTATCCATCATCGGAACAAAATACCCTGAAAATCTCTGCGCCATCGCAATGCTTTCTCAATTTTTCTAACTTGTTAGTGAGAAAGTAAAAAGTAAACAATCAGCCAATACCTACTTGATGATGAGGAAAGACTCCTAGAAATACCTTGGAAAATTAAATAATATTTTGTCGTGCAAGTGAATACCGTTTTAGAAATTTTACTCAGGAAATTCATGGATTAATCCCTTGAATGTGTTGTAACTTTGCACTGGTTAGAGGGTCTGGCAATCCCATTCTTCTGGCTTTTATGATCAACATCACTCTTTGCCTGAGAAAAAGGTGTATTTTCCATTTCGGAAACCACGATCGCACAATCTAATAGTATGTAATTGTGTTTTAAATTGAAAAAGACATCAGTTTCATTCTTTTTTATTCTTTCAGATCTCAGTGGATTACTAATCCTTTTATTTTGGGTGGCTACAGTCATGCATCCGTTAAATGCTGGAAACTTAATCTTAGACCCTCAGATTTGAATAAAATTATTGACTTTACTGCTTATAGTTTGATAAAGGTAAATATTTTCTGTATGATCATTTATTCATTCATTCATTCATTATATCATGAATTAATTAATTTATCCATTTTTTCAAACATTTTATGATTACCAATTTGAACTTGTACTTTTTCGAAGTAGATAAAACAAAGTATGTGCAATGCGCGAGATTCACTGTTAGGGTCGTTCCGATCGTTAGCGGGTAATGACGTAGGTTGGTCAACTCCCATATTAATTCAATGGGAGAAAACTGGCTGCATAAGCTGGTCAACGGAGTTTGAAAAGTCCGCTCTCTTGCAGGAATCAAACTGCTCGTACCTGGTTTCATCTACCTTGGTACTTAATAAGAAAGGAGGTTTCATAGTTTCTTTTGAATAAACGTTGATTGCTGGAGCTATTTGGTACTTACTTTGAGTCACATTGAAGTTGAAATGATGTTCATTGAGCGCAGGGCAAAGCTTGCTGTCATCTGCTAACTCCCTCAAATTAAGTTCTGGCTCAAGAGAAGTTTCCGCTTTGTAATCTTGCATCACAGACTTTCAGCTTTTAGAGATGTCTTCTCATAAATAAAGTTAATTTTTTTAATAAGATGGTCTAAGGATCGGCAGTTTTGGAGGAATTTTTAGTCCTACAGGCTGATCATGACGGATCGTCCTTCAATCTTTACGAGGTGTCCACAAAAGCTAAGGAGTCATCGGTAAAGTTCCGCAGGGATGAAAGGGTTTCTATTAGAACAGAACTAGAGTCCCTATATATGAAAGAGTCAAGACACGTGAACAGAAGTGAAGAAGAAGAAGGGGTTTAAGGAGCCTGGAGGCGCGTCTCTTGTTTACATTTTTATCCAACGATCTTCCCACCAAAGATTACTTATTCATGTATTCGTGTATAAGTAATCTTTGTAAGGTCAACCTAACCTTCATTTACCGTTAGCTTCACTACCTGTTTTAATTTACAGTGAAGAGTAATGTGTGAATTTTATTCTGTTCTGAACATACTTAAGTCAATTTCAATAGAAAATGTCATCAGTGTAAGCTAAAAATGCCGAAAGTTTTCTAAAAGCTGGGCGGCTGGGAAGATGGTTTCATGAAGATGTAAACAAGAGGTGCGTCTTCAGGCTTCATAGACCCCTCCTTCTTCAGTTTTCTGCAGCCAATCAGAGATGGAGCCTCGTATGGCGAGACTCTTTCACAAGAAGGGACTCTGAAAGGAACCTATCAGAATCCCTATAAGAATAACGCAAACTTGATCATCGACTCGATAGCATTACAATCGGATCGTTTATAATCAGCTTCCTGGCTGGTGCTTGGCTTTAAGAAACTGTGTGAACAACAAGAAGCGACTAAGTTTGTTTATCTATTTATTTTTTTTACAGCATCCTGTCATTCTGTTTGCTGGGGAGGCTAACAGTGAACATGATTTTTCAACGACTCATGGTGCATACCATTCTGGCGTTGATCAAGCGAGTATTATAGTTGATTATCACAAGAAGTTGATTGACATCAGATTTAATGAAACTTTACCATTTCGTATGAAACATTCGTGCCTGAAATCTTGAACTTTTATCCGAGCTTTGCTAAATTTTACTTGTTTCTTCTCCTTTTGCAACGTAGAAGTCTTGTGACTTGTGGTCTGAAGGAAACAGCCTTGAGGAGTTTGGAAACCTTGGTTTTGATCAGCATCAACAACTTGATTTTTTTTATTAAAGTATGATTTAAGGTGATTCCTGTCGAAACTTTTCCAGGTTTCAATCTGATAGATAGCACCACTAGTCGCTTTTAGGAAAAGTTGCGTTTTTTGCATTTTAAATTGAAACCAAAGAAGAAAAATCGCCCATTAACATCAGCACCTGCAAAATTTTTTTAAGGATATTTTGAGTCCAAAACAAGCAAAATTGGTTAAGAATTAAAGTCGTAAACTATGAAATTCGTTATGCTAAACTTAGTGAGTGCGAGTGAAAATATGTCTATCTGCCTCACTCGCACTAATTGAGGCTTATGGGATTTTTTGTATTTCATAATTACCCGGCTTTATTTTTGAGTGTTTTAGCCTGAAATTTACAGGAATTTCCTACGGTATGTTTGCAGGCGCTAACGTTCCTCAAATTTGTTAGATTGGCGTAAATTCATCAATTTCAGCCAAAAAATGTTGATTTTTTGAGTAGCGCTAGGGCACTATCCATCGGATTGAAAACTGGACAAGCTTCGCCTGGAATCACCTGAAGAGGAGTCAGGAGTTTTGAAATAATATTGACTAAAAATCCTTGAAAAATTGAGCGGAGTTTATCCTGTTATGCTGGTTATTTAAACTGACCAATTCATCAAAATTTATTTTTGCTTGAAACAACTAAGATTCAGTCTGATTTGAAAAATTGGTACCGTTGGCAGAATTAGATTCACTTTGTTTCAGGTACAGTCAGGGACAAAAAGAATGTCAGATCAGGGGCGTGCCGTGGTTTCCAGAGAGGGGGGGCAAGAATGCAATCTTGCCGCCCTCCACGAATAAAATTATAAATTTGATGACCTTTTTTTTTTTTTTTGCTTGTTACGCACTGATTTTGCCGCCCTCTGAAATTAATTTTGAAATTTGATGACCTTTTCTTTGGGTGTTCACCCTGATTTTGCCGCCCCCCCGAGTGTGCCGCCCGGGGCAAGGGTACCCACATGCTCCCCCCACGGCACGCCCCTCTGTCAGATGACTCTTGGAGATAGGCTACTTGCAATACTTATCTCAATGAATTGAAGCATTGCAGTGGGCCGATCTTTGGAATCATTAGATAAGTGGTAGACTGGATAAATGAAGTGCTCCTATTGGTCCTTTTAACGTGTGTATGAAAAAGTAGAGCTCTTTAACCAAGTATCCCTCCGCTACATTTGATAAGCTATCTGCTTTTATCGGCTTGTTTCAAGCAGCCGATAGCTTATCGAATGTAGCGGAGGGATGCTTGGTTAAAGAGCTCTACTTTTTGATAAACTCTTTAAAAGGACCAATAGCAGCCCTTCATTTATCCAGTCTACTCGCATTATCTAATGATTTCAAAGATTGGTCCGCTGGTGGCCTATCCAAGCCAAAATCTAAGGAGTCGTCTAACGATCTTTTCGTCCCCGACTGTACCTCTATTCTTTTCCTATTAAGAGAAAAATGAAAACGCTCTTTTTTTTATAATAATTTAATATCTAATAAATAAAATTACAAAATACAAAATAAAACTTAAATAGAAATGCAATATGATTGGTTTGGTATAAAAATTGTTTACCTACACTTTCTTAATACTGTTGTACAAATGCAGTATTTTTCAAGCAATGATACCTGATTGATGATCCTTATAAAAATACAGCTAGTGGATTAAGTTTCATTGAAACTATTTTTATTTTTTTGTTTTCCTTTACCTTAATTCAATATTTTTTTACTCATGAATTGCTGTGATCAAAGGAATGTTGATCTTGGACAAATTTTCAAATTTTAAAAAGAGGCAAGGGGCAGAGTACACAAAATCGCTCAAAAACACTACCCTCTCCTAAATTACCTAACGTGAGGGCATTTAAAAAAGAGAGGTAATAAATCATGCTGATATAAAATACAGTGCATACATTCTAAAAGACAAGTAATAAAAATAATGAAAGATAAATGAATGAAGACGATGATTTTTTAGCTAAAGGATGAATTAAAGTTTTTGGAATTACACTTGATTATGTTCTTGCTTGTAGACATCATGGTAAGCATTCCTGATGAGCGCATACGGGAAACAAGACTCCAGTAGATCCATGGTTAAGAAAGGGGATTCTTGAACAATCTGGAATGGGAATAAAGAAAAGACTGTAAATAATTCTGGAAATAGACAAAGAACTCTCACATGGTGAGAAAGTCTGGGGCTGTTGACTGTATTTTGAGGCTGCTGTGTTTTCCACGACCTGGGACCAAATAGTGTTGCAGCTTGATGGTCCCCAAAGGACATTGGATGGTGGGGATTTGACCCTCAATAAGTACCCTTCCACAGTCTCCAAAAGGGACCATCAAGTCACTAAATTATTGGGTCCCTGGTCAACAATTGCTGAGCACATGGTTTTAGATCAACACTAAAATTGCTATAAAAAACCTCAGCAGAATCTATGCAGAAAAACCGTAAGAGCAAAAATTGAGTCCCCTAATACACAACTAAAAGTAATTGGTTATAAACTCAATTTTATTGGCTCTGATAGCAAATTGTAGCCTTCTCTGATATTAAAAAAACCTTCGACAGCCAAACAATCAATGCGTTTACTTTCAAAACCCGAAATATCCATTGCAACGTTTTCTTGACTGTTCAAGGTTTTATTTCTTGCATAGGAAGCTTTTGCTTTCAATACTACACGACAATCTCTTAATAAAAAAACTATGCTTTAGCAATTTTTTTTTTTTTTTGTTTTTTTTTTTTGTTGCAAAAAAGTTCATAAAATCAGGAGCATTAGATTCGTCTATAAAAGTGTCAATGTTGTACAGTCGTGAAAACGATGCAATGGATATTGCAGGTTTTCAAACCAAAGCCTTCAACTGAAGAAAGCAAAGTACAACAAACAAAACTCTTGCTCCTAAAGAATCCCAGCTTACTCAAATCAGAATACATAACTACAATCCTCAACTCCTCAGAAAAGGAGAATATGTACTTTAAAAAAGTCAATGAATTTTTAGATTTTAAAACTCTTGCAGAAGGCAAGAAATTATTGTGTCAAGAGAGGTCATCTGGTTTGTTTCGGCAATCTTGACACACAAAAAATGTTGTTTCTTTGGCTCATCCTGTTTCAGTACCTGCAGATGAATTTGATTAAAAAGAAAAAAAGCATTCTTATTACAGTAAATAGTGGATACTTACTTGGTCTAGCAGAAGATATACAGACTCCCTATTCTTAACATTATCTTTTTCTTGTTCTTGGCCAAGCCTTAAAAGACTAGAAGACGCCAACTGTAAAAAGAAAATACTCCGTGAATCATCTCTTTTAGAAAAGAGAAAATAACGATAAAAATATTGATCCCAGAGGTTCTGGGAAAGGATTGAAATGGTACTTGAGGAGTTTCAGTGATGTTGAATAGTGAATGAACGAGAAAAATGTTTAAATAGTGAGTCACCATTATTCACCGTAACAATTGATTTGAAGAACCATCTTCATTAATAAAATTGAGATTTTGGAGTGAAATGTGAGAAGACCCCACACATGGGCATTGGCAAAAAAATTTTCCAAGGGGGACAAAGCCTCGAAACAAAATTCCAAGGGGACTCCATTGATTCCCATGCCCCCAAAAGAGAGGGTCGCGTGTAATGCAGGTTACAACGAATCGCCAACGCAGGACTTACGCAACTGGTTGTACATATCTCACAGAAATAAAAGAAAACAAGAGGTATTCCACATAAAAGCGTGACATTCTGCAGAAAGGAACAATCTGAAGAGCAAACAGGGACTGGTATGCTCTCAGAATCATTTTTTTTTTTTCAACCCAGATTAAATACACACAAAATGGATTCTTAGGTATAAATCATTTGATAAAAATAGTTACGTACAGAATCAAACTTCTTCAGAACTTTCCACTGATTTGTGTCTAACATTAGGACTTATAGAACATTTACATTTTGGAAGAAAACCTTTAAAAGTTTTGGAGATACAAGCCTCTGAATTTCCAAACGTATTAATCTTGAAAGTGAAATTTTTCCTCCGCACTCTTGTACTGAAGAACTCCTCAGTTTTGGAACTATCCAATGATGTAAAGCAAATGAAGACTACATGGAGAGAATTTCGTTAGTCACTTCAGGCATTGTCAAAATTTGGCAGCTGACTTCATTTTTTTAAATACAGGGCTCACTCAAAAAAAGAGATTAAAAGTAAAAAAATAATGAGAGATTTTTGCAGACATGAAAGAAAAAAGTCCCACATTTTTGTTTACTTTTCATATCATTTTTTAAGTCAGCCACATGGAGTATAAAGTAAAGAATTGGTTGCCAAATTTTGACAATGCCCGAAGTGACTAACCACGTTCTTTCCGTGTAAATTTTGACAATGCCCGAAGTGACTAACCACGTCATTTCCCTGTAGTCTTCAAATAGTTGCTCACTTTCTTACACTGACATTATGAGATAAATAAAAACCGAAAACTTACGGCAAGAAACTCCTTCATCCGATCTTCAATATCCCCTTGCCCGCAAATGGTGAACAATGCACCAAAAATATTATTTACTGCAGCTGCTATGCAGTGTATATTGTTTGAATGACCTTCCAATGAGGCTCTGTAAAACGAATTGTCATTTCGTGCTAATTTTGGAATAGAAACGGCAACAAAGACGCTTAGTAAACACGCCAATGTGTGCTCTTCCTCCTCTGTGAAACAAAAAAGGAAGACAATAGACAATTATTAAAAAACTAGAACAATAAATAATACACATTAAGAGAGAAATTTATTTAACAATGAAAACAATAACTAATAAGATGACAAAGCTTATCGCTGATCAGTATTGTTTAAAAAAAAAAAAAATGAACAGATGTCATTTTTTTGGTTTGATTTTGTGATTTTTCATTGACTCCTTGGGATGAAAATCAGGGCCGTTTCTTGAGCTCTAGATTCCTCCAGTCAAGGCTCATCAATTTACTTGAATTAAAAAGGTTTTGGGTGGGATGAGTTGGACACGATGAGCCATGACTTGAGAAATCTTGAGTTCAAGTAATGTTTCTGAAGTGCACCCTTTGTCTAAGAATTACAGAGGCTTTCACTACGAAGTTTTACTGGCAGGAGGCAAATGGCAAGGATGCCACTCAAGAGGATAGAGAATCAAAAGAATTTGGAAGAATTAGTAGTGGAGGGTACTGATAACATCAACTTATAAGTCGGCCTTGTGGTCATCAAAATTTTTCCCCAAGCGCAATGCCGCGATTTCATGACATCGACGACGTGAATTTGGAATTGCATATAAAACCGTGGAATTGGTAAAGAATAGAGCTACTTGGAATGAAACAAAAATACAAACCACTATTGCCGCTTTTTTGACTGCGAAGTGCTGTAGCTAATGTTGGGTCAACTTTGCAAAGCAGTCCAGCAGCTGATGCCATTTCACTGACGACCTATTCAGAAAATAATAAGTTCAATCAAAAAAATGTTTAGGGGATGGGGGCAAGTTGCAGAGGTGCAAAAAATGCTTGATCTAGCCATTTGCGTAACGCCTAAAAGTGAGAAAATTTTTGAAAGTGAGGAAAACAAATTTTGCGAAATGGCTGACAAAATTTTGAAATTACCAGTCCTTTTTGAGTAGGTACATTTGAATAAAAAACGCAAAGCAATTAGTTAGCAAAAAAAAAAAATATTAAGGGTCGTCACTTCTTAACTTTTTGTGAGGGAAAATATTGCATGAAACATCTGGCATGATGAAACATTTCGCAGCCCTGACAAGTTGTTAATCAAACCATAATGGTTTGTTAGCATATGCATGTACATTGTACCCAGTAATGGCCCAG
Source organism: Trialeurodes vaporariorum (assembly GCA_011764245.1). Lineage (NCBI taxonomy): Eukaryota > Metazoa > Arthropoda > Insecta > Hemiptera > Aleyrodidae > Trialeurodes > Trialeurodes vaporariorum. The sequence goes on along the minus strand of VMOF01000024.1, from coordinate 49,814,495 downwards.
CCCAAATCGCTTTAGAGGGGAATTACAATTATTCCATCTGAAAAATAATCCGTGTTGCTGAAAGCTGTAACCGACTGGAATAGTTCATAAACTTTGCTACAAAAACTATCCAATTTTAAGCAAGACTTGGATGGTTAGTGACCTTTGAAAAGTAATCAATGATTGATGACCTTTTTTCTTTTTTTAACAAGCGACAGATTATTTTAAAGTGATTTGAGAATCAAAAGGACAGAACTAAAGAGCTATGACAATGACATGAATGTCAATCATGCTACAAAAGATTAGCGAATGGTTATTGGTTTTTGTGGATTAGCTTGCTCCTTTTGATGGAGTAAAATTATGATATTGTGATTTAAGAAAAATCCTCAGCGACCTGTCGCACTGAAGATGGGAGAAAAGTTTGCCCGAAACGCGTCTGTCCGTAATATTTTATTGGTGCACAGTGACTGTTTTTACTTTTTATTTCTATTAAAATCGTGTGCAGTACTCCTTTTCCTTGATTTTGACCTGTAGTGAGATTCAAATCTGCCAGATCATGCTACTGTCACGCGCTCTTTAAAACCAACCACCTTTGCCACCTTTGACCATCATTTGCAGGAGCTTGAGTCAATTTTTCGAAAATGTTCTAAGGATGCGTTGAAGATCAAATTCTAAGGAACATTTTGATGCAATTCTGAGTTTTCTACGTTCAATTATGCTGGTCGAAAGTATTCGCAAGAAATTGCGAGTATGAAGGTGTTGGTCGAATTCGTACGGAGCCTTCAAACTCGCAATTTCTTGCGAATACTTTCGACCCAAAAAATTGGTCATAGAAAACTCGGAATAGCATCAAAATGTTCCTTAGGATTTGACCTTTAAGACATCGTTCAGAAATTTTCAAAAACTTGACTCCAGCTCCCAAAAATGACGGTCAAAGGAGGCAAACCTTTGATTTCAGAGAGCACACGACAGCAGCGCAATCTAGCAGATTTGAATCTAACGACAGGTTGCTGAGGATTCATCTTAATGGCTGTGAGAAGAAATGAACTTACAGATGTATCTGCTACCGGAGGTAAATGGTGACGAAAATCTGAAATTGAGCTAAGTAAAAAGGGTATGCGTTCTTCCAACACATCAACTAAGGCCTCTTGAGCCAGTTGACGAAAACTGAGGATCACACCAACAATTGTCATCCTTTGTAAAACACAAACAACATCTGAAATTCAAAAATTACATTTTTTTAATTATTGGAGCTAAATCAAAAATAGTACCAACTGCTGATTTTGATGATGATCAGAAAAAGGGCAGGATGGGAAATTCTCTTTCTAATCCTTTTAGGATTGAAAAACTAAGAGGTCCCTAGTTTTTTTGATGGTTTTACTTATGTTTATAAAAGGAAACCCTTCCAGCTCTTCCCGATGGATACAATTTCAACACGGCAGAAAAATACATAACGCAGGTATCTGAATGATTTTGGCACAGAATTCTCTAATCATATCTAATTAATTTTGAAACATTCTTTATGGCGGGTATGTTCGGGTCCGCCAGGTTGGGAATTGAGTATTTCCGGTAATCTTCAGCAACTGGCCAGGTTGTGATTGGTTGTGCATCAACTCTGATTGTAAATATAACCTGAAAAGCATGTCCGCCATCTTGAGAAGTGAACAAACACGGTTGCCAGTTTGTGCTAGTAAATTTCAAATCTTGTTTCCATTGGCTCTTAGGAAAGTTCCCGTTCTGATTGCAGTATTCTGTGATTTTAAGGTAAAGCACAATGATAGAATGGGGTAAAATTAAAAAACTAAACACTCACGCTGCAATTTTTTGAATTGTTCCTTCATAATTTCCGGTTTATCAAAATTAGTCCGTAGTGAAAGCAGGACTTCTTTGTTATTTGCAACTAATTGCTGTGACAAAAAATCAAGAACAAAAATTTAAAAACAAGATCAAAGAAATAAAAAAGAAAAACAAAATAAAGTAAAAAATTGTCTTCGTGGAGGGAAGACTTACGATTTACTCAAAGAACCCTTTAAGAGAGCACAAAATGATTCCAAAGTGAAGCGAGTTGCCTGACAACACATTTTGTTCATTCAAACCCAAAAAAAAGGTCAAATTCAATAGTCATTGCCGATCCTTAGACAGTTTGATATTTTCCATGGGTTCAATTGGAACTAATGCAATGTTGCAAGATTACACCCTTTGCCGATGATTGCTTTGTTGGTTTATTGATTCAACAACATCACCAGTAAAGTATCTATTACAAAAAGATAGAGGAAGGCATGTTTTTAATAATTTTGCTGCTACATCACCCTGACTAAGGGAGGGCTTTCTACCCTACTAATTTTGCTCCATAAATATATTGATTATTCATTTATTTATTCATCTATTTACTTATTTATTTATCTATTTATTTATTTATTTATTTATTTATTTATTTATTTATTTATTTATTAATTATTCATTCATTAAGGAGACAGATGGGACTAAAATTTTAGGCACATAAAAATACTCGTTTCAGACCGAATCACTTGGTTAGAGACACCACCACATCTAGCGTCCCTCTGTTTAATCCACTTTGCAGCCTTCTCATTATACATACATACGACTGATATGCCTTGTTTTTATGTGAAGACAAAGAACATGATAATACCAACAAACAAAAAACCAATCAAGAAAAGGCTGACCTTCATTTCCTGCACTTGACTTGCAATATGCCACATGAGTGTTTCATTGAGCATTTTCATACCAAATGGTCCTATTAATTCAGCTAGAGCTCTGAGCTCATTAATATCCGAAAATTCTTCCGCGTTGAATGGAATGGCACCTTCTGCTGTCAGACTGACAAATGAGCGTTGGTTCAGCGAGAAACAAATATTGCCTGCACTGACTCGTCGGAGAAGCACCTCAGAATACCTGAAATATAAATTAATATCTATAAACAGCACAGAAAAATACATTAAAGAATTCTGCTGAATCATCTATAAGACTCCTGTGTTATAAAAAGGGCGGAAGTCAATAACACAGAGGTCTGACCACCAAATCCCTAGAAGCAGGGCTAGGTCTAGGGCTTTAAACTTCACGATGAAAGAGCACCATGTTAGCCATTTAAAGTGGTCTAGTTAGTTCACTGAAACTGTTAATTATTAGATATTGACGACTTGAGAGTATAGAATTGAGTTCATGAACCTATCATAGATTGAAAATAAAAATTGCAATAAATTGTTTTCAATTCTAAATATTTTTCAGCTCTGTGACTGAGGCAGTAATGAAAATACTAATGAAAATTATGTATTTTTTCCATTTTCCTACCACTGGGTGTATAAGGCTGCTACAGTTTTTTCTCCGTGGCTATCCGTTGCTTGAGTTTGATGAAGTAAAACATTAGTGAATACTCCCACCATGTCAATGTGAACTGAAAAAAATCATTGAGAGTAAATTTAATAGATTCAAGAAAGAAAAGAAACACAAAAACAAATAATTGAATAATTTGTAAAATCATTAGCTTGAGTGTCCACATTAGCTTCAGACAAGGACAGTTCAAAGAGGATTCTAAACAAATCAAATGACGTATCAAAATTCCAAGTGAAAATTTTCCTTTACTTCTTGAAGTAGAAAAACAATGTAAGATTGAATTCCTGTGAATTTACAAAGAATGTGTCAGTCAGTAAATAAATTATGATTCTTATGTCTTTACGAAAAATTATTCCCTGCCTGAATGCAATTTCTATTACATTATCTTCGATGCACAGTTTCTGACACGCAGACATTTTTGCAATTAAAACAACTTAATAAATAACAATCAATAATGGAATCAATAATAAATCAATAAATTATAATACCATAATTTTCAACGGTCTGCAGGACACTCATGTATGATCGAACACTGGCAAGAAGTTCGGATGGTTTCGCAATTTCACTCGTGTCTGGATTGAACATAACCATTCCAACAAGTGCCCTTGAAAAACGATTTTCTAAATGCTGGTACAGATACTCTCTTGGTGCAAAAGTAAACTCCCAGACATTTACCGTGGAGCAATAATTGATGGCATAGCATAGTTCTGTTAGTGCCATGTGCAGCTTATCCATTCTGAAATTTAATTTTCAAAACATGAGTCATTACAGGTTAGAGAAAAGCAAGGAAAATGTAAGAATTGACACTTAACTTGAGTCCTTGCTAGTCACAGTCTCACACCTCACTCTGAAAATAACCATAATTTAGTGACTGGAATCAGCAGTTGAGGACTTCGCCAATAGAAGGATGCAGCTCAATCTTCATAGCTTTGAGACAAATTTGATTGAAATGTTTGAAGTGTTCCAAAGATACTTCCGCGGAAGCTATACAGTATGTTTCAGAAGTCCTGGCCACCCCCCTTTATCTCGAGAACAGTGCGGAATTTTTGAATTATGTTAAACTTGGCCAAAGACTCGAAATTTTGACCAAATTAGCGTCATGGTTATATTTTCTTCTGAATATTGCTTGCTTTTTAGAGTATTTTAGACTGTTGACACCATTGACAGCTTATCAATTGGATTTTTTAAAAAGTACAAAGGCTTGCAAAGTTTAGGTTTAAATCAATTTGACAAGTGAGGTGCCGTTCAGTCACAGTAATAAACCATCATAGAAAACACAAAGGCAACAGTAATGTAGCCGGGGGGAGGGGGGGGGGGGTCCAGGGGGTCTGGACCCCGCCCTTGACACCAAAATTTGTCCTAAAAAAGGTCATTTTATGCGTTTTCAGACAAATTTGACCAAATTAGTATCTTTGGACCCCCCCCCTCTTGACAAATTTCGGACCCCGGACTCCCCCCTCGAAAAATTCCTGGCTACACCAGGCAATACCAAATGAACTTTCAACATCCTTAAAATAATGTAAACAAATGGTAAAGACAGCAAAGAGTGCAACAATAAGAAACAACAACAAACAAATAAGCAAATAATAACAAGAGAGAAAGCTTGTAACAGTAAGAAATTAACTCAAAAACTACTTACATAGTTAATTCTTCCCTTGTTTTCCTGTAACTTTCAACTCCTGGCTTAGCAAATTCACTAACTCCTTTCTTATTTTTATCTTTCTTTTTCCTGTTGACAGCTTGAGAGATGAGAATGGCACAATGTTTTGGAAGCAGCTGTGAAATATCAAAGATGAGAAATATGAATAAAAGAAGCATTGAACAAGCAAAGGTGATCAAAATAGTTTACACTATTTTGATCTATAGATAGGATAGACTTTCTAACTAGGTGGATTTTTCAACTTTCCTGCGAAATGATAATCAAATGGCAAATATTTTTAATCAAAAACTAATGAGACATAGTAAAATTGGCAAAAGTAATATTTTATTTATTTATTTATTTATTTATTTTCAAAAATTAGTACATCGGAACAAGTTAACTTGTGTTATCGTACAAGTCAATACATTAGTAATAATAAAGACACAAAACAATAGTGATAACTTATTAACTCGTAAACTCATCTATACACTATAGATGACTCTATAGGCTTTGATCAGAAGAAAAGCCCTGAGCTTGGCCAAAAATGCAGGATAGCTGTCTTCCCTTTTTATCTCCTCCGGAAGTTTGTTATAGAGTCTCGCAACTCTAGTGTTTAAACGTGAGATTTTTGGAGCATTGACTAGAATATTTTAGCAAAATTTGTTGAGAAAAAAATGCTTGATATTAAGAAAAACTGGTCGCTTTCAAAAAGTCTGCACTCCAATTAAGATGATTCTTGGGGTCAATTAGTTTGAACCGTGGACACCACATTGCGCTGCTCAAAAAGTCAACAGTTTCCAGCTCAAACTGACGAATTTACGCTAAAAGCACAAATTTGAGGAACGTCAGCACCTGCGAGCATACTTCAGGAAGATGCCCTAAAAGTTTCAAGCTGAAACACTCAAGAATAAAGGCGGAAATTATGAAATACAAAAATTCCCATTAGACTCAATGAGTGCAAGTGAGGCAGATAGACATACAGTGAAAACCGCTTGTCTCGGACACCGCGTTAGCCGGAAAACCGCCTATCTCGTATTTTTCGGATGGTCCCGTTTTTTCGTCCATAAGAACAATATTTTTTTTTTTTTTTTTTAAACAAGTTTATTAACACGACTATACAACATGAGTACAATAATTGTTTTTTTCTTATGATAAATAGTATAAAATAATTACAGTATGATTTTTTTGTAAATATTTATGGATATAGTAAAATTTTCTTTAGTTTTATGTTTTATGTCATAAGAACAATAGAAAAAAATCCCGCGTTAGCCGGAAACCGCGTTCCTCGGAAAACCACTTATCTTGGAAATTTCTCCGGTCCCAACGCCCAAAAATCCCGTATGTCTCGGATTTTTACGGAAACTTTTTTCTTTTTCTCCCTCCATTTTACCTCACGAACGTGTTTCGCTTGTCTCGTTCCGTTTTTTCAATAATGTCTTTGGTTTTTTCATCATGAATCAGCTGAATCAGCTTCATCGGCGGGGAAGAGTGCCACCCCTCTGTCGCGAAGTCGCACGAAAGTTTCGTCAGGGCTCATTTCACACATCGCTTTGATCGTCTATCAGAGATTAAGATCTTACAGGTTGCGAGAGTGCGCAGGGTAGTTGTTGCTGGTCGACGAGATAAGCGCGATTCCCAGACCAACAGTCTGCAGCGGCAGACGCGTGCATACCCTCAGACAGTGCAATTCGTGGCGTAGCGATAGCGATGCGGTGGCGCCTACTCGTTGCGTCGGATCGCAGGGACTAAATAATGCTGCAGTTTGACATAATGGGCTGCCGAGCTGGCTGGTGAGCATTTACGGGGGATTCAACCCCACACAAGTATTTACTCTCACTCATACTCACTGTCCAACGTCTTTTGTTGGGGGGGGGGGGCATCAAGCCGTAACATTTATTTGGTCCCAGATCTTCAGATCATTCAACAAGCATGCCGACAAATAGTTACTGCCCTTCATCGTAATGAACCGTGTGTGTCTCGCACTTATTTCGCGGATGTTTGTGTGTAACACGGCTTTGGCAAAATCTAAGTTTCAATAAAATTCCAGTGGCACCATTTCACCGATTTTCGGGGAAAGGGGCACAGGGATGACTTTTTTTTTTCATTGAGAGGGGGGGGGGGGTAGAAGCCGTCCTCTACCCCCAATGGCACCGCTTTTAAACTTGGTGATAAGATAAGCCGTTTCTGATACCTAACGAAAAATACAGGGTGTTTCACATAACCTGCTCACTATGGTTTTCTTGAACACATGACGATAAAAAAATCGAGAAAAATCGGTTTTATACTAATTTGGACCTGAAGTTTCATTTAAAAATACTGTCACAACCCAAAATTTGGTTTTTGGGGGGTTTTCAGGGGGGGCACCCCCCGAATCTCGAAAATTTCAAATGGCAACCCCCATCTTGTGATACCTCCTTTGAAAGGGCGTAAAATTCTAAGCATTTTGGCTTAAACCGGAAGTCAATATCTTTTTCCGTGTTCGAGATATCGAAGGTCGAAGTTCGATTTTGGACCAATTTTCGAAAATTCGTAACTCCTACGAAAAGAGTCGTAAAACAAAAAACTGCACATGCAAAATACTCTACTTGATGAGTACTTTCAAGAAAAAAATACGAATTTAGAATCAAACAAATTGTAAGCCAACTTTTAGGCACCTTAAAAATTTTGGCGGGAAAACCCCGATACATCAAAATTTTCAAATGGCAACCCCTATCATTGAACGTCTCATGCAAAAAGGCGTAAAAAGTCGTGCATTTTGGCGCAATCAAAAGTTCAATATCGTTTTTCTTATTCGACATATCGAAAATCGAAGTTCGATTAGGACTGTTTTTCGACCCTGTAAAAAATGAATCCTATCGTGTGATACATCATTCGAAAGCGCCTAAAAAATCAAGAATTCTAGCGCAAACCGGAAGTCAATACCTTTTTTTGCGGTCGAGATATCGCAAGTCAAAATTTAGTCTCCGCTTAGGGCCCACCTTAAATTTTGACTTGCGATATCTCGACCGCAAAAAAAGGTATTGACTTCCGGTTTGCGCTAGAATTCTTGATTTTTTAGGCGCTTTCGAATGATGTATCACACGATAGGATTCATTTTTTACAGGGTCGAAAAACAGTCCTAATCGAACTTCGATTTTCGATATGTCGAATAAGAAAAACGATATTGAACTTTTGATTGCGCCAAAATGCACGACTTTTTACGCCTTTTTGCATGAGACGTTCAATGATAGGGGTTGCCATTTGAAAATTTTGATGTATCGGGGTTTTCCCGCCAAAATTTTTAAGGTGCCTAAAAGTTGGCTTACAATTTGTTTGATTCTAAATTCGTATTTTTTTCTTGAAAGTACTCATCAAGTAGAGTATTTGCATGTGCAGTTTTTTGTTTTACGACTCTTTTCGTAGGAGTTACGAATTTTCGAAAATTGGTCCAAAATCGAACTTCGACCTTCGATATCTCGAACACGAAAAAAGATATTGACTTCCGGTTTAAGCCAAAATGCTTAGAATTTTACGCCCTTTCAAAGGAGGTATCACAAGATGGGGGTTGCCATTTGAAATTTTCGAGATTCGGGGGGGGCCCCCCCCGAAAACCCCTCAAAAACCAAATTTTGGGTTGTGACAGTATTTTTAAATGAAACTTCAGGTCCGAATTAGTATAAAACCGATTTTTCTCGATTTTTTATCGTCATGTGTTCAAGAAAACCATAGTGAGCAGGTTATGTGAAACACCCTGTATACATGAATAGAGGGCGAAACACTTTTAGCAAGATAACTCTGATATGATGTCTCTGTTTTCGAAAAATGAAAAGAAACAAAATTATTGATAATTAAATAGAATGAATTTGAAAAAAGTTTCAGTAACAGTAAAAAAGAGTAAAACAAGTGAGGAGTGAGATGTGATAGATGAGCGAGGTTCCGATCAGGAGTAAAAGCTAAAGAGTACCAATAAGAGAAATAAGAGTAAAATAAAAATTACTTCTATCTGAGCTTATTCTGTCTTCAACATTTTTCAACACTGAAAAAATAACTTTCTATAATTCCATTAATGTATTGGTTCATTCGTTCATATGCCACATTTAACCCTTTTCCAGTCGGAATTTTTTTCTGACGCAAGAACTCGTTCCTCGGAACTCCGCCAGAAAGTGCCATATGATAGGAAAGTTGAATCAGGCCTAACAAAACAACTTCAGAGCAAGAATTAAAATGTCGGGTGGGACCTGCTACCCGACCGGAACGGGAAAATTGTAATGTCAGGTGACACCCGACATACAACCGGAAAGGGTTAAATTAATGCAGTCTTTTCTTAACTTTGAAAACTTTCAACAAACACAATTCTACACAAGCTTTTATACGTTTAAAAAGTATTGAACAAAATCATGCAATTTCACTTAAAAATATATTACATTCGGTTAAAAGGTAAAAATTTGACAACGATCTCCTTGGGAAATTCGTCAAGCTTGTAGAAATAATTGAGGCTTAGATATTAATTAAAGATTAAGAGTATTTTAACTGCATACATCCTCTTCTAGAAGAGACTTGTTAAAGTTTTACCTTTGCCTAAAAAATAAACAAGTTGCAGCGACAATGCGTATGTGTCGTAACAGGACCGAGCAACATGCGAGATTACAATTACTCACCTCAAAGATTGCGCTCCAGCTTTTTTTTCAAAAATCACTGTCGCAGCACTTAAATTGCATCATAATTGATCGGATATGGATGAAACTGATCAGGTTTCACTCTGTCTAATTTTTATGTTTCAAAAAAATATTGTGATGGGAAAACACTTTTTTTACATTTCCTTCGCAACTGGTGAAACGGTAATTTATTGAATTGCTCATTTAAGAAGCGCTTTTGAAAAAAATTTCAAGAAATGTATTATGTAGCCTTTGAAAAGTAAGCAAACCTTCATCCTTACAAGTTCTTTTCATGAACTCCCAACTCAAAAAAGGCATTTTCTTTTTTACACACGCTAAGTTTTTTGGCAACTTCGACCCTCCATAACTTGAAAAATATGCGTTTTTGGACAATGGCTGATGAAACTTGTTTGTCTATCAAGATGTCTTCTACCACTTCCTAAAGCATTAAAGGTTTAACAGTAGATTGATGTTTAATTTTTATTAAGATTATTAATCAAGCTGGAGAAAAAAAAAACAGCACTTACTTCTTCCGGACAAAGTTCATGGGTGCAACTTTGAAAATGATTGCAAATGAGAGGAAAAGCAATGATATAACGGTTTTGAGCAGGAAATTCTAAACACATATGGAATTGGTCTTCGAAAATTTTACTATAAAAGCTAGGAATAAACAAACAAAAAAGACGAAATCAACACTCCTTGAAAATGCAAACAATTATTGTTTTAATAAGTTTATAAAACCTTGAGATAATGTAGTTTCTGATTGATCATTAGCACATCCAAAAGAAAGGGAGGAGGAACATCAGAACTTCACTTTTTTATTAAAAAGAGGCAAAATCCCTCCCCTTCTCCCTAAGATATTCAGGTACCTATAAATTAAACCTGATAGGCCTCTTTTGTTCTGATCCATGCCAGTAAGTACCTAAGGACTACGAAAGAGGAACTCTTGGATCTAAGACATTCACAAGAATTAATAGTGCCCTACTCCCATATCACCAATAAAGTGGGATGGCATTAATAATTAGCATGATTATTTTATTTATTTATTTATTTATTTATTTGTTTATTTATTTTTGTTTAATACATAAGCCACCATGGAGGTAGCTTTGGTACAAGTCAGAAATAGTTTACGATACAAAAAAAGAAAACATAATCAGTAACATAACAGGATTAGATAAACTAAATAGGATCATCATAAAAATCTTTTAGTGAGTAGTATGCTTTCTCTGCAAGCTTATGTTTAACAAAATTCAGAAAGCTAAGAACAGAGCTGCTCCTGAAAAGATCTTTTGTGGTTGATTTAAAGCTGTTAAAGAAGGAGATAGCTCTTGAATAATTACCATTTGATTCCTTTGAAGAATTCATGAAATTATGTCTAGTGTTATGCTCATGTACAGGTTTCATGTTAACATCGCTTAAAATATTGTTTTTAATGCCGTATTTTTTTCTTGAAAGTACTCATCAAGTAGAGTATTTGCATGTGCAGTTTTTTTTTTACGACTCTTTTCGTAGGAGTTACGAATTTTCGAAAATTGGTCCAAAATCGAACTTCGACCTTCGATATCTCGAACACGAAAAAAGATATTGACTTCCGGTTTAAGCCAAAATGCTTAGAATTTTACGCCCTTTCAAAGGAGGTATCACAAGATGGGGGTTGCCATTTGAAATTTTCGAGATTCGGGGGGTGCCCCCCCTGAAAACCCCTCAAAAACCAAATTTTGGGTTGTGACAGTATTTTTAAATGAAACTTCAGGTCCGAATTAGTATAAAACCGATTTTTCTCGATTTTTTTATCGTCATGTGTTCAAGAAAACCATAGTGAGCAGGTTATGTGAAACACCCTGTATACATGAATAGAGGGCGAAACACTTTTAGCAAGATAACACGAAAATCGACCACAATTATCACGATTTAAGACATCACGAACAAAAAACCGTTTTTCTCGGAAAACCGCTTATCTCGGATTTTTCGGCCGGTCCCGAGCCGATCCGCGGTTTTCATTGTACTATCACTCGCACTCACTCTCACTCACAAAGCTTCCGGCAAAATGAAATTCATAATTTACGGCTTTAGTTCCAGACCAATTTTGCTTGTTTTGGGCTCAAAAAATCCATTAAGAAATTTCACAGGTGCTGATGATATAGGATTTTGCGTTTTTTCTTTGGTTTCAACTTAAAATGCCAAAAACACAACTTTCCCCAAAAGCGACTAGAGGCACTATCCTTTGTAAAAACTGGAAAAGTTTTGCTTGCAATCACCTTAACTACAAAAATAAACGAGACTAACCTTATCACTCATTAAACACTGTTCATCACATATTTCAGTAATAATATTTTTGGCTTCTTTAGCCATTTCATCCAGAAACATGTTTACAACAGCAAGGCTCCTTTCTCTGATATGATGTCTCTGTTTACGAAAAATGAAAAGAAACAAAATTATTGATAATTAAATAGAATGAATTTGAAAAAAGTTTCAGTAACAGTAAAAAAGAGTAAAACAAGTGAGGAGTGAGATGTGATAGATGAGCGAGGTTCCGATCAGGAGTAAAAGCTAAAGAGTACCAATAAGAGAAATAAGAGTAAAATAAAAATTACTTCTATCTGAGCTTATTCTGTCTTCAACATTTTTCAACACTGAAAAAATAACTTTCTATAATTCCATTAATGTATTGGTTCATTGGTTCATATGCCACATTTAACCCTTTCCAGTCGGAATTTTTTTCTGACACAAGAACTCGTTCCTCGGAACTCCGCCAGAAAGTGCCATATGATAGGAAAGTTGAATCAGGTCTAACAAAAAAACTTCAGAGCAAGAATTAAAACGTCGGGTGGGACCTGCCACCCGACCGGAACGGGAAAATTGTAATGTCAGGTGACACCCGACATACAACCGGAAAGGGTTAAATTAATGCAGTCTTTTCTTAACTTTGAAAACTTTCAACAAACACAATTCTACACAAGCTTTTATACGTTTAAAAAGTATTGAACAAAATCATGCAATTTCACTTAAAAATATATTACATTCGGTTAAAAGGTAAAAATTTGACAACTATCTCCTTGGGAAATTCGTCAAGCTTGTAGAAATAATTGAGGCTTAGATATTAATTAAAGATTAAGAGAATTTTAACTGCATACATCCTCTTCTAGAAGAGACTTGTTACAGTTTTACCTTTGCCTAAAAAATAAACAAGTTGCAGCGACAATGTGTATGTGTCGTAACAGGACCGAGCAACATGCGAGATTACAATTACTCACCTCAAAGATTGCGCTCCAGCTTTTTTTTCAAAAATCACTGTCGCAGCACTTAAATTGCATCACAATTGATCGGATATGGATGAAACTGATCAGGTTTCACTCTGTCTAATTTTTATGTTTCAAAAAAATATTGTGACGGGAAAACACTTTTTTTACATTTCCTTCGCAACTGGTGAAACGGTAATTTATTGAATTGCTCATTTAAGAAGCGCTTTTGAAAAAAATTTCAAGAAATGTATTATGTAGCCTTTGAAAAGTAAGCAAACCTTCATCCTTACAAGTTCTTTTCATGAACTCCCAACTCAAAAAAGGCATTTTCTTTTTTACACACGATAAGTTTTTTGGCAACTTCGACCCTCCATAACTTGAAAAATATGCGTTTTTGGACGATGGCTGATGAAACTTGTTTGTCTATCAAGATGTCCTCTACCACTTCCTAAAGCATTAAAGGTTTAACAGTAGATTGAGGTTTAATTTTTATTAAGATTATTAATCAAGCTGGAGAAAAAAAAAACAGCACTTACTTCTTCCGGACAAAGTTCATGGGTGCAACTTTGAAAATGATTGCAAATGAGAGGAAAAGCGATGATATAACGGTTTTGAGCAGGAAATTCTAAACACATATGGAATTGGTCTTCGAAAATTTTACTATAAAAGCTAGGAATAAACAAACAAAAAAGACGAAATCAACACTCCTTGAAAATGCAAACAATTATTGTTTTAATAAGTTTATAAAACCTTGAGATAATGTAGTTTCTGATTGATCATTAGCACATCCAAAAGAAAGGGAGGAGGAACATCAGAACTTCACTTTTTTATTAAAAAGAGGCAAAATCCCTCCCCTTCTCCCCAAGATATTCAGGTACCTATAAATTAAACCTGATAGACCTCTTTTGTTCTGATCCATGCCAGTAAGTACCTAAGGACTACGAAAGAGGAACTCTTTGGATCTAAGACATTCACAAGAATTAATAAAGCCCTACTCCCATATCACCAATAAAGTGGGATGGCATTAATAATTAGCATGATTATTTATGTTAGGGAAGATCATTGCTTTATAGTAAGGAATACCAACAAGAGCTAAATTACCTCAGATGATAGCCTTTACAAAAATGATGAATTGAATATAAACAAAACAAATCAATTTGAATTAGTTTACAGCAACTTCTTTCCCCTTAGTAGAAGAGCAAGAAATGCCAAACTCGATTCTAGTCCCAAAAAATTGATGTCAATTGGAATAAATCTAATGGAGCTCTTGTAAACTTTTGCTGTGAGCAAATGAATGGTCCAATCTAAAGTAAAAACCAGCAAAAATCACGAAAATCACACTAAGTAAGTCTAAAATTCGGTAATAAACTCACAAAACTGCTATATCGGCAAGATCGTAATGATGGTTCAACGCAGGTATCACAGGAGATTCCTGTCTATTAAGGCACTTTCTCTACAGAAACACAGAGATAAGTCTCAATTTAAATAGGAATCTTCCATGATACTTGCGTCTCTCCGCCATTAAGCCAGAATTTGAGAGTGAATTTACTCATTATTTATTGTACTTACTCATCATCATTTTTACAGGTTTTTAGGCAAGAATCAACTTCTCAATCCCCTACAGCAAAAGTTTGCAGGAGTCTTATTAGTGAGATTAATGATTTCTTACCAGAATATAGAGAGATCTGAAGTTTCAACCATGATTTCATCAAGGTAATCAACCATTTTGGTATGAAAATTGACTGTATCTAGTAAGCAGGCTAAATCTCTGCTTTCGGGTAGTGACAAAGGCGCTTTAGCAACACTCGTATATGCTTGTAGTCGGAACCAATCCAATCGCAATGGGCGTAGATCAAACAAGTCATTGTCCTCAACTGGGTTACAAAAAAAAAAAACCAGAAATAAATTAGTAGCAGTAGTAGTTAAGTCCAGACGCCCAACTAAAAGAGTTCATTGCGCTGATGCTTCAGAGCAAACGACTGGACTGGACGAAAGAAAAAAACCAAAATAAGTTTATTAATTAAGACTCGTTTTTTTTTCCCATCTGCTGCCCAGCGATCCAGCGGCTGACATCCAGCAAACCGTTTCTTTTCTCTCTGCTGGATTCCATTCGCTACCAGCGGTCCCAGAAGTCTCCTGAGGCCGCTAAGTGTCCGCTGGATAGGCCTTCTTTGTTTATATCTATGTTTACAAATGGGCGAAGCCGAACCTCTTCAAGCTAAATTGTACAAGTTGACGGAAACACTTCGCTGGACCGATGGACGGATGGATCCCAGCAGTCTCAGCTAAATTCTCCCTAGATCAATGCAGTAGATGGGGGAAAAAACGCATCTTCAGTTTGTTTCCAAACAAGATTTTTCCACCATCAGAGGACCAATCATTTACTTTTTTTTTAAAGTAATCGTTAAGACTGTCTACAAAAGATGCTATGGGTCCAGCATTGTAAGACTTGGCTGTTACTAAGGTAACCATTGTTAAATTTCCGATGAGCTGCTACCCATGAGCACCCTTTAACTAATGGGAAAGGGTCATTCCAATGTAAATGTCTCGACTTCATTATGTAAGAACTACATTTCTCAAACTAACACTAAATTTGCTTAATTTTTTCAGCGATAGGAAGGGTAAAATTCTATTCATTTCTTACCCACATCATCCCTGAAAATATGAAAATTCAAAATTTCAATGGGAAAAATGTTTTTTTTTTTAAATTTTAGAGGGTTAGACGGAGACAGATGTGATAGAGTAATCCAAAACTTAATGATGGTCACTATGACAACAGCCAAGTTTTACAATTCTCAACAAATAGTACCGCTCATCAGAGTTGGGCAAAAAATTATTCGGAAATTATTTGGTGAGTCAGGCAACGCCCAGTCAATCGAATTAATCAACGAATAATTCTACAATTGACCTATACCTTCCGTGGGTTTTCCTTTCCTCAGCTCAGGTAGAAAACCCAGTATTCAGTGTTGCCGGAGTCATTTCATTATCTCTCATTAGTTGGTTGCCCAACTCTGCCGCTCACAGACGGTCTTAACTATCAGTTAAATGAAAATGACCCGCGGGCTTGATGGTTTTGTGAAAAACTGGATTGCTGTGTTGCAGTCTCCCATATTTTATCGGAGCAAGGGTTTTTAACCTTATTATTTGAAGCACCCCTATGACTGACCAGTTAAATTTCTACACTCCCCCCTCCCTAAGTATCATTTCTTATGCCTTCCTTCATAAATGAGGTAAACATTTTCCCTTTTTACAATCCATAAAATGTTCTTGATTGAGTTAAACATCATACCTATCAGATGAATAAATAGCATAGTTTTTATTCAAGATTTTCATTACAATTTTGTTCATGACAAGAGAAAATATTTTTTTCTAATCTTTCAATTTTTTGCCTTCAATTTTAGAGTGCCTTTGCATACCCCCAAGAGGCTTTCTGTGTACTCCCACTGGGTACTGGAGAATTGAAAAAACTTCAGAGATGGAAAAAGCATTTAAGTGATAGTTGTATCCAAGATTCTGGTCAAAATATTTTTAACAAACCTTGTTTAACCGACAGACTGGCAATGGTATTACAGATGGAGGATAGAATTATACTCTCATCTTCTGGGCAGACTGTGAGATTTGGCATCATCTGATTCAAAGCAATTGCATCAAATCCGGCTAGATATTGCACATAGTATCGTTGGATAACTTGACTGTACTTGCGAACCAGAACTGGGGAGAGAGGAAGGCAAATAGTGATGAATGAATTATGATGAAAGTGACTATTATTCCGGAGCTATAGGTATTGCAAAATTCTGAACAATATTATGTTTCGTCAACCTGATCTACCTTGAAAATACCAGAGAGTTTGTTTTGAAAAAACTTAGATGAGATAGTTTGAAATTCAAGGTTTTTTTTTAACCTTTGGAACAGAAAAACGTTGAAGTAAAAACTTGTTTCAATGCTTTAGAGAGTCATTCCAGGTTAACTGTCCCACCCGTCACATTTGAAAATTATTTTTTTTTATTCTCAAACGTTGATTTTTGCATGTTTAAGCAATGGAAAGAGTAAGATGTCGGACAAATATTCCTCTTTTCTTTGCCAAAAAGTTGAAACTTTCAAGTTTTGAAACGAAAAAAAAAAGTTCTAAAATGTGACGAGTGGGACACTTAACATGGAATGACCCTAAAAGCTTTCATGAAGCATCTGATTCTTTACCAATTTCTAGATCATTGAAATCAGACAACCACATTTTTTAATAACTTCAAAAAAATTACTCTACACAACTGGGGACTCGAACCAGAACTGGAACTGGAACCGCAGAAACGAAGTAATTGAGACAAGCCAAAGTTCATCTTACCAAGGAACCAGACTCTGTGGTTGGCTTCGGAGAACCGAAATGGTGTTTCTGCTACAATTAACTAAGCTTTTCTACTTTTCTGTCCTATTATCAATGTTACACAGATCAGTAACAATAATGTGTGCTGTTTTTTTTTTAAACTTTGCGTTCTTTGAAAATGGAAGGCCAAAAAAAAAATTATCAAAGACAATTTTATGAGTACAACAGGGAAGGAGATATGTCAATATGTATTTTATGTAAAATAAAAATTCTTCTAATTCTAAAGACCTAGCTTCACTCTTAAAAGATTTTGGTTCAAAGTGCCTTGATTAGAAAATTGGCTGCTTGGATTCTTCGGAAGCTTCAACGCATAAGTTCTCACTGCAGAAAAAAATTATATTGACTCATTTTTGCAATAATTGCAAATTCTGTCAACTCGTTTTTGCGATAATTGCAAACTCTAAGGTCTGTGCACTCCAGCCCACAAAGTATAAATAGTGGCCAACGAAACACAAACTGGCAAGCAGCTCCATTGACAATAAGTTACAATGATACATATCGCCATCAATTTCCTAGAGACATTCTTAAAAAGCTTTTGTTGAGACTTTAAACGAAAATAAAGTATATTAACCTCTCAACTCTTCCATGTGAAAAAGGAGTTCAGGTAGTTGGCGATCGACTAAGTCTTCTGCAGATTTTCCTTTCCCTTTTTGGGGGGCAGGATTATCATTGTGCCTGAGCAACCAGTGTACTTCATCCCTCGCATAGCAAAGGCCAATAAATATCAACAAACACTGAAAAATAGAAGAGAAAAACATCACAGTTTGAGACAATAAATTAATTCAGCTGGAAAAAGGGCATCAAATGCTATTCTTTGTCGTTTGAAAGAAGTCTTCAACTCTTGTAATAATTGAGATTGTAAAGTTCATTCCATGAGATACAAAATGCAGTTATCAGTAACAGCATTGTCAAATTTCAAAGATTTCACAGCACTTGCATGAGTGCAGTGTTACATGTATAATTCATACTTGCTGGCATTTAATTTTGGATTCTTTTTTTACTACATTGAAATCTTTGCACCAACTAAAAATTCACCCCCAGTAAGTTAGTTTGTGTCATCAATGACTTTCCAAAATAACCAACGTTTTGATGGGAGCCAAATGATACACTGAAACTCTGCTTAAGATGCTATATTAATATATTGATGAAACCAGAAACTAGCTTGGAAAAAATACCCAAAATCAACCAACCTTCGGCCCAAGAAGTCCAGGCTGGTCGGTGAAAATCAGACCAAGCTCTTTGAGACCAGTCCTGAGGAACTTGCGCCTTTCTCGATGCTTATATGACCTGCAATCATTTCAAACATTTTCCTCTGAGTCAACAGTTTCGAAGAAAAGCGTATCAATAAAATCGAAAACGTTATATATTTTGTAGATGATGACAAGTACTTTCAGAAAAAATGTCGTAAACATGGAAGACAAACTGATTATTATTGGAGCCAAGAAATATGGGCTAGGTTTCAGAAAAATAAAAAAAAACCATTAACGAAACAAAGGGCAAAACAGAGATATTGAATCTGACCCAAAAAATAAGTGCAAATACTTCCACTACAGAAGTGAGTTTGACTGAGCCTTGTACACTTACTCTCACACCAAAATCGTACTTGCCGATCAAATGGTGATTAGTGTCAGATCAAAGAAGAGATAAGACAGAGATTGCAGTGGGCTTGGAAGCAGATGTAGGTGTTGCACTTCTCATAAGAATTAAGCATAATAATTGAAGTTATGGCAGTTTAATGATTACTCCAGGAAAATTGGTCTCCTCATTTTCATTTGATGAAATAATTTTAGAAAACAACAAAATTGAGGTAATACAATTGATTATTTGTTTCTTACTTCTATTTTCATTCCACATATTTTTGCGCGAGTGTAAGAGCTCCAACAAAATAAATGGTTATTATCAATTTCTTTTTAGAGTGTTATTGACAAACAAACAAAATTAAATCCTTAACCTGTACATGTCAAAAATAGTTTGACAAAATAAAACAAAACTAGCACTTACGCTTTTTGAATAGCAACAGTGTAACAATCCTTAACCTCTGATACACGTTTTCCATAACCTTTGATTGAATCAAAGTACGACTGAATGTAAGAATGGATGAAAATCACTTCATCCCGGAATAACATGATGACCCAGCTAGATTCGAGAGCGCTTACCCACAACTTGCTCGGCTGATCTTGACCAAGAACTTGATGACACAGCATAAAACCAACTGAAAGAGAAAATACCAAATATTTTCCATTGAAATTAATCAAATATAGGTATAGGAAGCTGATAAAAAGACACCTCCTCCAACTTTTTCCTGATTGACCCCTTAATTTCCTAGCTTTGCCCCCAAGAATTATATAATAGCCGTATTTCGCTATGTTATCAGTGATGGCCGATGGCGATCGCATGATTATATTCCTCTGACCAATCACAAAAAAGCGCTAAAATTGAGTATCTTTACTCTCATGACCGTTTGGCACGCGACAAACAATCCATCATTGGCGATGGCTAAACGGTTGATGAGCACGAGAGGTCGTCAACGTTGATGGCCATCACCCACTCGTACAGCATTGCCACAATGTGAAATTAAATTAATAATTAAATTAAGCTCCACCCCTTCTAATGGTCATCGGAAAAGCAAAATACGAGCAATATCTGTCCATGGCCATCAAACCGCTTTTGATGACAAAGCAACTTACGGCTAATATTCATTGGCTAATTCTGTCATCTTGAATTCACCAGAGAAATAATAATTTGGTATATGGATACAAGATTGAATAGTATTCAATAGGGACATTGGTAAGCAATTGACAATTGTTTTTGTTTTTTGTAGTTTAGGAGAAGATTCAGGGAGTTTTGGGTAGACCTGTGCAATGAACCAAAACAACCATCGGTCAAAACAAAATTTCTCAAAAATAATGAATTTTTGAAGTTTTGATCAATTGAAATTTCAAATTTTTTTGAACTTTGATCCATCCAAACTTTAGTAACTTTCTCAAATTTTGATTCTGTGATCAAACTAGCAAAAAAAAAAAAAATGTGACATTTTTCAAATGATTGAAATTTTATAGTAATTTATCAATTGCATTTTTAAAACGTTTTGTTTCAACCGAAGGTACACTCAAAACGATCGAACACACAGGTCTAATTTTGGGAATTAGAAACAGACACTTAAAATCACAGCCGTAAAAGTTCGCAACATAGCTTTCACTTGACATTATGACCCATATTTAATTTATACTTTGATGTTACAGTAATAGTTGCAAGTTGTTTGTATCTGGAAGATACTTTCAACTCACATGCAGATGCCCTTAAAAGACACTTGATGATCATATATTTCTCAGTTTTTTTTCAGGAACTCAGACAGGCTAACACTGAAGATAAAATTTAACTTTAGAGGCATAGTAACAAAAATTACTGATTTCTGAAAGATATATTCAGTAGACAGATCAAGCACTCGGGTTTGAATTTTTAGGAAGCCTGTACACTCAACAGACAATCAGCACACGTTGACCTACTTTTGAGTCAAATACCTGACTTTACAATGGAACCGTTGGACAGGCTAGGAGTTAACAGTTAAATTTTTGCTAAAATAGACATTTTTAACAATTGGATAGTCAATTTTGTATCTTGATCAATGATTACTCGAGAAAACTAGTTAGGATGTATTATGTTTAACTTTAAGTATGACTTTCTTTAGCAAGGTTTCAGCTCCTTTCCTTCAAAAGGACATTACCCAAAATGGGCCTTTTTACCCCTGAGAGCGAAAAGTATAAAACTTTCAGGAATGATAGAGGAGTAAATCAGCGTTCCGAATCTGGCCTATTTTTTGATTTTGGACAAAGGGAAAGGGAGGGAGGGGGGTCCAAAGTTAGACACTTCAAACGCCCATAACTTTTGAAGGAATAAAGATATGATGATGAACTTTGTGCGAAAAGATAGATCTTTTAAAGACCTTTCGATTGATGTGTATGATATTTGCCTCATTGTAATTTTTAATCGATTTATCGAAGTTTTTTCAATTTTTTTTAAATCGGGTTTTCAGTTTTTTTAATTGTGGAAGTTTGGCAATGCACGAATCATCACAAATTGTTTCCAGGATAAAAGTAGACGCAATTTGCTAAAAAATGGTTTAAACCGCATGCTGGGGAAATGCTTTGAAGCGGAGTAATGAGAGTTCAAAGTTAGCGCTGTCGCGAAAAAGGCCGCCCCGAGGGGCGTACTGCAGGTGGTAGAAGTTGGCATTAACTGTTCTTCCCGTCCAAATGACTTGAAATTTGGTATTCAGGGGTATTTTTTAACGCTGAATTCAAATTTTGCATCAGTTTTTCAAAATTGAAAAATCCAAGATGGTTGCCGACTAATTTTTTCGGAAGTTTGGTCGGCAGCCATCTTGGATTTTTTAATTTTGAAAAACTGATGCAAAATTTGAATTCAGCGTTAAAAAATACCCCTGAATACCAAATTTCAAGTCATTTGGACGGGAAGAACAGTTAATGCCAACTTCTACCACCTGCAGTACGCCCCTCGGGGCGGCCTTTTTCGCGACAGCGCTAACTTTGAACTCTCATTACTCCGCTTCAAAGCATTTCCCCAGCATGCGGTTTAAACCATTTTTTAGCAAATTGCGTCTACTTTTATCCTGGAAACAATTTGTGATGATTCGTGCATTGCCAAACTTCCACAATTAAAAAAAACTGAAAACCCGATTTAAAAAAAATTGAAAAAACTTCGATAAATCGATTAAAAATTACAATGAGGCAAATATCATACACATCAATCGAAAGGTCTTTAAAAGATCTATCTTTTCGCACAAAGTGCATCATCATATCTTTATTCCTCCTAAGTTATGGGCGTTTGAAGTGTCTAACTTTGGACCCCCCTCCCTCCCTTTCCCTTTGTCCAAAATCAAAAAATAAGCCAGATTCGGAACGCTGATTTACTCCTGTATCATCCCTGAAAGTTTTATACATTCTGCTCTCAGGGGTAAAAAGGCCCATTTTGGGTAATGTCCTTTGACAGTATACAAAGCTCTTTGAGCTTTTTTTAGAGTGAAAAAAGAACAAAAATCTCATCTCTTTTAGTTACTTACATATGACCCATCTTTCCATTGTATCAAGTGATAGATACTCGCAAGACATATTCTCAGTTTGGAAGGCTTTCAGTATCTGCCCTGGATTACTTATGACACTTAATTTCTGATCCGACCTGTAAAAAAAAAAAAAAAAATAAAAAAAAAATGAGCTGTAGTAGTAAAGTCCAGCTAGCCAAACACTAAGACTAGTCATACCACAGAGTACTACAATCAATCAGAACGGAAACTCCCATAAGAGCCAATGGAAACAAGATTTGGAATTTACCAGCACAAACTGGCAACCAAGTTTGCTCACTTCTCGAGATTGGAGACAAGCTTTTTCAGGTTATTTTTACAATCAGATTTGACTCACAACCAATCATAACCGAGCCAGTTGCCGGAGATTGCCGGAAATGCTCACTTTTCAACAAGGCAGACCCGAAGATGCCCGAAGTAAAGAATGTTTAAAAATGAATTAGAGTTTCCATTCTGATTAGAGTATTCTGTGGTATAAATTGAACGAGTCATAACCTAAAATTTAGGTTATGACCGCAACAAAATAGGGGGGGGGGGTCATCGATTTTTCATTTTTCCAAGTGGTGGTCCGCAGCCTCCACCGATCGTCCGATTGGTGGTCCGCAGCCTCTACTGATCGTCCAATTGGTGGTCCGCAACCAAAAAAGGTTGGGAACCTCTGATTTAATCCGTTGACTGTACTATGACTTTCAAAAGAAAGTTCCCTAGTCAAAATTTTTACTCTTTTTAGTCTCAACAACCTTTATACAATTTTGCAGCCTTCAAAAGTTTCAAGACTAATCAGAATGCCCCTTTCAGAGTTTATCATGATTCAAACTTCTATTGGGAACAGCAGGGATATTTAACAATAAGAATTTTGACCAGGGTACTTTCTTTTGAAAGCCATAGTACATCACAGAGAGGTGATAGGGCAAGAAGGATACTGCACCAAGCATTGACACTCAGAGGAAAGAAAAAATCTCAAGAACACACAAGGACTGGTAAAAAAAAAAAAAAAAAAAAAAAAAAAAAAAAAATCAACCGAGACAAATTCCAAGAAAACATGGTTGACAGAGTGCATTGAGAAACTGAAAAAGTTCAAAAACATTTCAGAAAGTTGTCAGTCAGAAATGGTAGAAGCCGACTGCAAACCACTCCCTCCAACAATCAAAATCTATCAAATTTTACTAAAAATCAGCCAGTCTTGCAATTTAAATCAGAAGCTTTGATAGTTTGGAACATATCCGGGAAACATACCTCGGAAAATACTTAAAATTAAAGCTGACACAGTAATTTTTGACCACAGCTCTGATCGATGTATTTTCTCGATTTGTAGAATGTAGAGAATTGTATTAGATAATTGAGTTTGGAAAAAGTATGTATGATTTACCTCCACTTATCTGCGGAGAGGTTTCTTGCTAAGTAAATCGGCCACAAGGACATCAGAGCCGATAGCAAAAGCTTTGAGTGAGGGATAAACTCTTCAGAGAGCTTTTTCAAAGGAGAGTCATAATCCATGATAAGCTGGCCCAAACGAGGGAAGCTCTGATCACTGAAATCAAAAAACATAAAAATATATCATACTACACTGGCAATTCCAAAGGAAAAGATAAGTATGGAAATAAAATATGGTTAAAGAGTATTCAACGTACAGTGAAAGTTCAATGGGTGGAGCCTCGGTTCTGCCCCGATTAAAATTCAACTTAGCAAAAGTTCCTCTTAGGAAATGGCCGTCAGAGTGTGGGAGGTTTCAAGGTGCTGAAAAAAAATTCTGCTTAGCAAGTTATTCCACTTGAAGGACGTTCCACACAACGAATTTTCACAGTAACTTTTCTTTTCCAACATGACACAAAGAAGCATTCACTCAAATTTCAAGAAATTGAACAGATCATTAGTCCTTCGATAAAATACCTGATCTATTCAGGAAATAAAATTCTATTTAATGAAGTTTCCGAGTTCTTACATGACTGAAAAATGAGAAGCGTTGACCTTGAGGGCTGCACAGAGTACAAGCAGTGTTATTATTAGATTATCCATTATTTTGGCCGGATATTTTTATTTTCATAACTGCAAAATTAAATATTGAGGGAGTATCACAATGATACAGAGTTTTCCAAAGTACCTCGGAACATTACTTGGCCTCTCATAACTACGTAAATCATGATACCTAGTAGGTCAATTGGTCAACTGTAGGTTGCCTAAAATTTTAATATCAAATGCAGCCCGTAAGTTTACAGTTTCTACCGTATCAATAACTCAGGATGAAGTACGATGTAACTTTGAGAAATGCTCATTTATTCGCAAATCAAAGCCACCAAAAATCTTGTTCCTGAAGTTAAAGATTGCGAGTCATCAGCACTTGATCTCTTGGCTGGAGTCTGTAGGATCCTCCACAAAGCAAACTAAACTCCTAAACTAGCAAATTAAATTGCTTAAGTACTGAAGGATTAACTCAAGACTTCACTCTCAGTATATGTATAGGTACTTTAAATAAAATAGCAATTAGTGGTGTCATTTCAAGTATTGCCCGCGGGGGGGGGGGGGGGGATATCTGATAGGCTTTTCTTTTTTGTTTTTTTCCTTTGCTTCTCAAGCTCTTGGTTAGACCATTGAGGTCCTTGAAGACCCAAATGCCTTTTTCTACTTACAATTTAGATAAATTTTGGGAGAAAACACATACTTTTTCATGGAATACAACTTTCTTAACCTGTACTTGCTAACTTTGACGGTCTTTTTTTTTGCTTCTTGAATTTTCCACGTGAGCTGAAATTTCGGGATGGGCCAAGGTCACCCCCCCCCCAAAATGACCCTACTGATAGGAAACAGTTGGATTTAATGAATTCTAAGAATGATGACATGATTATTTTTAGTTTTTATGAAATAAAAATTAGCATCAAATACCTTTGACTATTTGACATTTCAAAAGCAGCATTGAAAAGTCCCAATACCGCTTTTCTGTCTTCCACTCGTGATAGAAGAATCATGAGGGCGATGTAGGTTGTGACAAGATCTAAATAGGCTTTCGTGAGTTCAAAATTAAGAGTCTGAAAAGTAAAAGAAGAGATCAATACAAGGAATCAAGGAGAAGGAAACGAGTAATTGATGGATAGAAGTCATTGTTTTTAGAGGTGGTAAGTTTCAAGGACCAGCTTTGGGTTCCTTTTAGATAGATAGATAGATAGATAAGGTTTCTGTTGCAACTTGCAACTAGGGCAAGCCCTAGCTTTCGGAGGTAGCTCTTATGCCCATATTTCAGAGCGAACGACAGGTCTGAACATGTAAGAAGGGAAAAAAGGATGCGGAAAGACACACCGGGATACCGCCACAGTGCGGAACACCCTGAAAAGACCAGCTTTGGGTTCATTTTCTGATAAAAGTCAAAACAGACTACGAGTAAGCAAATTTTTTCTATCTCACTCGCGCTCATTGAAATAAATGGCCCAAACTGCCTCGATGGTTTTTGACTTTGTTTCTCCAGAGATTGTAATGGTTGACACTTCAACAAATCCATGAAAAAATTACGAAGGGACCAAGGCATAGTAACCTGTTATTTCATTAAGTTATTCTGTGAAAAATGAAATTGAGGAAAGCTGTCACAGCATTCAGTGTTGTTCTCAACAGGCAGGAAACTTCATCGGGTAGGTTCAAGTCAGCATCTTTCTTTGCTATTAATATTGCCAGTTTAAAAGCTCTTGTTCTTTAAATGAATGGATTTCAGAGTAGGTACAGTCGAGGACAAGAATAATGTCAGATGACTCCTCGAGGTAGGCCACCAGCAATGCTTAAATTCATTCAGATAAGTATTGCAGGTGGCCTTCTTCAAGGAGACGCCTGTAATTCTTTTTGTCCCCAACTATACTTCAATGCCACCATCATTTTCCTAGCTTGATTTGTCTCCAGATTTGCTACAAGTTTGTTTACAGAAAAAGCTTGTAAACGGGAGCACGGCTGGCGATCAAAAGGAGGAGTAATTGGTACTACTTGTTGACCAATAAACAGGGGCGTGCCTTGGTTTCCAGAGAAGGGGGGCAAGAATGCAATCTTACCACCCCTCAAAATTATAAATTTGAGGACTGTTTTTTGCTTGTTCCACACTGATTTTGCCACCTTCGATAATTCATTCTGAAATTTGATAATTTGGTTGTTCACCCTAATTTTGACGCCCGGGGCAAGGGTGCCCCCCCACCTCATGCCCCTGCCAATAAACCTCAAAAAGAGGAACCGACTCATTTATGTAGATCATCAGTCAACAATGTTTCATGGCTCTAGAGATACAAAAGTACCAAGAATACTTACAGTAGTAATTGTGCCATTTAAATACAGAAAACTAAATTGGATGGATAGACTTACGATGTCCAGATGAACTCCACAAGCATCCATGGTTGTGAGCAGTTCACAAACATTGTCCTTGAAATCCAACAAATCAACAAATGTGTAATAATAAAGTGACAGAGACTTTATGATTTCTGTCCGAATGGGGATAATTGACTGCAACTGAAAAATAACAGAGTGCAGAAAAAAATAAACAAATACATTGAGTCAAGGAGATAAAGTCATAGAAATCACGAAAATGTGAAGAAATTAAAAGAAAAAGGATTCAGAATAAAATAACTAAAAAAGATTCTTCACAAACTTTGAAAAAAAAAAAAACATCTTAACAGGGAGATTGCGGTGGAGCAATGTGTCAACAAAGAATAAAGCCCACAGTTTAAAAACCTAACTTGGTGACTTTGGTAACTTTGGGATGTTGAAACTTCAGGGCCAAAAAAATTATCTCCCAAAGATTTGATTACCTGACTCCAGCAAACATGAACTTGGCTTTTGTCATGTCAATAGATACTTTTCAAACAGAGACAATATATACCTAATAGAGACCACGAACTAGCCGCGCACACGGTGGCTGACTTAATTTTTGGGACTCAACAGGAATTAACACAGGGAGCATGAGGGAGCACCATCCAACATGGACCATACATTGACTGATGCAATTTCAGTGCTTCGATTTCACCAGGGAAAAATCTCAACAACTTTTCTCATCAGTTAACATATGGGCCACGTTTCCGGTGTTCTGTCGAGACCCCAAAAAAAAAGTTGCCACCGAGCACAATGATGGGAAAGATTGATTGTGCGTGATCTCTTTTTTATATTGTCTCTGGTTTCAAATAAGATGCTGTAGCGTAAAACAATATGCAAATTTTGAGTACCTGGTTTTGACAAGTAGAAGTGCCTGCTACCAGAACGTATTTTAAAGCATCGAAGAGTAGTCAGTAAGCACAAGGTTTCAACTCGTTGCTAACCAAACAACTCACTGATGCGTTTTAATACATTTCAGAAGCAGACAACATTACTTGTGAGAAGTAGAAACTCAAAATGTTTGAGCTCTACTGTAAAACCAACAGAAATGTCAATTCTTAAGAAACAAACCTTGAGGGAGAGGGAAAAATTTTACTCACAGCATTGAATTTGAAAAAAAAATCAAAATCTATCGGGGGCATGTGGAAACTTCAACGAGTGTGTCTCTAACTTTCATCTCTTTATTTTCATGTCAAGAATTTTTTTTTCTCTAACAGTTTACGGATTGTTAAAAATGATCTCACTCTCCCACCTTGTTGTCTCTTCAAATCAAAGTAGTTCGTAAAAGTTCAACATTTTGAGATTGATGAGAGAGGAGCCAAAGGAAGATTTTTGGTCTGGCAAAAGTGTACCATATTTTTATAAACCAAAATAAAATGTAACTTACCCCTTTAGTGTCAATGTTCGGAAATCTTCTAACGATATATTTAATTGACGATTCTAGGCTTTTGTCAGATAAAAAACCTGGTTTTGACTTTGCATCCCCACAAGCCTGTAAAAAAAACAATAACATTTAAGGTCCTTCATTCATAAGTACTTACTTGATTATTAGCTTGGCCAGGGTTTCAGACCAAGACAAGATAAAGGGCAAAAATCGAAACTTCTTTGAGATTTTAAGAAAAGAGGCAGACAAAAGATTAATAAATGCTTAACGGCAGAAGATTGTTAATGAGTAAATGACCAAGGTTTTGTTCGGGGCTGCTCAAATTATTAATGAAAGGATTTCTCAGAGGGACTCACAAAGTCAAAAAAAATCTTCAGAGGAAGGTTCAATTACTACGCTAAGATTAGATCCCTCTTGGATTCTTCCCTCATTTATCTATAATAGGCTCATTTGTTCAAACGGAACAAGATGAAAAGAGAAAGAACACAACGGAACGCCAGAGAGGTTTAAGCGTTAAAAAAAAAAAAAATCTTAATTTTCAAAATGCATCAGCAATCAAAATATTAACATTTTTTTAGCTTTAAAGTAATCAACATTTCAATTTCAATTTCAATTTCATTACATATATGACATATTATTTGTATCATTAAACATAAATAAGTAAGAAAATAAAGTCTTCGCAATGTGGCAGCAGAACTAGAGGTCATTTCACGAAAGTTGGCCGATGACAAATAGGTTTGTTTACTGTGCAGAGACGAGTTTGCTTTTTGCGCATGCCCAAGAACGCAAACGCGTCTTTGCGCGGCGAGCCACATGATCTGTCATCGGTCTTCTTTCGTGAAATGAGCTCTACCATATTCTGAAATCTAGACATTGACTACAGGATGTTTCAGATAGCTTCGGTACTTACCGTTCTTTATTTACAAGCGCAGAAGGGCAGTACTAAGTTTTCCGTGCAGGTTTGCTCCAGTGTAACCGTTTAAGTGAAAACATTGACCCTACTCATTGCACAAATCACTTGTGCTTTATGTCATAAAGAAGACTCAATTAA
Source organism: Trialeurodes vaporariorum (assembly GCA_011764245.1). NCBI lineage: Eukaryota > Metazoa > Arthropoda > Insecta > Hemiptera > Aleyrodidae > Trialeurodes > Trialeurodes vaporariorum. Next base: position 49,785,407 of record VMOF01000024.1, on the reverse strand, counting down.
CTATCAAAATTAGTAAATAATAAAATATTTAATTTTTACGACGATTAACCAAGTCTTGTCTACGCGGTACAGAGCTCCGGTGATTCGCGGAGTGAGCAGAATCGTTTTTTACACGCAGATGGTACAGCAAAAGCATTTTGAGTATTCGGTTCTAACTAGTTGTGGTGCCTGCTTTTGGATTGCATCAAAAGGCATCAGTGAGCGGTTAGTTGGCACAGAGTTTTGATTCGTTCCTAATCAACCAGTCACCGGTAAGCTTTGATGATGTACCGAATCAGACACCACTACCTGTCAGAACCCGATACTCAAAATGCTTCTGCTCTAACACTGGAGCAAACACACAGAAACGACAAACTGTCAGAACCGAAGCTAAAACACATCAGTTCACAGGTGGTAAACACATTAAGTTTGTTTAAGTTTGTTACTGACCACAAACTCACCAGCATCTTGATGCTTTTTTGTGACCCAGTCAACAGCATCTGCTACATCTGAGGACTCTGAGCATCTGCTCAAATCTTTAGATTCCATCTTATTTGCTCTCATAAAAGTTTTCAGTACTCTTAATACTTCCGAATATATCAATCAGATTTCAAGCCCAAACCATACTTAGAAGGTTACTATGGTCAAGGATCTGATCAGTTTTTGCTAAAGGTAATTGTAGAGAGTCTATTGAAATATGAGCACTAAAACTTACCTTCTTGATATTATAAATGCGGGTGAGCATCCCTACGCCTCTAACATTTATGATGCTCAATTTCTCAGCAAGCTTCTGCTGACTTGGAGCTAAAGGCCTAGCCATCATGTACTATTACAGCAGATAAACGTAACGGAGGAAACTAGCAGACTTGATGAGTTTAAATAGATTTCACACAGGATACATGTCAAGAGCTAACGGCGAAGAATTCCGACCAGGGTGGGAAGTGACTTAACGCAGGCATTGTACTGAGATGCATTTCTTTTCTACAAGCGTTACTAAATGACTATAGGAGACAATCAATCAGCTACAGCTTTAAAAGCTAGGTAGACTTATGTGGGGAGAATATTATCATAAACTTTGGTTAGGAGATAAGTAACCTAATCATGGGAACAAGTCCTGGAGGATAGAATGAGATGCTTCACTGCTTCACATATCATAAAACGTCCGGCGTATCACAATAACACATAGATGGATTAAGAATTAAAGCCAACGTAACATCGAAAGTCTAACGATTTATTTTTAGGAAAATTTAATGGACGAACACGACAATCAGCAAATTAATTACAAGTGTAGAAGATTTGTTTACCAAATTACCAATTTAGCGAGCCGACTCCCTTTTGACGGTCAGGGTGGCCAACACCTTGAATTCTTGACTATAGTCTGCAAACATTACCACGAAATTGTAATTCTACAATATTTCAATTTTAATTCAGGAAAAACAAATGAAACACCTCACTAAATCCACCACATGACTTATTTTTTCCAAAATTGACCTAATAGAAAAAATTGATGAGATTTTTCCGATCTTCTAAATTTTCTTATTCATTCTCTCTCGCCTAGTTGATTTTTATTTTGTTTGCCAAACTGTAAAAAATGCCATGCGACGCAAATTGCCCCTTAGGATCAATCGGTAGGCAACCTAATTTACAGTGTGTCCAAGGAATTTGAGAAATACATTGAAGTAAATGGTAAAATGACATTATTTTTGACAAATAATTTAAAATACTGAAAAACGTATTTCCCTTAAAAACTCGGTATAATTTTAAAGCTTATGACGCGAATATTGAGATCAGGCCGCGTTAGGTCGGCATATATACGATGATTTCTTGACCCTTGACCGGAAACTGGAAACGTGATATACATACTTGATACATAGAATCAGGTTCAAATCGCACAGAGCCATGTGGCCACCGGTGGCGGTGGGGGGGGGGGGCTGAAAATTAAAAACGTTTAGCCACTATGTGCTTTGGCACGTCCTAAAATTTCAACTCATTCTGAAAATTCATGAAGCAGTGGAATGGACCTGAAAAATGACACTACTGCTTTGCCGCCACCCTCCTCCTATAGAAAAAATTCTTAGTTCTGCCTACGATAAGAACGAGGACGAGAACAGAAAATCTAGGGTAAAAGCTTAAACCCATGAAACAAAGCGGTTCCGACTTGAGACGGACAAACAAAAACGGAACCGGTTTCAAAAACTATAACTGCGGTTAGAGGCCCGCCTGATTCTAGAGAAGTCATTTTGATGCGGGGGGGGGGACACTTTTTATGAACATAAAATTGTGTAGTGAAATAGGAACTTAAATTCATATTAAAACATTTTTTACTTCAGGAACCTTATGGACCGCCATGGGCGCCATGTTGTCAAATGAGCATTTCCGGCAATCTTTACCGAGTCCGGTTTGCGCCAAAGTGATCAGTTTGGCATGATCGAGAGTCCGAGAGGGATCATAGCCCCTCTGAGGAACAAAAGGCTACTCTTGATCGAGGGCTCTAATTCCAATTCTAAACGGACTCTTAATATGTTCTACGCTCTAAATGCCTAGGCTCTAGTGTTTAGGATTCCGGACTATTTGAAAAAGAAGAGCTGATTTTTTGAAAATGGGTCCAAATCGAACTTTGGGCCTCGCGTGCAGAGGCGGGGGAGGGGAGGGGCTGTGGTTACCCTTACCCCGGGCGGTACTTCCCGGGGGCGGCAGGGGTGAACAAGCAAAAGGGGAAAAAATCAAATTTATAATTTTGAAGGGCGGCAAATCGCGGGGGGTTGCAAAATTTCAATCTTCTCCCTCCCCCTCCGGAAATCTCGGCACGCTCCTATAAGGTCGTGCGTACTCATAACCCTCCCTTGATCCAAAGGCGTGCCGAGATTTTCGGAGAGGGGGGGCAAGATTGCAATGGAGCTGTTGCAAACTTTTGCTACAGGCTTGTTAATAGGTGATTATGGGGTACTACCCTGTTAAAATAACGATTAGCGCACTAATAAATCACGAAATCCACTTCTAAACTCACAAAATGCTTTTAAATGCGAGACCTTAATGGCGGCCGAGGCCGCGGTTTTCTTATGGCAATTGTATGCTTCTTCTTCTTCTTGTGTGGTGTTGCGAGAACACCTCGTGTAGATGGCGCTGATTGAAGATAGGGAACCCCAATGAAAACCACGGCCTCGGCCGCCATTACGGTCTCGCGTTTAAAAGCATTTTGTGAGTTTAGGAGTGGATTTCGTGATTTTTTAGTGCGTTAATCGTTATTTTTACTGGGTATTACCCCGTAATCAACTATAAATAAGCCTGTAGCAAAAGTTTGCAACAGCTCCATTTGCCGCCTTCCGCGAATCGCCGCCTATCAAATCATTCCATACCGTACAAAACTATGAATTTGATGACCCTTTGTTTTGCTTGTACGCACTGATTTTGCCGCATTTGAAAATGCATTATTTCAATTCGATAACTTCTTTTTTTTGGCTTGTAGTACACCCTAATTTTGCCGCCCGGAGCAAAGGTCCCCCCTCCCCCGGTACGCCCGCCCCTTCCTGGCCCCTTCCTTTATATTGTGGCTTGTGGCTCGCACACGCTCGCGACGTTCACAAATGCTCCATAAGATTCCAAGAGAGCTACTGCGAACAAAAAAAAGACGGCTATTTTAGGTCTTTATATTTTAGGGGGGAAAAGTTAAGGGTGAGAGCGATACTTTTGAGAGACCCTGTATTTTGTTGATGTCCTTTCCTCCTCTTCGTGTAGCCCAATAATATTGATTGGTACTACTTGTCGTACATTTGTGCAACGTAAATTGCATAACTAAAACATCCGTTTCGATCGCCATGTGAATGCCATGATAGTCCCTCTACAAGTTTAGTCGCTCTATAGTGGAATCAGCTCGTGAGCTTTTGGTGACTGCTTCTCGCGAAACATTTCGCGAAAAGCTTGAATTACGCTTGTTTTTGTGCGGACTTAAACTTTTAACTGTCGCAGCTTATCCATATTACTGTGTAAGTATCTACAAATCAAGCAAATTTCTATTTCATCAATTCATTCTTCGATTGTTCTCGCAACAATTACACTCGTCTCACCGGTTGTATTCATTAGCCCTTTCAATTGACGCTCAACAGAAAGACATTTTACAAACAGCACATTGTAGGTTCATGAATTGAATGAATAGTTCTCATATTATTCGATGTGCATGTCCTTTTCTTTTGTATCATTCAAGAACCAATGTACAGTGATCAGTGAATGGGTCGAACGTGAAAAGTGATAATCCTGAAATTTCAAGCATAGCCAGGGCACTTTTGTAGGTTAACTGTATGTGAGAGAATAACTCATAATAAGTATTATGTCTGTTCAGTTTCAGTTATCTCAGGGTTGTTTTTTAATATCTTCAACATCGAATTAACAGCCCTTACACCTGTAGATATTCCTGATTTTTTCGATCCATCGAGGAAATTGTTCAACTTGCATTTTGCTGTTACTGAAGCGACAGGGTTGTTGCGGGTCAACCATGTTGTTTTCAATACCCTCTTTTTTGCAGTTATTAGCTTAAGACGTGCTCTTTTCCCATCTGATGCCTATCTAACGTTTCGAGTTTGGCAACTAAACTATTCCGATGGAGCCGGGTGGATTCCATCTCCCATGCCCATCAATCCAGCAGCCTCTGAAGACAGATCTGTTTTTTTCCCCATCCGCTGCCGAGGGGGCCAGCGGCCGGCATCCAGTAAACTGTTTCTTTTCTCTCCGCTTGATTCCATTCGCTGCCAGCAGATGCCAGTGGTCCCAGCGGTCTCCTGAGGCTGCTGAGTGTCCGCTGGATAGGCCTTTTTTGTTTACATCTGTGTTTTCAAATGGGGAAGCCTAACCTCTTCAAGCAAAATCGTACGAATTGACAGAAACGCTTTGCTGGACCGATGGACAGATGGATCAGTGCAGTCCCAGCTAAATTCTCGCTGGATCAGTGCAGAAGAGAGGGAAAAAAACGCATCTGACCAATGGAATAGATTGGACAGGCTTCTTTGTTTACATCCGTATTTACAAAGGGCGAATTTCTGAACCTCTTCTATCTGCATTGTTAAATCAGCAATTGACAGAAATGCTTCAATGGACGGATGGAACCAATCTGCAAAATTCTCGGTAGATCAGTGCGGATGGGAAAAGAAATGCATCTTTCGTTTATGCAAGGCTCCAGACCCCTTTTTACCTCATCTGCTGCCCATCGATCCAACGAACGGTTTTTCTCAATTCCGGTGGACCCCGATGGTTTCCATCCGCTGCCTATCGATCCAGCGGCCCCAAGGAGGTGATCACGGAGGATCGGATCGTTTCGGTATCGTTATCGTTCACATGTAACCTTATAGGTGGCCTGTCTGATCGAATCGTTTTGAGCCACCCGTAACGATTGAAACGAACGAAAGGAAATGACGAGTCGTGGGCTGTTGTAATCTCAAGAGTTTGAAGTAGGAAGAGGTGAGGAGGGGATCACCTGCGCGATGGAGTTCCGCAGAAGCAAGCCCATTTAATTTAATGCAAACGATAACGATACCCGAAACAATCTGATCCTACGTAATCGCCTCCCAGGAGACCGCTGGGAACAGATGGCGAGGCCTCCTTCGTTTACATCTGTGACCTGTGTTTACAAATGCGGAACCCTAACTTCTTCAAGCTAAATCATAAGAATTGACAAAAACGCTTTAATGGACTGATGGATTCAAGCGGTCTTAGCTGAATTCTCGATGGATCAGTGCAGTGCATCCATGGGAAAAAAACGCATCTTCCTCTGCTTTGGTTCGCCAAGCAGGGTTGGGGCTAACCCTAGTTGAGATGTCTTCATTTTCTGTTTGGTTTTCACTTTTAACTTGGCTTTGAACTGGAGTGGAGTCTGTGAACTCTGATTGGGATGCGCAAGCACCACCTTTATAAAAAATCAATTTTTCAAAGCTATAGCAAATGGGTATTTAACTGTGGTTACCATAGCGAAAGTCAAGTCTTACAATTCCAGACCAATAGAGTGACTAACAAATAGTCTTTTAGTTTCGTGCAACATTAAATGATCGACCTGCAGGTCTCTTTAGTTTTATTGGTTGATTACGTATGATGTCTTAAGTTTGTCTGGCAGCAGAGAGGAAAAAGAAAACGAGTGCTCTTTCTCTAATTTTAATTTCAAATTTTTCATTTGTTTTCTTGATCCCAATGTATTCTCATTTTCCTTTGTTTCCTTGTTTTGTGATTAGGTATGAAAAAGTGATTAAATTAATCATGAGCGATGAAACAGCCCAAGATGACGTTGCTATAGAAGAGAATGGAGGAGATATTTCCGATGGTCTGAAAGAAGGTAACATTTTTTTATTCCGTGAGTTTGATAGTTCGCTAAACTTTCTCCTCTTCCTAGATGCAGCTCAAAATGCACTGTCTGAAAGTTTGGATTACTTTAGATTTTGCAAGAGTTTTTGTTACTTTTTGCAATAGTAGTGAAATACCACGTTAAGTGTTTTAATGGATGGAACTGTGGTGAGAAACATTGGATCAAATTGAGCAATCACAATCTAAATCATGCATCTGTAGTGTGTAGGTGTAGAGCAGGACCATTCTGAGTATCGGGTTCTGACAAGGAGTGGTGCGTGCTTCCGAAGCGCTTCGGTGAGTGGTTGATCAGCAACGAGTCGAGACTCTGCTCAAACCAACCACTCACCGTTGCGATTTGATGCAGTTTGGTAGCTTGCACTGCTTCTTGTCTGAACTTGATACTTAAAATGGCTCTGCTCTAGCAGGTAGTATTAGATGTGTTTTGTTCTCTGAGTTGTTCCCTGGTCTCGTTCAACTTGGTCGGCTTGAAGGCAAAGCCTGTGCGGAGCATCTAAATGTTTGAACCTTGGTTCGGTTTGGTTTAGCAAAGATTATGTCCAATTTTTGTTTGTATAATATTCTTCTGTTGAAATTGTAAATAAATAAACTAAACGCTGTTTCTGTGTACAGATGGAAAAGAGAAAAAAGCTAATAATGATGATGGTGTCCCTGAGCTTGATTCGTCTGCCCCACCCCTAGTCAAAACCAGATCCTCCGCGCGTACAAAGAAAATTGCTTTGACAACAACAGCTGAGCTGAAGAAGAGTCCGCGTGGAAGGGGTAAGAAAAAAGCGGCAGATGATTCAAAATCTGACAAAGACTCAGAAAGTGAAACGCCAGACAAGAATGAAGACAAGAGCACGGACGGCAATACAACAAGTGAAGAAAATGAATCGAACGCAAAAGCACCAAACTCAGTCTCTGGAGATGCGATTGGAAATACCGCTACCACAACTGCATCACCTAAACAAGCAGAAACAAACGCTGATGAATCAATGCTTGAAGATGATGATGTTGAAGAGGTAATTTCTATTACTTCATTTTAAGGTTTAATCATCAACTCCATTGTAACTCAAACTTTTATTGCTCAGATGATAAGATGGCTGCCGGCAGTGTTGCCAAATTGGGGTGAAAAAGCCATACGCTTTACATTGATTTAAGTAAATGGGGACGATACAGCTTTTTACCCTCGATCTGGCAACACTGGCTGCCGGTCTTCATCTCATGATATTTTTTGAAGCAATAGTCAACAGTTTTTAAATTAAACAGGTCAATTGAACTCATCGCAGACATAGTATTCAATGCATGATTCTTGTAGAGAATTTTATAAGAAAAACGGTGTTTTGTCAATAACGAAAAGTTTCTGCTCTGAGCAATAACATAGTCTTACCTGTTGAAGGTTTACAGACTGTTATAAAATCATGCCTACTACAATTGCATTGGTGACTTTGTCTTGAGAAGCTTTTGACCCAAAGGAGATCGTTAAATTTAAATAGTCCAATCAAATGTTGATTCAAAGGTCTGGCGACATCTCCATTAAAGTAACCCTTTGTTAAAAGTTATGTTCTCAATTTTGTTCTACCCTCATTTATTTGTTTTATCCTTAGATACCTGTGGTGAAAAAAGAAGTTCCTGTCCTTGATGTTTCTGAAGATGAACCACAGGACGACGATAAAACTACGCTAGAAAATATGATTGTAATTGATGAATGTAAAACTAATCCAGACGCAGAAAAAGGAGAAGAAGAGGTAAGTCCTGGTTTTTAAAACTCATTTACCAGGTTAGTTTTAGAATTAATTCCGTGTATCGTTCTTAAACAAGGCGGTTACAAACCTGGTAAATCTGGAAAAGTTGGAGAAAATTTATTCATTCAAATTTTTAGACCCCCTGTTAAAAATCCTTGTACACCAAGTTTGTGCGGTGTGTTGTAACGTCACTGCTTCATTCCAATGGCGTAGTGGTAAAAACTCTAAAAATGAATGTTCGGAAAGCAACCCCCCTTTTAATCTGTGCATTTTTTGCTAATCAGGGAGCAAAAATTACGGTGTTACTGAACTAATCCAGTGGTTATAGATGCTGTTGAATGTAACTTGGCAAGAGTGAAAATTTGTCCAAGAAATCCAATGACCTCGTATTTGGTCATCTTTTTATTTGGCAGATTCCAATTGAAATTAACTGATGGAAATGAGGGGAAACTTCAACCCTGTCGCTCACTGTGTCCCATGTAAGGGATAACTTTTTACATGGAGTCTTATGGAATTTTAAAAAAAAATTACTCTCAATGTTTGCTCAGTAGCCCAATTTAATGGTTACAGGACGTCACAATTTTTCCCAATTTTCTGTGAAAGGGTTGAATCCTTACCACAGTTTATCTTGATACCTTCATCCCTCTCTGTTCTCTTTTTCTAATATCAGTTTAACCTTTGCCTTTGAAGTACAAACATAATCAATAAATGGTTTGGGCTAGAGTATACTATAAGACCCGAGTATTCTCGATCAATGCGACTCATGAGAGAGCTGATTCTAACCGAAAATGGTGGCAACCAGGCATATCAGGAATGTAAACATTGATTGAGCAATTGCGTAGCTTCAGTCGTGTCGTATTTGTTGGTAATTTTTTCAGTGCAAAATTAATCGTGATTGTATGTATATTTAAAATGGCAAAATGAGTTAATCGACATATATTTTGATAGTAGGGGAAGCGTGCCTTGTCTTATTTGAACGGCGCGCTATAACTCTCTCCTAACCGCGCGGTCGATTTGGCTAACCGAACATGGCGTCGCTAAGAATACTCGGGTCATGTAGTATATTTTAGTTTGGGCAGCTGTACTTTTCTTAAAAATAATAAAAAATAATGAATACCAGCTCAGTTGATGCTGCGATTACTTTTCTCGGTAAAACTGTTTATTTTAATGTTTTTGCTCCTAACTTTTCTCCAGCCGGATACAGAGATGGTTTCTGAGGATGAGCTCCCGGATGAGAAAAGTATTGAAAATGTATCTGATGAAGAATTGCCAAATACAAACACTCAACCTCTACCAGAAACGGAGGATGTATCGGAAGATGAATTGTTGGTAGATAAGAAGAAAAAGCTAGCCAGTCCTAGTCCCACCCAAGGTATAGTAACTTAATAAATCAGATTTTTTTCTTTTTCTTTAAACGGTTTTTAAAACATTGACTGCCATCAGGTTTTTTGGTATAATGCCCCACGGCACTAAGAAGATTTTTTCGAAACCCACCCTCCAAAAATTAAAAAAAAAAACAGTCCAGTCGTTAGCTTTGAAACACAAGCATAACAAGCTATGGCTAGCAGCTGAGGTGGCTGGACTTTCTACTTCTACTTTTCTATTTCCGTTAATTTATTAATGTCTTTTTATTTTTGTTTGTTTTCTGGTTTTTTCCCTGTTTTGTCAGCCTCATTAGCCCGCGGCAGTGCCATGGGAATTCCATGAGTCGGGCCTATGAACTTGACATGGCAGTGAACAAGTTTAAATCATTATTTTTATCTACGAATATATTTACAAGAAACTCGTCAGTCTCTCAAGCGGCACTATTGACCCATGTAGGCATTCATGAGCCTGATGCCAAAACTGATACAATTTTTTTTTTCTTTTTTCCAATCTTCAACGTGGTTTCAAAGAACGAGTGAGTCGGATTTTGTGGTTCAGTTGTGATATCATGAAAACAGTCTGTGTTGGTGTTATTCTCTACCTTGTTTTCCTAATTAAGTAAGAATACTTACAAATGAGAGAAAGATTGGTTAACAAAGAGATAAGAAAATAAACGCCTCTTTGTATTGAGATACTTTGATCCATAGATTGTTTGCATGCATCTCCCAAAACTCTGTCCCTAAAAATGGTAATTTTTTTTTTTTTATGAAAGGGTCTCCCACCCCCACAAAACCAACATTAAGGCATTTGAAATTTTGAAAAGTTTGTGATTCTCTCTACTTCAGTAATCAAGGATTTGCAAATTTTGTAGCTTTGGAGACTTCTGATTATCAATAATAGGCTGATAACTTCTGGAAATGTTGGCTGATTTGTCCTTAATGGGGCAGTTGCAAGGGTCTGAAATGTTGTGTTTTTTATAAAGAAAATGAAAGTACTTTATGAGCTGAGAACAAATATGCTTTTGGTTTCTCCTTAAGTCCAATTGTTCTTGAGATGAGATTTTGGCCCAAAGTACATTGTTTTAAATGGGAATTCCGCGTTGTGACGTCACTACACACACCATTTTCTACAACTTTACACTCGTGTATCTCTGAAACCGGGGCACTTAGGAAAAAACCAAAGGCACCAGTGTTCTCAACTCATCAAGTACTATCATTTTCTTTATAAAAAACACAATATTTCAGACCCTTGCAACTGCCCCATTGCATTTCTGTTTGTGAGTTGCGGGATTGCGGTGTCCTTATTTGAATGGAAATTTTCTTTTTTTAAATTCTTCTGCTGTTTCTGTTACAGAATCTAAAAAGGAAAGTATAAAATCCGAGAAGTCTAGTGAGAGTAAGGCAAAGGACAGCAGTAAATCAAGCAGTGAAGTTGGCTCAAAGAAACGAAAAAATTCTGAAGCAGACAAGGCATCTAGTCAAGATTCAAAGTCTGATGAACCACCATCTAAGAAAACGTCATCTGATTCTAAATCTTCATCATCAAGCTCTTCAAAATCGGTAGGTCTAATTGTAAGTGAAGGAGCTGTACTATGACTTTCAAAAGAAAGTGCTCCCATCGAAATTGTTTTTGATGGATTTTTCTTTTATTTTCCATCGTTTTAAATTTTTTGAGGCATAACGACACAAGTGGCAATAGTGTGAGACTCTGAAACACCTGAAAACCGGAAAAATTTGCAAATAGACTGTTTTAGTAGAGCGATATATCGTATCGATTGCCGTCCGAGGGCCTCTGGTTCCAAACAAACTCTGGTTCAATGTAATTTCCCCATAAGCGGATTTTTGAATGGAAATTCAGGGTATTAAATCAAACAATTTATGCCACCTTTTTGCGATTATGAATTCTCCATCCTCGAAAATGCTTAATTTTGCCTGGTTCCACCCGTAAAACTGCCGGAATCAACAAGATATTACAGATTAATTGATGCGTTTGGAGGTTGGAATCACCCAAATGTTATTGTTGTTGTTGTGGAATTGGCGGGATTTCGGGCGATTCTAACCTACAAATGCAACATTTAATCTGTAATATCTTATTGATTCCGGCAGTTTTAGTCAAGGAACCAGGCAAAATTAAGCATTTTCGAGGACGTAGAATTCATAATCGCAACAAGGTCGCATTAGTTGTTCGATTTAATACCCTAAATTTCCGTTTAAAAGTTCGCTTATGGGGAAATTACATTGAACCAGAGTTTGTTTGGAACCAGAGGCCCTCGGACGGCAATCGATACGATATATCGCTCTACTAAAACAGTCTATTGGTGAAGAAATGCAATAATGAACATTTCTATGAGGATACTTTCTTTTGAAAGCCATAGTACATTTATTTAGAGTTGCAGTCTAATGAATAACCTCCATAACCACCAGAGATAAATCGAGACGGAGCACTAACTGGCTGCAGCAGAGGCACCCTGAATTCTTGCGGATTCAACAAAACAACGTTCAGTCAACTCCCTTCTGATGTCACAAGGTGTTGAATGGTAAGCATCCTCCTCTTTCGTTCCCAGTCTTCCCAGCATCCCCCCTGTGTTTCCCGAATGTCACCGCTCAACACCCTGCGACATCAGAGGGATGTTGACTGTTGTTTTGTTGAATCAGCGAGAATTCAGCGTGCCTCAAATCTACCTTATGTATTTTAGCGAGGTGTTCTGTCTCTGTTAGTCTGAAGACTGAAGAAAGTTTGGAAATTTTGAATTTTACAATGTTGATCTGTATGAGTGCAGGAGAGCCATGATGATAGTTGAAGTTTTTAAATGTTGAATTTGATGTCTGTCACTCGGAATTGTTAGGATGGCTTGACGGCTTGACTTTCTGCTGTGGAGCTTTTGGAAGACGGATAAAAAATCATTCTGGCACCTTCTTATGGACCTACCCAGAACTGGTCTGAATGGTGTCTCAACCATTCTGAGTCCAGTTTCGGGTCTTGGCTTCGAAATAAACATTGATCGTGGTGCAGTTTTAAAAACTGGTCGAAAGTATAGTCCGTTCTGAGTCCTTGGTCCTGGACCCGTCTTGGTCCAAAGCCCTGATGTTGGCATAGGGTTTGAAAAGACCCCAAGCACCATTGATGTGCCCATGTATTGCAATCAATAATTATACTAACCCATTCACTGAAGATTTAATTTTAAAATCCACTAAAACTACGATGCAAATGAGTGAAAAAAAATTCTTGAGGTTGGCCACACTGCTTGCACAAACAATTATTCGGGTGCCGGTTGCACTACCTATCGGAGAAACACTGCATTACTGGAGTGCAAATGTGGATTTCCCATGACGAGTCCAGCTCGTCTGTCAATGTCAATGGGTTAAGTTCAAGTTTGCAGGGTTAGTAGTCCCAACCCTTGGAGGAGGGTGTTGAGATGGACAAATGTCACCCCTGAAGCTTTCGTGGAGAAAATCAAATTTTTCTGATCTCGAGTAGTTTTGACCTCACCTGGCAGTTAAATTCAAGGTAATAACTAATAATATAAAAATGAAAGCTATTAATTAATTTTTTCCTTTCCTCAGTCGAGCTCGAAGAAGTACGTGCCAGAGCTAGAGAAGTATTGGAAAGCTGTGAAGGAAGATCCCACTGATTTTACTGGATGGACTTATTTGTTACAATACGTTGATTTAGAGGTATGTTCTTTGTGAAATTATCAAGAAGCCAAAACCTTGAATTATAAAAAGTTTCTAAAGACCTGAAAGTTATTCCATCAGGATTCAAACTTTAAACCAGTTGGAGGTGTTCAGAATCATTCTTGTGTATCTTAGTTCCTAACCTTTCGTACCTGGCACCAAGTACTTATTACATTCCTTCCTACGGTTAGTTATGGTTAAACATAACTGCATCAGGAATATACTTGGCGTAAGTCCTGCGGTAATCCATTGGATAACTATGTTATTTGCTCTTGTTCCAGGAGTTGATAACGGTTTATCTTGTATTACCACTTTAATCATAATTTTGATCCATTCCCGATGTGTTATGAGTAGTGGTTTAACAGTGGGGAATATTCCCTGCTGAGTGAATACCCAATTGGAACCGTTTACTCTCTTTTGTTGGTCATTTTGACTTTTTCTCACAAAGAGTTAAAAGGAAAGGAAGATATCCATCTGCTTATCTTTAAAAACTATTGTCTGCAGAAAATTTAGAAATATTCACATAATTTGAATTATAGAGCCCGGGTGCGCAAGATTGGGGGATATGAGAAAACGTTGCAAGACTAAATCTGCTCCTCTTTCCAAACAGTTCAATCCTGTGGCTAATTTTAAAAGGTCCATGCTAGCAAGCAGTCAAAAACATTAGTTTATCAAATTTTTAGGGGAAAAAATTGAAGGCGGACTTTCCGACTCACTTAGTTAATGCCCAATTGGTTTTTTCCCAGAGAATGTATTCCTGGGAATTTTAAATCACCAGTCATGACATTAGATAAACAGTTTTCAGGGGAATTGGACACTGCGCACCCTTCCCTATGTTAATTTCCTCAACTTCAATGTACTTTTTCTCAGGATCTATCAAGTCGATTTTCAAAAAAATTGGCTCATTTGAATCTTTACACTCTATTTTTTACTTTAACCTTTGGGGGGGGGGGGGGGGTGTTAGAAAATTCTCAAGATTGCCCACAGGACCTATTTTTGAAAGTTTTAAAAAAAAGCATATTTTTTGGTGGTATTTCTGGCATTAACTGGCGACAGCAAATCATTTTGAAAAACTCCCGGGTTAAAGTGAAGAGGAAAGTGTAAGGATTCAAATAAGCCCAAGTTTTCGAAAAAAGACCCAGTAGATCCTGAGAAAAAGTACATTTTGTATGAAGAAACACTAACTCGAGAAAAACACAATTTAAAAATTCTGGGAAGAAACACTATGTATTTGAAATTTCTGGGGGGGAAAAAAAAAAATGCTTTATGCACTTTACACTGTTTTCATTTTTTTAATGAAATTACTCTTACAGAGTGACTATTTATCAGAAATAAGTGAACTTAGTTATGAATTAAAGCTGAGGATATATGAAACAAAGTTTGTTGAAAAAACGAATTTTGACAATTTTTACCAAAATCCGAGTCCCCCTAGTGGTAGTTAAAAAAAAAAAAACCCAACCTGAAGTTTACTCAATCGTTCTTCTTCAGCAAAAGAAAGTACGGAAGAGAATATTGGGGAATGTTAAGTTACAGTTGGGGACAAGAAGAACGTCCAGCATCTCCTTGAAGTAGGCCACCCGCAATACTTATCTCGATGAATTTAAGCGTTGCAGGTGGCCTACCTAAAGGAAATGATGGACATTCTTTTTGTTCGCGACTGTACTTTATAAAGACACTGTTCTTTTTGTGAAAATTTAAAAGAATGTATAAGTTTACTTTTGTTTTGCTCATTCTTTCAGTCTAATGTCGAGCACGCTCGTGAAGCCTATGACGCCTTTTTAGCTCGGTATCCTTACTGTTATGGTTATTGGCGAAAATATGCTGATTTCGAGAAAAGAAAAAACTACAAAGAGCAGTGTGAAGAGGTATGTCTTTTTTATACATCGGTTATTTAGTGATAGACTCGCAAAGTATTTTCACAAACCTTTTATTAACTGAGTCAAGCATTGATTTTGCTGATGTCAGCGTACTGGTCTGCAAAATCAGGGATGCGTCTTTCCTTTTTTGGCTCTACCAAAGTTTAAGCTCTTTCTTCTTTACCAAAAGATGCGTTTTGCACTCCTCCAGGAACATTCTCTATCGGATAAAAGCAGGCCTGCAAAATCTTCCACAATCTCTGTATTCTGCAATCCCAAAATTTTTTTGCTGCACGAATTCTGTTTTGCCACACTTTTTGCAAAAAGGTTGCCAAAAATTTTTTAATTTTTGCCACAATTTGCCACAAAATTTTTAATTTTTGCCACAATTTGCCACAAAATTTCTTATTTTGCCACACTGATCACGCGATCAGAGATTGCCGGATAGGGAATATTCTGCAGGCCTGGATAAAAGTTGAAACAGCTTGAGCTCATCCTCTTCGGTACTAGTACACCAAAATGATAAATCTCTGCAAACATCTATGATCATAACCCTTTCTGGTCGTATGTCGGGAGTCATCCGACATTACAATTTCCCTGTTCTAGTCGGGTGGCGGGTCCCACATGACATTCTAAATCTTGCTCCGGAGTTGTTTTGTCAGGCCTGATCCGACTTTCCTATCATGTGGCTCTTTCTGGCGAAGCTCCGAGGAACTAGTTCTTGCATCAGTTGTGCTCCACTGTATGAACAAAATAGAAAAACAAATGGTGAAAAAATTCCGACCAGAAAGAGTTAAAACGATGTATCACTCACCCCAAACCACTAACATTGAGTCAAATCCCTTTAATTAAAGATGTATCTCCGTATTTAACCAATTCCGCTGCAGGTAAATAATTCCAAGAAAGAGGGCAAAATAACTGCGGGTTTTCAGTTTTAATCACTTTGTATATTGCTTTGACTCCTCTGAAAGGTAAGTTTTTTTAGTTATCTTTACTACACTTACTTCTTCTTTGTCTCTAGATAGAAGAATCTTTTATCATTGTGTGGAGCTAAACATAGTTCTAGTTATTCTACTGTGACCTTTTTTTAATATCGATTATTTTGAACAAAAAAGTAATTTCTCCCATTACTTTCTTTGATTCTTTGACTTATTTTTTTTTATTTTTTTAATTTTTATTTGTGAGCACTTTATACCTGTGCATAATTGAAAATGTTTTAACTTGTAAGTTAAGCGTGCGGTACCAGCGGTTTTTGTTTTTTTTTAGTATAGAGTATTATAATCTTGCTTCAATTCAATAATTTACTTACTAGTGAATACATTTTTTTTTTATTCATTTATTAATATTTTCTTCTTTCTTTTGTTAAATTAAGTGTCTCAGTTAATTTATTTTTCTCTTAAGTTTTGGATTACGATTTAAAGTATATGCTCTGTTCAGTTTTTCTTTGGCTCTTTCCATTTATGAGTGTCGTTTTTGTTTTTTTCACATTTGTATTTTTTTTTTGTTTGTTTTCTGTTAGCTCCTCTTCTGATCAATCTATTGTTTTTCGATTTATTTCTTGTAATTTTAACAAAGTGTTCTACTAGAATCTATTGTGTAACTGTCCAGCTGATGCATTTAAATTTGATCAAGTTTCTACCTACGTTTATAACTGTTAACAGGTATTCGAGCGGGGGCTGGATGCAATCCCGCTAAGTGTTGATTTATGGCTCCATTACCTTAACTATTTTAAAGCAGCTTATCCGGATAATGAAGAAGAGATCCGGAATAAGTATGAAAAAGCTATCCAAGCATGTGGTTTAGAATTTCGGTTAGTGCCTCCTATCAATTTCTGTTTTTCTTTTGGTTAGAACTGTTAAATTTAAAGTTGTTTAGTTTTATAGTTTTAAGTTATATGCTAAGATCAACCGTTGGAGAAAGTTTACCATCTGAGTTCAGTTTAGGTTAGGTTTCTTGTGTCATTGAATTTTCTGTTTTAATTGTTGAACGTTTTGCTATGTTTGCCTCTTTCTGCATAAATTCATTGTTAACTGTTTTTTTAGATTGAACAAATATCACAGGAATGTTTTTTTTATTGTTTTCATCACTGATTTACGTTGCTTCCTGCAATATAGTTTAGAATGCTGTGGATACATTCACAACCTCTCTATCTTTGAACCATCTGTGTGGCTGCAATCATGATAGTTGCTGACCATCAATGACATGGTTTTGCGCTCATTGCTGTAATTCTGTGAACTTTACTAACGAATATCTCAAGTTAAATAAAATGTCCATCAGTTGATCCATATTTATCTTCTGTTGAAGTAATGTGTGACCATTGGTACGATGTGCGACATTAATCCGAGCCTGTTATCGTGAGGAACAACATAATTCTCCGTGTCGTAAATTATCTGTTACTTTGACTCTGAGGATTTTTGAGTGGAAATTTTGTTTACGTATTTCCAAAGAAAATGTTGTAAATTATGTGATATGATGTGATTCAGTGACACCATTTTTATTTTTACTATTCTTCTTATTTTTTATTATCATTAATAACCTTTACTAGTGTTATAAATTAGTACTATTATCATTCTTATTATTTTTTACAGTTTAGTTTTTACTTTAAGAAGGAAATGGTTCAGTAATGCGATACAAAAATAAACAAAAATATTTATCAACGTCTCATTACATTAATTCATTTTAAAAATTGATGCAAACTTCTTATTCCTATCGAAAGATAAAACAGTTCTTTCATTAACGATCCCACCTTTATCCATCCCTGGTTGCTTCCTATCTTTTTTCCTTCCTTCTCTGGTCTAAATAAAATATTTCACCATTATGAAGATATCCAATTCACATGTTTGACTCTTCCTGATTCAATGTCCTGCTTTGATAAAAAATTATATTTCTCTCGTGGCTTGACCTGAAGTCACTCTTTCGAGAACTCCTTTACTCTGAGTACAAATTTTGATGTTAATATGGCATTTGTTCTGACCAATAGTGATGGTATCAAAAGGTATATTGTTGCTCCACCTTGTTGCTCACAAGGAATATTTTATTTCTCTTGGATAGATAGAAAAAAAAATTCTCTCTTAGGTTACCACAACTCGGCCAGAAAAGTATGGTTTCTGAAAACAACATTCATCAGTCTCTTTTCACTTTTTTTCTCCTAGCTACCCATATCAATTTTATAACAAATTAAATACTTAATGTGTTGCCTTCTTCCCTATCTATTTAGTTGTGACCAATGATCATCTGCAGTGCTGATACCAGCGCTCGGTTTCAGCGAGCGAGTGCCCATAATAAAGGGTGTAATAAAGCCGTAATCTCAAAACCTTTACAAAAATAAATTTTTCAGCAGAAATTAAAAAATCGGGTTTAAATGTAGAGATTATGGAGTTTTCATGTATGAACTCTCAGAATGATTTTAGTTTAAGGAAAAACCAGATTATATCACGCGTTAATAGTGTAGGAAACACTTCTTCAACAAGCACAAGCTTAAATTTAGCATCTCTTCATTTTCCTTTCTCAAGCAAGGGAGTTTGATCAACATTTATTCTTTATCAAATGGATTTTGTCAAATGTCATAGCACTGCCATTATCAGTGCAGTTTGGATTTGATGATTCCCATTAAAAAACGCTGAATCTGGACTTGCCGAGTGAATAATCTTTATTTAATACGAATGGAAAAAACAGTATCCAAAAATAATTAATTTTCTTCATTTCTAGTGAAACTAATTGCAAAACTACCTCTGTTGTTTGATTATTTTATCATCAGCCCTGTAATTAATTCTTTGTTTGTTTACAACTTTCAGCTCGGATCGATTGTGGGAAAGTTACATCAAGTTTGAAAGTGAGAAGAAAAAACTGATCAACATCACAGCAATTTATGACAAACTTCTCGCCACTCCGACTCAAAACTATATGGTCCATTTTGAAAGGTAACTTCATTTTGGTCATTCCATAGTCTTTGGGGGAATGAGGCTATTACATTAGTGTGAATAAGCATTGCTGATGACCCTCAAACTGATGAGTATGGGAGGTACAAAAATTAAGATGTGTGAGACAAGTATTCCGTGAAATTTTGAGCGAGACCCCATAAAAAAAACCGCAGCGTATTCCTTTAAATAAAACCATCGACATTGTATCATTTAGATGGAGTGCAAAATAAGTTTTATGAGGCAAACTAGCGGTACTTTGCAGGTTCACCAAAAATGCTCAACAGTCATCAGTTCGTTGAACAGTTGCATCACTAGTAGTCTTTTTCAGGTAATCTTTGGTGAACAAATCAACGCCATCTTGTTAGTGCTTGAAAGTTACACGCTGTTTCCATTTTTGTAAGTTATTCATAGCTGTTATTGGTCTAGTGTCTAACTAATATTAAAATAATGATAATTTAATAGTGTTTCATCAAAATTTAATCACGCTTTTTTCTAATGTTGTAAGTTTTGGTTAAGATGTTATTTTCGTTCAGCTGTCACCAGTTGAATGTTCCGCCCCAATTTCAAACAATAGACTTGCCCATCTGTGTACTGTAGAGTTTTGTGAAATTATCCAGATTTTCTCTTCTTATTTTCAACAGGTTTCAAGAGCATGTAATGAAAAATGTGCCCAATAAGATTTTATCTGTTGATGATTTCTTGAACTTGAGACGCGAAGTTCTTCAAATTTTGAAGCAATATGACTCTCCTCTGATAGGTGCTCCTGGAGGTGATGATGCACCCCCAGGTGAAGAAGAGACTGCCAGCGATGAAAAGGATACAAAATCGGTGAGTTACCACAGTCAATAATCAAATATTCTTTTACGCTCAAAAATGCTGCTTTAAATTTAGCTCATCTCGGAATTTCTGAGCAAGATTTATCATGATTAGATCAGTGCTTGGCAATTTCATTAATGTGCCAGCCGTGTTAACAGTAGATAATGGCAATAGACGGTTTTGGTGCAAAGTCAACGGTTAGCCAACAATCACAATGCACTCATCGGTTGTGATAAAACTCATGTTGCGTTTCAAACTATCTCAATCACTCTCCCGTAACCTCCATGTATACCCATCTCTTTCTAATTTCAAAATTCATGTACAGGGTCTTGTTTAATGACATACTATCATCAAAATTGCTGTGAAATGCCTTTAAGAATTCATTTCTGCCAAAAAATTTCCTATAAGATGTCTCTATGTACTATTTTTGAAATGAGAGTGAGTTAGCAGTTGGGGATTACATGAGAGCAAGAGAGACATTTCGTCTTTGTTTGGAAAGCTCATCACCAGGTCATCACTAAAAGGCTTCTCTTAACCAATTGACCAAAAATTTGTCCAAATTTTGACAAGGCAGACTCATTACAATTTTGGTGCATTTTTTTAATAATTGAAGAGGTGTTAAAAATGCTGAATCTAGCAATCGAATCTCGTAAAAGTGATGAAACTTGTGAGAATCCGAAGAAATTCGCCGGGGAAAATAGCCATCAAATTTTGAAAGTATGGGTCTTTTTTAGGATTTATGGTGTTTAAGGAAGTAAAAATAGAAACAAAGGAGAAAATTTATGGAAAATCCTGTCAATCATTGGAAATAATATTCGTAAATAACTGACTGCATATTTTCTTTATTTCTTACAGACTAGTGAAGAGACTTCTGCAATAAGAGATAAAATCATCTCCATGCGAAGAAAAGTTCACAAGAGCAATGCCAACGCTGTAACCCAAAGGTGGAAATTTGAAGAAGGGGTATGTTCATTGCAATTGAGTGCTGTAGTTCTTTACTATTGATTAATTTATTATTTGTGAGTTTTGTTCATCTGTGCGTCTCCAACTGTATTCCTAATTTCTGCAACCTCAGTCTTGCTTCTCTGCCGAGGTGTAAAAATGAGATGCTTCTAGATTGATTTTCAATGTACTATTGACGAATTAAAGATTGTCGCGAGATTTTCACTTATTTTCAGTTATGGGTGTGAGTATGGGACTGATCTGCAACGGTTTCGCCGCCTCACCCGCACTGGTCTCTCGCCTGCAAAGTGTGAGGAGTATGAAAAGTGGCCGAACTGGAACCTTGAAGGCGAAACTCAATATCTCAAGAAAATCTCGCGGCAATCTTTAATTCGTCGATAGTACACTCATACATGGACAGAAACCTGAGGTAGCAGAAAGCCCTGCAAGAGATTTTTTAATCTTATCAATTATTCAAGAAGGATTAAGATGAAAACACATATCAGAAAATGTTGCGCTCCTTCTCCTTTTAACAAAAATAAGAAACTCACTTTAAGATGAATCCATAGCAAGTTCGTGGTGATTTTAATCTGTTAGACGGCGTCACCTGTAGTTGTCTCCGAAAACAGCAGTTTTTTTACGGTTTTCGGCCATTTTCTCTGAACAGACCAATCATAGATGAAAAGTCAGATGGTCAGGGGAAAAAGGGCCAATTTTTCGACAATCTCTTTTAAATGGTAGTAAATCTCACCAAAAAAAATGTGTTTTTTTTAGACAAATTTAATTATAAATAAGTGGTGAAATTGTTGTAAGTTTTGATGTTGAATTTTTTCTCCATCCACAGATCAAGCGACCTTATTTTCATGTAAAACCCTTGGAAAGGTGTCAGTTGGAAAATTGGCGATCCTACCTGGAATTTGAGTTATCCCATGGAGACATGGATAGAATAATCACTTTATTTGAGCGATGTCTCATCGCTTGTGCTCTCTATGAAGAATTCTGGTTGAAGGTAAGGTGGCAAGAAACGGAGGTTTTCTAAATGATAATTATTTAGTTTTAAATAAATAAAAAGAGCCTTACCAACCCATCTCTAAGTTGACTTGTTCTAAGAAAGGAGGCCTATGGTTTTTTTTAGGATTGATAGAGTCTGATTTCAGGGTTCCGAATTTGGCCAATTTTTTCATCTAACGCAGAGAGCAGAAAAGCAGGGGCGGGGGTGAAAGTTTAAAATTTTGCAAATTTAAAATTTATAAATTAAATAAATTTTCAAAATGTCTTTGTTTTAACAGTCAAGTGCCTGGAATTAGAGCTTTTTTACGCCAGTTTTATATGATTTTTGAGAATGGTCTTAAATGTTTGGAAAAAAAAAGTTGATGGCAAAAAAACATCATCCAAAATTGATGCAATAATTGGATGCACCAACACGTTTCCGAACTGGCAAATGTTTACTGATTATCAATGGGACATCAAATGGTGAACAACAGTAGGTGATCTGGACTCTCTTTTCCGTGATATCCTGTAAACAACAGGAAAACATGGGTTTCTGATACAACTCCTGTGCCATGAGGTGGTTACAACCACTAAGAAACCGTGAATATTTTTTGTGTGTGTGAAATTTTCATTCTAAAAAAAAAAAAAAAAAAAAAAAAAAAAATAATCCCGAGAGCATACCAGTCCTTGTGTGCTTTTGAGATACCTCGTTTCCTCAGGTGTCATGCTTGGTGCGGTTTCCCTCTTGTCCTCTTTCCTCGCTGTGAGATACCTTGGTAGGTATCTCCCAACCTGCCCAGTTTTCATTTTAGGTTTTTGGGGTGAATACTCCCTTGTGGGGTGGCAGTTGCAACTTTCTCTCCTTTACCTCTTGAAAAATTGAATCGGCTCATGCGGAAACATTAAACATCCGTTGTCCACATTTTTATATCTGACTTTGTGAGCGTCCATCACTCTTAAGAAGAAGCTGCATTTGTGTAAGTACTTATCAGACTTTTTTTATTTTTTATATCTGCCTTCCCAGTAAGAAATATTTTGGACATCGGACGTTTTCGCATGAGCTGATTCAATCATGATTGGTTTCATTCGCTTATTGTTTTTTTGATATATGTTGTCCTGCCAAATATCCACTCCTAACTTTTCTTTTTTTCAGTATATTTTATTCCTGGAGAGGCAAGGCAAAGAATATCATGGTAAATTAGAACATGCCTACAAGAGGGCGTGTACCATCCATCATGTCAAGAAACCAAATCTTCACCTTCACTGGGCGATCTTTGAAGAAACTCAAGGTATTTCATTACGAAATCGGTGGTTAGAAGAAAGACACTTAGGTTAAATCCTAGTTATGAGACAATACTCTAGTTTATGCGAGAGATTCCAACTCGGGTTGATTTTCAAGCCGGGTTACCCCATAAACACTCATGTTTTTGAACTTGAGGTAGAAGAGTTTCTCTTTTCTTCATCTCAATGTTTGTTTACATAGTTGATGATAATAGTGGATAGTGCGGTGCGGCTGCATAAGACGCTAGTTTATTCTCACTCATTTTGGTGACATGGATGCCGAGTCATTTCAAGTTCGGAACTCAGCGGTGTTCTTGTACAAATTTTAACCCGAGTCAAGTCAGACCAAAGTTGAGCGAAAACCGAATCTTTTATGGACGAATCTCTTTTGGACTTAGGCCTAACCCAAATTGGTGAACCTGGGTTGAGAAGCCTCGCATAAACCAGGCTAATAGCATCTAACATTTTGTTTTCAGATTGTATGTTGTCATGAAGCAAAACTAATTTAATTATCATGTATTTTAATAGTTTCTACGTTCTTTAAAAAAATCAATACACCTTTTACAGTTAATTAACAGACCCCAGTGGAAGTTTGTAATTTCCAAAATTTGAGTTTTGTGTCATTTTTCTATCGGATGATTCAAATCGAACAAAAAAGTAAAAATTCGTAGTTGTTTCAGTTGAAGTGATGGATCTACATTTTTAAAAACAGAGGCCTATTGATCTACACTGCACCACAAAAATGAACACTAAATTTTCATGATAACGGGAATTGTTTGTCCCCAGGGACTATGGACAGTAGCGGATCCATACTATTTTCTGGGGGGGGGGGGGCACGCCTATGAATTTTTAAATTTGAAGCGTTGCAGTAGGAACTTTTGGACTATAGAGCCTAGGAGTTGACTTTGAAATAAAAATAACAGCAAAGAATTAAGTCATTTTTTATGAGAGCACATTGATTTGTTTTGATAATTTGATGAACGATTAAATGGTAAGGTTTTCAAGTCGATATTTTTACTGATTTTTATAAATGTTAAGATTTTCTGGCAGTGGCAGTCTGTGAGGGGGGCTTTGGGGGCTCGGGCCTCCCTACTTTTAATTTTATTATGCCTTAAGCCTCTCAGCATTTTTATTTGGCTCAAGGAAATTGAGAAGCAAAAAAAAAAAGTCATCCTCTTTTTTCAAGCTGCCCCCCCCCCCTTTGAACCCAGGATCGCCACTGTTTTCTAGGCAATGAGTTCACTCTGATGCTTTGCACTTGATGCCTTCTATCAGAGATCACCGGAAAAAATGCTGAAACACGGAGTGCCACCTGTCGGCAAAACTAGTTGACTACCGTATTTACCCACGGATAGTGCGCACCTAAAAATCAATTTTTTGCCGAAAAATCGGGGTGCGCACTATACGCGGGGTCTTCGCGAAATCAGCCCCGTAAACAGTCGGTGAAGCATGAATACAAACACCAATGCTTTCCTCTGTTCAACTATGGCGGAGCACGCCCGTTATCGGGACGAAAAACTAGTTTCTTATCGGGAACTAGATCGCGAGATCGCATTTCAAATGCGCGCATGCGCATATACAACCTGTTTTGTTTATTTCCGCTCCCCGTGCGTAGGCCCGTACGAAATCAGAATGTCTTCCCCTCGCCCGAGACGGGTGGCGCGTCGTGAGGGAGTAGGCGTGGCTACAACAGAGATGACAGGGTGCCGTGCATTTATGTTGCGTGCTCTGCCAGCAAGCGTTGCAGTGGCGGGCATAGAGTCAGGGTTGCTTAAAATTTCAAAAAGGTCAAAACCATGTTTTTTTTATCAGAGAACGGGAAGGGTTATATCTTATCTGATTTTATTGAAAATTTTCGGCAGTATTGGGGGGGTTTTGGTTTTTAAATTTTACAGGCTTGTTTGATTTTTTTTTGGCTCAGGGGTGGGCTGGTATTTTTAAGTGCGCACTTTAACCGGATTAGGGTTTTCTTTTTTTTTTTTACCCTTCTAAAATTACGGTGCGAAACGCGGGGGCGCCACCGTCGGCAAAACGGTAACTCATATGTTCTATTTCAATTCTTTTCACTGTAAAGAGCGTACATCACTCTAAGTTAGTCTACATAAATATAGGCTGTCCCAAGAATGATTGGACCTTGACAATCGTAGGTTTGAATGAAAACATCAGCTTCCATCCTCAGGTAGGGCAACCTGATTGGTTATGAGCAGTAAGAAGCTGATGTTTTCATGAAAACCGTAGAAGTGTCAAATTCAATCTTTTCTGGGACAAGCTATTAGTAAATTAGATTTGGTTCTTATATCAGAAATATCTAAAACGAGAGTTTTTTCTATTGCAGGTAACTTTGACAAAGCTGCAGAAGTATTAAGCAATCTGGAGAAAAATTTTCCTTCCCTTATTCAAATTGCATTTCGGCGTATCAATCTTGAACGAAGACGGAAAGCTCATAGGAAAGTATGTGATTTGTATGAGCATTATATCAGCAGTACAACTCATTCAAAGCTAGCAAACAACATGGTTGTCAAATATGCTCGATTTTGTGTGAAGGTAAGTGGGCTTTGCTTTTACCTTCCTCTGGCAGTTTTTTTTTTTTTTTTTTTTTTTTTTTTTTTTTTTTTTTTTTTTTTTTATAAAAAAGTTGTCATTAACCCTGAGCATTGTGTCTGAGGAAACCAAAATTTGCAAAATCCATGCTTACATTTTGAAATTTCCCCTTTCTCTTTCTCTACCCCTTTCATTTTATTTTTTCTTCTTTGGTTTTTGATAAGAACATTGATTGGTCTCAGTCTTATGATATTTCCAGTAGTAAAGTCTGTCACTAAGTAAAAGGCAGAAAGTACGGTAGAAATCAGTTTACTTCTTATTGTGATAAAGGACAAATTGCAGTTTTGAAACCATTAAGGAGATTCCTGGCAAAACTTTTTCAGACTTCAATCCGATGGATAGCACCACTAGCTGCTTTCTGGGAATGTCGCGTTTTTGCCATCTTAAACTGAAACCAAAGAAAAATTACAACGCCAGCACCTGGAAAAATTTGTTATGGATTTTTTGAGCCCAAAACTAGCAAAATTTGTTGAAAATTAAAGCCATTAACTAGAAAATTATGCTCGCTAGTGCAGATATTCCTCTAATTTGTACTATTAGTGTGAATTCATCAATTTTAGCCAAAAACTGTTGACGTTTTGAGCAACGCGACAAGGTTTCCACAGTTTGAACTAATTCACCCTATGATGATAGTGGATGATGGTTTTAAACAAATTCTCTTGAGTTAAGCCTCTACATACCTGTAAGGGTGTAAGGCCCCTAGGCCCCCTCCATTAAAATAATCTTATTACTTTACCACGGACTTGACACAAATGCATTCATCAAAAGATCCTTTTTCTGCACCAGTTGGTGGAAACTATGTGGCCTCTTATTATTGCGTACAGTTTTATACCTGAAAAAATGATCATTTTTTTTATTGTAATAATTTTATTGAATCGTGATTTCATGAATTTTACCATTTTTTGCTCCCCTTCAAAGTGGAATTCTAATCAATTTTTGGTCTTTCAGATTTTGCAAGATATTGACAAAGCCGTAAAAGTTTTGGAAAAATCAATGGAAAAGGATAAGGTAATATAACGTTTCTTTCTCCTCCTTCATCAGTTAATATTTGCATTTCCATATTGTCATGTTTAAATGCAAATTTGTGAAGCTGTTCCTCGAGTTGAAGAGGTTAACCCTTTTAGGACCAACCGTAAATAATTTTGTTTTCTCTCTCTTCTCCCGTAATATCTATCAAGTAACCATATATGCATCTAAACATAGGCAAGGATGTGCTCTATTTGTAGGTGAGGCAAAGAATTGTAACATGTAACTTACGCGCCTGGCTGTCAGAATGCGCGGGTGCATCTAGAGTTGCCACCCTATCCAGGTTCTTAAAGAGACGTTGGGACCTGTAATACTTTACAGGATTTCTTCACTCTTCATCAGTGTAAGCTTTGCTTACCTCCTATCTCGGCTGCTACTTTTAGACACACTGGTTTTGACCAGCTGCTGGATTACCGTCAGTTTTCTGGGGTTGAGGCTATTGGAATTTTCTCGCACGAGCCAAACATCCCAGCTTTCCTCGGTAGTAAATAGACGGGTGCCTCATGTAATTGAATTTGGTGTTTTAGTCAACTTGCGTTAACACTTACAGTGTGGATGACGTACATGTACGTCCTTGCAAAAATTGCCACTGGTTGCCAAAGACGTTAATGTAGATCCTTCGCATTTGCTGTGTTTGTATAGGCCAATAATTAAAACAGGAACGGGTATTTATTGTTCAAGTCGTCGTTGGTTTGTTTTTCTTTCACTTTTCTTTGAATAAGCCAAGACATACATGTACAGCCTGTGTTTTAGTATGGGACTGTGCACTGTGCCATGACTACTTAATTCAACCTTTTTCTGTATGAGGGTGCCACTGACTGGTCTCCGGGGAAATAGCACGTGGAAAAATAGCCTGACACTGTAAGTGTTAAATCATAGCAAAAGTAGGCATCCCTGTCAAATGAATTATGCAAAACTTTGTCGGATTATTCGGATAATTGACTTTTCATCTTGAGCGAGGTGATGGTTATTTTCATCAAATCGGTTTTTTGCGTGACACCTTTTATTAGTGAACCTGTTTTTGTTGGAATTTTCAGCGCATTGTTGATGAATAGTTTTTAATAATTAGTTCTTTTTTAATGAGAGATTTTTTATTTTAAATCTAAATATTTTGCCTAATGCTTTCTTATCACCCCAGTTTTTTTTTCTGTCTTTTTCAGGATAGTCCGCGGCTATACTTTCAAATTTTAGATTGCTGTATGCAGAGGAACCCCTTGAATGTAAATGAAGTTGTAAAGTATATGGATAAATTCTTAAATAAAGATGGTGCTGAACTCGAACAGAAGTTAATGATAGCTCAGCACAAAGTCGAGTTTCTGGAAGATTTTGGTGATGATGCTCTAGTGTAAGTGAATTCTTCTTTGATTTAAGTGATCTTGTCTTTATTTTATTTTGATTTTAATTTTAATAATGAATACATAGAAGCCTCTAGGGGCTATGGTACTTGTTAAAAAACAAAAAACAAAGGAATATCTGAGAAAATAAGATAAGAGATACATAAAAAAAATATAAGCGCATTAGAGAAAATAATATATGTCAGGTAACCCTACCTGCCTGTCAGTTCCTTCATGCTACAGTACCCCTTCACCTACAGGTGTTTCGAGAAGCTGCTAAAGAACGCACTGATTCCCACACTTTTTAATGTGTTCTCAAGGTCCTCATGCAGGGCATTAAAGATTTTAGGCCTTTGTACATGCTCAAATAGATTTGTTCAAACTGCAGAATTGCCAACCTGACATTTCTAAATTCAAACATAACCTTGACCAAAACACATGTAAAAAGGGTTTATTGGTTTTGTTGGCTGTAGATTGGTAAACAGATACTATATCAGATGAATCATTCATTTAAAAGTATTAGACCTGAAAAGCTACGAAAAGGACTCAAAGTTCATCTAAACATTCTGGTCAAAATTGATGTCAATGACTCTGTAAAATGTTGATGTTTAAATGCTAAATGTGACCCCTCCTGACTTGGAAGATATGTGTTAACGATCTTTGTGCCTCTGTAGAGTTCCGATTGGTGATTGCAGGTCACGTTACGTTTTAATTTTCTGGAAATTTTCTCAGAATCTTTTTTCCATAAGCTCTAGTGTTGCTCTTCTTTGTGCTGTTATGGTTACTAAAATTTTATGCTTTCTTCTGGTTTGACAATCTTTTTATGAATCTCTTTAACTTTTAGAATCTGCTCAAATTTTTATGCTTTCTTTTGTTTGTTTTAGGGTCCAAAAAGCTCACAACGAATTCTTACAATACATCAAACAAGTAAAAGAAGTGAAAAAGAAAGCTGAAGAAATCAAAGTGTAAGTGGAATTCTCAACTTTCTCTATTATCTTAAATCTACAGAGATAATTAGTAATGAGTTTGATTTACCTGCCTATTTGCAAATAAAAAGTGAGAATTCTAGGGTTCTTTCGAAAATCACTGATTTTTCTGCTTAAAAAAATCATGGGTAACAATTTCAAAGTGTCATAAATTTCGTATCAGATTTTACATTCTTTGTTTTGAAGTTTTTGGAACCTTTAGTCTAGGTGAAGAAATGAAGATTTACCGTGTGCAAACTTGCAAGAAAGTTGACCGTTAGCCAAAGTTTTTGACAGTTTCTCTTGCTCCTTCAAGTTTTTTAATTCATAGTGAAGGCACTTAATGACATTGAGAAACAAGGAAATTTCATGCTCTTTTGAAGCTGCCATCTTCAATTTCTATTTGAGACCAACAGTTTTGGAGAAAGTGGTGTGAAAAAAGGGAGCTTTTACAGATGTGCATGACTTCTGTAAGTTCTGTAGTGCTGTTTGGAAGCAATGTAGCGACAGACTGCTCTCTGCACTCTGTTTTAGCAGAAAGTCTTAGTGAAGTCAGACAGCCAGCCAGCCTTGGCTTCCATTGTTTTCCGCCATTAGATTATTTCAAACCTTGTCAATATTAACTTCCAACCCAAAGAGCGACGGCAAAAACAGGTTCTGGTTGTTTTTCGCCCCTTTTTTGAGTACTCACGGATCTTTTCGAAACATGTCTCAAATGATACCTTATGATGATCTAATACTTCGGTGAAAATATTAGCTGGAATTCTCGCACCGTCCCTGAGATATAGCCCCAAGTTCCCCCCTAAAAATCGAATTTCTCTTATATCTCGTAGGAATTTGCACCGTTTTCCGTGAAAATTGAGTCATGGGGGTATTTTTATGCGTTCTTTTCATTTTTGGGGTCAAAAATTGTTTTTGGTCAGTTTTTGGGGGGTCATTTTTTCTATTTCGTGGGTGCTAAAAGTCGCTGAATTTGTAAAATTTGGTAAAAACTGTACACATTTTTGAAAAGAGTGTAAAAAAAATGAAGAACTTTGATTGGATTGGTTTTCTCTGTCCGATCGATACATCTCGTGATAATGGATCTCAAAGTTCACAATTTGTGTTCGAGTTATGTATGTTGGATGTCTTGAAAGCAGTTGCTTGGCGCTGACACAACTTGTGAACTTTGAGATCGATTATCTCGAGATGTATTGATTGGACGGGAGAAACCAATCCATGAAAGTTCTTCATTTTTTTACGCTCTTTTCAAGTATGTGTACAGTTTTTATTGAATTTGACAAATTCAGCGACTTTTAGCACACTCAAAATTGAAAAAAAATGGCCCCTCAAAACTGACCAAAAACAATTTTTGACCCCGAAAATGAAAAAAACGCTTAAAGATTCAATGAAATCGGTGCAAATTCCTACGAGATATACGAGTACTTCGATTCTTAGGGGGGAACTTGGGGGGCTATATCTCGGGTACGGTGTGAGAACTTCAGCTAATATATTCACCGAAGTATTAGGTCATCATAAGGTATCATTTGAGACATGTTTTGAAAAGGTCCGTGTGTACTCAAAAAAGGGACAAACTTTGCCGTCGCTCTTTCCTTCCGACCTCCTTTCTAGAGGTTGGAGCCAGAACCAGGGCTAAAATCACAATCTGTGTCTCTTGTGGCCAAAAACCTCAAAAATTTCTTCAGGTCTTAGTAATTTGTCATTCAAAAACTGATTTCAGATGTTCTTGCACAGTCAGAAATTTATTTCAAAGATTACAGTTCGACTTATTGCAATCGAAGTTCGAAACTGGAGCAGCTCATGCAATGATTCAAACTGTAGTCTTTCAAATCAATTTGATTGTGCGAGAAGACTTGTACTCGGTTTTTAAATTTTTGATTAAAGGTTTTGAAATACTCATCTTCTTTCTTTGTTGCGAGAGACACCAATTCATAAAGGAAGAATAGGTAGAGTGGTCACTCAATGTTATAAAACGAAACGGTGTTTGAGAGCGCAGCGGCAGTAGCGCTATGAGAGCGTCGGTGAGTGTGTACATCCCTAGCTCTCTCTATTGTTCCACTGCGCACAAAATACGCACACAGCGGTGCTCCTACAGTGTCGGACTCACTCACACCATCATTTCTCCGGCTGTGTACACGATACGCACACGACGCGCTCTGGCGTTGTGTACATGAAGCTCTTAATTCTACTCCAAACCGGCTCGAAACGCAGATTCGGAGCTCCCATTACAGTGACCACTCTACCTTCTCTTCCTTTATGCACCAATTTCAATTTCAACTGTGGCTCCGGCTCCAAACTCCTGCTCTCTTCTGAGTAAGAAACAAAGAAAATCTCCTTGCTTCATTTGTTTAGAAGTTTTTCATGGAAAGAATAACAATTCTAACCCTGTCAAGTGACCTCTTTCTCAAGTGCATTGTTCAGTTTGATCACTCGAACTCAATTTTTCCTGTTTCAGAAAAACTGAATCTCAAGCAACAGCACCAACGCCAACCCCACCTTCAAGTAGCACAGCTCCAAGCAGTAAACATTCATCATCGTCGAGTAAAACAACTCCTAGTTCTACTCCACAGATGGGAGCCCCAACCATGCCTGTATCAACACCGTATGGAGCTCCAAACCATGTTCCACCGTACGGTGCAGCACCTCCAACACCTTACGCTGCCGGGCAATATCCAAACCATCCTCCGCCACCACCTTACGCTCAAGGCTCTTTCAATCCTCCGTACAATCAAGGAGACTCAAATTACGGAAACTACCAAAATTGGGGCTACCCACAATCAGGCTATGGCAATTATAACCAAGGCTGGCAAGGTGGCGGAGGTGGGGGAGGTGGCAATTACGGTGGCTACAATTACTGAAGCCCCAGCACCCTCTTTGGTTGATTTACAGTGAAATTTTGTTGTGTGGAAAGTCCTCTGAATGGAATATCTGGTTAAGTAGAATTTTTTTTTTTAGCATCTTGAAATCTTCCATACTCGGACCGCAGTTTCCTTAGTGGAACTTTCGCTAAGTGGAATTTTTTTCGGCGCAGGACTGAGGTTCCACACAACAAACTTTCACTGTATCAAGTTTTAACATTTCATTTGCCGTACAAAGTGGGCTCCATAGGGGAATGATATTTGTAAATACTTTCATCAACTTTTCACCAGTTTGTGGCCAGTATCACAATTTGTAAAATTTCAACTGTCAAATTTTCTTCCTTTTTCTTCTGCTCATTGAAAATGAGCAACCTGTAATATGACCTCTAAGTTTATAAATGTTTCATGTTTTTTTTTTATTTATCATTCATTAATGCTCGCCCTCTTGCATTTTTGTGATCGCCACTGTTGTTTTCCTCAGTGATTTAAATGTACATACAAGTAGATTGTCTGCACTCTCTCAAATTTTTTTGTGTGAAATTGACTGCTTTTTAAATAAAAATCGAACTCAGTGATTTAATTTTGACTTTTTTATTTGTTTTTAGAGGAATTTAGAAGGATATAGCCGTAGCCACGAATTTGTCTTTCTCTCTCTTTCCCCACTTCCTTGCATGTGTTAGAAAAGGACAGAAACAGGGGCTGAAGTTATGATGCGTTTTTTTATTTTCCGGTGTAGCGGAGCGGCTTTTATTCCGGTGCTCCAGCACTGGATCGCACCGGAGTGTTGTTGTAGTAGCGGTGCAATGCACCTGGTGCAGCTCCGGTGCAAGCTCCAGTGTATTGGAGTTGAAGACCGATGCACTGGAGCTGGAGCTTCCGGTGCTGCACCAGACAGCTTTGGTGCAGCTCCAAAAGCTCCGGGTTATTGCACCGGTGCGGATTCCGGAGAATAAAAAAATGCACCATCACAAGACAGCCCCTATCTTTATGCTATTCTAGAGCAGGACCATTTTGAGTATCAGGTTCTGACAAGTAGCAGTGGGTGCTTTCGAACCGCATCAAAGTGCATTAGTGATTGGTTGATTAGCAAAGAGGCGAAATTCTGAGCTAAACCGCTCACTGATGCGTTTCAATACAGTTCGGAAGCACTCACTCCCACTTGTCAAAACGCAATACTTAAAATGGTCCTGCTCTAACACATGCAGTCTAATGGACAAAGAGAGAGAAAGACATATTTTTAGCTATGTAGAGGTTGGTTATGAAGAATGAGCCCCTAGCTAATCCATCTATCCATCCGCTAGGTTGCATCTATTGCAACTTATCTTTCAGCCTGACGATGTCTTTGTTTCTGGTTCAAAATAGTTACGGATTACATGCGAGGGCTGATTCATGTATATTTTATAATGCCTGTCAAAAAAGGTGGGTGCACAAAAAATCAAATTTCAAGAGAGGAAACAACAAAAATAATCAAAGTACATAATAGATAATCAATATATTTCAAAAAATTACAATCCAGTTATTCTTTACATTTGTACAGGAATTAATTGGTCTCCCTAAAAAATAAAATGAAAAACAATTCCTACAATGATTAGCTAATTAATAACAATTTTATGAGTTAATTCAGTTGAAAAGATATGATTCTCTAAAAGATTTCACTCACAGTACGGGGATGGATTAGACTTAAAAAATTGAAAATCAATGTCATGTTAGAAACTGATCCAATACATGAAAAAGACAACGAAAAAAAAAAGAAAAAAACAAATTTATTGAGACACAAAATAGTCTCCCTTACCAAAATATTAGGCACATTTAATTTACTCTTCTGCAATTCACAATTTTTTCAAAAACTTAAAAACATAGTTTCATTATTTGTCATTTAACATTCGTAAAAAAAGAGAAACAAAGTAAAAAAAAACAAAAGAACAAACATAAAACATGCTAGACAAGGCAAAAAAGGTGCTGAACCACAGACAAAACGGATAAAGTATACACAATGAATAAAAATTAGAGTTAAAAGTTAAGTTTGCCCGCAATTTTTACTAATGCAAGATGGAATATTGACAATTTTTAAGTACTGATATTTTGATTTTCTCATTATTCTATTGTTTATTGGAAGAAGGAAGAAACATGACAAAGAGTAAACCCACAGAAAATGAAAAATTAATACTTCTTGTGACAAAAATAATTACTTTGACTACTAAAAAACCAAAGTGACAGTAAAAACAGGGCAGTAAGAATTTGGAGAACAAAATACGGGTCACATTCTTCCCAAAATTCTAATCTTTAATTGCATTTAAATTCTTTTGCAGTCTCCTTGTTAGACAGCAGATCAGAAAAAAAACTGACTTCAGTCTTAGGGAAACTGGGACGAAAAAGAAGGATGAACGAATAAAAGCTGATGGAAAATGTTTTTTTTAACAATCAAAGGGACGGAATGCCAACTTAAAACTAAGGATTAGAGCTTTGAGGGTTATGAGGACTAAAAAAAACAAATTCTAAATTCAGAGTCATTGCAATGGGTTAAAAAATTCTAAACAACTGTTCACTGCTATCCAAGTTAGCTAGATTTAACAATGTTTGGTCTTGTGAATAAAACCAAGATATATTGAGGGAAGAAAGAAACAAATTCCAAGAACAGAGGAATTTGGCTAGAAGCAAACAATCTTTTTTACTCCACTGCTCGCGAGCGAGATTTTGATAACCGGGCTAAATTATGTTCGCTTTCACTGCGACCAAGAGTCCCCGAGTTTCTGCGACTCAAACTGAAATTAAAAATAAAAAAGGAACAATTAATATTAAAAAATAAAAGTAACATTTTGTAAAATAAAAAGAAAATTATTTGGAAGGATTGATTAAATTTTTTTTAACTAATGGATCTGTTGCATACTTTTGCTACAACTGTACGTATAGAACCTCTATTCCCATGTGAAATTCGGCAAAATTAACATAGCGCACATTAAAAACATTCAAAAATCACTCAGTAACTCAGGAAATCACTTCAAGTACAAAAAGCCCGCGCTGCACTAGACACTATTTGCACCAGCATACTGCTCATAGACTGACACTGCACAAAAATTTATCAATCAGCATGATTTTTTTCAATAAATCTGCCAAAATCTGGCTAATAAAAACTTAGAGGGTTAACCTTGAAAGTCAGGTATAAACAGAACTTGATCCAGCTCTTGAGCTCAACCTCGACTCAAAGAGTTTTAAAATTCACCGGGAGAATTCATCTGGGGGGCATAGATTATGAATTCCAATATTTTCAGTGTGTGCATGGATATATTGCAACTCACAACTGTGCAATCTGTACTCCCCAGATGAATTCCCCCAGTGAATTCTGGAACTCTACCGTTCTCACATTTTCACAACCTAGATAGCTAATAAAAAAATTTGAAAGCAGAAGAACTTACTTAGCCCTATCTATGCTGGCACTCCTTGGACGAGCTGAATTTCTGCTAACCGGGGCTTCTTCAGAACTAGAATCTTCATTTGCTTGATACAAAGTCACTGAAACATGGATAAAGAATTATGTCAAAATAACTAGAGCAAATCAGCAAATCAGCAAATAAGATCAAAACGAAGTAACTGATTGAGAATTTTTTTCTACAAGGTCCTTACACTTTCAGATGATTCTTGGAAGTATCCATTCCAGTTTTTTTGGCGTAAAGCAAGGAATTGACTGATTGACAGAGGCAATTTTGTTGAGAAGAGAAAAAGGCAAATTGGCTCAGCAAATGAATTTCACATATTGTCTGTACCAAATTGAAGATTTTCAAGTGGAAAAATGTCGACAATTATAACCTTCAACAAAGAGGATGTTGCAAGGGTCGGAATTTCGGTGTTTTGACTTGAAAAATCAAATCTGTAGCAAAAATGAAGAGTTCATGTTTTTTCCTTTTTCTTCTAAGTTGCTCTGTTGCGGGGTTACAAAGCTCTAAAATTTTGCCCCGTTTGAAATGGAGCCTTTTGGCGGGAACCGAGCATGAGCCGAGCTGTCACATCGAGGTTTTGGATCTCCTCTTAGCGAGCCGCGTGGAGTTGCAGGTGGCCCCGTGCATTCATACGGGATCCTTGAAGCGGCCAATCCCAAAACCCTCTTTTCACGCGTTTCCCTCCAAAACGGTCAGTTTGACATAAAAATTGAAGAGAGTCAAATTTGAAGAATGTTAACTCTCCAGCTGAATTTTTTAAGCAACAAGATTAACTAGACAGATCCAAGTAAATAAAAAGCATGAGAACTTACTGCTAGAATAGGATGCTGTTATTCCTCTCCTCCTGGGTACAAAATTGTTTTTTGGTACATTTGAAACTACTTTATTCTGCGAAGCAATTGTCGGTCGCATGATTCTACTGGATAGACTGGCATGCATACCAGAATTTCTATGGCCGGCATCAGATTCTGAATCACTCTGATTTCAAGAAAAAACAAAAAAAAATAATAAATATGAAAATAATGAAGTAGAAAAATTGCTATCTACATTGAAGGAGAGTCAACAGAGAATAGGGACAATTTTTTAATGATTAAACTGGTTTTAGACTGTGAAGCAATGAAATTTCTTATAGAATGTCTACTGGACTCATGCAGAACAGATGTGAATTATTTCAAGTTTTTTCAATGTTCCGACTTCCTCGCATTTTTAAGCGTTTTTCATTTTTTATACATGTAATGCACCCTCAACTCACCAATTGATGCATGGAGGGACTAGGGACACCTAGTATCATGATCGAAGTATAAAGGTGGAGGCATTCGTATCCCACCTATGTCGCAGCGCGACGAATCTTTACCCAACAGTCATGTGACTGGCGAGCGCAGTACCCGCAGCATCCACCAGCCATGATCTAACTACACAGGTCAGTCAATCCGGTGGATGAATTTCGGTGCGATCTGCGCAACCTCCGCTCGTGACGTACAGTTGACGTAGCTGAAGAGCGGGTATTCAAAATCTACCCTCTTTCTTATGGGGAAAAGACCCTTTTTCAAGTGCAAATTACAAACGATTTACGACAGTGAAACTTGGTTTTTATCAATAAGAAGTAACGAGGAAGGTTTCAAGCTTTGAGAAAACCAATGCAATCGTACGCAAATTTGCTTATTTCTATTTTCGGGCACTTTTAGAAAATTGGGTAGAATGCATTGAATAATACATACCCACCTTCTCCGTAAGAGGGATTTTTACTAACCGCCAGAAAATATAGGAATAAGATATTGAAGTGTGATTAGACTGGTTTTCTCAAAGCTTGAATTGTTGAAACCTTCCTCGTGGTCTATCATAAATAAAAACCAAGTTTCACTGTCGTAAATTGTTTATAATTCGCACTTGAAAAATGGTCTTTTCCCCTTATGAAAGTATGTAGATTTGAAGGCCTGCGCTTGAGCTGCGCCAGCTATACGTCATCTCCTTCCTCACTCTACCCAGTGATAGTGCCAGGCAGACGGAGAGGCACTGGAGGGTGTGCGCATTGTGTAGTTAGATCATGCCACCAGCGAACACCCCCCCTCAGTCCCCGCTCGCTAGATCCGTCGCGTTGTGATGTAGGTGGGGTACGAATGCCTCCACCTTTATACTTCCATCATGACCTACTATTACCTTTAGGAACAAACACGCAGAAAGAAAGAGACATTAGACGAGTTGCATATATCTTCCAAGATGGCGAACTCACAAAGTAAGCAGAAAATTAAGAAATTGCACATCGAAAGTGAAAAGCACAGTCCCCCCCCCCCTGTATTTTTGGACCTAGTAAACACTAAAGTCCCTATATACCATGAGAGTTGCTCCAATGTTTAATCCGTTTCTGATTGGCTTTCAGATTTAGGCTGTGAAGAAAGCTCTAAGAGACAAATGCAAATGGCGGAGGGTTTCTTTACTTTTGCCAGCTAGTGTGCCATTTCATTACACATTTGAAGTAACAGTGTCCGCAGTGATGATTATTAATTTTTCCTCTGCTTGAATGTTACTATGGAGAACATTATCTCTTTCAATAACGACCGTTATTGTCGAGAATCTGAACCTAACCTATAAGAGATAGCAAAATAGCAGCAACAGCGCAGAGGCAAAAGTCCCTCCGCCATTTGCAATTTGCCTCTTGGGGGCTCCATTGATCCACTTTAGCTTCTTCATTTTGAGAGACTTGGCGCAGCTCTATTAGTATATAGGGACTCTAGTAGACACCTGGTTCTTTGAATTACGGTAAAACCTGGCAGTGAAAATTTAAACACAATTCCAGCGAGAATGCAGTCAGATATTTTGAACAGTATTTGTAAAACCTCAAATCTTTAAGACGGCTTGCCTATTACTAACCATCATATTGTATTAGGATGGAGTTGATGATTGGAACCTTTTAGAACCTTATGCAAAGCGTCATGACAACAGCGAATGATTTCAATCAAAATTCTCCAACTTCTAAAAATTGAGTTAGTCAGTTTAGGGCATTTGGTTTTTTTTTTTTTTTTTGCATTCGCAAAACCTTCATAAAATTGAAAAGGTTCACCCACAAGAAGCAATAACTTGATTTGATGCAATTACAGTGTGATGGTTTGCAGGCTGCAGGCTTATTATCAACAATCATATCGTAAGGCTATCCAGTCAGCGCCGGATTTACACATTTGCCGCCCATGGGCCATTTGACTATTTGCCGCCCCCATCCGCAAGCTCACGTCCAAAAGAAGGTCGGGGTCGCCCCCGCTACAGGGGTGCAAATTTCCGAAACGCCGGGGGTTTCACGCGATTCGGGACTTTTTCCTCACAGGATTTTCAAAAATTTCCTCACGAAAATTTGGGAAGTGATAACTTTATTTTTGTTTTCTTATTTTAACATTTAAACACTGTGGGTACGCAAATTTACCGATATTTTTGAAAAATTGAGACATTTTCTGTAAAAAAAAAGCTTGTGGGTAGCCATAAAAAAAAAAAAAAAATTGACAAATTTCCTCACTTTCACGCGATCCACATATTGCTCGATCGAGCAATTTTGCAACTCTGCCCAGCTGGGGAGGGTCTGGAGGTCCACCGCCGGAAATTTGTGTAATTTTTACCTCTTAAAGGTGCAAAATTTTGTGATTTTTAGAGAAATTTCCCAATATTTTCACGCGATCCACAGATTGCTCAATCGGGAAATTTGGCAACCCTGCCCAGCTAAGAGGGGGTCTGAGGGTTGATTCTGCTCATTTTACGAGACGAGACGAGATGACTCCGAGCAATACCCTCTAAACACACCGTAGCTCGGGGGTTTGAGGTTATGTGATTAGGTTGCCAACTTTTACACAGGCTCTTATGGAGGAAAGAGGAATTTTTGCGGTTTTTTCTAGTTTTTACTAATTTTTCGGCTGTGAAAACCACGTGTACTTGACCAGGGCACTTCCTTGGATGTTCTAGAGCGTTTCTGTGAAAAACCACTTTTTCCGCAAAATTACACACCAAAATATGTATCACCAAAGGGGGGACCCCGGGACCCTTGCTTACTTTGGGTCGATGTGAAAGGGGGGTCCCTTTGGTGTTTCGCGTAATTTTGTGAAAAAAGTGTTTTTTCGTGGAAACGCTCTGGAACATCCAGGAAGTGCCCTGACCAAGTAAATCTGGTTATTACAGCCGAAAAATTAGTAAAAACTAGAAAAAAAACCGCAAAAATTCCTCTTTCCCCCATAAGAGCCTGTGTAAAAGTTGGCAACCTAATCACATAACCTCAAACCCCGAGCTACGGTATGTTTAGATGGTATTGCTCCGAGTCGTCTCGCCCTATCTTTTTGCATGAGATAGAGTTGTTTATCTCGTCTATCTCGTGTCCTCTCGTACGAGATAGACAGGGAGAATCAGCCTACTGGAAATTTTCGTGATTTTTACCTTCTTAAGGTGCAAAATTACGTGATTTTTAGAGAGATTTCCCAATATTTTTACCCGAAATGACTTTGATTTTAGTGGTGATAACAATGCAGTTGTTTCCGGCAAGAAAATAATCAGCAACAAGCCTGAATTCAGATGAAACGCAAGGCTACGAAATGATGCGCCGGCCGCTGGCACCGTCAACGAGCCGCCCGCCCCGCGCCCTCAAGTGGCCACTGCAATTTAAAATTCTGAGTCTTTGCATATTCTTTACTCGTCTACCATCGTGTCAGCTGTTCCAATTTCGAAGCTGCACTTGCGACAGCACCCATTTAAAAAAAAAAAAAAAATTGCCGTGAAAAATTTGCCGCCCCCAGAAATCTGCCACCCTGGGCCACGGCCCATGTTGCCCGTGCCTAAATCCGGCGCTGTATCCAGTCGATTGCCTAGAGTAAGTATTGTCTTACGGGTGGTGCCATTCCGATAGAAACCCTCCCATATCTGCAGAAATTCGCTAATGACTCCTGAGCTATCGGAGAATTTCCGCAAAGATGGGAGGGTTTCTATCAAAATGAAGCCAGTCATAAGAATAACACATACTCGATCATCGACTCGATAGCATTACAATACCATTGTTCATAACTAGCCTGCAGGATAGCATTTCCATAAAATAAACTTTAAAAACAAATAAATTGATGTATCTAATTTATTCAATCACACAAATAAAGTGAAGAGAATATAAAAAGAAAAAATAGCCACCTGGTTCAAGACTCCGACGGAACTGCTACGCATCATGGCGGAGCTTGACCCTTTGGAACCATGCTTTGATGAACTTCTGGGTCCAAATTTGGAATTACTACTGACTTTGGCTGAAAAAACAAGATGATAAAGTGTGAAAGTCAGACAAAACAGGAAATGAAAAAAGCATTCTTGATCAAATATAACAGCTTGCTCATGTTATTTATTTTATTTTATTTTTTTTAACATGGAGGATACTATGAAGTTTTTATGACTGGTCCAGTTATTCAAACCAGCAAAAGTGTCAAAACAGTAATTTTAAAAGTGTGACACTTAAATACCCTACACGCCATTTTTTTTAAACATTTTGGGTTAATTTGAAGTTCTCAGAATACGCCTCAGGAGAACTGGAATTCATAATTTGCATTTGTCAGCAGACTTATGAGCTGTGGAACTATCAAAGTGTAATTATTCAAGTTGGTATCAGAGTTTCACAGCTTCAGAGTTCTTTCTGAGGATACAAGTTTTTGTATAAGCCAACATTGTATTGTCAATGTAATTACTGTTTTGCGTGTTGATAATAATGAATAAGTAGTTCCACGCAAAGCATCAGTATATAATGCTACATATCCTAGCACATCTTACAGGATTCAATTCAGAGACTTAACTTGAGATCTACTTGACTTAACTGGAACTTGAAAAGTCCACCAGATTCAATTTGTAATTCAGAAACACCTTGGACCAAACCACTGTGAGATTTCTCAAGGAATTTTGAAGCGGGAATTGGCAGATCAAATATGCTTTTAAAAATAATCAGTTTTCCACCCAATATAAATCTCAAGGTGGTTGACAAGCTACCAGATTTTTCAAGAATTGCCAATTTATAATGAGCGTCTCTGAATCGCAAGTTTTCTCACTCGACTTGAGTATTTTTCAAGCCAAGCAGATCTCAAGTAAAGTCTTTGAATTGCACCCATAGTCTTTCCGCTACTATCCCTTTTTGAATCAAAGAATTTTGCTCCTGTACATGAGAAAAATCACACCGGCAAGGTGTTCAGATAGAAAAAAACAAAAAGCACTAAATGAGAACGAAATCTGCAGCAGCAGAATTTTATCACAAAGTCACAAAGATGTAAATATGATTGAAAACAATTTAGTGTTTGCACTCAAGACAATTTACAGTCTCAACGGAGCTGTTGCAAACTTTTGCTACAGGCTTATTATTAGTTGATTAAGGGGTAAAACCCTGTAAAAATGACAATAAGCACACTAAAAAAATCATGAAATCCACTCCCAAACCCAAAAAAATGCTTTCAAATGCGAGACCGTAATGGCGGTGATTACCGCCTACATCTTATGGCAATTGTAGGCTTCTTCTTCTTCTTGAGATGTGTCGCGAGAACACTTTGAGAGGATGGAGCTTATTGTGGTCTCACGTTTGAAAGCATATAATGAGTTATGGAGTGGATTTTGTCATTTTTTAGCGCGCTTATTGTCATTTTTACAGGGTTAAACCTCTTGATCAACTATTAATAAGCCTATCACAAAAATTTTGCAATATGCTGCTTTTAACAATTCCCACCCCACACCCTTCAAACAAACACCGAATGGGAAATCCAACTAGATAAGGAAACAAACTGGAAGGGTGATCACGGAGGATCGAATTGTAATGGTTATCGAGATCAGATCGAATCCTGCTCAAATACTGATTGAATACATTAAATCAAATGGTCTTGCTACTACGCTATTCAGTCGCGCAGGCAACCAGTCGTAACCACCTGCTTGCCTCTCCGTACTTCAATCGACAAATATTCCGACCAGTCTTTGCTCGCCTCTTCGTACTTCAGTCGACAGAGATTCCGACCGGTCTCCGCTCACCGGAATCTCTAACAACTGAAGTATGAAGAGGTGAGGAGGTGATTACAACTGGTTGCTTGCGCAACCGAATTCTGCAGTAGCAAGCCCATTTGATTTAACGTATTTGATCAGCATTCGATCTGATTGTGATAACCATTACGATTCGATCCTCCGTTATCACCCTTTTGGATATTTTGAGGTATAATTTAAAAACCAAGACAAGCTAAAGAAATGAATCAGAATAAAAAGAAACATAGAAGCAACAAAGAACCAAAACAACTATCCAGAAGTAAAAACCTGAAAATACTTTAAAACAAAGCAAACTATTTAGGTCATCAGGCAAACTACAAAAAGAGGCGACTAGTTGCATGAAATAATAATCAACTCGGCAGGGTGATTCTTTTCACTCCGAATCTTTATGCAATCTCTTCCATTTTTTCATCTCCTTGCTACATCTTTGATACCTCTACTCAATGCAAATCAATTCTTTATCCATGCCATCGTTGGATGCTTTTTGCACATTAATTTTTTCACATTTTGAGGGATTTTGTTGTGTTTTGGTCCTCTACAAAGATTAGAGTGCCGAAGAGTTTCTAACAATGTGATCTTTCACTGTCTTTGCTGATCGACATCAATTTACATTTTTAAGGATTATTTTGGGCACTCTCACTGGCTATCCTGTTACTGGCACACTACCAAGATGTTAAAGCACATCAATAGCTACTCAGTGACGAAAACAAAGGAAGAAAAAACAATAGAAATTGCAATATAAGGACTGAAAGTCACCTTACTGAATTACTGTTGATCGACTTACTATAAAGCACTTTAACAATTAAGTACCTGAATTAGCTAACGATCGCTGTCTGTGTGGCGCAGGTGTAACAAGATCACTCAAAGAACATGCACGTCGTATGCCTCCTCCAAAACTACCAGAATTTTCTTCAGAAATCACTGATACAACAATTAACAAAAGCATGCAATGTTGAAAGAAAATAAAATTTCAAAATATATCAAAGAAGCTACAAGAACATAAAAATTTTGAAACAAAAAAAAAGAAGACGACAAGAAGGTGGGAAGGCAGATGAGAGATCTGAAAAATTTTCACCCTGGTGGACAGCCAGATTGACTTTAAACTTAAATAAAAGTTTTGCTGAAAATAAATTACTGTTGTTAGCTTTTTCCTATATCATTGCCTGAACAAAAAAGGAAAAGCTCACAATTAAACACATTTTTGTTGCAGAAATTAGCTCCGCTATAAAGGGTCACTTATAATTTTACACCGACTGCTGATAAAATTTTTTGATTGGGAAATTTTTTCATGAAGAAGAAAGAGTGTGATGAATATTTATGAGGAGATCATGTTCAAGCCCTGCAATCCAAAAGGAAACAATAAAAACTCAGATTGAGAATTGAGTCAATCAAGCAATCAAAGTGAAATAGAAATACATCATAAAAAGGCATCTTACTTTTTAAAAATTAAAACTCTGAGGTGGACTCGAAATAGAATTTCCAAAAATTATAATTGGTCAATTTTCAATGAGTTACTGATAAAAAAAAAAAAAAAATTCATAGTAAATCATAGAATTTGAAAGCAATCAGGAGAAAAATTTAAACACATTTCATGTAAGTCTTTTCATCAAGTCCTGAACATTCAGGGAATGGTTCACAAGTTTTACTGTTTGGTAGTGCTGGAAGTAATATTAATATTGTTCATTCCTAGGGAGACTTAAAGAATGATTCTGCAACTTGCTGCAAGGCTACAGTTGTAACAACACTATCTCCCACTAGGAAAACTTTGTGAATATTAGGATCTTATGTAATTTTGGCTGCCTATGCGTTCAAAGCTAAAACCATGAACTCAGTCAAAAAGAAAAAACTTTCCAGTTTTTTAGTGTACAGTAACTAAAGTTGTGAGGGTTTTGATAGCATTAACCTTAAAATGTTCTACACCTTAATGAGCCACATGAAAGGAAACCGA
Organism: Trialeurodes vaporariorum; assembly: GCA_011764245.1. NCBI lineage: Eukaryota > Metazoa > Arthropoda > Insecta > Hemiptera > Aleyrodidae > Trialeurodes > Trialeurodes vaporariorum. The sequence goes on along the minus strand of VMOF01000024.1, from coordinate 49,741,338 downwards.
TAGTGAAACAGTGCCCAAAAATAAAAATAAAAACAAACTAAAAAGAGATTAAAATAAAAAAAAAATTGACATTAACTTGAAAAAAAGAAAACAAATAATAAAACCAAAAAGTAAGAAGAGGACAGTGCATGAAGAAACGGTTGATTGACAGGATGACTGGATGAAGTGGTGCCGCATGAAATCTAGGAACACTACATTTTGTCCATTCAAACTCAGGTAAAATATCGATCAAAGTTATGTTGTCAGCTTGCACGCTACCACTGACTGGATGAGATACAAATTAATATTTTGAAAATTTTATAATCACTGATGTACTACTAAGTGTACTATGACTTCTAAAAGGAAGTATCCTGGTCAAAATTTTTATCATTTTAAATCTCAGCAACTTTTAAACAATTCTGCAGCTTTCAAGTGTTTAAGAACTAAACAGAATGACTCTTTAAAGTATGTCATGAAAAATCAAAAATTCTATTGAAAACAACAGAACAGTTTAACAATAGGAATTTCTATCAAGGTACTTTCTTTAGAAATTCATAGTACATTTCAGAAAAAAGGGAATTAAGAGAGAGAAAAAATAGTGGAATAAATATTGAGATTAATGCATATGTTACTGTCAAATCTCCAGAGGCAGTCAATTCTAGGTTTGACCGAGGACTGAATCCGAACGCTGTATTGACCAATCGACCCTAGATTTGACTGGAGTCTTTTGTGATTCTAGATAGAGTTTTGGGGTTTGACTGAAATTTTTAGTCAAACCTAGGCCAGACATCAGTCAAGCCTGAGACTGACTTCCCGAGTCAAACCCAAAAAGTGTGTCTTTTCTACAAGGTTGGGTCAAGGTCAAGGATTGTTGTCAATTCTAGATTTGACTACTGCCCTTAGTCAAACTTAAGATCGACTGATTAACATTAGATTTGACTGGCCATCAGAGATAGATAGTAACGTATACACTGCCCAAAAAAGAGGTGCACTTCTTCTAAGCTAGTAAAAATGTATTTTATGTCCAGTGTTGCCAGATTGAGGGTAAAAAGCCGTATCTTCTCCATTTAAATCAATGTAAAGCGTACAGCTTTTTCACCCCAATCTGGCAACACTGTTTATGTCATCCTGTCTTACTCTATCCTCAATCAATGAATAAACTTTGTGGCTTGCATCACATGAAGATAAGAAATTGGAATAAAAGACATCGAAAAGAAAAATTACAAAAAAACCTACCAACACCTGAAAAAGCCTAAAGTTTTATCTAGGATAGAAACAAGAAAAAATTGAAAGATACGCATGCAAAAAAGTCCAGCCAGTTAAACTCGAGTGCAAGAAACTCAGCATGAAAAAAAGCAATAAATCTAAAAGCAAAGACTGTCCCAAAGATTACATACACTTCAGATATGCCACAAGCTATGCTACCCAAATATGAACTTGTTGAAGACAAAAAAAAAAAAGATCATCTGGAGCTTTCAGGAAAGAGGAGACCCATTGTTTTATTAAAAGAGTATGCAATCTTTGGGCAGAGTCTTTTAAAAGAAAAATGCTACAATAGCAGGGGCATGTCGAGGGGGGGCATGTGGGTACCCATGCCCCGGGCGGCACTCTCTGAGGGCGGCAAAATCAGGGTGAACAACCAAAAAAAAAGGTTATCAAAATTCTAAACGAATCACTGAGGGCTGCAAAATCAGTGTGCAACAAGCAAAAAAAAAAAAAATCATCAAATTTATAATTTTGTTTGTGGAGGGCGGCAAATTTGCATTCTTGCCCCCCTCTCTCGAAACCATGGCACGCCCCTGTGAAATAGATTAAAAAAATTTGAAAATAATAACAACAAGGGTCATGCTCCAGCTGATCTTCAATCAGATCCTAAAGTTGAGGAGCCCCTTTTGAAGTACTCATGAATTAAGGAAAGTTCAGGAGATGATCTGAGGAGCATCATGTGCTAACGAATACTTCTTTTTGATAGTTGAAATTAGATAAGGAAAGTTGGTAGAGAGTTGAGCGAGTATAAGTATTAAACAAATGGACTGATAGATTAAAATAAAAATTATAATAATAATTAAATCATTATTAGTTAATTAATTAATTATTAATTTTTTTTTTCTTAATGTAATATCTCTACATTATAAGGAGCTTCCTCCCACTTGGATATCCCTTTGAGGAACTAAATAAAGTCCAGCTCCTTGACCCTTGCATCTAAATATGCAATTAAACTACAAATCTCCTCAAACAGCTGCTTAAAAAAAGAATCTAAAGCTTCAATTCAGAGATCAGATCAAAAAATCTCTTTGATTTGGCTTTGACTTGAGAATGCTTGAGACTTTTCCTCTTGAACTTTCCTTCAAAATCCTTAAAGGATTGAGAAAAGAAGTACTTGTCGCACCACCAAAGCTTCAATTATAGCAATTTCAAGGTACTTTTTCAAGGTAAATTGTCAGTTACTTTGAAAAGGTGGCTCCAGAAACACCATACTTGAGGCTGAGGTGGTGCAACTGACACCTTCCTCCTCAAACTTAGTACATATTTTAAATGGGGGAATACTAAGAATTCTCAATTCAAGGCCAACTCAAGGAGGTTTTTCTTTCAGATTTCTGAATGGGGCAGTTGCAAGGGTCTGAATTTTGGTGCTTTTAATAAGCAAATGAAAGTACTCCGTAAGTTATAAACAAGGATGACTTTGGTTTCTAACTTGGTTTTATAGCTCCGGATACAAGTTCGGTTCAAAATACCTTGTTTTAAATGGAATTCCGCTTTGCGACATCGCAACACAAACAATTTTTTCCAACTTTACACAAGTGTACCTCCAAACCTGGACACTAAGGAAAAAACCAAAGGCACCTTTGTTCTTAGGTCGTTTCGTGCTTTCATTTTCTTTATAAAAAAAAAGGAAAACCAAAAATTTCAAATTCTTGCAACTACCCTACTGCACCCTAAAAGAGTAATTTCTTCGCACAACTCTACCAGATTTTAAGGAGAAACAGAAAGAAAAAGGGTGAAAGCAGTCAGTACAACAGCGATTTGAAGAGAGCACGGCCAACAAACCTGCATGGCATTTTGAAGGCAGAGCAGAATTGTTAGTCAAAGAAATAAGCCGCTTAGCAAGCTGATTAGTGGAACCAGGCCTGGCGTGAAATAGACGCTTGGGCGAGGTAGTTGAGGACGAAGTTGCCGGAGTTGATGAATCAGCAGAGGAGTCCTCACCAGATAATCCTCCGTCCCCAAAGCCAGGCGGAGGTAAACTACGGAAACAGTATTGCTCAAAATTTTGCGTTAGTAATTTGACGCTAGGCATTCTTGTGCGGTTGTTACAATTAGAAACTGAGTGTTCTTGCACGGTCGGTAGCCTACTATCTTCAATAACATGAGAATTGAAACTATTTACCGAGTTCAAGTTTGAATCTAGTCCATTCTCAGCTTCATTTTGAGGTGATATGTTGTTTGAAATAAGCGGATCCTTAAAAACTGACGTTTCTTTGGTGCTTGAAAAATTGTTGGGGATTGGAGCATCGTCTAAAATGTCAGCTTCTCCCTTTTCACCATTCATTATGATCTTATTCGGTAACAAGGAGGATGATCAGCTCTCACAGGTGGTTTGATTTTCATTGTTCTTGTGAATCTTGGATACCTTTCGTTCCTATTTGAGAAGGAGGCAGACGACAACCTCTGCTTTTGAGGAGGGGTGGAAGACGGTAATCTTTGCTTTTGAGACGGGGCGGAAGACGTGATTGAGGTTTTTGAATGAGGCTTTGGAGGTTTATGCGTGACTCTAGGATGACTTGGCGAAAGCTCAATGTTACTCACAGACTTGGGCATTTTACATTTATTGAGCTTTTGGTCGTCTGTTTTTGAGGAATCGCTAAAGGGAATAAAGAAAGACTCATTCTTATGTTTAGGAACTACTTCATTTGTTTCCACACGCTTGATTGCTTTAGAAACGATTATTTCTTTTTCTTTTGTGTGGCTTTTGATAATTTCAGAACGTTTTATTGGCCGACGAAAGCCAACTTCTTTCTGAATGATGAAATAACGGACAAACTGAGGTGACAGAGGAGTACTCCCTGTATCAAAATCAGAAATTTCTTCTCGCCTTTGACTACTGCTACAGGCAGTACCATGTAAGCTTCTTGTCCTGTGAATGGTTTTCTTCAACTGAGCAGAATTCTCTTCTTGTCTGTTTAAACCGTCAAAACTATCTGGTTCGAATCCATCACGTGAAAGAGAGTCGAATTGGGTGTCGCTAACGTCTGTTAAAATACTTTCAGTGCTGCGGTAAGCTTTATTGTCGCAATCTTGGAATAGATACTGATACTCGCTTTCATCCGTTAAAATACTTTCGGTGCTTTTGTACATATGATGAGATCTTAAAAAGAAACTTGCACTGCTGTGCCTATCAGGTAGATCTCCATTTTCATTTTCAGGATCATTCAAAATATTCTCTTCGCTATGTGCTCTAGTTGAAGTGACCATCTCTGTCATACACCTACCATTGAATATCTGATGTTCACTCACACATCTGCGAGGCATACTTTTCGCAATTGAAAATTCACTTTCTAAGGAGTCGGAGCTAAAATCACTTTCGTTGCTACTGAGATCATTTTTACTTGTGGTCAATTCGTTCACAAAATCGCTTGAATTAAACTTTTTATCCGGCGTTCCATAACAGACATTTTCGGTGGAGCCTTTGTCCAAGTCGATAAAAAAACTGCAAGAGTTCCTTTTGGTTTGATTTTTCAACATTCCTGAGTTCAAAGCGGACAGTAGACTTTTCTGCGAATCATCGACCGGCGACAAAGGTAAAGAAATTGGTTTAGTAAGATTAAAATTGTTAGAAGTAAAACTACGGGAAGAGAAATTTGACCTAGAATGGTTAGCGGTAGAGATATCATACATAGAGTTAGGTTTGCTGGAAGGACTGAAGTGTACGAAAAACATTTCGGATTTGATAGAGTTTGAAGAACAATAATAAGAGTTATCCACCACCGGTTCAACAATCTGGTCTCTACCTGCAGGATGAATATGCTTGTTGGTCAGTGAAATTTTACGCGAGTGCTTTGAGGTATCATTGTAGTTGCTCCGACTGCTCAGATCTGTCGTGCTTTGACTGCTCTTTAAATTAGATCGCATTCCCACCTGTTAGACAAACGTCAAGAACAATTAATAAAATAAATGTTAATCAAAAATTTGTAGCGGGCATAGACCAATGATGTCTGAGGTCATAAACACATCAAATAGGTCTGTGCGATGTCCAGTTTTGAGCATCCAAGTTCAATGTCCAAAAAAATTGAAATTTTATGGATGCATTGATGCAAAATGTTAACAAGTCAAAAATGAGAAATCACAGGGAATCATAATACTTTTTTATGCTTTTAAGATGGTTTATGAGAAAAAAATTAGTCTTACGTCTGTTTAAGTCGAAATATTGATAAATAAAAAGTTTCAATGCATCGATTGACAACAACATTAGCATCGGTAAAAAACTTTGATCGATGCATCGAACATCCCACAGGCCTAACATCAAACATGCTTCAGCCAACAAGATTAATGACATTGCTATCTTCTCCTCCAATTATTTGCTTTTTAAAACTTGTTTTCTTGTTACTTTTGTTTTCTTGTTACTTTTGTTGTTGTTTTTTTTTTTTGGTTACTTAATTTTATTCCCTCTGCTTTATAAATTATTTTTCTTTAATTTTAATTAGTAATCATATTCTGTCACTGATGCGCAGAAAATAAAGACTGATAGAATTTACCATACACATAGCTGATTTTGGCGTCTACCAGAAAGTATGGTTAGTTTCAACATCGTACGGTAAATGCAACTTAACTTGTGGTAAATTAGGTTGACCTGTTGGTACATTATACCATCATCTGGTGAAATTTACCATACTTTCTGGCAGATGCCAAAATCAGCTATGCATACGGTAAATTCTAACAGTTTTTTTCTTTTTTTTCTGCATGTTCCTTTGTTTCTATTCTTATTTTTAACCAATATTGGGCTCAGTCCATTTCTCATTATAAATAAATAATAAATAGATAGGACAAATAAATAAATAATAAATACAAATAAAAAGCAGTAAATTGTTTCATGGTTATGGTTTTTTAACTGCTATATATTTTAAGAGCAGCAAATATTGTGCTTGAAGCTTCTTTCTTTTTTACTACATCTAGCAGCAACATGATGTCACTAAATAACAGCAATAAAAAGAGCCAAAAATAGATAACGTACGCTTTGAAGTTTCCTGCGAGTCTCCTCTATCCTTCTTTGGAGTTCTTCTCTTTTCCTGAGAGTTTCAACATCATTCTTCTTGTCTATGACAGCTTGAATGACACTTACATTTCGAATTTTCGGACTTGGACCACTGTGGAACTGCGATGATAAACTCTTTTTACCTGGAGAAAAAAAACTCTTGTTAACATAAACTGCAAATTCAAGATCGTAGATTTAGCTGCAGAAGAGGAATCTTTCAGAGGAAATTTCATCCAACATTCAAAGAATAATCATTCCCTACACCAGATGTCTTCAACCTTTTTCTCTCATGGGTCCCCCCCCCTTCCATTAATTATACGCAAAACAGCAGCTCTGATGGAAACTCCCATGAGAGCAAATGGAAACATTTTTTCGATCTTTTTCCGTGTCTATTCAAAATACACATTGCTTTTTCTATTTCTCTGTATACATACATCGGTCTTTTGTATATAGCTTTGCATAAGGATAGTTTGGAACTTCTCAAAATGGCAGACCAAAAAATAATGCTTCAAAATGGACCAAACTTTGCATTCTGATTTTTGTAATCCGTGAGAAAATTTCTCAGTCAGGTTCATTATTTATTTGCCTTGATTTTTGAGAATTAGGATAGAGGAATTTGGGATAACGGAATTTTTATCCATCTTTGTTTAGAATAGAAAACAAAACAGTTAAATACAGCTTGCAAAGCTAAAACATGTTCAGGTCCGTCGTTCACTCTGAAAGTTATGGGCATAAGAGCTACCTCCGAAAGTTAGGGCAAAAGAACCTTCAGCTATCTATCTATCTATCAATCTAAACAAAGAAGTTAAATAACAAACCTCGAGGAGCAGGAATTTCCATTGACTGTTCCAATTCCGCACCACTTAAAGATTCAAAAGTATTCTTCAAATATTTTTCACGCATGCTAACACCATCTTCAGGTCTGAGGAATCAAAAAGCATAGAAAGAACAAGCTTGAGATGTGTTGGAGATCAGAGGTGATGGGTAAAGGATCCATAAATCAAATACCAAAAATAGTTACAACAAAAAAGTCTAAAATACACTCAAACAAAGCTCCATTGCACAAAAAGTGGCTTACATTCTCTAGTCAAAATTTTAGACACAAAATCGTTCCAATCACTCAGCAATTGATTCGAAAAACCTTACAATTTGCTAAGTCAATCAAACATGTCTACAAATTCTTACTTTCCGCTAGGATTGCCGTGCTGCCATCCAATCACACTTCTTACACTCCGGCCTCCGGGTGGATTTAGGGATGGGGGTGAAAGAAGGTTCTTACCCCAGACAGCATTTTGTCAAGGGCGAGAAGCAAAAAAAGTAGGAGAAAAAAGGTCATCACAATAAAAAAAATTTATCGGAGGGCAGTCAATTTGAAACATTTTCTTAAAATTTGAGGATCATCAGCACCTGCGAGCTTACTTCAGGTTGATAACCTCTAAATTTCAAGCTGAAACACTCAAAAATAAAGCTGGAAATTATGATATACAAAAATTCCCATAAGCCTCAATAAGTGTGAGTGTGGCAGATATGTATTATCACTTGCACTCACTAAGCTTAAGGCAAAATAAATTTCGTAAATTAAAGCTTTAATTCTCAACTAATTTTGCTTGTTTTGGGCTCAAAAAATCGTTTAAAAAATCACGCAGGTGCTGATGTTCGAGGATATTGTAGTTTCTTTATTTTCAATTTAAAATGCCCAAAAGCGACTATGGTAGCACTATCCATCCGATTGAAATCTGGAAAAGTTTCGCCTGGAATCACCTTAAAAGGCTGCCAAATCATAATCTTGCCCCCCTTCCTAAAAACATAGACTCCCCCCCTGTCTTACCACTTACTTCTGCATCAATGAACGCACCATACTAAACAGCAAATCTTCGTGAATGAAACACAGCAAACACTTCATTTAAATTTCATTTTACTTTCAGGCTAATGTAGCTTGATGCTGCAGCTGAGCATATCAAAGAGGCATATTATGCGTGAGCACACATTAAAACTTGGTTTGTGGTTCTTAATACCCTAAACTCAAAGGCAGATTCAAGACGAGAGTAGGGGAGCCTTAAATTTGCCTTTAATTAACAGAGAACAGCCCAAAATTACTTCCTGCAGTGCTTCAAATTTCAGGCTTGGCTTCTCTCCCCCCCAGAAAAATTTCTGGCTCTGCCACAGCCAATACAAGATCATAACTCCTGTTTTTAGACAAGGTCCTGACTTTCATTCTAATATTTATACCTGGGACCAAATAATGTTTGGTCCCGAGCATAACTTGAGCACCGTCATGTAACGTGCGTAGGCTCTCCGATGGGTCAAAACTGCACACAATTCAACTTGAGCACACTGCCAGGACCATACATTTTTTGGTCCCTAACCTCTTGTCTTCCGCTGCTTCACAACAATTCATAAAAAAAAACTAAGATGAGTAGAGGGATTTTAAAAATATTAAAAAGATTACTTACTCCGAGATATTTACAGCAGAGGTTAATGTTTTATCTGGATTGTTGGCACTAAGATTGGAACTCTCATCATCCTCCTCTTCTAGACTGACATCTTCGTCACTGTCTTGGCTTCCAGATATCGATCTCGTTGTATCAATCGGTGAAACTATCAACTTATCTGGCCTTTTCTGCTGTTTCATTCGTCTTATAGATCTTCTCAACTCTTCCTTATCCATGGCATTCACAGTGAATTTACTAAAATAAGATGCCATTACAAGAAAAAAAGAAATTAGCTTGATTATTTTTGTGACTTTGCTGTACATCTAACAAATGTGCTTTCAAGCGGTGAAATCATCAGTAGCAACCAGTAGTTAGTTTTTTGGTAATATTTCAAAAAAACTTGTGTGAGCCCAAAAAGGGGTGACTTTTACGATTGCTCTTTAACTAAATGGAAGAGACCGACACAAGAGGTCTTTCAGAATTTTTTTGAGTTAGAAATTGAGCGTGAAAATTTACCTTCATCAGTACTGATAGAAAAAAGAAGAAAAAAAGAGAAAGTAAAAAAGATATATAAAAAAAAGTAATAATAATAATAGAGAGAAGTTATATAAATGAAACAAACCTAAGACTTTCCTCGGCAATGGGATAGTATATAATTTTTTTATGGCGGTCAGATTCACCTTCTGAATAGTCTTCAATATCCCCATCATGCTCAGTGCTTTCATTGTCCTGAAATAAAAATTTCCTGAGATGAGACGCTTTGTTATACATAAGAGCTAAGAAATTTTTAAAACCTCCAACTAATAAATTTCCTTTTCTGGAAGACTTCTTTTTTTTTGTAATTTTGATTGACGTAAGTGAATTAAAGGTTCTCATTTGTGATCATGCAATTTTTTGACCCTCAAACCAGTTTTTATTTTTTTTAACTATGACGAACCTCTTGTACATTTTTGGGAAAAATATATATTATAGATGCATATTAGAGGAGTCTACAGTTCAATTTTGATTGTTGTATCAGAAATGCAACTTAGTCGAAAAAAATGAAAAGACTGAAAATTGGACATTTTGACCCCAAAAAATGGCATAAATAATACAAAAATAATGTTTTTAGATGCCTCTTCTTCACTCTGATTTAGTCCTCCAATTTGGACTCAATCGGTGCAGCCGTTCTCAAGAAATTAAAAAATTTTAAAGTTTTGAAAAAACCATCTAGCGCGAAAACCAATCTGGCTGAAAATTTGCAGATATTAGTTTCTCATGGTCTTCAACATGTCCCCAAAGTTTTGTTAAAAAAGGCGCTGGGGTCCAACATCCTACGCTTATCCTGTTATGCCCTTTGGTAAAGAGCACAAGTTTTAGCTTTCTCATGCTTGCAAGATTGGAAATGGAAAAATATTGCTAGGACCAACCTCATAATACTTGAAGCTTCCTAGGGAACTATCGTCCGTGTGATAGCGAATCCGATTAGATTCTGCCTTTTTATGACTAATTCTATCAATTGGTAACTGCAAAGAGAAAAATTGCATTCATGAATTTCAGAAGAGGTCATCTTGATAAGCGTGAGGATAAATGAATGAGACGACACAAAGCAAAAAGATAGAGAGCTGCATGTCAATACTTTGTAGATTCAATAATTACTTTTGACCCTCTGAATACTTTAAACAATTCCTGTTGATAGGCAGCACACTTTTTTCCGAAGAATATGATGAAAAAAAGTCTGAAGCCTACAAAGTGCTGTGAATCGGAAAGCTGAAGTAACCTTTCAAGCTAATATTATGCAATAATTTTTAAAAATTTTAAACAGAGTTCGGTATGTTGAAATTACTGATAGTCGGGCGGTACTTGGTAAATTGGTAAAAACAAAAATACCGGTAAATACCACGAAGATAAACTCTGCTAAAATACTGAAGAATATCGATAGACCAAAAATTATCAACATACCAAAGAATACCAATATACCCAAAGAATACCGATATAGAGGTGGTTTCAGAAGTGTAGGTGCACCTAGACCGATAATCTTTGGAATTGGTCAGCACTATTTCTCGTGTTACGAAGTGAAAATGATTAAAAATGAATTGAAGCGCTATCTCTTCATTAAGAAACACTTTAAAATAAAAAGTTTTATGTTGAAGGCAAGTTTTGTTTTGATTTGAAGGAATGAAAATTGGAAGTTCGCCAAAGGTTATAGTCTAGGTGTGCCTACACTTCTAAAACAAGCTCTACCGAAGAATACCCAAACAACAAACATAAACTGAAATTAACAACCGATAATTTTGCTAGAGGTTCACACCATACAACTCTGATGAAAGCCATCAAATTTTTTTCAATTCAATTAATTCACAACGAGCAAGTGAGAAGGGGGAAAAAAACAATAATTAATGATGGAAAGGGCAAATTAAGATCAATTTATGAGGAGCAATAAGTACAATACCCACAGAATCTACCAAGCTGGTTTGAGAGAACAACATATTTTTTGATTTGTATTTAAAAAAATGAGTAAATAGAATAAACCATAATCTAGATAGAAGGCAAAATTACTTTGTTTGGCGGTGTCATCGAGTCTTTCCGAAGTTCAGGATACAGTGAATGACTAGTTTCCGCTCCACTATCAACAGAACTATCTTCTTTGGAATTATCAGAACAATCTAGATAATTTGAAAAAAGAACAAAAAATTAGGTAAAGAAATTAGTAGCAGTAGTAGTTTAGTCCGGCAACCCAAACCATTTAGTTTTACTAAACTTGTATTTTAAAGCAAACTACAGGACAAAGAATAAAGGAACAAAAGCTAAAAGAATAATGTTATTGCTCCTGAATCAGACATTAGAGAGTTGTCAAGTAAAAAAACAGAATTTGTTTAAAATAATTTGTTAAAACCATTTTTACAAGACTACATAAAATATCACGAGTGGAGGATAATCACAGGATTCACAGGTCAAACATGGAACATGACAACATTGAAGTGAACACATTAAAATGCGAAGGTTAGTCAGAAAAAAGGACTATGAAACATGAGATACAAAATTTTAGTACCCAGTAACACTGCTCATAACAAAAGAGTAATTTAGTTTCCCTTGTGAACATTTACACAGAGATACAGAAAACAAAGAGGAGGAAAAATAAGACAACTTATTCTTTGGAACAGAACTTACTGTTCAATTTTAAGTCGCAAGCTAAAAATAAACTATAGAAAACTTTCAGAAAGTGGATTATTATGGCAGTTAAAGCCATATCCAGAACAAGGGTCCATAAAACATCAGGTGCGCTCTTCCGAGAAAATAAGCCTTACAATTTTATTAGAATTTACTCAGATGAGCATACCCATAATTTCATAAGCCCTTTTTCAGGAGTAGGCTTCAATTATTTTGTGATGACAATTGTCTTGAAGCATCCAAAAAAGGTAAACATTTCGCAACTCAAACCGGAAGCGTATCTGAAATAAATTATATTTGAAATCCGGCTGGTCAGCCAAAACTCATTTCCTACTGAGCAGCCAAAACTTTTGCATTAATAATTGAGACCCATCAAACTCGTTGTGAAACATTTAATTTTTTGGGTTAAGTGTATTATTTCAACAGCTAACTCGGTCACTTCTAAAAGAATCCTGTCCATACAACACATCAATATTCAACTTCAGAACAATAACCCAGTGTGCATAAATGACACAACTATAAACAGTCAGCTTGATGTGTAGTGTGATTTCATGCATATAATTACTATCAATCATATTACCTTGAGACAGAGGACAGTGAATTATGCTATCGGAATCAAAGATTGATTTGATGGTAAGGCCAGAGGGGTCCAGCCGCTGAGCCCATCGGCCTTTTGGAATTTCTACACGAGAGGAACTAACAGTGATGGGATTATTATCATGTTCAGATCGCTGTGATTTGGCCCACAGAGGCAACGGGGAATCATTAAACCTGTCACAAAAGAAAAAATACGTGTAATTATCTTGCTTCATCTACTACATCACTTAAAAAGAGCTTAAATAGCACCAACAAACTTAAGTTTTGATTAATTAATACTTAAATACTGTTCATTGTGCGGCATTTAATAAGAATACAGAGCTGAGGAATGGGACAGTTGCAAGGGTCTGAAATTTTGTGTTTTATAAAGAAACAATAGTACTTGATGAGCTGAGAACAATTTATGGTGCCTTTGGTTTTTTCATAAAGGTCCTGGTTTTGGAGATACAAACAAGTAAAGCTTTAAATCGAGTGCGTTGTGACATCATTACACGGATTTCCCATTTAAAACTATGTATTTTGGGCCAAAATCTCATCTTCAGAACAGTGGGACTTAATTAGAATCCAAAGGCATCTTTGTCCTCAGCTCATCAAATACTTTCATTTTCTTCATAAAAAACACAACATTTCAGACCCTTGCAACAGGCCCCATTGCTAAGTTTGGATGGGTTCAGTTTCATTGTTTTCCTGAATATATTCGGCAGTTTGTAATTTCCTTCAAACAAAATTTTTGAAAAGTCAACAATTTCAAGTTTTAGTCAACTTCAAAAGGATACATGCAGAAAACATAATAATTTGAGTCAAAGAAAAAATCCCTATTCCCGCAAAGGAATGCTTGCACAACAGGATACTTGTTTGAAATGCAAACATTGAGAGGTTGGCTTCCCCGTATGAAATTATCCCTGGCTCTAATAAAAACTCTTTGATTTAAACCCTGCAATTAATCATACTTGAAGATATTTACCACAGGCACAATGATTTGATCTCTTTAATGCATCTATGGATTTAAATGCAACACAGCCAGATTTTATGCAATGCCACTACTCTTGACTAACTTCAAAGTTTTCCATCATAATCTTTTAAATTAAGAATAAGGAGGAGGGAAAAATTGAAAAGTTAGCAGAGCATTAAGCCTTTAGGTACTGCGCCGGTAATTAAGCCTTACTTTCATCCATTCCACAAAGTTTCAATCCACTAATTTGAGGACAAAGGCACCCATAATCAGGTAAATTTGCAAAGGAACATCAGAACTAAGTGCCTTTAACTCATCGCACAAGCAAAACGAGTACCGTGGGAAAGAATCTTTTTCTACACATTTGGTTCCAATAAGCGAGCAAAGATCTGACACAATAACTTGGTACTGAAATGGTTAACTACCTGTAACTTAGGAGAGGATCACTTAGAATTGCGCTATCTGCTTTGTCCGAGAGATCGTCTTCATTGTTAGAGTTAAAGTTGAGACCATTGGCAAGATTCACTCGATGCCTTGCATTACGCGCATTTTGCTGAGAAATTCTTGCATGCATGGTTGTAACCATGTCTCTTGGAATCGTCCAAACAAATATGCAGCCATCACCCGACGCAGAAATGAGGCGCTGACAATCATTGGTGAAACGAAGACCGGTGACTAGTTCTGAGTGACCTGTCATTGTGGCCATGCATTCTCCATTATAATAGTCATAGATACACAGCGTCTTGTCTGTTGAGCTGGTTGCCACAAAAATACCGCTAGCATCTAAGACTACCTGTGAGGGAAAACAATGTATAGGGCATGAATAATAGAACCTATAAATAAAAAATAGAATCTGTACTGTAAAAAATGCTCTTTCAAAACTGAAAATGTTGCAAAATGGATAAAGCCCACGGAAATCCGAGTGGGGGGGGGGGCATTTGGGCTAAGACAAATATTGATTTAAACTTTCTGAAAAATCGTTATTTCTTAAAAGAGCTTCCAATTGATGAGTAGGAAAATTTAATAAAGTGAATTTTTTGGTTGTGCAGAGCAATGTTTACTTTCTCATTCTTATATATTATTGTGATCATGTAAAATTTAGAAATTGAGATTTCTTCATTTATTGCCTTATTGGTGAATCATAACTTCCTGAATTCAAAAAACCGCATTTAATAATTTATTTAGTTCTGTGATTCAAAAATAAGAGAATTGCACTTATTTCAATAAAAATTAGTTCCTAAAATAATTCATTTCATTCCCATTCAAATAAAACAAACCACTATCTCGGAAAACAGCTCGCTTTCAAATTGAACTTAAAATATGGTTTCAGAGACACCCGATTTCAAAGCTCAATTTCTACGCATGTTATTGAAAAACTATATTGATATTTGGTAGGTAGAGTGTTTTTTTGGTCCGTGTATTGGCTAACTGTTTCTAAAGTCTATCTTTTCTGTACTTTTATTTTTTGATTTCATAGATTTTTTTTTCATTAGTATTTTTATGAATTTAGGACATGGACACAACAACACAAGAATACTTTTTAAAAAATCTTGTTTTGAAATACGGATGAGCAGTTTAAAACTCAATTGAAGATTATTGATTATTCAAAGATAAAGAGAGTTATGAAAGCCAAACGATTTTTACTAAAATTACAAAAAGGTATGGTTTGTGACTGTTTTTATTCATTTTTTTTTATTCAATTGCCAGTTTAGTATGATTACTGAAGACACTTTTAAATTCCGGCCACTCTTAACACACAGTGGGTGTTGAAACAGTACAACCTTTGACAAAAAACCTTCTACCACTAATGTTTTTTTCCTGACAAAAATGACAATCGGTGGAGATATTCAGGACAGAATGGAACCAAATGAAACATCTAATGAAAAAGAGGCACTTTCAAGAAAGAGAACCAGCTGAATCCACGTCATTGATTGTAAAAACTATTAAGTACTGGAAGTTGATCCTTATGGCATGCGTATTTGTGAGAATTATAAAATAAAGAATTACAAAGAAAAATAAACCCCGCTTGTGAAAGAATGATAAAAACCGAAGAATAACTACCTTGATTAGAGATCCATCTTCGCTGACTGATCCTTTAAAACTTTTACTATGCTTCCCACTATTTACATTGTACACTCGTATGTTCCGATCTTGACAAGCGGTAAGAATATGTTTCTGTGTAATATCCACCTCCATATCATACAGTGTAGTTTTAACAGCTACGTTATGGCCACGAGAAAATGAGAATTGAGATTCATCTGGAGTCTGCAATAATAAACAAGGAATGAAAATAAGACAACGATTTAAATGATTCGGACTATCTGGCTTTCTGCTTTTTTGCTGCTAGCCCCCAGATATCTCGTGCAAACAGTTTTAACCCATTGGACTACTTTGACACCATATGGCGTCATGCGTGCACTGGGCCAAATACACTTTGATGCCATACGGCATCATGCCGCAATCGCTGCTAGTTCGACGTAGATTCGCGTACTTCCGATAGTCACGGGTATTGAAATGTGGGCTGTTGAGGAATTAGTGCAGCCAACTTACTCATATTTTTTCTCTTTAGTTGAAGGTTCGTATGGTATTTTATTTAAAAATGGTAGTCCAATGGGTTAACCATGAGACATCGCATTTTACACCCTTGAGCGGTTATTTTAAATCTGCTGACACAAAAATGCATTGCAGCACAGCCTATCAACAGCTCCATCTGTTGGGAAAAGTATAAACTACGAGATGATACCTCTTTCCCTGGTGAGAGCATTGCTTGACTAATTAGTTTATCCATTTTATATTAGTATTAACTGTTTTAATTTGGATTGTAATTTTGAACATTCAGTCTGCTGTAATATTTATAAATAAATAAATACATAATTTTTTCAAGAGTGATTTCGAATGGAAAAGAGCACTTTAAATAGACAAGATAAGAAAAAGGAAAAAAGCAGCAGCGAGAGGATGAAGACGAGGCATACTGCATTTTCTTCTCATCTCTGATAGGCCAGGTTTCAAATATCCTAAAAAATCAAAAAATTGTCTTGAAAAATATTCAAAAAATGGATGTCTGAAATAATAACATTAATACTAGTTTTAGGAAAAGTCAATTACCTTTTGCAGTGGACGAAATATAATTGACTTATCGGCACCACACGAAACCATTTGAACTTGTCCTCTATTATTTATAAACCTAACTGCAGTGATGGATGAAGAATGGTCATCTAGTGTTTGAATAAAATTATAGTCCTGAAAATAAAATTATTGGTTAGCACGCAAGTTTTAAGAAAGTCATTGTTCAAAATTATAGTCTGTTTGTTCTAACTTGAGACCTAAGCGGGTGATAAAAGAATTTCGGAAAATAGAGAATGGCAACACTTCAATAGGTTGTCATAGCCCGAGAGTCGGGCAGCAGCCCTGTTACCTCGGCTGACTGATGAGGGTTAGCACTCCTACGTTGCCACAGAAGGCAAATCTACCTGAATCGCCAGGTCTCAAGTTAGAACAAACAGACTATAGACACTGATGTCAAGAAATTTGAAAATTAACCAAAATTTGACAAACGACTACAGTTAAAACTATGGGAGAAATTTTGTAGAATTAAACATTTAAATGAAACCATTAGGCTTAGAGACAGGATCATTACTCCATTTTTTTATTTTTTTTTTTTATAAAAAAAGAGGTAAACGCAATGAGCAGTTGATGTAAGTTTAATAACTAAGCTATTTGGATTAGCATACACCTCAATTTTTTTGTTGAGAAATAGGATTGTTGAGCTTACAAGATTGGTTCAAAAAGCAAGGAAAAATAAGCACAAATTGTAAAGAAAATTGTTCTCAAGCACAATTCTTTATACAAATTTTTTCCAGTGAAATTCAGGCCACAAGCTTCAGCGTATATGGACGATAGTCACTCACAAATGCTCACAGTGGTTTTCATCATTCACATTGTTCCACAAGAAGAGCTTGGAAAACTTTGCAGCCACAAAATAACTCAAAATTGGGCATTATCAGATTTTTTAGCACAATCAGCGTAAAACAGCGAAAATTGCTGCAATATCGACAAATCGATCAAATTTGGCACGGTAAAACGTAAACAATCGTAAACATCAAAATTTGGAAAACACAGCCAAGTTTTCTAAACTCCAACCATAAGATTCCATAGGAACGAATGAGAACATAAAAAAAGACGCCTGGAGAATATCAATAAAAATGAAACCAGCAAAACTAACCTCATCAACATTAAAAACATGAATAAGCCTGTCTCTGGAGGCAGATGCCAGTAATCTTTTATGACCAGTTTCTGTATCTGGTCGACTGTACTCCAAATATAGAACTTCGGCATCATGCGCTTCGATGAGACAAAGTTGATTAAAATTACTTAATTCGTGTACTCTGAAAACAAAGAATGACAGGCAAAAATTAGTCTTAAAAGAAAAAGCAGATCAATGAGCATTTGAATTTTGATGTAGAGCACTCAAAAAAATTGTGCATCTGCTGAATAGTGCTTTGACTCAGCCATCATAAATTTAAAGGTAGAGCAAAAAACAGAGAATTCAATTCAAAAATAGCGGGTGAAACCATGAAAATAAGTTGTTGAGAAGCAGCATCAAACTGAATACTCAATGTCAATGTCTTACAGCAGCTATCTCTGCATTACAAACAATAAATTTTGATAGCAAGTACAAATCAGAGTTTATTGGCCAATTTTGAGAAATTGTAAACCAGCAGTGTCTATTTTGCTGTATTTAAATCATTTTCCTTACAGATGCTGAATTATTGGCATTTAAAAAATTTTTATGCAAGCTTTAACAAACTTGGTCAGTAGCTGAAAATTGCTATCAATGATAAGGAATTTCAAGATGATTCCGCTCTTTTGGATGAGACGAGACGAGATAGCCGAAGTCGATTAACCCCATTGGTTTAAATGGCTTCATGTGACTATGTTAGCACGACTCTGAATTGTTTCTTTCACATTAACGACTCAGAGTCGTTTGTTTTAAATCAACGACTCCGAGTCGTTCGTTTCAAATCAGCGACTCCGAGTCGTTCGTTTCAAATCAACGACTCCGAGTCGTTCGTTTCAAATCAACGACTCCGAGTCGTTCGTTTCCAATCAACGACTCCGAGTCGTTCGTTTCAAATCAACGACTCCGAGTCGTTCGTTTCAAATCAATGACTCCGAGTCGTGACGCCGTTTAAACCAATCTGATCAAGCAATTCCCCTTTCCTCGTCTCTCCCAAAAAAGGGAATCAGCCTGCAGGTCCAACGTAGATCTACCTTTTATGATTTGAGCTTCTTTCAAAGTTCACGGAATTAATTTTTTCTTCAAAAATCCAGGAGTGTAAAATATTCTCAGAACATCGTTACGTACTTGAGAGTGAGAGAAAAGAAATGTCCACAGGACATGGAAAAATGTTCGTTTACACATTCAACCATGTACACCCCAGAAAAAAAAAAAAAAAATATTCTAATAAACAGTAAATAATTCATTTTCTAGGAACTTACCTAATATTACCAGACCTATCACCTGATGCTAGGTGCTTTCCATCAGGACTAATTCTGATGGCTCTAACTCCATTTCGACCATCGTAAGACCAGCTATTGTCACTCTTGTCAGCTGCATTTAATTCCATGTCTTTGATAAAACTCAGTTCTTTATCTATGTACATTATTTTCAACAATTCCTGCAAGAATCAAACACAAAGGTTATTTAAAAAAATATTACAACTACCATGATGGATTGAGTGTTCGAGGCAGAAAAAAACAGAGTGAGTCGAAAACCAAGATGAAATAGACTAAATGCTGTATGATCTAGTTATAATAATCGGAGAATAATTTCAGCAAAAAATACTCTGCCAAATTTACAGAAATGTAGATTCCCGAGAAAACTTTCAAGTCAGGCAAAATATATTTTCCATTTTGCTGTGATTATTCTACACAGCAAGTTTGATTAAAACACAGCTTTAAACCTGCAACAATTTTTGTTTGGTTCGGTTTGCAGTTCGGACTTTGCAAATACAATTGGTTTGTGGTTTGGGTTTGCGGGGACAATGAGTTCAGTATAAACCATTTCAACTAGAAAAGAAACTTTAAGCGAAAGAAGAATTTTTAACAAAAAAGCTTTCATGTTTTTTCACTTCTTCAACTTTTTATTTTAGTTGTTGCTGAAAAACTTTTCTGCTCTGAGAGCAGTAAATTATTGACTTTGTATTACTTTTTCCTAAACCTGTTTCCAATACCCATTGATGTCTCAATCTATAAAAATAGTCTTATTTAGAGTCTACGGCCACAGTAACTTGAACAGTTTTTGGAAAACTATCACACCAGTTTAAAAACGCTTCAAGTCACTTGGTTCAGTTTGGATCGCCTTTCACAGCATTTTCTGCAAAACAGTTTGCGGTTCAGAAACTCGGCAGTTCAGAGCTGTTTTGGGTTTAAAATTCGGTTTGGTTCAAAGTCCTGATTTTGAATAATATTAAAAACAATTACAAACTGAGTGGCCGAATAAACGATTAAATTGGGAACTAGGCCAACTTGAATAATTAACACAAATGATATGTGCTGGCCTTGTTTCCAATTTAAAATATTTTACTTGTATTTAGAAAAATGTTTAATTGTAATAATTACTGATGTAAAAATTATAAAAATACTTACGTTACTATAAATATTTCTTTGAAAACTAGATTTACTACTTAGATTACTGTCATCCATATTCCAAATACGGACAGTATCATCACTAGAACATGTTATGAAAGACCCTGGAGGTAAAGCTTTGCATGATGCGGGGGCCACTTCAACTCCCCAAATGCATGCGGAATGGAACAGAAAAGATTGAGATTTCCCTACCTAGAAAAGCAAAGAAATGATTGTTACACAAATATTCTTCATACACAAAAAGTAAAAATAACCACAGTTTAAATGCAGCATTTTGTTATTACTCTGCTGAAGAGATCTAACGCTAAAAACTTCAGAGATGAAACAGAATTTTAAAGAACTACCAGATTTCCATCATAAATTTTTGTGGCTCATGTAAGTGTCAGGTTTTGACAGAGGAATACTGTTGAAAGAGTTTATAATATTCCTTGACTTTTCTGCTCGGATGAGGTCACATTTTTTTTGTCTTTGTTTGGTGCTACATTTTCTTCTCCAAATTCTCAGATTTAAATCAGCAAAAAGAAAGAGAGGGAGAGAGTAGAAATGCTCTCCACCATGAATTATATGTATAAACGATGCGACACATCAGCTTAAAAATAGGGTTTGAAAACTTCGAACTATCAATTGGAAAATTCTTCAAACCTCTTTCAGCAACCAAATAGTTGTCTACGCCAAAATTATCTGTGGTCAATAAGTAACCTGAAGTACAGACAGCAAATTGAACTAGTTAATGTTGAATTGAATAATGTCAGTTGACTACTTAAATTTTGGTTCAGGTAGACCACCTTCCACCTGTAGTGCTTAAGTTCTAGATGGGTATTGCGGGTTGCGTACCAGAAAAAAAATTTAAGGAGTCAACAGACATTACTTACTCCACCGACTGTACTTATTAAGTGGTAAGGTTCTGAGCAATTCATAGAAAACATTGGGAGTCAGAAATAAAAAAAAAGCCTAAAAGCGAACGCCAATTGAAATTTTTTAAAACAAAAAATCAGGAGAAATGCTTGGCTGCAAAAGAAAGACTTACATGCAATTTCAAACACTCACTCTCAAACATAGCATATTAGTAAAATAGATAGATAGATAGAGGACTCAAAAGGCAATAGGAAGTACTTACCCTTTTGATATCATTAACATCCCAAACGTAAAGACTATGATCATTATAAACACAAGTTAATTTTTTATTCCTATCATCGAAAGCAACAGCTATGGCATCTGGATATTTTGCATTACTTGGGTGTAATGTCATGTGACTGAAACATTGAACGAAATATTATTTTTTTCCGTCGGATGAAATAAGTGATGCTCATAAATAGGGTCCCCGGACCTTTGCCCTAAAACTTTTGATTTACTAACAGATAACCTCCTAGTTTTTTACCTACAGAAAGTTGCCCTAACGATTTTCACCGAAAACGTATTTTACCTCAAACACCTTTTTACCTAAAATCTTTAAGGCAAAAATCCTGAAAAAGCCATTTTTAGCAGGAAGGATAGGCGTAGTTACCTTTTCACGATAGAGGGTGTATTTGTATCCTACTGCCCTTAAACAATCATCAAGTGTGTCCTCGTCACAAATCTTGACATGCTGTTTTTACTTTATGTAGATTTGACAAATTTCGCCATTGTAAAAAAGTGAACAAAAAACCAAAAGAAACAAAACCAGGGCACACAATAATTTTGACAGACACAAGATTCCGTCAGAAAAAATTTAATTTCATTATAGGTTAGGTGTGACAATTATTTACAGTTTACTCTCTTTCCTCACCAATAGCAACAATTTTATAAGAGGGGAGCGTACATGCTAGCCAAAATTTTAGGCAAAGAAAAATTTAGATAAAATATACTCTAGAACAAACTGTGGAGGGCAACTGCTTTTAAACAAAAAACCTGTAGGTAATCTGCATTTAGGTCAAATACTTTAGGGCAAGTGACCTAGGATCCATAAATAGTGCTCAGATGGTTATTAGTAGGAGAACAATCCACGTGCTAACAAAAATACAAAATACTGCGCTCAATCTCACACCTCATAGAATGCCGGTTTTACATCCCATAAAACACAACTGACCAGCGGGCCGCCGATCCTTGAAATTCACGACTTTTGGGTAGACTGGATAAGAATGGAAAACGGTGATTGGTGGAGACGAGTCACGTGGTTGCCCAATCTAATCAAAATACGGAATGGATTAGATAAGTTATCGGGTACTCCAAGACTGCCCGATAACTTATCTAATCCATTCCGTATTTTGATTAGACTGGGCAACCACGTGACTCGTTTCCACCAATCACCGTTTTCCATTCTTATCCAGTCTACCCAAAAGTCGTGAATTTCAAGGATCGGCCCGCAGGAGACGTAAGGTTGACATAAGATAGAGAGCGCAGTTAGAAAAGCATCCGAGTTAAACTTTACAGCAGAAATCAAGATTTCTTAGAGAGTACTTATTTGATGTATTTTGTGTCGTATTTCAAGCAATGCCCTCAATCAAAGAGGGAACCTGACTTTTCATGGAAACCAAATCCTACCTAAATTCCTTCCCTTTACTGTAGAATATCCGTGAGAACACTGACATTCCAGCTTCTATTTTAGTGATGGAAAGTGGGCTCACATTCTCACACGTCTCATCAAAAAATATCTGATTCAAGAGCTCCACAAAATGTTCTTATTATCTTTGAACTTTCTAAATACATAATCACAAAATAGAAGGTTGTGACCCTTTCAAAGATAGAGGGTGACACAGAAAAAGAAACAGTTTAGGATATTGGAGTATCAGGAAAGTCAAAAATAGTTTTAAGAATAAAAGCATACTGTAAGAATAGGAAAAAAAAAAATCGAAGAGAAAAAAATTTTCATTTTAAACAGAGAAAGAGAAAAGTTCAAAGATAATACGACTTTTGATTTTCTTTTAGAAAGATAGGTTCAAAATACAAAGAGTATATTTGAAAAGGGGCTAAAAGGGCTATTAACACCTTTTAAAATTAAAAATCCTCACGGAATTGAATGCCCCGGAAAAAGCCTCTACCTTGAGGCTCAGCCAAGCTAAAGTGAGGGATTTAGCTTTATTATTCAATGTTAAAAGTTTCTTAGATATTAATAAGCCTGAAATACCTTGTACTTTTAACTCGGTAAAAGAAATGATGGAAAAGGAAATGGGATGATTAAAAAATGCAAAAACTCATGCTGTCATGAAACAAAATATAAATAAATCATTATGAAAAAATAAAAATAACAAAAAAAGGCTCAAGTTTTAAAACTCGTTTAGCACTCAAAAAACTCATAATTTTACAGCACCATTCCTCAAATAATGCATTCCTTTTCTCAAATCCAATGCAAAAAAAAAGAAAATTAAAAATGAAATAAAAAAATAAATCAATCAAAATTTAAAAAATAAAAATAGAAAAAGAAAAAGAAAAAAAAATAAAGAAAAAAATGAAAATTTCCAAAAGTTGAAGGATACATAAAAGGAGAGCAGTTTTAAGCAAGAATCGGTATTAAACAAAATCATGACTAAAAAACTGATGGTAAGAAGCTGCTGAAAAAGTAAAAAACAACATCAGGGTCATGCCGAGGGGGAGGGGCACGTGGGACATAGGTGCCCTTGCCACGAGCGGCAAAATCAGGGCAAACAAGCAGAAAAAAAGAAAAAAAGGGTAATCTAATCTTAAAATTTATCTCCAAAGGCGGCAAAATCAGTTTGTACAAGCGCACAAAAAAAAGGTCATAAAATTCATAATTTTGATTTGCGAAGGGCAACAAAATTGTAATCTTGCCCTCCCCCCTCTTTGGAAACTTTGGTACACCCATGAACAAAATGTTTTATTTGGAATTATTACATCTTTTAAAAAGACTCAAATCAAATCAACACCTTTAGGTTGTTTTAAATCAAAATGATCAAAGTTTTGAATGAAATAGAGGAGCAACTTCTTATTCACTTTAGCGAGCAAAACAAATTAAAATGCAATATTCCTTTACGAACAGACAAATCATTACACTTACCTAATATTCAGTCCTTGAGCAATATCAACTCCTAAATAATGGGTTCTAGGTAAGGTTGTGATGAATTGCAAAGTTACAGGGTGAAAACAGCGAATAATCCCTTCAGCACAACCTATAAATATATGATCAGTCCCAATGGCCATACAGTTTGCACTAGGCGTCTGAAAAGTTCAAGGAAAAGAAACAATTTACAAAAAAGCAAGAGAGCGGGAAAATATTGATTAAAAAAAACTGAAAAGCAGTTTGCATTGAGGGGGGGGGGGGGGGGCTTGTAGTTTAAAAAATAGGCAATGCTTGATAGGCAATTAACGATTGGTAAAATGTTGTCACTTTGCGGTTATCAAACAAACATGGGCTTCTTCTTCACAAAATCAAGTAATCTTTAATTTTTTTTCCTCCAGCCTTGCAAATTGCAAGATAGTGACATAAAAACTATTTAAGCCACTTAAATACAATTGATAAATTGCAATTTATATTTTAGCTTAGAAAGACTGCAAAATAAATTTATCGTCATGATTTTACAAAACCGTCAATTTTCAAATCGATCAATAATTCCAGAGATATTTCCGCATGAGTGATGATTGCATCAATTTACAGACAAAACATTGAATTTTTAGAGAAAATAATAAGAAAAATTGACAGATATCAACTTACTCTTAATTCAACCCATCTATAGAGTAACCTCCTATTATTAAATTCGCAAAGGAGTCCAGAGCGGGTGATGACATACGTTGAGTCTCCCATGGAGCGTTGACCACAAACCACGTCGACAAAGTCATTGTTCCTTTGCTCTCCTAGAATTGCTGACCTACCCATTAATGGCACTGGTTCTTTATACTACAAAATAAGAGAACAGATAAAACAAGTCAAGACAAAGATCAAAGTTGCCAGTGAGAACGACAGACTTATTAATCAAAAATTGTTTGCCATTGGTCCAGAGAAATATAAAATGGAAGATCAAAGTTGCAAATGAGAACAGGGGTATGGTACCATAAGTGAGACACCCCTTAGTCATAGAGAAGGTAAATCAAATCAAAGTTTAAAAAAAAAAAAAAAAAACAACAATATGAAAAAAAATAGATCTACGCAGCTATACAAATTTATCAACACATTTTCAGTCTTTACTATGCTTTGCTTCTTATCGTTTAGTTTCATTTGCTAGTCAATTGTTGATTTTCGTTTGTTTCTATTCATGAGGATCTTTCCAGAGAAATATAAATAGATAAATTTAATTTTTAGAAGTTCTAATTTAACCCTTTCCGGTCAGAACTTATTTCACTAATTTTTTGTTGTATTTTGTTCATTCAGTGGAGTGCTACTGATACAAGAACTAGTTCCTCAAAGCTCCGTCAGAGAGTGCCACATGATAGGGAAGTCGGATCAGGCCCAACAAAACAACTCTGGAGCAAGAAATAAAATGTCAGGTGGGAACGAGAAATCGTAATGTCGAGTCACACCCGATATACGACCGGAAAGGGCTAAGTTTTGGTTTATTCTTATATTTCTACTTAAAACAGGAGTAAAGTAAATTAACGACAAGATTTTATTTTTAGTTGCTGTTGTGAAAAGTAAACTTCTACCTCAAATTGAAGAAGATAGTAAAGAAAAAGAAGATATGAAGATATAGATATCCCTCTTCTCAATGAAGATATGTATATTAAATTATCGATATTTATATATCCAATTAGCAATAATTTAATTTTAGACAGACCAAAACGTAACGTTAAAAAACCCCAAAAAACTGATTGAAGAAAAGGGTTTTGAATGCGCAGATGACAACACAACACATCAGTACCACTGACAGTTGAAAAATTCTAGGTTAAGAGAACAAATTGTTTGAGGCAAAGAAGCTACAGATGTATGTAATTATTTCTCCTCTATTTCATCTTCAATCAAATTGAACAAACACGTAAAACAGTTGCCTTTGATGAACAACTCCAAATTTAATCTCAATACTTCCTTTTTTCGGTGTTGCCCGTTTCAAACAGATCAACACTTGAAGGAAAAGAGTCAGAATAAACTACATAAAAAAAAGAAGAAGAAAGAATTATGCTAATAGTCAACGTACCATATTAGACCTAGGTGACTGAAGATACCAAAACTTGACATGTCGATTACCGACAGTGACAAAATAACTACCATTTTCAGCAAAAGCAATGGCTTTCACCTTCGACGAAACTTTATTTGATGCTGCTTTAAGATTCGATCTCCATTCCCAGACATTGACTATCATATCATGCTGCGAACCCACGGAGACCACAAATTTTTGGTTTGGAGAAAATGCCTGAAAAAAAAGAGCAATAGGTCTATGTAATATTGGTTTTGCTTGAAAGGATTTATAGATTACGACAGAAAAGTTTAACCCCTTCAGTTTTATACAGTGAAACTTTGTTTAGACCGACTTAAGCTCTGCAAGCATTCCTGTAACAGTGAAAGTTTGTTGTGTGGAATGTCCTCTAGGAGGAACATATCGCCAAGTGGAATTTTTTTTCAGCCCTGTGAAACCTCCTATACTCTGACCGCAATTTCCTATGTGAAACTTTCGCTAAATGGAATTTTTTTGGCGCAGGATCGAGGTACACAACAAACTTTGACTGTACATGGACTGGTCAGGAGACCGCCATTAGTTAGGTCCAAAAAAGTCATTGAAGATCCACAAAAGAAGTGGAGGTGACAGCTAACGAAAAGGGAAAAAAAGTAACAGTTTTCAAGACTTCCACATTATTTCATGTGAGAGTTAAAGTGATGCATATTTAATTCACTTTCTTTAATTTAAGAATTATTGTTGGGTGGCTGTAAAATAGATAAACAAGTCTTTATCATTAAAAAGACAAATTTTTATGAATTT
This sequence comes from Trialeurodes vaporariorum, assembly GCA_011764245.1. Taxonomy (NCBI): domain Eukaryota; kingdom Metazoa; phylum Arthropoda; class Insecta; order Hemiptera; family Aleyrodidae; genus Trialeurodes; species Trialeurodes vaporariorum. The sequence continues at coordinate 49,714,491 of VMOF01000024.1, read as the reverse complement.
TTCCAACCAGCCTAAGTGATTCTAATTTTTACCTCATCCAAACACCGCATCAGTGCATTAATTAACCAGGATAATAAAAGTTTCACTGTGTAATTAGAAAAGACAATTCAAACTACTTCTATGAAGTTTTTTTTAAATTGTCGGTTGCAAACAAAATTTATTAGTTTGGCAATAAGTACTTAGTTAAGAGACTGATTAAAGTGCGTAGCTTTTTTGCGTCTCTAGATAAAGCTTGAGAGGAGGAAGATTTTACTTGGGTGTCGATATTTTAAGTTATATTTGACTTGTAATGTACTTTCTAACAAACGTTCAGATAGCCTAGCAGTAGCTTACATGATCACATTCCATCCTATTCAAACGATTCCACAGAAATGTGACGCTGTGACACTCTTTTTCTGGGGTCAAATAGTGTACGAGAGGGACAGTCTTCTTGCCTGATGGATGTAGAGGAGTTTTGTAGCTTTACAGTTTGTTCTGACTAGACGCAAGTCCTCAACATTCATCAGGCGCAAAGACTATCCTTTCTGTACTCTATTTGGCCCTTGAAATTACTCCAAGAATAATGGGAATTGCTATCTGAAAATTTCTAAGAAATGTTCTGACTAGACAGAAGTCCTCAACATCCATCAGGCGCAAAGACTGTTTTTTCTGTACTCAATTTGGCCCTTGCAATTACTCCGAAAATAATGGGAGTTTCTATCTGAAAGTTTCTAAAAAAAATTTGAGGTACTGCATTTTTCCCCACTTTTGTTTTAATTGTATTTATTTATTATTATTTTTTTTTTTTTAATTTTATTTATTTATTTTTTTATATTTTTTAAGTTCAAATTCATCACATTTTTCCGGAGTCAAGAGGCTTATCATGTTGAGTTGGTCAACATTTTCTTTTTTTTTCCAGGGAGGGGGAGGGGGAAAGGTTCAGTACAATATTGTAGGAGCTGAGACTCACAAAATGAATCAAAGTGAATGTTGAACCAAGTTGGGAAGGGAGTGGGCAGTAAAAGAGAGACAAAAGAACTTACCACACAATTAATTCCATATTTATGCCCTGAGAACTCAGCCAGCTGAGAGTTATCACTAAGGTCCCAAACACGGACGCACGGCTGATGGCCGCATTCGCCTGTTATAAGATATTTTCCATCCGGCGAATAAGCAACACATGACACAGTTTTTCTTTGGACGTTCAGGAGATGGTGTTGCTTACCCCGGAACTGATTGAATATCACCACCGTACATCTGCAAAAAAAAAAAAAAAATCATAAAATGAGAGATACAATTTTACAAAGAAAGAGGATGGAAATCTCAACAGAAACTCTGTTGAGCTAAAAGAGATTTTTTAATTTTTTTTTCTTTTTTTTTAATCTTTTCAGAAACAGAAACCCTAAAAATTATTGATTTTTAGACTACATGCAATAACAACTCGGAGATAACAACTCGGACAGCAACAATATGCTGATCTTCCCGTTTCAAATGCACTAAACAAACACATTTGTTGCAATAAGTCTAACCGGTCTACAGACAGTGAGCGTATTAGAAAAATAATCGTCCATACATTCTACACGCGAATAAAAATACAATTGATCCAACTTCGCCGTGTATGTTTTTGCCTACAACCGTAAATGAAGGCACTTCCATAGCTTAAGAGTTAAGACTTGAAATCGGATAAACCCTTGCTCACTTCATTGAGTCCATCGTCTGATGGTCTCTAGATACACTTTTACTAACTTATTAATATTATCATTATTCTTGGTGATTTAAATGAACACCACAACGTCTTAGTGAAGAACCTTAGATTAAAAATACCCGACGGAACTTCTTACATATGACGCTCTTACTTGCATCAACAACTGGGGACACTTTTTTCACCAGCAGATACACAGGGATTTGTCTTTCTCTCTCTCCTTCTTCCCATTTAAATGTGCGCGTAAGAAGAGGACACAGATAGGGGCTAAAGTCACGTGATGGCCCCTGCTATCCTTTTCTAACACATGCGCTCAAACGGCAGGAGGGGGAGAAAGACAAATTCCTGTATCCCCCCCCCCCCATGAACTTTTTTACCGAGCAAAACTTGAAATTTTAAATCGAATGAAGTTTTTGCGCGCATGGCTTGAACTCGCTTGAACTGGCAATGTCTGCCAGATATCACACAGCTTGGAACTATTTTAGACTAAAACTTTTACTTAGTGCTTATAATATGCAGGTTGAGGTTAGGGCCGGGTTTGATTTTGATTTCTAGGCCGGAAACATTATTCTCCAGAGGCTAAAAGTTGGTAAATTTTCTTCATTTCTACGGGATGTTTCGCTCTGTCTCGATACTCGATGTGAAATAGATTCTACGGCGTGATCCCATAAAGTGCTCGCTACAAATCCTGCCCACCAAACAATTTTTTTTTTTTTTTTCCCGCTTTCACACGGGCTACTCTCACAGTTTTCTACTCTGTTTGCAAAGGATACTGAGCTGCCGGACTGAACTGTTTACACAAGTCCTTCAGGGCAACTGACAAGACATCGGCAGTCACCGATGCAGACATATTGGGCCATAACAATGATGGGCAAAAACGATTTTTGAAAAGCCACTCATTAGCATTATTCTCATGTTATTCCTATTAGTGAATCGAAGTTTTGACACTACCTACATATTCATCTGTCATAAGATGAATGACTGGTATTGTTAAAACTTCGATTTACTAATAGGAATAACAAGAGAATAGTGCGAATAATTTTAGTTAATTATTCGTGGCTATTCAAAAAATAATTTTATTTTTGCCTATCACTGGGCCATAAAAAAATGTACTACATCAAATCAAACGGGAAATTTGCGGATTTTACGCCAAATCTGGCAACATTGGCAGATACGGTTCCAATTTCCCAAAGTCTGCGACTAATAGTGCATTGTTAGATTCGGAAAAGAAAAATATTTGGCCAGTAAATTTGTTAAAATACTGGCAAGTTAACCCTTTAAGGACCAAGTCCAAGTATACTCGTTTTTCTCCTCTAGTCTATTACAAATTGTTTCAGTCCTTATTCCGAATAAACGCAAATATAGATTAGAGTCCCTTGATGGAAATATTGTATAGGGAGTACCGACACGAGCTCAACGAGTTGTGATTGGTCGTTGGTTTTAGGCTCTCGCGGAGTCGAGCAGGAGTCGACGACATCGAAGGCTCCACACACAAAAGGAGTCGATCCGTAGAGGAACGTATGGGAACGGACCGGAATGCCGGCAAATCCGCCAGTCCACCACTGGTGCACTGTCGAACTTAACCTTCGAATGCGTTCACGCGGTCGACATAATCGACTCCTGTCAAAATGCATAAAACGTCGTGTCGATGTCGGTACTCCCTATACAATATTTCCATCAAGGGACTCTAATATAGAAGAAAACACTACAAGATAAGGTCTCTTCGGGAGCCTTCAATTCGTAGGATAGGCAATTCCAACTCCACCGAGTACGAACAGTTAACTACCTACCCTACATAAACGGAGGTGTGGTGTTCTCTTGAACTGACCTGGCCAATGCAGGGTTAAAAGGAACAAAAGATGTGTTAGTCTCTAGCATAGATTCAAACAAAGGCTTACCCAGCGGGGTAGACGATGTGTCCAGTGTTTGGGTCGCAATCGAGCGCGGCATTGCTGGAAACAGTTAATCCAAGGACTTTTTCAAGTTTGATCTGAAACAAACGAAACGAGACTACGATTAATAAATTTAAACAAAAAAAAGTAAGAATAGAGAAATTAACTACAGCATTAGGCACAAATAATAATTAGTTGAAGCCGTCAAACCGATCAAGTTAGTTTTCCGCGTCTCTTTCAGTGGGTGCGTTGATTTTTAACTTGTGATAAAGAAGTGGGGGGGGGGGGCAACAATGAATGGTGTCTTTATTGAAACCCTTCCCGGCACGATGAAACTTGACAGATTGACCAAAATTCTTTGGACCAGAATAAGGGGAAAAAATTAAAATTAATTTCAGAATATTTTGATACTTCAGTCAATTTCGTATAAAGTAGGGAGGAGGTGTGGTCGAAAATAGTTTTTGTTCTTAACAACCCCCCCCCCCCCGCAATAAATATTGTAGCAAAGAGTTATTGTAGTGGTTGGGCTGCATGGTGCTGGTGGTGACATGACACAACCGGTCAATCGCCAATTTGTATGGAAGGTAAGTATACGGTATTCCCGGCGGATGGCGAAAATAACATTAGGATTCAACCTAAATTTCAAAAAGTAAACCAAAGCAACCACCTTTCACTCCGGTAGATATATCAGTGAATTTTCGATTGAAGACCTCTTAAAAAATGACCCCTAATGCCAGCGTAGGGAAACGGGGGTTGGGGGATGTAATCGATTAAATCGTTATCACCGTTTTCTCGGAGGCTGATTTTACAGTAGGTAATCAAGGCTGATTTTTGACAATTAATTCACCCTTCATATTAGTTGTAGAAGAATAGGATTTAATCAACATGACCATCAAATTTATTTTAAATCGGTGAAGATTACATTTAATAAAGGTTTGTCGATTACCGATTACTGAGTAGTCGTGTAATCGATTACCCCCCCCCCCTTCCCAAATCTGCCGAGTTCCAATTCTAACTTTGGAGCATAGATTTACGATCGACGACAGGGTACTTAATCCACAGAATCTTCTCTACATATACATATATCTCTATGAACGAATCTTATCCGCTAATGGTATTTACTCGCAATCAGTGCGATTACCAAAAGTCAGATAGGGCAGACGATAAGATTTTGACAGCAAATACAGAGCAGACAGGCAGAGGGGGGGGGGGCACCCGCTGAAAACTAAAGCGAAAACTTTCTACGGAGAAGTTAAAAACCGGGGATTGTAATGTAACTACGAAGTTACGAAAGGAAAGCTCGTAGATAAAACCAAGGAATTCAAACACCTGATGCACCGAGGCGCAGTAGGATATCTACCTACAGTTTTTGAAGATATCTACAGGGTGTCAATTAAAAAAGGAGCCAGGCTTAATACCTCGAAAACGGCTCCGAATTTCGAAAAACGCTGAAACACGTGTTCGATTATTTCGAGGGGGACATCTTTTGAGGGGGTCCCCAATTTCGGGGCCCCCCTCTGGGGGGCCCCAGGGGGGTCAAGTCCCATATTTCAAATGGGGACCCCCAATTTTTATTTGATAATCGAAAAGAGGGTAAAATTCTAAGACTTTTGGCGCAAACCGAAAGTCGATATCGTTTTTTGTGTTCGATATATCGAAGGTCAAAGTTCGATATGGACCCATCTTCAGAAATTCGTAACTTTCCTTTAAATAGTCCAAATTTCAAAAACTCGGGGTCTAAAATGCTCTACAGAGCAAGCACTTTTCAGAAAAAAAATCAATTTTAACAGAAATTTAGTCAACATTTGGTTTTAAAGCCCCCAAACATTTTTTACGTTTTTGGCTCCCACGGGGGGCTATCAGAAAAATTCCGAGAGACGACCCCTATCGAGTGATACATCAATTGAAAAGGCGTAACAAACTGAGCATTTTCGCGCAAACTGGAGTCCCATATCGTTTTTCATATTCGAGATATCGAATGTCAAATGTCGATTTACAGAATGCGATATCTCGAATATGAAAAACGATATGGGACTCCGGTTTGCGCCAAAATGCTCAGTTTGTTACGCCTTTTCAATTGATGTATCACTCGATAGGGGTCGTCTCTCGGAATTTTTCTGATAGCCCCCCGTGGGGGCCAAAAACGTTAAAAATGTTTGGGGGCTTTAAAACCAAATTTTGACTAAATTTCTGTGAACATTAAATTTTTTTCTGAAAAGTACTTGCTCTGTAGAGCATTTTAGACCCCGAGTTTTTGAAATTTGGACTATTTAAAGGAAAGTTACGAATTTCTGAAGATGGGTCCATATCGAACTTTGACCTTCGATATATCGAACACAAAAAACGATATCGACTTTCGGTTTGCGCCAAAAGTCTTAGAATTTTACCCTCTTTTCGATTATCAAATAAAAATTGGGGGTCCCCATTTGAAATATGGGACTTGACCCCCTGGGGCCCCCCAGAGGGGGGGCCCCGAAATTGGGGACCCCCTCAAAAGATGTCCCCCTCGAAATAATCGAACACGTGTTTCAGCGTTTTTCGAAATTCGGAGCCGTTTTCGAGATATTAAGCCTGGCTCCTTTTTTAATTGACACCCTGTATGTACAGATAACCGAGAGAGTAGGTTTGTGATGACATTAACCTTAAACATTCAACTTGTAAGTATGTATGCCTAGATGAGGACATTTTTGTCGTGTATTCAGAGTCATAGCTTTCAAATTCCAAAAGCAAGCATATAGATAGCCTCTACATCCTCCTTTTAAACTGAATGTCAGCGGCAAATTTTGCGGCATTTTTGATAGAAAGAGTGACGCAATTAAGACGTGAATCTCCCAATATTAATGCCCAACAATGCCATTATGATCGCATGTTTAGAAGCATTTTAGGAGTTTAGGAGTTGATTTCGCAAGTTTCATCATGCGCAAGTGATATCATCATTTTTATGAAGGTTTTTACAACTAAATCGACCCTAAAAATTGCTTACACCAAAAGTATGTGCAGTGGCCCTATTTTGGATGAATGAAATAACGAAAGATGACGCAGTGGCGTAGCCAAGGAGGGGGGAAGGGGGTGCGTGTCCAGGAGGTCTGTCTGGACACCACCTTCCCCTACCAGAAAATGTTTTGGCCACGCCACGCCACTGAGGTGAGTGCGCACATACTTTAATTGTAAGAAAAACAAAAGTGACTGAGAGGAAAGAAAAGTGGTCTGACAATGAGTCATCATTTAAATAAATCGATGAAAAAACTCAGCTTGCGATAAGTCTCGTCTGTGGCGGATATTAATGATGACACGCAAAGCCAAGCACCCCCTTTGCAATTTATCAAGCGAGAGCCATGGGTGGATACAGGAATTTGTCTTTCTCTCTCTCCTGCCATTTGAACTCATGCGCTAGCAAAGGATAGCATGAGAGTGGGCCATCACGTGACTTTCGCCCGTTTCTTTGTCCTTTTCTAAAGCACGAATCCAAATGAAGGGAGAGAGAGACGGAAAAATAATTGTATCCGCCCACGGCACGATCTCCACCTTTCTAACCTTTCAAATCTTATTGTTTTAGACGGCTAGAATTACAAATCTCAGTCCATTTTCATTTTCCTTTTCTTTCTTCATTTATTTCTAACCCCGATAGCATGATGATGTATGTATAGTTTCGCATTTTCGAAATGAAATGATGAATGAATGAAAATAATATAGTTAATGGTGAATTCATGAATTAAATGGACATTGTCAAGGAGGTGCGTACTGCGTGGTGTTAAACGAGCCAGTAGCGCTACGAGAGTTTCTTCATCTCTCTTTTCTCCATTAAAAAACGTATGTTGGACAAGGATGGACAACGGGATAAAACCCCCTCTTTCTGTCCTTTTCTTACGTATACATTCGAATGGGAAATGAGAGAGATGGAAGAGATCCTGGTTGCGCCAGAGCAACGAGCTACAGCGAAAGAGGAGCCGACTGCGAATTAAACTATTAAACACGTTAAAAGTGTTGTTCCCGCTTGACACCACCCACCATGGAGGTTGATTTTTAGCCCTTGTTTATATCTCACATTGAAACGGACGAATTAATCAATAAAACTGGTTTAAAAAGGCTAGAAATTTGCACCTTCGTTTGCCCCTATACCAAAGTGAAAAAGGCCGTTTTTTTTTTGTTTTTTTTTTTATTCGTCCACGGTTCACAGAATTTTTACAATGTTTCTTAGAGAAGACTAAAACTTTAAAGTTGGGAATCGAGAGGGAGGGGGGAGACACCTTTAAGGGGTTTTTCGGGCACGAGCACAATTTTTAAAACAAAATGTCTCGGTAAAATTTGAGCCACAAGGCCACGAGCTAAAAAACACGGCTAAAGAGATACAATCTGATTGGTCAGAAATGTTTCAGTCGAGTTTTTGCTCAAAGACACCGAACGGAGAAAGTTCGGAGACATAATAAAAAGTGCAACCGTCCATTGCATTGGGGTGAAAAATCTTCACCTGAACCTGTTACATTATAAAACATGCGTCAATGTATAGCTCCAGTCTGACCCGTGTGTCACCTGACTTTAAAGCTTGCAGTGCCAACGGAAACACTGTTCTTTCTAATATCATAAATAATTCGCATGTTGTTCGAGAAACCAATTCGGCCCAAACACCATCCCATGTGTTGCATTATTGTATATGTACATAAATATACGACGAAGGAAGAAAACACATGGCTGAGCGTGAGCACTGTGGACTCAAGAAGGGGGGGGGGGGTGTTACTTGGGGAGTTCGGTTCGGATTACTTTTTTTAACAGAAGGCCGGGCTGTGGGTTGTGGTCGCGCGCAGATACTGCGAACCAAACGACAATTGACGTAATAACATCCATGCGTAAATGCGTAATTCCAGATCCTGGCCAGCAACTCGCTCCGAGCTGGGGTTTCTGAATGAAATTACAAACGACATGAGAAGAATGGAATAGAGTGCGCATTATAAGCTGAGACTGGAGATGCTTTCATGGACGGGATGGGAGAAGGAGGATGTGCGCAAAGGGAAAAATGAAGAAACACGGGTATAAAGTAAAGGCAATGGGCAGGAATTACATGCAACTAATCGATAAACAGGGTGACTATGAACAAAGTTCCCAATCAAAAGTTAGGGTGGTTGCCACTCGATAAACTGAAGTGAACCTCTTCTATTTGGAGTACGATTTCAACACGAGCCACAAAATTTAACCCTTTCAATGCCACACCCGAGTATATACAACAAGTATATACATGTTTCTGTGACTAGATCTTCCTCGAGCAGTTTCAGTTCTGAATTCACAATAATGGCGACTCCAAATTGTTGACATTTGAAAAACAATGTTTTCTAGAGCGCCTTCAATCCATTGTGTATGCAAAACCAGCACAGCTGTGTAGGAATATTTAACTACCTATACTCAATTGGAGCTAGCGAACATTGATTTGTCTTCATAACGAGGCAGTTAAAGGGTTCTTCATTCCTACCTCATTTGCATTAGTACTTTTACTTTCAAATCAATTTCATAGTGGGTTTGAGTAGAAATTGTCCCTGAAATGGTAAAAAAAAAAACCCTTAAATTTCTCGAGCAGCAACCAATCCTACTTCAGGGTGGGGGACTTTTTTATGGTCACTCTGTATGCTGTCATTTCGCTAGTTTTTTTTTGTTTGTTTTTGTTTTTGTTTTTGTTTTTTTTTTACCTATAAAGAAAGAGGTACGTTGAGTAGAAGGCCTATGCGATCGATCGAAACGAAATTTCCAGAAATTTCGAAGTTTCGATTGATTGAAATTCCGAAAATTTTGAAGCTTCAGAATGAAAAATCTACTCTGATCATGCACCGTTGAAATAAAATTCGAAAAATGTATTGAATTCCGAATACCGGGACTCGTGAGCCTCGAATACTACCCTGTTTGCCCAACTCTGGTCGCACCCCCAGTAGATTCTGCAGACCAACATTTGTTTCACGACGGTTATCAGACAACATCACGTGATGCGGGATACCGAGCGAAACTGACCCAAGGCTGATCCGTAAACACAGGAATTCACAAGAAAGTGCTCGAATGCCTTACACCGCGCCGCGACCGGGCCGTCAGCGTCAGTCCCGCAACCACCGCGCCATAGATAGAACGGAAATTCCGCACCGCGAGAACAAGTTCACCAGCGGCTGCTGGCGGTGTCCAAAGCGGCATGGAAATTTCTATGTTTCAAGAAAACAAAAAAAGAAGAAGAAAAAAAAAGGACAGAGAGTATAGGAATGGTCCGGCATTAAATGTTTTAGGAAATTATTCGCCGAACATAGAGGAACGCAAACGTGGACGAACCATATAAAGCACAACGCTCTTCGCACGGAACATTAGTGTCCTCTCCCGGGGAAGGAGGGGAGGGGGGAGACAGGGTGTCTAAGCAGAGAGCCACGCGTGATACTATAATAAGGAATGATCGGAAAGGGACCACCCGGAGGTGGCGGGGGGAGGGAGGGGGGAGGGAGGGGGAAGGGGGATGGAGGGGGGAGTACGTGAGACGTGCTATGGTCGTACCATTCGGGATTCGCGTCTTGACTCGACTCGGTGCTAAGCGCTAAAGCGAAAAAGCTGAGGAGCGGAAAGTGAAAGTACAAGACAGGAACTTTGTGTGGGTGGGGATCCATCGCATAGCGCGCGAGCGTGGACCTAGTGCAGGCAGAGAAGGCAGCGGGAGCGCAGCGTGGATCAGCAGTGGCTTGGTCAATGCCTGGCGCGGAGCTGAATGCTGAATGCTGATATGCCTCTGATGGTCCCCATATCGAGAGAATGCTGGGCTGAGGTCCGGCTAATAGACAGGCGATTCGAGAATTACGACGTATCGGCAACTCCCTCATATACATGGATCTGTGAAAAAGAATTTGATCCTCAGAGAGCTCAACATGAACATCTGAACTGACGATACTTCAGCATAGATTCAAATGAGGGTGAAGTTGTGAAAATGCGAATCGATTAGTTCACAAACCGTCGCATTATTCTGACTGATAGGTGCCGAAATTGGTATCGGTGCGTCTCTATCAATTTTTTTATAAATCTGCGTGGGAAAAAAATTGATCCTCAGAGGCCTCAACTGAAACATCTGAACTGACGATACTTCAGCATAAATTCAAATGAGGGGTGAAGTCGGGAAAATGAGAATTGATAGTTCACAAACCGTCGCAAACTCTGACTGATTAGTGCCAAAATTGATATGGGCATCTCCCTCATATTTTATATGAATCTCAGAAAAAAAATTGGTCCTCAGAGAACTCGCAGCTGAAACATCTGAACTGATGATAGGTCAGCATAGATTCAAATGGGGGCGAAGTTGTAAAAATGAGAAGCTGTAGTTCACAAACCATCGCATTACTCTGACTGATAGGTGCCGAAATTGGTATTGGCGCATCTCCCTCATATTTTATATGAATCTGTGAAAAAGAATTGGTCTTCAGAGAACTCAGCTGAAACATCTGAACTGACGATAGGTCAGCATAGATTCAAATGGGGGCGAAGTTGTAAAAATGAAAATCTATAGTTCACAAACCATCGCATTACTTTGACTGGTTGGTGCCGAAATTGGTATTGGCACACCTCCCTCATATTTTATATGAATCTATGAAAAAGAATTGGTCCTCAGAGAACTCAGCTGAAACATCTGAACTAACGATCGATACTTCAACATAGACTCAAATGAGGGTGAAGTTGTGAAAATGAGAATCGATAATTCACTAACCGTCGCGTCACATTACTTTTAACCAAAAATTGAATCGCATTTTTGCGGCAAAACAAGGGACACGCACCCGCGTGCCGCGTACCAAATAGGTCAAAACGGCCCCTTTCCATTTCCAATCAAAAACAACTATCTTTTAAATTATGAAGAAGAAAGTTCAGATTGAAACGATTTTTATCGTGACTCATTAGATTGTAATTTTTGTCGAGGAACAAGCGAGGCGAAGTGAAGAGACTCTCTACGTTTCCTACACACAATCCAATCCTACTCTTTCCTGATTGATTCAAACGAATCTCATACAGGTGGCAGAATAAATCAGAGCGCAGCTATTTTGTTCATGGCTCGGATCGTATTGAAAAATATATCAAAGTCTTCAAGTTATGGCAAACCTTGAAACACAACAAATTGTTAAAAGATCTTGCCCCCCCCCCCCTATTCTTTTTTATTTATTCGTTCATTTTTTTCCCCCGATAGATTGATCGTAAAATTTAAATTGCATAGCCGGTTGAGAAACTGATTAAGAAATCATAAAAGATCGAACAGATGTTACAAATTATAGCGGTCGATCCATCTCCCCGGAGCGCCTCGCCAAAGCAACGTATATACTACAACGCACAATCTGAGCATTAAGAGGTAGTAACTAGATTTTCGATGAGAAATGATATGTTTAACTAGACTGTTAATTTTTCAATTTTTCTTTCCGGCCATTGAGATCGATTTTAGACCTCTGATGAATATGAATTTCACTCACAAGGGGAGGCTCAGAAGTCGCCGCCTCCGATTTTGAAAACAATTGCACGAAAATGTAGCTAAAGTAAAACCATTAGACCCGTGTTTCTCACTTTTTGCCAATGGGCCTTCCTAAAGCGTCAGGAATTTTTCGAAAGTTGCCGAAATTCACGTAAAAAACCCGAGCGGAGAGCGTTCCGAATATTTACGTGAATTTCGGCAACTTTCAAAAAATTCCTGACGCTTTAGGAAGGCCCATTGGCAAAAAGTGAGAAACACGGGTCTAATAGTTTTACTTTAGCTACATTTTCGTGCAATCTTTTTCAAAATCGGAGGCGGCGACTTCTGAGCCTCCCCTTGTCAGTGACGTAGCGTGCAATTTGGTAACATTGCGTATTTTGTCCATTTAAACCCATGTAATAATGTCGAATGTGAAGGTGTTCACCGAACACCCAATCGTTCGATCTTTTTCGTGGGTTTCAGTGGACAAACCGCAACGTTGTTAAGTTGCACGCTACGCCACTGATTTCACTGGATTTAGGGAGTTCGGCCATTACTTCATACAAAGAAGCTGAGAAAGTGAACAAAAAAAAAACAATAGCGGCATGAAATACGAAGAAATCACGATTTCTGAGGCTGAACACTGCTGAAATGTTGATTTTCAGCATATAATATAGCCGATCTTCAGCATAAGGGGTTCATTAACCCTTGGGGAGGCTGATTCTGCTCTTTTGGATAAGACGAGACGAGATAGGGGGAATCGATCATTTCCATTACATTGGTTTAAACCAAAAGGTTATAGATTAAAGAGGTATGCTCATCTGACTTCGCGCCACAAATTCAGTAGCGCGCAGTTCAAAATCACTGCAGGCAAGATGGCCGACAAAAGCAGAAAACGTTTACTCTTTGCAGAAAACATTGGGCTGCCCCCTGCAGGAAAGCAGAAAACAACAACCCAATGTTTTCTGCAAAGAGTAAACGTTCTCTGCTTTTGACGGCCATCTTGCATGCAGTGATTTTGAACTGCGCGCTACTGAATTTGTGGCGCGAAGTCAGATAAGCATACCTCTTTAATCTATAACCTTGGCCCATCTCTACACTACCATTCGTCAGAAAATTCTCGATTCTCGATTCTCTGTCACACGTTTTGCAACTGTAATTTTGGCACAAAAATTGTTTGCACTCGCGCTCTATCGATTTAATTCCGCATCACCAAGAAGAGCTATCAAATCAAATTTCCCCCTATCTATCGAAAAAAATGCAAAATAGTATTTCCTAGCAGAATGGTCTCCCGGAGGGAAATCTTATTTAGGGACCCGAGCAGGCGTTACGCGACACGGTAATAAAATTTAATATTGATCATTCAATCTTGACTCATGAGTCATGTCACGACTACCCGTACCTTGCAAGTTGCAGTCTCTCTGCTGGGGGTGGTGGCGGTCACGGTGGTGGCGCAAAGTCGGAGGGGTGGGAGGGGGAGATGCAGTATGCACTGTGCAGTGCAGGTGAAAATCCACACTTCTAACAGTCCTCTTTTTACACTACTGTACTTGCTATTACTCGTTGTACTCTACTCCACACTCTTATTTACAGTCAGAACTGCACACAGTCCAGTAGACGGCATTACTTGGGCTGGCTTGGGCATTTGGCGCGGCGCACAGTGGGTCGAGTCAATTAGAATTTCCGGACAAGGCATCGCAACTTTAAATACGTATACAGGGTGTCCCAAAATTCATAGCAAACCTTTTTACCGCGTATTTTTGGGGTCAAAATGAGACTTTTTTCCTCTATAAACATGAGTCCGAAACTGTAGTCTTTTCGAGTTACAGTGTTGCAAAGTTTCCGAAAAACAAATTGAAAAATTGTCTATTTGTTTGCAGACTGAGCGCACCGCTGATCGGTGAAAAATCCAGCCAATGAGAGTCGAGAATGAACTTTTGAACGATATCCTCGTGAAAATGAAAACTGCGCGATGATAATATTTGATAACATAACCTCAAAATCAGCTCTGAATGACACGGCCATTTTTAACGAAAAAAAACTAGCGTTTTCGAAGCTAAAATTATGTTTGTCTCATAGGTCCGGTGAGACCAACGAAATGATCGAATATCATCAAAAGAAAATGCAAATCCATCGAATATCATACGACGGTGAATGATATTCGATCGCGAATATTCGCTTATAGATTCACCTGAAACTTCGGAGGACGAACGCGATGATCTAATCATAACTCTCGTAAGATGTGTATCGGAATCAGATGTTACACTTGATAACTGTTCTTTCTCATCACCCGGGCCCCGTTACTCCTTACTCCTAGAATCACAGAGTTGCCGAATTGGTGGAAGCTGGGAAGCACTCCCTGTTACCACTCATATTTCGCGTCTATTTCCCGCAGTTTTCTCATTTATGAAGAATGATTAAAATGTTGAAAAATGCTATTTTTTTTACGCTGAACCCAGTCCTGTAAGTGTACGGCAAATATTAAAGTTTGCCCCCCCCCTCACTCAAAAGAAATAAAAATTGGTACGGCAGACTAAAAGAGGGTGAAATTTGCACAAATTATTGCTTGTACTTACCCCGTAAAAGTGGTACCAAGTGCCGACTTTATAGGTAAGTGTGACAAAAAATTGTTTTCGCGAATTTCATTCACTTATTAGTCTGCCCCCCCCCCACACTAAAAAAAAATAATAATCCGGCAGACTTAGAAGAGATTGACACTTGCAAAAACTAATTTGTCGGTTGTACTCACCAATAAAGTTAATAATCGGTGATTAGAACCAATTTCATTGTACTATACAAGCAATGAGTTAGCTGGCGCAAATTTTACTCATTTATTAGTCTGCCGTTCCGCCGCCGTACCAACTTTGACGACTTTTTCCCCCAGCTCCATATAAATTGATTCCTGCTTCCCAATTATTTGAATGATTGAAATAAATTGTAAAAATAGCACGGCGATATTTGCAGTTTCTTTCAATACATCCGTTCCGTTAATTGTAATGGATAAAACTGGATTTGCATTTAAAGAAATATGATATGAAAATTGCAAAGCTAAAGCAATCGGGCAAATTGGTAGCATCGTACTTTGTCCATTCACATTTGTGAAAAAGGTCGATCTGTTCGAGGTGCACAGTGCACTCTCCACAATCGATATTTTACGCGGGTTTAATTCTAGGAAAAATAGCGTTGCCAGAATGCACGCGACGCCATTTTCAAAAGAGTCAATTAAACGGGGGTTGAGCCCTCAAGAGCTGTGAGAGCAATTTCTCACGATATTGCAGCGATTTGGGTGTCTCATACAACTTAAAACGTCGTAGTTAAAACACAATACACGGCCTGTTTTATTTACGTTGACGCGGTTAATTGTAAGATTCAAAAACAGATGGTTATATTTTTCATCCATCCATATTGCTGTAATAAGAACCATCCAAGGGTAGAATTCAGTGGCGGATCCAGGAGGACCCGGAGACACGGGCCCACCCAGAAGCCTCAAATTTTGTAAGTCTGCAACAGCAAATAGCCGGTTATGGCAACAAGAAATTCTCAGTGAATATTATTCCGCCATTTCCCTGAGTCAATTTTGTGCACGGAAAAAAAAGATTGCGGTAGAATCTACCATCTGCGCTGATTTTAGAGTCAGCGATCAAGTAGATGGTAAATGCAACGTAAATTATGGTAAATTGAGCTAACTTGTTGGTACAAGTTACCGACATTTAGTGAAATTTTCCATATTTGATATAGCAGACTCCAAAATCAACTATCCAGTACACTGAAAAAACAGAAAAAAACACTTTGATAGCGCTGACAAAACCTTTGGTAGAAAAATGACCCAGCAAAAGACTTTAGTTGAGCCAACCAAAGGTTCTTTACGCTTAACGAAAGAGATTTTGCTGGGTGAATAAAAAATTTGGTCGGCCCAACTAAAGTCTTTTGCTGGGTCATTTTTCTACCAAAGGTTTTGTCAGCGCTACCAAAGTGTTTTTTCCGTTTTTTCTGTGTAAGTTTTTCCACGTCAATGGAGGGGTGGGAGGTTTGAAAAATAAATTATGGAGGCAAATCGAAGAAGAAAACTACCGAAAGCTAACGAAGACAAACGAACGGCAGGCATGGTCAAGGGATTTTAATACTCCACATCAATTGATTACGGAAAATTTTTCATGTCGATTTTGCAACACCGAGTGACCAGTGACCACGGCTGGCGACGCGACGATATGTTCCCTCATCATAACACCTCTTGGCGCTACTTCTTCATCGTTCTCCTCTTCTTCTTCTTCTTTTTTTCTTCTCGTAAAGACTCCGGCTATCAACTTATACTCATGAGGCGCCGCGACGCTTCCCCGCTGGGGTACCCAATTCGTAACACCTCGACGCCTGACGCATAAATGGTCTGAAATAACGTAATAGTCCAAGAAGAGAAGCATCTATGGAAAAGCACGACTGTCGACTGTTTTACTCATCTTCCGATTCCATCCGTTCAAACCCGTGAACAGGCAATGTTGCCACTGTTGCCGTAATAGGTCATGGATCTCTATGGCAAAGGATTGTGGCTCCGCGATAGTCCACTCTAACACAGAAACACTGCAGAACAACGCAACTCCGGAAAAAAAAAAAAAAAAAAAAAAAAAAAAAAAAAAAAAACAGAAAAAAAAACACTTTGGTAGCGCTGGCAAAACCTCTGGTAGAAAAATGGCCCAGCAAAAGACTTTAGTTGAGCCAACCAAAGGGTCTTTACGCTTAACTAAAGAGATTTTGCTGGGTGAATAAAAAATTTGGTTGGCCCAACTAAAGTCTTTTGCTGGGTCATTTTTCTACCAAAGGTTTTGTCAGCGCTACCAAAGTGTTTTTTCCGTTTTTTCTGTGAAAAACTGCATGTCCTCGCAGGGGCGCAAAATGTTAAAAAATGTCGGAAGTTTTACGCGATCCAGGAGTTTTTCCTTACAGGATTTTCGAAAAATTTCCTCACATACAAAAATTTGAAAAGTGATTAACCTTCTCTTTTGTTTGCTTATTTAAATATTTTAACACCGTATGTACGCAAAATGATTGATATTTGTGAAATTTTGAGACTATTTTCTTGGGCAAAACTTAATGCCTTTTAAAAAAAAAAAAAGAAGAAGAAAAAAATTGGAAAAAATTTCTCTAGGTCCCAAAAAATGTCCTTATACTTTCATGCGATCCGTGCTAGATCGGACAAATTTTGCATCCCTACGATGTCCTAAGGAGAGAAGAAATCCCATTCATTGCGATGGATTATGGATCATGATTGATCTACATTCAGAAGTTAATGGTCATCGTATCGTATGTACTATAGCAAACGCAAGAGTTTTGACAGGAAAGAATGCACACGGAGCGCAGAGGGCAACTTTGATTACACGAGGATTCGGTACTTACCTCGAATTCTAGACAGCAAAAACTTTTGCGACTCGATAGTACTTTTACCTCGAATTCTTGACAGTAAAAACTTTTGCGTTCAATATAGTACAGGGTGTTTCACGTAACCTGCGCCCAGTTGGTTTCTCAAACGAAATCGATTTCAAGGTAGATAGGATTACCTGAAATTTAATTTAAAAATACTTTCAAAACCCAAAGCACAGAATAATACAATCAGAGCGGAAACTCCCATAAGAGCCAATGGAAGCAAGTTTGGAATTTAACGGCACCAATAGGCAACGCTAAGGTCCTACATCCCAACATGGCGGACGTGGTTGATTTGCGTTGAAACTCGTTTATTTTTGTAAATTCTGGAAACAAATCTTAGTTTCCGGCCTCACTTTCATTCTACTGGCATTTTAGAATGAAAATTTCGCGGATCATGTCCTATATTTTTTCCCCCCGCGCGAATCCAGATGTAAACATCCTATATCCCAACATGGCGGACGCGGAATGAATTTGCTTCAAAATCCGACAGAGTTTACGTTCTGATTGTATTATTCTGTGCCCATAGAGGGGTTACCGCGCTGTTTTCCGGGGGGGGGGGGCGTATATATTCCTATACAGAGAGCCGTACGATGTTGCAACACGGCTTCAACTTCATTACTCACACATCTCGAACTTCGTTCCACCGTTTTCCACCTCCGTCCTTGTTCTTAGTTTGGACTCAATCTATTCTTCCCCTTTCAATGTCACTCAAGATCCAATTTTTCTTTGAGAGCATCAAGACCGGCGTCATCCGTGGCTGGCGTCTCTTAAGTTTCGGATGCAGGTCAGTGGCCTCATCTAGTACAAGTAGTAAAAAGATTTTTGAAAAATTGTTGGATTCATGGATTGAGCGATATGAAAATCCAAGGAAAAGAATAGAAAAACTTCACAAAGCCTTGGGATAGTCTTCAAATGTCCTTGCATCCTTGCATGGAATTTCTTTCCGATGAAAACCGCGTAGAATTGCTTGCAGACGTTTAAATTGAAATCTTGACCGACGAGCTTAAAAATGCGGGCGTCTAGTGACCAGTGCGCTCCATTCACCGATTAACTCACAACTTCTACGGGTGGAAGAGGGAGAGAGGGAAGGAAGGCAAGTGAGTTTTAAGGGGGGGGAGGATTATAAGATAATATTTCCACTCTGAAAAAATTGTTCCCGAATGGGACAGTTGCAAGGGTATGAAATTTTGTGTTTTGTGAAAAGAAAATGGTAGTACTTGATGAGCTGAGAACAGTGGTGAATTTGGATTTTTCATAATAGTCCCGGTTTCGCAGATACACACGTGTAAAATTGTAAAAAATCGTATGAGTAGTGACGTCACTACACGGAATTCCCATTTAAAACAATGTATTAAGGGCCAACATCCCAAGGAACAAAGGGACCTAATTAGAAACCAAAGGCATCTTTGCTCTCAGCTCATCAAGTACTTTCATTTTTTTTCATAAAAAACACAACATTCCAGACCCTTGCAACTGCCCCCATTCCAATCATATTACCATTAGAAACTCTACGATATATGTATGTAAACTGAGGAGAGTCGAGTAAGCTTTCACTAGAAAATAAATCCTGGTGTTACAATCAGAACGTCTGATCACAGAGCCAGACTTTTCTCAACGTTTCTATTAGACCTTTGGTAAAAAATACCACAATTCTAGTAACAGTATACCAGATCTTACCTCAGATAACAAATTGTTGTGCTTCTGTTGGTCTTTTTTTTTTCTTGGGTGCAATGCGAGGGCTCTAGACTAGAGTCCTGGGACCAATAAATGTACGGTGCACACGGGCTTTAGGTCGTACCTAAAAATGGCGATTCTAACCTCACATTTCTTTAACGGCACATCGGAATGTTGGGTCCGCTCCCAACTTCACGTTACTTGGGGCGGGTCTAGAGCCTCTCTAACCCACCCTAAGTGCTATTTTGAGGTTAGTTTTGTGTTTGCGACATTTTAAAACGGTTCGATGCGGTCCGTTGGCTGGTGGCCGATGCTTGTTGAAGTACTTAGGGCGGACTTCGGGCTGACTTCGGGCCGACTTCGGGCCGAGGACCGTGTGACCGTACATTTATTGGTCCCTGAGGACTTCCCTCGGAATGTTTTGAAAACTGAAACTTCTCAGGACTAAAATATTCTACATTAAAAAAATAATTCCTGGATTCTAGCAATATTCTGGTAATATTCATATTCTGGTACGGTTACCAAAAATTCTAGAGTTACTATCAGAATAAGGTCACAGTACCAGAATTTCCTCAACGTTTTCAAGAACTACTTACATAGTACAAACACTAGAACTCTGGTAGCCGGGACCGCATCCTTTATACCTCGATTCACGTATCATCGTGCTTCAAGTGATCTTTCTTTCCGTGAAAATCTCAAAGAAGTCACCAATCACATAGAAATACATACTTATAGGTTAAAGTAGATCCAACGGCAGGCCCTTTCCACTTTTTCAGATCATCGATTACTTAATTTTTCCAAAATGTAATGCCTCCGTCAAAAAATGTCTCATCAACACTGCTCGGTACTATACTATCTTACGATTAAACCGCAACCGCTTTGATTCACTAGAACCGTGACAACGTAAACAACACTCGTCAATTTGCTTTGCTCACAGAAATTAGATAAGCCTAATGAAGAGATTAATAAAATGAGTTGTGCCGTCAATTTGCGGAAATCGCTGCTAAATGGCTTCATTTCATTCCTCAAATGAAATGAAATTGATCTGAATTGGCTCTTGGTTCCAATTTTCCTGCACTAGTTCAACTTCCAGCGCATGACATCTTGCCGAGAAACAATATTACGCAAGTCAGTATCACACATGTAACAGCTGTCGCCAAGAAACAAATCATGCTTTTATGCATACATCCTGAATTAATTCCCGGTTTCGATCGCTTCTTCCTCGCAGTGGTATAGTAGCCATTTCACTATCACTTCATAAGAGAACTGAAATGCATTAGAATTGAGTGCACACTCCACGCTTCAAGTCTAGCTCAGTGTTGCCACTTTTCAAATAAAAATAATTCTACAGGATCGCAAAAAAAAAACCAAAACAAAAACCGCAGGTTCAGGAAACTGGCGGTATTTTAGTGTGTGACTAAGCAAGATTTAGTACAATTCATCGTGACTGGCATATTTGTTTAGGCTAGGGATCGCTGTATTTTAGATAAGCAAGACCCTGGGGACCGATCAAGTTGGCAAAAATTAGAACTTGACTTGAACTAGCATAACCTCACACTTTGCTCACACCAAACGGCATCGCTGACCCTCAAGTCAAGCTCTAGTGTGGCTCAAACTTGACTTGAAATTGACTGATGCTCATCGGTTGAACTAGGTAAATTTCTAACTTGATCGGGCCCCTGCAAAGTCGACATTTTTTGTTATCTAAAAGGGCCTAAAGAACAGCTGAAGCCCTGGCCTACAATTGGCAACCCAGCATATCGCGCTAACCATCATACGGCCACTCCCCGCCATAATCCGTTCTTGCGATGCTTTACCCCACCCGGGCGTTTCCCTTCCTATACATTATTTCTAACCGATTCGTCTACGGGCTTCTCTGAAGAGGCCTCTTCTATGTTCGATACGCGATACGCCTGTGTAATATATTTTCGATTTTTTTTTTTTTTTATTCCTTCATAACGAAGTGAAACAACCTGACAAAAATATGACCACTTTTTCAAAACGAGCTATCAGGATCAGTGAACGTTGCGTTTCGTCCATTTCATTGGCGGATACAGATTACAGGGAGGGGGGCGAAGGGGGCGATATCCCCCCCTTTCGACCAAAAAAGGGGGAAAAGAGGGAATGTGGAAGAAGGAGAAAAGAAGGGGGATAGGAGAGTAAAACGTAAAAAGGGGTCACTGGGGGGCGAATATCCTAAGTTCGCCCCCCCCGATCGCGAGGGCTGGATCCGCCAATGGTCCATTTGAATATGAACTCGCAAGAATAAGATCGGACTTCTGCGAATGTGGAGTGTACACTCTCGCATTAGACTTTTGACATGAGTTTGTTCCGCAATGGAAAAAAAAATGCGACGTCGCCAAATGGGGCTGTTGCACACTTTTGCTATGAGCGATTAAAAAATCTATTCTATGGTGTAAAAACCTCCAAAAACAACAATGGCAGCACTAAAAACTTCTGAAATCAACTTCTAAACTC
The DNA here is from genome assembly GCA_011764245.1 of Trialeurodes vaporariorum. Lineage (NCBI taxonomy): Eukaryota > Metazoa > Arthropoda > Insecta > Hemiptera > Aleyrodidae > Trialeurodes > Trialeurodes vaporariorum. Next base: position 49,692,917 of record VMOF01000024.1, on the reverse strand, counting down.
AATAAACGCTATTATTCGCGCGAGTGTAATGGTGGGAGTGATAATAGGAGATTCCTATCTTAATTTCGTCACTCTCTCTATGCTGACAAGTATGATTCACAGAGCAATTAGTCATATCAGAGTAGTGATCCAAATCCGATGAAAGGTACCGTGACATCTATTGACACCGGTGTCTAATGGAAGTCGTCTCTTATTGGTCACTTCTTGATGGAGTCATAGTATTGTTAATTGTTTTAGATGGGAATCTCCCATTATTACTACCCTAAGCCACCATTACACTCGCGCAAATAAAAGCGTTTATTGAGTTTAGGAGTGGATTTCGGAAGTTTTTAGTGCTGCCATCGTTATTTTTGGAGGTTTTTACACCAGCATCGACTATTAAATTGCTTATAGCAAAAGTGTGCAACAGCTTTATTGCACGCTTCGCCACTGAGCAGAAGCTTTTAAATCAAATCAAAGAAAAATCCGATTATTTTTTGTAAATCTGGCGTATGATTTAAACCCAAGTAGGGACATAAAAGGTCGAATTCGAAGGTGTTCACCGAACACCAAATAGTTCGATCATGTTCACGAGTTTAAACGGAAAGGAACGTTGCCAAACCGCAGGCAACGCTAAGCTGGATGCTAATAAAAAAGTTCTAAAAAAAAAAAAAAAAAAAAAAAAAAATCAAAACTCAACAAAGCTAGTTGACTACCATCAGTACCACCGTCCACCAGCCACCAGCGGGGTTTTAATTATATTTTTCTTGAATGCATTTGGTCCGAAACTGATCTCAAATTCGATACGACTCACAGCCTTAATTCACGTTGAGTGGCAAGCTGATTTGACGCCTGCGGGCGGTGGCGCGGAGCTGGGCCCGAAATTTAGCACCGCGCGTATTTACGACACTGACCAGATGAAGATGGTGGGATACTGAACTGTTGAAAGTGCAATTAGCCCGCGAGAGATCAGACCCCAGGACCCGACGCGACGGAGACGCCTCACACTCGCACCCGCGCGCTTGCATTATAAGTACGAGCAGAGTTGCCAAATTGCCAAAATTTGGCGGGAAATTCAAAAATTGTACATTAAATCAAATCGGAGCAATGCGTATAATGAAACACAAAACGGCAGCCCTGGAGAATACGAGAGACCCTTTGCTCTTGCGCATGCTCATTGAGGAGACCGCGTGCACGAGGTAAATTTTCAGTGTTGCCAAATTTGAGGTTAAAATCCATTTATTTTACATTGATTCTTATGGGAAATAAACGTTTAAAATCCGTGTAACTGGCAACACTGTAAAACGCGAATCGAGGCGCATACTGGAGGCTTAAAGACGGGCAGTGACTGGCGACTGTATAGCGACTAGCGAGCAATAGATAGCGACGGCAATAGAAGTCAAAGCAAGGAACAGAAAAGGACATAAGGACGTGTTACACAAGCGATTCATTAGAGAACATAACAGTCATGGAGAGACAGAGAGAAAGAGAGAGATACAAACGCAGACCTTGTAACAGAAAAGGTGCAAACGGGCTTGGGATTAGAGTCTAATCGGTACGTTTAACGTGATTTCATATTCCCAGCGTGCTCAGTCGAAGATTCGCGGTGGTCTTCAAGGTGTTGCGAATAACCGTTAACGAATAGTTAAACTAACCAAGAGAGGTTAGAAAATGCTTTGAAAATGTGAAGAGTTCGGGGGAAATGGGAGATCTGGATAAGACAATTTTGATTAATTTTTAGTGACAGCTGTCCGGTGGCAGCTCGTGCAATTTGGCAATGATGTTTTCAAAACTTTCCTGTTACAATAACTGGAATTCCAATTAAGAAAGAATTGGACAGAATTTCGATTAATGTAACAAGAATTTCGGTGAGTTTAGAGTCCCTAATTGTAGAGAGTTAAGACATGTGAAACCAGGCCGCCGCCATTGGATGCGATTTTGCCCATATTTGTTTACATTCTGAGGGCCGTTGTTGTGTTTTGGTCCACTGCAAAGATTACGCAGTGCCGCTGAGTTTCTAACGATATAATCTTTCACTGGCTTGTTGATCGACATCTATTTACGCTTTGAAAGATTCTTTTGGGATTTTTAGACATTCCAGAGGTGTATCATGTTTAAAATTAACAGATTCATCAAAAAATTAACTCTTTATCCGTAAAGCACCGTTGGTAAACAACTGCGATTGTAAACAAAAGTGCAAAATCGCATCCAATGGCGGCGTCCGTAGAGCCTAAAACTCATCGACCCAATCAGAAGTTGACAACCCTCTTGTCTGAACTCTCTACAAAATAGGGACTCTAGGTGAGTATAACCGGTGTTTCGGTTACTTTAACAAAAATTATGCTTAGTACTTTCCTAAACGGAATTCCGGTTAAATTAACAGAACACTTCTCCACAGAGCAGTGCTTTACTTGCAGTCGGAGACAAATAGAATGAGATGACTCCTCCAACATGCGACAGCTGGTCGATGGCCTCGCATGCGCATAATACTGTCCAATATTTCGACAGTTTTCATGCGTTTGAATGGAAAAAATTCAGTGTTTACAGACTGCACACAACGCCACTGCAGTAGTATAGGCTGTCCCAAGAATGATTGAACTTGACAACCGTAGGTTTGAATGAAAACATCAGCTTCCATCCTCAGGTAGGGCAACCTGATTGGTTAGGAGCAGTAAGAAGCTGATGAAAACCATAGACGTGTGTCAAATCCAATCTTTTCTAGGACAAGCTATACTTGCTTACACTTACATATGCTTCCACTTCCATCGAAAAACTCAATATCCAAAGTATAAACTGATGGCATTAAGTCTAACAATCAGGAGGAGTGTGGCGGCTGGCGTGGGGGGGAGGGGGGGTTCAATAGAAAAATAATCAAAGGAAGGGGACAGGAGACAAAAATCTTCTTCCCCTTTTTCCCATTCGATGCGTTGTCTTTTTCTGATACTGTCTATCGACAGTGAGTTTCTTTCTCATTGCTTGTACCTTCGTTTTTCAAATTCCAACGTCGTAGAGAGACGGGGGGGGGAGGCCCCAGGACCTCCTCGCCTACCCCTCCAGACACCAATAGTAAGCGTGAAGATTTGGTAAGAGGGGTGACATGATCGAGAGAACATTATTATAGCTGCACTCGCTCGCGCGGATCCAGCGATTTGGCAACTATGAATTCATCGCATTTGAACGAATGAGGAACAATCGATTTTTGAGAGGGCCATGACCCTTCTAATAATCGATTGTTTCTCATGCATTCAAATGGAAAAGATACACAGTTGCCAGATTGCTGGATCCGCCTTTGTGCACTCGTACAGCCTTGTCCGCGATGCGCATAGAGCGTCCGGAGACGACGGCATTGCAGAGACCTTCCGATTTTATTTGAGCAAATAATAATAAAAGGTGATAGCAAAGCAAAGACTAAACCACTTTAGTTTTTTTGATGAAGGAGAGCTGTGCGGCGTCCGTACCCTCCGGCTCACGAAATAAAACGCCATCTATTAGGTATTTGCTGTAACTACCGGTTAACGCCACTCAAAGTAATTATTCGTCATCAGTAAAACAAATCAAACAGATATGGTTATCCTCAAGCAGAGCTTTCTTTATACATATAGGTGCAATTAATCAAGGACAGTTCTTTGAAACTCAAGATTCTTAACACGTCGTAAAGGCCATTTCTGGACAAACGGCCCATAAAACATGAAGTGCGATCTTCAGACAAAAGTCTTTATTCTATCACAATGCTGCACAGTGGCGCCGCGTGCAGTACGGCAACGTTGCAATTTTCTCATTTAAATTCACGTAAAATATCGATTCGAGGGAGTGCATAGTGAACCTCCAATGGTTCGACCTTTTTCGTGCTTTTGAATGGACAGAGTGCAGCGTTGCCATTAGAAAGAGCACAACCGTTCTTTTTTGGGCCCTTTTTCCGGAACCGATCTCAAAAGTAGACGCGTTAGAGCTTGTTTTGAATATTTTTCAAATCCAAAAATAGTTTAGTTGAAAAGTAAGAATATCTCGCAATCCTTGAGATATTTCCACGGTCGCTCGATTAGTTCGAACCGTGGTCACCACGTCGCACTGCTCAAAAATTCAACAATTTTTAGCAAAAATGGACAAATTTACGCTGAAAGTACACATTAGAGGAACGTTCACCTGCGAGCTTACTTCAGGAATATACCCTAAATGTATCAAGCTGAAAAACCCGAAAATAAAGCCGGAAATTATTGATTCCGAAAATGTCCGCTAGCCTCAAGGAGTGCGACTGAGGCAGATGGACATAGTATCAGTCGCACCTCACTCGCACTTACTAAGCTTATGACGGAATGAAATTAATAAATTACGACGCTAATTTTCGACCAAATTTGCTCGTTTTGGGCTCAAAAAATCCATAAAGAAATGGAGCTGTTGCAAACTTTTGCTACAGGCTTATTAATAGTTGATAATAGGATAAAGTCCTGTAGAAATAACTATTAGCGCACTAAAAAATCACGAACTCCACTCCCAAACTCATAAAATGCTTTCTACGAGACCGTAATGGCGGCCGATGCCGCAGATAACATTGAGTTTCCCTATCTCCAATCAGCTCCATCTACAGGCGAGGTGTTCTCGCAACACCACACAAGAGAAAGAAGAAGAAACAAACAATTGCCATAAGATTTTGGCGGCAACGGCCGCCATTACGGTCTCGCGTTTGAAAGCATTTTAAGAGTTTAGGAGTGGATTTCGTGATTTTTTAGTGCGCCCATTCTTATTTTTACCGGGTTTTTACCCCTACACATGCAACTATTTTTAAGCCTGTAGCAAAAGTTTGCAACAGTTTACTGCGCAAAATCTGACGTTCTTGGATTTTGCATTTTTTCTTTGTATTCAATTTAAAATGCCAAAAACACGACTTTTTCGAAAAGCGACTAGCGGCGCTATCCATCAGATTGAAAACTGCAAGCCTAGAAACACTTTAAGTTCCTAAGTCGCGCATTTAACCCCCCCCCCCCATTCGAGGCTCAATCCCACGTCATGGTTGTCAAACTGTGCGCAGAAATCTTCAAAATACCAATAAATCAAAGTAAAATTTGTAGACATCTCTGCCCGATCTGACAACCACGCCCACATGCTATCCATGTTTTCATGACAATATTGGAGCTGACATTGAAAAGATAGAGCACGTGGGATGAGAACGTGGTTAATTTAGCAACGCTTAACCGGGCATACCGGGCGGAAAGGCGCAAAGAACGGCTTTGGTGCGGCGGCATAGCGACGCAACGCAAAGCATAAGATGCGTCACTTTAATACGGAAGGAGGGAGCAAGGGAGCTCGAGCCATAGGGAGCGGGATCAGAATGGGATGGTTGGATGGTATGCGGTGGGAGTGCTTCATTTTCACAAGACGGGAGAAGATCAAGAGAAGACTTTCCTCCTCATATTTTCACGCCTACTTCTCATCAATGACTTTATATACCTTGCATTTGTTTTTTTTTATTTCAACTACCGATTTTAATAAACGTTGCGCCATGTCGAGACTTCAGCTCCGGCGACCGCGACGCGGCTTTGTTTCTAGCCCAGCGCTCAAGTCACCAGCGTGCTTGTATTATCATTAACGAGCTAGAGCGACGGAAAGGATTTGTGGGGCGTAATATTGAAACTTCACGAAGGTAGCCATGATGGCAGTGGCGTCGTCGCGTGCAATTTGGCAACAATGTATTCTATCCATTTAAACTCATGTAAAATATCGAATTCAGGGGGTGCACAGTGCACAAGGAAAAGTCGATATATTCAATGAGTTTAAATGGAGCAGTTGCACTGTTGCCAGATGGCACGCGATGCCACTGCATGATGGAAATCTCTTAAGAACGTTTTTCACATAGGCTCGGTTTGTTTGCCTCATATTTTTTAACCTTTAAATTTTAAAAAAAAAAAAAAAAAAAAAAAAAAAAAAAAAAAAAAAAAAAAAAGTTGTGACAAATACGCTTGACATTGGTTATAAACAACGAGCTAGAGCGATAAAAAGGATTCGTGGGGCGTGAAATTGAAACTTCACGAAGGTAGCCATATGATGGAAATCTTTTGTGGAAGTTTTTCACACAGGCTCGATTTGTTTGCCTCATATTTTTTAACTTTTAAATTTGGAAATAAAAATCGTGACAAATACATTTGAAATTGGTTTTAAACGAAAGTGCAAGGGTTTTAGAGTGGTAATCTCGACACAGAAATCGACAAAACTGTTTTTTTCTGGGAGAATTCGTACGATAAAGAAAGTGACATGAAATGACAGAAACAAGCCAAATTTTCTTGGCTGGATAGTTGTATTAAAATTCTGTGTCTAGATAGCCACTCTTAAACACTTGCACTTTCATTTAAAACCAATTTCCACTGGATTCATTATAATATATATATATTTTTTTTTTTTCAAGTGAGGCATAGGCGGATCTAGCAATTTGGCAACTACGGATTCTTCCCATTTGAATGTATGATAAACAATCGATTCTTGAAGGGGCTTCAGCCCCGAGACTATTCGATTTTTTCTCATGCAATCAATTGGGAAGAATACACTGTTGCCAGATTTCAGGATCCGCCAATGAAGTGAGGCAAACAATCCAGAATCAGATTAGCCCATGGTGTCACACTTTGAGATAGGACTTAAATAAATTTTCGAATGCAATTTCATGCTTTCGCATTTGTATAATCTTTTTGGCCACTAGTGGAAACACTGCGTTGAATTTGGAATTGAGCGCGGTATTTTGACATCACCGATGATTCCATCGATTGAAAAAAGATTACAGATCAGGGGTATTTTCGAGCGTTAAAAGCATACAGCTGAATTAGAGTGTGTAATCTTTTCGCCAATCGCCAGGATCATCGGTGGATTAGAAGAACTCTTCATGAGAGAGCGAAAAACGGCAGCTCCGCTTCTCCGTCTCTCAAGGTCATTCTATCTCGATCTTCTGATGCGAGAGTTGTTACAACGGAAACAGGATCGGCTAACAAATTTAATCCAACTTTAATGAGAAGCGTGAATAAAATTATTTATTTTTTTCATTAAATTATAAAATTCGTTCGTTGAGAGACAATCATATGGAGCAGTTTAAAAACTCTTCAAGAGGGTCTTCTCCATCCTTCTAGATAGAAGCTCCTATTCTTTAACACGTCTTTTAAAAAATAAAAATCTCTCATAGTTTAAGACAAACTGATCTCCATTCAAGAGGAGTTTGGAAGCGAATTATAAGGTAATTAGTAATTACAGTATCAGGCATGTAATGAGATCTCAAAACGAGTTACATAATTTTACATTTTTTTTGTTATGTTTTGTCCCCCCCCCCCCCCTTTCTTCTTTCGGCAGAAAAAAATACTTTCTCTCGAGAGTGATTTTGGAGAAATTCCGGAAATTTTATAAAAAAAATTAATTTCCTTTTCTAAAGCCGCCTTCGAAACCTCGCGCAATAAAAATACCGGAGAATCCAGACAAGTCTTCAGTAATGGGATTTACGATCCCCAAAAGTGCTAAAAGGTTTATGCCAGAATATTGACCAGAGATCAGAGCTGCCGTTTCGCGTATAATCAATGCTATTTTTCTATTCACCGATGATTCCACCGGTTAAGAAAAGATTACACAGTTCAGTTCAGTGTATGACTGTAATGCACGAAAATACTCTGATCTGTAATCTTTTTCCTTAATCGGTGGAAACTCCGTTGATTAATTAAAATATCCGCAAGTTTTTTTAAAGTCATCGACCGTTTGAGAAAAGATTACAGATGCGAGTATTTTAGTTCATTACAGTAATGGACGAACTGAACTGTGTAATCTTTTCTCAACCGGTGAAATCATCGGTGAATTGAAAAATAGCATTGATTATACGCAAAACGGCAGCCCTGCCAGAGGTGCTGCTGTATTCCGGTATTCGATACAGAGTTTGTCAAAAGTATTCGAACGTAGACGTACCATGACTTTCAAAAGAAAGTATCCTCGTCAAAATTATCATTGTTAAATTTTTCCGTTGTTTATAATAGAATTCACGATTTTTCAAGACGTATTCTAAAAAGGGCATTCTGCTTCGTCCTTGGAACACTTCAAAGTTATAAAATTGCTAAAAGCTTACCGATATTTGAAGGAGTAATCATTTTGACCACGGTACGTTCTTCTGAAAGTCATTTTACAGCTTACAATTATTTAGGAAACGAATTGAGATAAAATAGCACGGTTCGCGCCACTTTACATACTGCACTGATGATTAAAGTTCCATGAGCCATTGAGCCCTGTTCCAATTTTCCATAGAGACGTGGAAACCACATTGATTCCCGTGTTTACATGAAAATCATTGTGATTTCCATTTGGCATTTCCATATGGAAAATTGGGACAGAAATCATGGAAATGTTATACACTGTAGGGTGAAATTTGGTGTTATTTATAAAGAAAATTAAAAGACTTTGATGAGCTGAGAACAAAGGTGCGTTTGGTCTTTTCAGAAGAGTTCCAGCCCCGGAGACACACGTATAAAGCTGCAAAAAAGCGTGTGTGTTTGTGATATCACAACACAAAATTTCCAATCAAAACAAACTATTTTGGGCCAAAATCGCATCTCCGTTTGAAATCTAAATACAATAGAAGCCAAAGGCAGCCTTAGTTTCATCTCGCCAAGTTCTTTAAAAAGAAGAGAAAAAAAAAAAAAAAAAAACATAAAAATTCAAACCCTTCTTGCAATAATGATTGGGCGGTACAAAAATGAAGCTCAAAGCTATCGATATGTTTGCATGGGTTCATAAATTAAGAAATATCAAGCTCGATAAACGCTAGAAGTTCACGAGCCGCGTCGCCACAGGATTTAACATTGGTTCTTTTTATTTTTTTTCACAGCTTGTTCCCGACGCGACGGGGAAAAAAACTAGGCCGGAAACATTCGAGCATAGAGTAGGGACGGGACAGCCTGGCTGCCTGGCCTGTAGTATAGAGCGCAGCGTAATTTCGTTTATGAATGAAACTAGCGGCTTCCAACTTTCGATTCCCAAACGAAACGACCCGCCCGGTCGCGTCGCGGTCGCGTCGCAGCGCGGCGGACGCGATTTTAAACGTCGCTCCGAACGACGGTACATTCGAAAAGTACGCGAAAGTACACAAAAATGGACGTGGGCGGCTTCAGCAGAGCAGCGGCGGCGGATGGACATAATAAGTTAACCTTGCTAGGCCACGCGTTCCATTCCATTGAGAGAGTTAGTGATAAAGCGCATAAACCTCATTTTGAGAGGAATGAGAGAGAGAGAGAGAGAGAGATTGGACAGGGAGAGATAGGAGAGAGAGAGAGAGAGAGAGAGAGAGAGAGAGATTGGAGAGAGAGATAGGTGAGAAAGATAGATAGGAGAGAAAGAGAGATAGGAGAGAAAGAGAGAGTGAGCGGGGGGAGAGCAAGGGAGAGAGAGTGGAAGAGAGGAGAAGGGAGAGAGAGGTAGGAGAGAGAGGAGAGAGAGGAGAGAGAGGAGAGGAGTGAGGAGAGAGAAGAGAGGGGAGATAGAAGAGAGAGAGAGAGAGAGAGAGAGAGAAATAGAAAGAGAGAGAGAAATAGATAGATAGAGAGAGAGAGAGAGAGAGAAATACATAGAAATACGAGAGAAAGAGATGGGAGAGATGGGAGAGAGATAGGAGATGAAGAGAAAGAGAGAGAGAGATAGGAGAGAAACAGAAAAAGAGAAAGAGAGAGAGAGAGAGAGAGGGTGGAGAGCAAGGGGAAGAGAGGGGAAGAGAGAGGAAGAAGAGAGAGGAAGAAGAGAGAGATGGGCGAAAGAAAGAGAGAGAGAGAGAGAGAGAGAGAGAGAGAGAGAGAGAGAGAATAGAAAGAGAGAGAGAAATAGATAGATAGATAGATAGAGAGAGAGAGAGAGAGAGAGAGAGAGAGAGAGAGAGAGAGAGAGAGAGAGAGAGAGAGAAATACATAGAAATACGAGAGAAAGAGATGGGAGAGATGGGAGAGAGAGATGGGAGAGAGATAGGACATAAAGAGAAAGAGAGAGAGAGAGATAGGAGAGAAAGAGAAAGAGAGAGAGAGAGATAGGAGAGAAACAGAAAAAGAGAAAGAGAGAGAGAGAGAGAGAGGGTGGAGAGCAAGGGGAAGAGAGGGGAAGAGAGAGGAAGAGAGAGAGGAAGAAGAGAGAGATGGGAGAAAGAAAGAGAGAGGGAGAGAGAGAGGGCGAGAGTGTGAGAGAGAGAGAGAGAGAGGGCGAGAGTGAGAGAGAGAGAGAGAGAGAGAGAGAGAGAGAGAGAGAGAGAGAGAGAGAGAGAGAGAGGAAGAGAGAGAGGAAGAGAGAGAGAAGAGAGAGAGAGAGAGGAAGAGAGAGAGGAAGAGAGAGAGAAAGAGAGAGAGGGAAGAGAGAGAGAGAGAGAGAGAGAGAGAGAGAGAGAGAGAGAGAGAGAGAGAGAGAGAGAGAGAGAGAGAACGACAGCGAATACGTTAAAATTAATACCGCATGATCAGTGAATGAGCGTGAGCGGGAATAAGAAGGCCCCTCCCCCTCCCCGCGGTATGGTCCTTCATTCCACTTTGAAAAATTCGTGTCTCCCACTATGCGTGCGGCTCCCATTCCGTGTTCAGAATCGGCAAATGTGTAAACAATTTTTAACGATAATGGCAGCCGAACACATACTTAAAATAGAGACGATCTCCGGAAGAAGAGTCCATAAAACTACAGGTGCATGGTGTGCTCTTCCGAGAGATTCCGCATCTCATCGTAATGCTAATTTCTGAGAAAGAGCACACCTTTAATATTTTCTGGACCTTTCTACCCGAAAGTAACTCGATTTCAAGTTTATTCGGCTGTTAAAAGTAAACTGTAACCTTACAGATACGCATCACCACCTTGAAGAAAAGCTCTAAAAACTTGTGATGTTATTATAAACTACCTGTATTAATCTAAATATTTATTGATTTTAAAGTCATAAATTAACTGGTGCAAGCGAGCGACCACAGATTTGTGTTCCCACGGAATTCTGCGGTGATATACATATAAAAAATAAACGAAGCGCGCGGAAGGGCGTCAAAGCTGCAAACTTGACTTACAAAAAACCGCGCAAACATCTGGTAGGCGAGTTTGAGATGAGGTTGAAACAAATGAAACGTTGATCGCACCATAATTCTTTTTTTGGCGGAAGTGCATTTTTCAAAAAGACCGGAGACTCGAGATTTTCTTTTTTTCTCATTTCTCGATTTGTCGATCCAAAAACGTAAACAAAAATGTTTAATAGCTTGCCCCAGAAAAGATTGGATTCGACACTTCTATGGTTTTCATGAAAACGTCAGCTTCTTATACTGCTCAGTGCTCCTGCAATCAGGTTGCCCTATCATTCTGAGGATGGAAGCTTTATGAGGATGTTTTCATTCAAAGCTACAGTTGTCAAGTTCCAGTGGCGCACCGCAGGGAGTGGTTTTAGGGTCAAAACCCCCTTTAAGCATCAAGATTTTTCCCTAAAAAAGGTCATCTTCGGCCAAAATTACTTTCAAAACCCCCCCTAAGGCCTCAGAAAATGGAAAATTTGCGTTGGAACCCCCACCAAACAAAAGTTCTCGGTGCGCCACTGTCAAGTTCAATCATTCTTGGGACAGCTTATAGTTGCCAGGGAATGTTTTCCTTGAATTTGGATTATTTACCTTATCATATTATACATTTCATCCGCATCTCCGAAATCAAACACTTCAGCGTAATGCGTTACTTCAGCCACAGAATAATACAATCAGAACGGAAACTCCCATAAGAGCCAATGGAAGCAAGTTTGGAATTTAACGGCACCAATAGGCAACGCTGTGGTCCTATATCCCAACATGGCGGACGTGTGTGATTTGTGTTGAAACTCATTTATTTCTGTAAATTTTGGAAAGAAATCTTAAGTTTCCGGCCTCACTTTTATTCTATTGGCATTTCAGAATGAAAATTTCGCGGATCACGCCCTACATTCTTTTTTTTGCGCGCGAATCCAGATGTAAACATCCTATATCCCAACATGGCGGACGCGAAAATAATTTGCTTCAAAATCCGACAGAGTTTCCGTTCTGATTGTATTATTCTGTGCTTCAGCCCAGCTTTCTCTGATGTCCTTTTCTAACACTTTCGTTGAAATGGCGGTCAGAGAAGGAGAAAGAGACAAATTCTTGGCGCTCGTTCCGCCCTAAAAGCGACAATTTGCGACTATAAGAATGTGATTTCCCATATCTCTGTATTTTGGAGCTAAACCAATTAAGCATCCTACACATAGCGCTAACAGTCATCAATCAACATCAACATTCAACATGGTTGCATGATGTCGCAAATCAAAATACGTCTACGAAGCACGGAACTATTTGTATAATCGTAATTCTACGAAAACAAAACGATCGAAGAGTTTGAAACAAAGCCGTTTCCAGATTGGATGGTCCTTTACTTCCCGATCTTCATCATGCACCCGGTTCACGATGAGTGATGCTGTGAAGGACGCAACCGATGCGGTTCTCGGTGCCGGGTGTGACCGGTCGCGACTCGCGGTGACGATGTGTGTTACAAATGCGGCGTGTTTACAAGTCGCGGAGAGCGAGCGCGGTTTGAGTCTCCACAGCTCCATACTTCACACCATGGTTAAAAATCGAAAAAAAGAGGCCAAAAGATCCAGGGACAAAAAGTCATCAAAAAATCAAAGCTTTCGACTTTTTTAGCTGAATTTAAAACTTTCCAATGACATTTCGAGGTTTGAATTACTTGTTAAAAATATCCACTGTGATTTAAAAGATATATTGAAAGTTTATAAAATGATAACTTGATGAGAAAATTTAATTTCTGATTTTTGGCCAGTTTTTCACGATCTCTCAGACGCATAGTGCACACCTCGCACCATGGTCTGGAATCGAAAAAAAAAGAGGCTAAAAATCCAGTGACAAAAAGTCAGCAAAAAATCAAAACTTTGACTTTTTTAGCTGAATTTAAAACTTTTCAATGACATTTCGAGGTTTGAATTACTTGTTAAAAATATCCACTGAGATGTATAAGACATCTTGAAAAGTTAAAAATAATCAATTGATGAGAAAATTTAATTTCCGATTTTTGACCAGTTTTTGACGATCTCTCAGACCACAGTGCTTTGGTTGCATCCTACGTGTGTGCGGTGCGGTGTACCGCCAACCGTCAACTGCCATGCCGCGTACATTGCACACAGTAAGTAAGTACATTGTTCTTGTTTCATTTAATACTCTACCAACTCTATACGGACACACAATCAGAGAAAGTAAAGGCGGAGGTGAGGTGAGGTGAGGTGAGGTGAGGTGACAAGCTGCTAGTTGCTCGTTGTGACAACAGAACAGACGCTACGTGACGGCCGCGCGTCACTACAAAGCAAGCTCACGGCTCACGCCATGTTCATCTTTACTGGTAATCGGAATTCTTTGCTTCCGACTTTTACATCCGCCAGACATTGTTGATGCTCGAAAATAAAAATAAAAAAATTAAAAAAAAAAATTAAAAAAAAAAAAAAAAAATGATTGGATACACGATAGTAAACCAATGAAACTGTGTTGCTCGTTCGGTCATTGTTTACATGCATTTAAAATGAAAAATTGTTGGAAATTCAGTCAGTTAAACATATCTGCAGTCGTTTGCCCTCAAAACAGTGATAATGTCATTAAATTGTTGATATTTTTCCCGAGAATGCAGGAAAAAATGGTGGAAATTTATCAAAATTGCTGATATGAGGGTGAACGGCTGCAGATTTAGGTAAATCAAAAATGGTCAAAGTTTCCGCCATTTTCCGTGAAACCATTTTTAACTTCTTCCGGCAAATTAAGTATGAAACTACAGTGTCCCCGCCCCGCCATGCACCACGACGCGAAGCCAGAATGGTCTAGGGTAGTCGAAGGGAGTCCACATTTTTTAATGATCATCATTACTCACTGGCTGTCTTATATCTTTTTGACATTGCATGTGAGCCGCTTCCTCGAAAAATTTCTATTTTCCCAACCCACACTAATATGTTCCCTTCCAATTAACACTTCCGCCGGAATTCTATAAGAACTACTGATTCCTGATTTGCCATCAGATTTTCTTCATTTTAGAGACTTCCTCGCGTTTTTTTTTTTTTTTTTTTTTTTTTTTTTTTTTCTTGTTTAAAGAAAATTGAGGTTTGAACTTTTTCAAGGTTTTTGAAAGATCCAAACTGAGATCAAATTCGATACCTTTAATAAATGTATGTTCTTGTGCCAGCTCCCGACACTGGAAAACACAAATAATCAGTGTTGCTAGATCGAGGGTAAAAATCCGTATCGTCCCCATTTAAATCAATGTAAAACGTACGGCTTTTTCACCCCAACCTGGCAACACTGCAAATAATCGAGGACTTTATTTGGCTTTGAAGGATGAATACTTTTTTGGCGGAGTCCGAGTCCCCGTATGAACGTATGTTACGTGCCTTTGATTAGCGAAAAAAAAAAACAAAAAGCATTATCAATTTATATCACCGTCATTAAGAGAACATGCCCGGCCTGGGGGCTGCTTCTGCATCTTTTGGACGAAACGAGACGAGATAGCGGGAATCGATCATTCCCATTGGTTTAAACGGTGTCACGTGACAATTTCCGAATCATTCGTTGGACGGAAAAGCAATTTTTCTGAATAAATGAACGACCAAAACGACTTCAAATCTGTCACGTGATGCCGTTTAAACCAATGGAAATGGTCGCTTCCCGCTTTCTCGTCCCATCCAAAAAGTGCAGAATCAGCCTAATGATATCTTAAACGGAATCTTTAAGTAAGATAGCTCCGACAAAGAATCTTACACCTACAAACGGGGCTCTTGCGAACTTTTGCTACACGGGATTAAAGAGTTGATCCTTGCATAAAAACCTGTAAAACTGACCATGAGTACACTAAAAAATCACGAAATTCACTCTCAGAATCGAGCTTAAAGGCGGTTCGACGCAGGTATCATGGGAGATTCCTATCTAAATTGAAACATACCTCTGTGTTTCCAACACGGAAAAAAATCAGTGGTAAAATTAACCATAGCATAGTTGATTTTGGCACCTCCTACAAAGTATGGTAAATTTCACCTGATGTTTGGCATGATGAGGTACACTTTTGGTCAACGCATCCATCTGCGCGTTATATTAAACTAGTAGTGTGCTTCATCATACCAAACATCAGGTGAAATTTACCATACTTTGTAGGAGGTGCCAAAATCAACTATGTTATGGTTAATTTTACCACTGATTTTTTTCCGTGAAAGAGAAAGTGGCATATTAGATAGGAATCTCCCATGATACCTGCGTCGAACCGCCATTACGATCTTGCCATTTATGTAGTTATGTAGGTAATTACTGAATTTTAAACTTACTCACAATCAGTGTGATTTTTCGTGATTTTTGCAGGTTTTTACATCAGAATAGACTATTCATTTGCTCACAGCAAAAGTTTACAAGAGCCCCATTAGGAAACTACTGAGAGGGTATTAAAAAAAATTAAGCTGCCGCAATGATTTCGGAGGGTAAAAAACTGTGAATAGCGTAAACAGATATAGACTGGACTGTTTTTAAGGTCTGATCAATTGCGGCTGAAAAGCTGGAAATACTACACTTGACCTTGAAACTATCGCGCTAGGTCGAGCAGCGCAACGAGGCACATGGACGTTCGGTCGTTTAGCTGTGTTTGTGCTAGGTGGAAATGATTCCCAGGTGGGCGCGCGCCGCCGCGCCGTGGCCGCTCGCGAAGTATACAAACGAAAGCCCGCGTATATTCGTGACGCACGCTTGGTGCTTTACAATGTTGCCGAGGCAAAACTTCCAACCCTAAACAATGTAAAAATCCGTCATTAAATGAATGGGCATCCGGAAAAACAACACAAAGTGAAAAACCAGTGGCGAAGCATGCGATTTGGCAACGTTGCTATTCGTCCATTTAAACCCATTAAAAAGATCGAACTATTGGATGTTCGGTGAACACCTTCACATTCGACCTTTTACGTGGGTTTTAATGAACAAAACACAACGTTGCCAAATTCTGCGCTACGCCACTGGAAGAAACCCAGTTTTTCAAGAGAGACAAATAACTATGCCGCCTATACAGGAAGCACTGCTTTCATGTGAAAAAATCAATTTTGAAGCTCATTAGGATCAGAAATAAGGCCTACAAAGAATGTGCTGTGTTTTCAGGGCACATGCCCCGACTCGAGCAGATACCCAGATGGATGCCGGTGTTTGAACATTGCTGCCATTTTTCCTAAAAAAAAATATATACACTGAGAAAAATTTACCGCCGGCGCCACTGGAATTCTGGTAACCACCAAAGTATGGAACATTTAACTATTCCGTAGAAATCCTATGTGTGGTGATTAAAGTAAATTCTGGTACAGGCATCGGCAGGAAATTACTTTTACGGTTACCAGAATTTACTTTTGTTGATTCCAGAATTATTTTTGTCGCTACAGGAATTATTTTAGTTGTTACCAGAAAATACTTTAGTCACGGCCGGAAATTCTGGTACTTTTTTTTCACAAATTAAAAAAAAAATCTAAAAAGTATCCGGCCGCGGCAAGGATCGAACCCTGCTTTCCGTCGCCGCGGACCAGTACTTTGCCACTTCGGTACTCCACGCTTCTTGCAGATGGGCGCTAATTTGACAATATATGAGTGCGCGATTGGTAACAATTCTCTACTGCGAGCGGGTCATTTTCTCATCTCATTCTCTTAGTTGGCGGCTTGGCTTGCACTGATTGTTTTGTCTTGTTACTCTCGGATCTGTATCTCGTGCTTTGAATGATTCTTACAATTAGTTGAACTGTAATGTTTTTCTTGTCTATAATTAGGCGTTAATGTAGTGAATCTTACATGTGTCTTGGTATTTCATTTCAATGGATATTATATTTGGAAATACTTTCAATTCAACACAGTGATCGTGCGTGGATTCTCTGTGCAGAGCAGAGCCTATTAGTTTGTGCCTCATTGTATTCTGCTTCTGCTCACATCAGTTGGTTTTAATTTTGTTTGTTTGGTGTTATAAGCTTCTTGATTAATTTTCGATTCCCTACTATTTACCAGTGTTCGCAAACGTGTGATGGGAGTGTGAGATGTGCGTACTTAAATTTTAGACGTGTTTTGGTTTCGTCAACTCTTATCGTTACTTCAGTTCACTGAAACTTGCTTTCCGTTAGCTTGAATCTTGGTTTTGGCGATTAATGATGCTCTTGACAGAATATCATTTACCTAAATCAGGTGCAAAAATTCGTCGTTGGATCGACATGAGCTCATTAAGTGAATAAAGTCTTGGACGTTGAAAGTTCGCTGATGGATTCTATTGAAAGTAATCAGGAATCACAAGTAGGTATTCATTTGCAGTTTCGTACTTGTCCAAACAAAAAGTGTTTCCATTATTTCTTTTGAATCCCCCCACCTCTTTTTGTGTTTATTGGAAGTAATTTTAAAAGCTTTCAATTCGTAAAGAAATTATTTCTAACAGTGTGATGTCGTAATATATTAAGTCTCGGCTTCCATAACCTAACTTTCCGCACGAACGACCAGAATTTTTCTGGTGCCGCTTACCAGAACGTCATTAAACGTCTACGGTGTGTTACACTAGACCTATCAATTACCAGAATTATTTTGACCAACGCCTGAATTTATTTTGATCGCCACCAGAATTGCCGATGCCGGAATTGAACTTGTGCCGTCAAAAGTGTACTTCTGTAGAGGCAGTTCAATAATTTGATGGCTACCAGAGACTCTCTTAGCGCCTAAGAGAATGGCATCCAGAAGTACTGTACTTTAACCGTTACAGTAACATTTTTCTCAGTGTACTTTACATTAAGTAGTATTGAAAAGTTGTATTTTCTACGCCAAATTTGACAGCACTGGTAAAGTGAAGGGGACGCTAGAAGAGGCGGAGCAGGAGGAAATAAAAGAGGGAAGATTGGGCAGTGTTGCCAGATCGAGGGTAAAAAGCCGTATCGTCCCCATTTAAATCAATGTAAAACGTACGGCTTTTTCACCCCAATCTGGCAACACTGAGATTGGGTATTATGAATTATAACTTATTTAAAATTATTTGTGTAATTAGTAGAAAAATACATTGATCTAATATAGAATGATGAGTCATTTACTACAAGAGAAAATCCACTTTTTTGGTAATTTTATACTATGACCAACTGTGGACAACACCACATTTTCTGACACCCCTGACGTCCCTGCACGACGCAATTTGGACTGAGATCGTCAAAAAAGGGCCAAAAATCAGAGTGCAAATTTCTCACCAATTAATAATTTATTTATCAACTTTCAAGACCAATTTTAATCACAGGAAAGCCTTTCAACAAGCCATTTAAACTTAGAAATATCACTGGAAAGTCTGGAAAGTTTTAAATCAAGCTTAATTAGTCGAAAACGATAATTTGTTGTGATTTTTTCCACTGATTTTCGCCCACTTTTTTCCGAAGTCAGACCATAGTGCGACCGAGCCGTTTGTAGTATTTATATTAATTAGTGAGGATCGTCTCCCCCTCCAGCTTAAAGTGAACCACTGCTTTTTTTCTCTTTTTTTTTTTAACTTCCGATGCCTTGACTTTGATTCATTGGTAGACATTACGAATGTCGGTCATCTTGTACGTTAGTACTGCCGGTGGATATAGATACATATGGATTAAATAGAATTCCGGGGCGTTTTTCAGTGGGCGATTTTTTTGTTTTTTTGTTTTTTGATTTTTTTTTTTTTTTTTTCATTTTTCTTGGATTCGTGTAGGAGTTGTGAAATTTCAAGAATACGGCGAGTATCGCCATTTTTGCAATTCAATTCACTCGTACACAATATATTCGGAAAAGATCCATTTTAAAACTCTAACCTCAAATCTGGGATCATTTCATTAATACACAGTTTTAGTAGCGTGATATGCCGTGTATCGATTGATCTTATCAATCACTGAAAGATGTTATTACTTCCATTGAGAAGCGCCAGACCTTTTCGTTTCCGATAAATATCAACCCAATTTAGCATCTCCTGCTCGACTCGATTGATAAATATATAATGTAATGTAATATGTAATACGTAAAATGTAATATGTATTGTATTGTATTGTATATATTGTATTGTATTGTATTTGATTTCGGCAGTTTTAGTCGTGGAACCAGGCATGTGCTTAAGCAGCATTTTCAAGGACGTACAAAATTCATAATCACAAAAAAGGTAGCATTAATTTTTTGATGTAATACCCTATAAATTTCCGTTCAAAAATAAGTTTCAGGGGGAAAATACATTGAATCAGAGTTTGTTTAGAGCCAGAGGTCCTCAAACGGTAATGGATACGATATATCGCTCTACTAAAACAGTCTATTGCCAAAGGCGGGAAATTTGAAAATGTTACATTAAAGTTAAGTTGGAACCAGAGGTCCTCAGACGGCAATCGATACGATATATCGCTGTATACTTAAACAGTCTATTCCATTCACATACATCGATACAACTTCATGTAAGCTAAAAAATTCAGCAAGAGGGGAAATTCCTACGCGGGAATCGGCAACACCGGGGTTTTAATGCTCCACCAAACACCAAAACTAGACCACCATAACATCATACAGCACTATGGCCACTCATTGGCGAATAAAACGAAGTGAGAGAGCGAGAAATATACAACTTGATATATACATTATACAAGGTGAATTGCCGGTAAACATTTTGACATTTTATTGACGCGGAAATCTTTGAAATTCTCGAGCGAGTCTTCTCGCGATACAATGAACTTGCACGTTTGCGCACGCAACCGTGAAACTTGAAATGCGCCCGTGAACTTGACCTAATTATGCTGAAGTTTGCCGATAAACGGGGGCTGCGCAAAAATCTTTACCTCCGCTCACCCGCTGCTCCTACACTAGTGCACTATGCCCGCTGACTCATCAATAAGGGCTGCGGCTTTGGGACTAGGGACAAAACATCCAAGCAATAGGAATTTATACAAAAAAAAAAAAACAAAAAAACAAGACCCATAAACTTCTCTACAGGACTCATTTTTGAGAACGAGAAGACTGTTAAATGACTAGTGCAAACCTCACTGGAGCATTATTGCAGTCAAGTCTACTTTATATAGAGCTCGTTTCAGAAGTGTAGGCGCACCAAAACCATAATCTTTGGCGAATTTTCAATTTTTATTCCTTCAAATCAATACCGAATTTGCCCCTGACTTTATTCTTTTGTGTTTAAAGGGTTCCTCGTTGAAAAAAGAACACTCAATTTCATTTTCATTCATTTTCATCGAGCAATATCAGAAATAATGTTGATAAATTCCAAAGATTATCGGTCTAGGTGCGCCTACACTTCTGAAACTACCTCTAGCTCAAGCTATTTTATGAGTGAAAACACCATTTTCGTTCTTCCACTTGCCCACGGAGAAAAAAAAATTGTCGAGTAGAAATCACGCAGGGCAAACATGAATTACGGACTTTGAAGAAATTTCTTCTTAAATCGTCGTGCATCTGACGTACTGGCGTTTGAGTCGGAAAATCGAAAAACTTACTTTTTCATCAATTTTTATGTAAAAAATTACTTAATTTTAAAGCCACGTCCTCAATTATATGGCTAAAATGGTCTAGTGCACAAAACTGGAATTTCAGAAAGTCTTTATAAACACCAGAATTTCTTATCTAAATTCCTGTTCTTTTGATGACCAAAGTTTCTAGTGAAAATTTAAATCACTTATGCTGCCAAATCAATTTTTTTTCATAAGGGGAGGGGGAGGGAATCGAAAAAGAATTCAGGAAAGTAATAATACAACCTCTCCCCCTTCCCCTTCATAATTAGCTTCATTTTGAGCTTTCAAGAGGAAACATTATTCATAAGTATGTCATATTTCAAGGGTTTCTAAAATATGATGATTTAATCGCGCTTCAAAAGAATGAAACACTTTGATTCAGCAAGTTTCGAAAAAATACGATTGTTACACTTCAGTCATTACATGATGGATGCGCTCGAGCTACTTCCGAGCTGTTGTTGACTCGCCTTGATCGCTTATCTCTATTCTGCATCACCGTGCACTTAAAATTCGTGGCCTTGTAGTTTACAAGGAAAATTTGGGTTTGGATGGAAATATTGTAAAAATTAAACACTTCTCGTTGTCAGCCTTTCTCCCAATTATGGGTTAGTTGCAAACTTTTTTTTTACGATAGTAAAGAACGAATTCATCCCTTTTGAAGGTATGAGAAACAATCGATTCTGAGGGGGGGGGGGGGCATGGACCTTTAACAAATCGATTGTTTCTCATACATTCAAATGAAAAGAATTTATAGTTGCCAGATTCCTGGATCCGCCTCTGGGAGAATAACGTTCAGAGCAATAGACGGTTTTAATGCGAAGTTAACGGTTAGCAAACAATCACAACAATTCACTCATCGGTCACAATCGGTTGTGACAAAACTCGCGTAGCGTTCCAAACTATCTCACTCACTGTGCCATGTCCCCCATGTATACCCATCTCTCTTTCTAGTTTCGAAATTCGTACACAGGGCCTTGTTTTACGGCATTTTATTACCAAAGTCGCATTAAAATGCCTCGAGGAATTCATTTCTGCAAATAAAAAAATTCACAAAAGATGTCTCTGTAGACGATTTTTGAAATTAGAGTAAGATAGCAGTACATGGGGGTTACGTGAGAGCAAGAGAGACGATTTGTCTTTGTTTGGAACGCTTATCGCCGGATTACGTCATCACCAACACCAAGTCATCACTAAAACTGCCTAGATACAAAGCTCCAAAATAAACTCACAAACTCAATAAATGCATTAAAAGTAAACGTTTAGAATGGCTGTCATAGAGCGATTCAAAATGGAGGGATTCTCATTTCATGGAACATTAATATTTGCTGAGTATACGAGATCCGTCGTGCAGTGGAAGTCTCCCGTTATAGGACTAAGTATACACGGCAGACATCTTGGAATTCTGTCTAAACACAATTTTTGAGTTTGTGAGTCAATTAAGGAACTTTTTGATTTTCCAAATGATATTTTCGAATTAGTTTTCACTAGCATTGAACCTTTTAACAGCTATATGACATAAGTTTGCACTAGACCTACGTATATAGGGCATCATGTAAGCTTATTTTTCAACCCTCCTCCCTACTACAATACTATATTATACTTCTTTGTAATAAACGGGATCGATCAAAACATGGAATGCTGTGCATCTCTAGATAAATATCTTTCTCTGCGCTTTGAGCAGTAAATCAATAGATCTGGAGGATAAATGAAGTGTTTGGTGCGAGCTGTGCAGAATCACGTAAACATCAATATCCTTAAGCCGGTATCGAACGGGTCAATCTCGAAAGGAAATTGACAATGAGACTGGTTGTAACTGGTTATCAAATAAGAATAAAAGTCCATGGGTCAATTAAAAATCGAGCCGTCAAAACGATTCCTTGCGAATTGTTGAAGGTAAATTGACAGGTAATAATCTGGGATTTATTGTTTTCCAGATATAAATTTTATTGATCTTTTAATAGGGGGTTACAAAATGGATTCGGATCTTCATGAGGTTGAAAGATTATCGCAGGGAAGAAGGACTGCATTGCGAGTGAAGAAAAGTGAAGGTCTCAACTTGATGCTTGAGCCACTGTCATTGTAAACAAAAAAAAACTAACTAACAAAGAACAACAACGGACGTAAATACGGCCATACGTTCATTACATAATGACGGGCGAATTTGTACTCACCGCTACAGTGTTGTCAAATCTAACAAAGCTATACTATAACAGGTTCACATAATTTATTTTTGTATTTATAGTATATTTTTTGTGTTTCACAACACTATTTTGCCCGCGTTTAGATTTTAATTTGGCCATTTTTTAGCCGTGTACACTGTTTACATTTGACACATTTGCCTCATAGATTTTGTGAGTAAATTGATCGCTAGAGGAAAGAGCCATCGAGAATCACATGCAAAACCAGAGAGCTGATTTTTTACTTACATTTCACGCCATCTTTCAATTCATCGATGATTCCACCGGTTGACCAAACGATTTGCACAGTTCATAGAGGGGGCGAAAATTAAGTGACTGTCCCTAATCTGTCCATTTCTAACACAAACTTTCTAATGGAAGAAGAGAGCGAAGGACAGGTTCCTGAACCCAAAACTTTTGATAATTTAACAGTGATTAAACAAATTCCATAAATCAAGAGTATTTTCGTCTATTACAGTCATACACTGAACAAAATCGTACAATCTATTTAATAATCGGTTAAATCATCGGTGAATTAAAAAAAGTGTCATAAAATTAACGAAAAACGGTAGCTCTGCGTAAGAAAATTAATGCACCCTACTAGCAAATCCAGGAAATTGTCCTACTCTTCTTACTTCCCATTTAAATGCACGAGTAAGAAAAAAATAGAAGAGGGGGCGAAAATTCCGTGACTGTCCCTAATCTGTCCATTTCTAACACACACGTTCTAATGGAAGAAGAGAGAGAAGGACAGGTTCCTGCACCCACAACTTTTGATAATTTAGCAGTGATTCCACCGATTAAAAAAATAATATAAATCGGTGTATTTTCGTCTATTACAGTCATACACTGAACAAAATCGTATACAATCTATTTATTAATCAGTGAAATCATCGGTGAATTAAAAAAAAAAGTCATTAAATTGACAAAAAAACGGTAGCTCTGCGTGAAATAAAAAATCCAGGAAATTGCCCTACTCCTCTTACTTCCCATTTAAATGCATGAGTAAGAAAAAAAATAGAAGAGGGGGCGAAAATTCCGTAACTGTCCCTACCCTGTCCTTTTCTAACACACACATTCTAATGGAAGAAGAGGGAGAAGGACAGGTTCCTGAACCCAAAACTTTTGATAATTAACAGTGATTCCACCGATTAAAAAAATAATATAAATCAGAGTATTTTCGTCTATTGCAGTCATAAACTGAACAAAATCGTATACAATCTATTTATTATAATCGGTGAAAGCTTCGGTGAATTAAAAAATGTCATTAAATTGACAAAAAACGGTAGCTCTGCGTAAAAAAAAAACCAAATGCAGCCCACTAGCGAATCCAGGAAATTGTCCTATACTCCTCTTACTTCCCACTTAAATGCATGTGTAAGAGAAAAAAAATAGAAGAGGGGGCGAAAGTTAAGTGACTGTCCCCTAATTTGCCCTTTTCTAACACACTCATTCTAATGGGTGAAGAGAGAGAGAAGGAAAGATTCCTGGATACACGGCAATGATAAAGCCAGACCATAAGAGAGATGGCAACACTGCGGGGTTAAAGAGACTGAGGAGATTAGCACAACTTTCCTGTTTAAAAGCGTTGCCATTTTCGGAGAGTCCGCTCCTTAATGCGTCGCGCGTCCATCGCCTCACGCGCTTCAGTATGTCATGTTTCACGTCGGTCTGTCGATATTTCAGATTTCTTTAGCTTCAGCCCCAGATTAACTTGATAGACGCCGCACCGCACCGCGTTCCGTATGCCGCCGGTGACGCCGCGGCGGCCGTTGCTATTGTGTAAAATTGTGATTGAGAAGTTCTCCATTCACAGATGCGCAGCGCCAGCGCCAGCCGCGTCGCGCGCAACACTGCGTAAATTGCGTCATGGAGTATCGCGGAGCTGAATCGACTAAAAATTCTTGCTTTTATTTGGATTTGCTCGGTTGCGACACGCACCTTTTTTTTTCTCTCTCTTTTTTTTTCAAACCCCGTAAAAAGACTGACTGTACGGTAATGGAGAACCAAGAAATAATGACCATGACCGACGACCAGTGGCGGTTCGTGCAACATGGAAACAATGGAGTATCTTCATTTGAACCTATGTAAAATAATCGATCTGCAGGAGGTTATGATCGAACCCCGAGAATCCGATATTTTTGCAAAGATTTAATAGGCAAAAAAGCTGTTACCAAGTCAAATGAGCTCGCCTCTGCCAACGACTGTGACTGCAAAGAAGGTGGTCTTTAATGTAACCCTTTCAGACCAGAGGCACGGCCGAGAAGAATTGGTCGTATCGGAGCAGTGGCGAGGCGTGAAAGACAACAATGTATTTTCTCCATTTAAATTCACCAAAAAAGTCAAACGCTTCAGTCATCGACGATGACCAGACATTTCAACCTTTCGAATGTGTTTAGATGGGAAAAATAAACGTTGCCAAATCGCACGCCTCGCCACTGTATCGGAGGCTGGAGAGCGGCGGATGTCACAAATTTTCAAAATTGATGACTTCTCTCCCCTCTCTTTTTTGAGACGAAATTACAGCGAGCGCGGTGTTTAAGCTGGAGATTTCAGCGAGCCAGCTGTTTTGAGCCAAAAAAAAAGCCACGTTCCTCGAAAATGCACCACCCTTTTCACGCGATATCACAAGATTGGCGTGATCAGGCAGTTTCTGCGGGCTTATATGCGTCCTTCATAATTTACTTTTTCGCCGTTAGACACTAAAATTGGTTGCAATGGTATGTAAAACATCGTTAAGTTGCCCGCTATATTCATAATCTCAAAGGCTATTCTATAATGGGTAGCTGTTAAGTATAACGGGTTTAACGATGGTATACCATTGCTACTTGCTTCAGTCTTGTCTTATATAATTAAATACTATTCTCGACCAAAATCATCTCTCATAAAGACTATCTTAACGATAACTACAATCGGTTTAGCGAAACTGTAAATGATCGCAGCCCGACTTTTTTGGACGGAGGAAGTTTTGGTAAAGTTTATTAAAGGTCTACATACATGTTTTTAAATCTCATGCGGGTATCCTCAGAGAGCTGCGAAACGAATACATTTCATTTCTTTAATCCAGCGGATAATGAGCAGGATTTCCGCTACATTTTTTCAGGTATTAAGAAACTAGCAGGATGTCATACCTACAACAAAATCCGCTAATAATCGAAGCTATATAAGGTCAAAAAGACACCAAAAGAAATATTCGTGATTTTACAAAATGTTGCCAAATTTACGGAGGCTTAATGCCGTACATGTACATCTCTCACTACAGAATCAATGTAAAAATAAACGGATTTTAACCTAAAATCTAGCAACAGTGTAGATTTTACATTCATTTTTCTCTCTCTCTCGCTCCCTTCGTCTTTTTCCTCAATTCGACAAATCGTGAGCGATCGCGCCACTTTCTAAAAACTGCGACCGTCGTAACCGCGCGTCTTGTCGTGACAATGTCGAACTAAATGCGTAAGCCACTCTAATTTTTCTCGCTACTGCCGCGCAAGGCCCTTTGAAAGTTGTAAACACTGTGCTAAGGTCAATGGTCACATGCTAAACTTGGTCAGATCTAGTAGGCCTCTGTACTCAATAATATTTTCCGTCAGGTCCACTGAAATTAAATACAGTTAATCAGCGAGGCAGTGATGTAGTCGGGGGGGGGGGGGGGGGGGGCCAGCGGGTCTGGACCCCCGCTTGATACCAAAATTTGCCCTAAAAAAAGGTAATTTGTGCATTTTCAGACAAATTTGACCAAACTAGTATCTCTGGACCCCCCCCCCCCCATAGAAAAATTCCTGGCTACGCCAATGCAGCGAGGCATAGCGTGCAATCGGGCAGCGCTGCATATTGGCAATTTAAACCCATGCAAAAGGTCGAATTCGTGAGTGTTGACTGCAGTCACTGCACACGTTTAACACCTGGTTGAGCAAGTTGAGCTTAAGTTACGTCTAGTCTACACTCTAGACGTGACAACGTGAGTCATCAACTGATTGTGAGTAAGTACACCAACAATCTGCAAGATAGATTCGCGATTTTAGCGAGGTCATCATAGGACCGACCGCGTCCGTGCTAAACAAAATTTGGGCCCAGGGCCCAAAAAATAATTAGGACGGATGCGAGTATGGTATACCCTTGATCGTGCCCAACTGACGTTACGACTAATCAGAATGCGGCGTCCGCAACTTTCACTAGTTCTTGGATCATCCGTCCGGTATACACTATATACAGTATACAGCTAAAGAACTTTTTGAGCCTGATAATCAGCAGCTCAGGCAACAAGCAGAACAAGCTGCACCCGACTGATGAAGCCCAAAAGGCCGAAGCATGACTCGAAGGTGCGTTGAAGTTGAGTGTTTCAGCGAATAACTGTACCTTGGACCCGGAACCGAAACCAGAAACCGGATTTTCGGACCACTGGAACCGGAACATGAATCTTACACTGAAAAAAATAATGGGTCTGTTGCATACTTTTGCTACAACAATATAGAACCTTGATTCTTATGTAAAATTCGGTGAAAATAACGATGCGCACATTAAAAACGTTCAAAATCCACTCATTAACTCAGGAAATCACTTCAATTTTAAACAGCCCGCGCTACACTAGACACTATTTGCACCGGTATACTACTACATAGACGGAACCACCGTGCATAAGTGAACAATATCGTAACTGGGTCATTCCATTTTAAATCAACCAAAATTAATGAAATATGTTGCTGCCTAGTCATGGATTTTGGAAATATTTTGTGGGGTGATTGTAACTACTTTTAGTAGCTCAAAACGTATTTTTTCATATTTTTTTAGCTTACGGCCCCTGAGATATAGGCAACCGGAAATTCAAAAATTGCGATTTTAGGCTTATCTTTGAACGCGTGCCACAGCCTTAATTCTCAACGGAAAGATACGGTTGAGGTCTCATTTTGATGCATTTTGCGTCCTCTTTTCATTGTTTAAGGTCGTTTTTCATTAATTGAAGGTTTTGCAGGTTGCATACCTATTTGAACTTTGGTGACCCTATTGCAATTTTTCCGATCTTTGATAATTTTTTTAAATAGGATAGCGTTGGTAGAAAAAATTCATACTTTCCAAGCTTTAAGTACACTACTAAGAGTACCTGCTCAAAAAAAATTGGATCTCCTGAGCAATTTTTTCTAGTTGAAAAAATTGCTTAAAGTCGGCTGAAATTAAGAAAGACCCAACTTTGGGGTTTAAAAAAAGTCGATGTGGGGATTCATGAAAAAATCTTAAAAAATAATTAAAATCACCGCTTTTATGTCTACTTTCAATATCTGAAGTCGAAAGTTTGTGTATTTGATCGCTACTGTCGAAATTTTTTTTTTCAAAATTGGTAAAAAAGTTAATTTGCTCGAACACACGCGATCGAAGCGAATAGAAGAGCCAACTCTTTGAGCTTAAAAAATCTCGCAAAATCTCTAAAATGATCGGTTTTATGTTCTTTTTCAATGCCTGAAGTCGAACATTTGATTACTGAAGCGCTTCAGTTGAAAAACAAGTTCGTAAAATCGGTTAAAAACACCATTAGCGCGGCCACAATCTGAGCTCAGTTCATGGCATAGGGGCGTCGCCTGAAATTTTACCGATTTTACAAGCTTGTATTTCAACTGAAGCGCTTCAGTAATCAAATGTTCGACTTCAGGCATTGAAAAAGAACATAAAACCGATCATTTTAGAGATTTTGCGAGATTTTTTAAGCTCAAAGAGTTGGCTCTTCTATTCGCTTCGATCGCGTGTGTTCGAGCAAATTAACTTTTTTACCAATTTTGAAAAAAAAAATTTCGACAGTAGCGATCAAATACACAAACTTTCGACTTCAGATATTGAAAGTAGACATAAAAGCGGTGATTTTAATTATTTTTTAAGATTTTTTCATGAATCCCCACATCGACTTTTTTAACCTCAAAGTTGGGTCTTTCTTAATTTCAGCCGACTTTAAGCAATTTTTTCAACTAGAAAAAATTGCTCAGGAGATCCAATTTTTTTGAGCAGGTACTCTTAGTAGTGTACTTAAAGCTTGGAAAGTATGAATTTTTTCTACCAACGCTATCCTATTTAAAAAAATTATCAAAGATCGGAAAAATTGCAATAGGGTCACCAAAGTTCAAATAGGTATGCAACCTGCAAAACCTTCAATTAATGAAAAACGACCTTAAACAATGAAAAGAGGACGCAAAATGCATCAAAATGAGACCTCAACCGTATCTTTCCGTTGAGAATTAAGGCTGTGGCACGCGTTCAAAGATAAGCCTAAAATCGCAATTTTTGAATTTCCGGTTGCCTATATCTCAGGGGCCGTAAGCTAAAAAAATATGAAAAAATACGTTTTGAGCTACTAAAAGTAGTTACAATCACCCCACAAAATATTTCCAAAATCCATGACTAGGCAGCACAGGCTCTGGTTGATTTAAAATGGAATGACCCAACTACAAAATCATGGGATTCCCTTCTAAATACATGAACTATTGGCTGCATTTGCTGTCTGGTCTTTTCGGTTTATCAAAGATTACAAAATAGTATAAGAAATGTACGCATCTAGTCGAAACATTCAAGTGTTTGTAAGCTCTGTTCATGTTTACGTAAACGAGATGGTTCCATCTATATGTAGTTATAAGTCGGTGATAAAGTGTCTAATGTAGCGCGGGTTGTTTGAAATGGAAGGTATTTTCTGAGTTAATGAGTGGATTTTGAAAGTTTTTAGTGTGCGCATCGTTATTTTCGCCGAATTTTACGTTAGAAACAATGAGTTATATTGATGTAGCAAAAGTACGCAACAGACCCATTCCTAAATTCTAGTAATATTACCAGAAGGACAACGATATGTGAACCACAGATCACAGAAAGTCCAGTACTTTGACCAGAAAAGTCTAGTTTAAATACCAGAATATGATTATAGAACTAGACTTTCCTCAATTTTTTTAAGAACTATATTACAAACATTGGCATTTTGGTAATTGTACCATCCCTTACATACACGGAGAAAAAATTTCTTATTGAAATTAGAGCGTGGGAAAAAATTGGGGTAAAAAGAAATTCCCTTTACAATAATAACAATTCTTAATGATTCAACCAGAATTATCATTGGTCAAATTGAACGTTCTGATGATTCAGAGGAATCGCAAGAAAGAATCGTTGGATCAATAAGAATTCTGGTTGAATCAATAAGAATTCTTATTATTTTAAAGGGAATTTCTTTTTGGCCCCAATTTCTTCCTACGTTCCGTAATTTCAATCAGAAATTCTCCGTGTAGGTTCACAAATCGTTATGATTTTGGTAATCTTTTTTTTTTTTTCAAAGTAGGATTACTGGAACCGGAACCTTTTCGAAAATTTAATCGGGCTCCCATCCCTGCGAGGTATCCTTGCGAGGTATCTCGTCAGGTGACCACTACCACTGGTCATACCAGAGCTGCCGTTTTGCGTATAATCAATCCTATTTTTTCAATCCACCGATGATTCCACCGGTTGAGAAAAGATTACACAGTTCAGTTCAGCGTATGACTGTAATGCACGAAAATACTCTGATCTGTAATCGTTCCTTAATCGGTGGAAACTCCGTTGATTAATTAAAATATCCGAAAGTTTTTTAAAGTCATCGACGACTCCACTGGTTGAGAAAAGATTACAGATGCGAGAATTTTAGTTTATTACAGTCATGCACTGAACTGAACTGTGTAATCTTATCTCAACCGGTGAAATCATCGGTGAATTGAAAAATAGCATTGATTATACGCAAAACGGCAGCCCTGGGTCATACCTGACGCGGGAGAATGGCTGTCAAGTAAGTTTTGTGGGATCAGACTGGAACCCTGAATTAAGCACCGACCAATTTATCATTGAAAGTAAACTGGGGGGGGGGACTAGAATGAAGCCGCTGGCCAAATATCTTAAAGCTCGCATACTTAAAAAGGACGCAGAGATACACCTTAGAAACGAGCGCTAAAAAAAAAGGACAAAGATAGTAGCGTACAACAAGAAGAGTAGGACTAATTGTAAGCGGAAACTCTTGAAATTCGATTGCGGCGGCTGAGTTGCGTTGCGTTAACATAAGTATAATTACAATTAGATTAAACATTTCGTATACGCGTCAAGGGGCGAGGACTGAGCTGAGCTATTGAGCCAATCCGTTTTTATCGCATCGTACAAAGCGTAACACCAAAGATGGGTACTCCGCTTATCGTTTCAAAACAGACGATCGTACACTTCAGTCTAAAATAACGGCGTTGGCAAATGGATCGTATAGGGTCAGTATTTCAAGGTGCACTGAAAAAAAAAAAAAAAAAAAAATTACCAGAAGCAAGATGATATGTGAACCAAAGTAAGGGATGATACAGAAAATAGCCCAAAATTTCTTACAGCAACGCTTGAAATTTAAAAATTTGTGGGCGTCCCCCCCCACAAAAAGTTTCTGATTCCGCGACTGATTCCAATTCTTTTCTCGCAGGGCATTTCGTGTACAGAAACCATCGATCACAAAATATAATTAAGTGCACATTTAGTACCATCATTATTTATCATAAACAACGGACGATGGGTTTTGTTGGTAAAAAGGAAGCATTAATAGTTGAAACACCTTGAGTTGGTAAGTTGTAAAAAGCAGGTGTATTTAAAAGATACAACCAGCTGTACGACTGAAATATCTGTTGAACACGATAACCTTAACGACATGAGAGTTGGAGAAGAAAAAAAAAAGTAAAAACACCGAAGTTAGTTTGTTTACAGAAACACGCAATTTTACAGTTTTTTCAAGCTGACTAACCTTACTGTTATCAGCGAATCGCTGTTGTTAGTTTGAGGAGTGTAAAGAAGGAGTATAGACACTGACTAAAGGGAGAAAATGTAAATTAGCGCTCGAAAAAAACTCGCTACGTAAAAAAGAAAAAGATTCAATCTAACTTTTGCCTGGGCAATTAGTGGGCATCTGTTTAGTTTAGCGTAACCTGGCACGAACTGAATGCGGTGTATATGGGCAATAGGTCAATACATCAAGGAGGACTTCACTTCACTGCGAAGTTATGGACAATAGTGTGTTTCAAAGGAGCGATCAATAACATTATAGTCATGGTTTCAAATAAACACTCACTGGATTGGAGTCAGTTTCCCACCAATGGAAAAATTGTCAAAATATATGTATAGGGAATGGCCCGACAGAAAAAACGACATTTTGACCGGAAAACAACTTCATGATTCTACATAGAAAACACAGAATAAAAGACTTTGGTCGCGCTGAGAAAAAACTTTGGAGGAAAAATGAACCAGCTAAAGACTTTAGTTGAGTCACCAAACTCTTAGGTTCACTTACCAAAATCTCTTTAGTTATACAGGGTCCCAAAATTCATAGCAAACCTTTTTACCACGTATTTTTGGGGTCAAAATAAGACTTTTTCCCCCCATAAACATGGATCCGAAATTGTAGTCTTTTCGAGTTACAGTGTTGGGTCATTCCACAGTACATGTGACACCCGTAACACTATTGATGGACATCTTTTGGTTTGAAGAAAAATAATGCCATTCAATCAAAATTATTCTACTAAAGCTCATTTCTTTCTTAGCCTCAAAAATGCAACAAATTTTACTGGTACCTGAGAAATATTACTTTAAAGTGTTACAGGTGTCACATTTTCAGTGGAAAGACCCTGTTGCAAAGTTTCCGAAAGACAAATCGAAAGATTGTCATAATTCCCTCGTGCATTGTTCTAAATGCTCGTAAATAGGTACCTGATGTAATTTTAGGCGCTCGTGCCAATTTTGGCTGTGAAAATGATGTATGCAAACATTTGAGGGGGGTTATGGGGGTTTTTCTTGATTTTTCTCAATTTTTTGGCCAAGATATGTGAAAACATGCTTTCGGTTTCATTAAACCCGAAAACGATTAGCATTATTCAAAAGCTCGTAAAAAAAATATACATTATTGGTCCTTACAAGTTTTTCCATTTCGCAAAACATTTCCGAGAAGAACATCGAAACTTTGATCGTTGAATCGAACATCGCATAAAAGCGTATAGTGTTTTCATCAGAATTTCTAGTGTTTGTACCAGAGTTCTTGAAAATGTTCAGGAAATTTTGGTATACTGTGGCCATATTCTGCGATAGTAACACCAGAATGTTCTGGTAAAAATACTGCGAGCCCTCCGCGGACCACAAATATTTGTGCTTCTGGTAAAATAACTGTAATTTAAGAATTATTTTTTTCAGTGTAGAAATCGGTAAAAATAAAAAGGGCACCTAGCAAGGAAAAAAGAGCGTTACTTTTTTTTGCATATTGAGTGACGAAAATGCGGATCCAAGCTGCGTGATACGCTCGTATAAAAAGAACATTGGAAACACCTGTGTGAACTTGAAAGTATTATGTAAGGCATGATGGTGCAGTAGGCCCAGGTCGGCAACCCTGGTTTCATAAACCAATCAAAAAGATGACGAATCCAATAATAGCGAAAAGTTCCCTTCAGCTGCGGCAAGCGCGCGGGCACGAGTATGTCTGTTTTGATTGAGCTATATCATTGATGATATAGACAAAGCTAGGAGGTTACCAAACTCACGGCATGGCATTACGACGGCAAGGCGCGGCGGTTTTAATGGCAAAGCCGCAATTAAACGTTTCAACGATGCTCTTTTCCAGAAAAGATTATCGATAAACGCGATAAGTAAAGAGCTATTATCGCAGAATAATCAAACTTCGAAATTACACAGTCGGGTGAATCATCCAGAAACGTAATTCGACTGCACTTTCAGACTTTTTTTTTAAATTTCTCGCTCTCATCTTGAAAAGGTATAATATAAAGTGAGCAGTGGAGATGGAGTAAGCGATGCAATTCAGCAAAGTTGCATATGATGCCTCGTTAAACCCATGTAAAAGGTCGAGCTCAGAGGTGTCCGCCAAATACTCAAATAAGGGTTCGATATTTTTCGTGGGTTTAAATTGAACTAAGTGCAACGCTCCCGAATTTCGCCATACACCTTGTAAGAGAGAAAGAGAAAGAGAAAGTACTCCAATCGTGAAAAATTTGAAACTTGGGTTTTCTTCGTTTAGTCTTGAAACTTGTCGAATTTCACGAGGGAAATGACGAATAGTTATTGAAAGCTATTTAGCAATAGGGAAAAAAGATCATGGGTAAAATAAAACTCACGTAAATGTGGCTTATATTTCAAGTTTTTTTTTTTAAATCGTTAATAAATTTTTTGTTTTTAATTCTTAAGAACACTATCTGGATAAAATCAAAGAAGTATTATTATTATTATAGGCCCAGTAAAACCTTATTTTTTAGTGACGAGCCTGGCTCGACATGGATTTTACTTCAAATTTCGCTTTTGAGCCCGAATTTCAACTTAAAAAGGAATTTAAGGTTTAAAAAAAAAAAAAAAAAAAAAAAAAAAAAAAAAAAACTCAGAAACCGTCCTGACCTGCGGTCCATAGGTTAACAGTAGGCAACTTTTTGGTGGCTGTTGTTTCGATGAATCTCGACATTTGATGAGGAAAAAGAGACACCTGTTTCAACGCAAGCTTTGTGCTAGCACTGGCGCAACCAGGATGTCTTCCATTTCTCTCATTTCCCATTTGAATGTATTAAGTAGGAAAAAGACAGAAAGAGGGGGTTTTATCCCGTTGTCCATCCTTGTCTAACATACGTTTTTCAATGGAGAAAAGAGAGAGATGAAGAAACTCTCGGTGCGCTACTGGTGCTAGGTCTATGTTTGTCTCTGAATATTATTCAAATGAATGAAAGATCTGATCGCGCAATGAACGCGGAAAGCGATAGATTTTTGCGAGTACTTACAATGCGCGTAGGCATTTGTTATACTCATGAATGAGTGATGCAATGCGAGTATATAAGGCAGGGCAAGAGGAGGGAGGATGCGCAAACTCAGAGACCAGGAAAACAAGTTTCAGAATTTTTGTCTCCTCGGTTTCCCTTTTCAATACGGTTAAAAAAGAATCATTTTCCCAAACCTCAAGGTCGCATCTCAGATCTCAGCTTTATTTGACGATGCATAAGAAGACAACAGACGTAAGAATAGCTGGTGACAATAATGCTTCTGACCAATTTTGGATACTTGCTCCAAACTGCGAGACATTTTTTACAATATATCTCTGCAGAGATACCCGTTTTTCATTTCCTTCTTTTCTCCCCCTTCCTACCATAAATAAACGAAAAATATACCACGTGCTGACAACTTGTCTACTGATGAGAGGCGATATGGACATACAGAAAAACACTTTTATTTTTAAACGGAACGAATGGGTGGAATTTCAAAACACTCTTTCGCATGTAAATTACCCCTTAACCCTTTCACAACCAGGGAACAAATAGTGTTACGGATTGACGGTCGTCCCGAAAGACGTTGGATGGTGCATATTTAAATGTAGTTGCGTGGGGTTTTAATTTGAACTCCCCGCAAATGCTCACTGACCATCTGAGGACGCACCGTTATTTGTACCCAGGTAATTTTATTATAACTGAAGGACAAAACAACGCTCGGTCGTTTAAATTGAGAGCAGGGTAGTTAAACATCCCTACTCCGCGATGTTCATTTTGCATATCCATTTAATTGAAGGCGCTCAAAGATAAATTGTTTTTGAGCCGCTTTTAAGTCAATAAGAAATAGCAATTTTGTAAGATAAGATCTATAGTCATGAGATCGAATATAATCTGGCGTGGTCACAAAAAGCTCACAAAATAACACCCGCCAAAGAAAACCTGCCCTAGAAAAAATTCGCGAGAAAAAGACGGAGCGCATAGAGCGCATTCTATAGATGTTCATTCAGCAGTGTCATAAGAGCCCATGAAAATGAAGCTGTATCTCGAACCAGAGGCGAATCCAGACAACTTTTCTGTGGAGGAAGGGGGGGGGGGGGGGAGGGGCACGCCCATGAATTTTTAAATTTCAAGCGTTGCAGTAAGATATTTTGGACTATTTTCGGTTGAAAACAGGCAAAATTTGAGGCTTCGGGGGGGGGGGGGCACGACGGCACGTGCCCCAATAAAACACGAAGCCGTATTAATGTTCTGCGTTCTTTTCAGTTTAAAAAGGTTCGCGGTTACATAGGGCTAAGAAGGATTCGTGAATTATTTACTTTACACCGGTACATCAATTTGTAGGTTGGGTTTTTCTGTAGGGGGTGAAAATCGAGATATCGTGGCGATATATCGACCAGTGACGAGGCGCGGCGCGGCGCGGCGTCCCGCTAAATCAGCCCATGACGTTTCTTTTCAGAATCCAAAAAATTAAAAACCTTTTTTTTTTTTCAAATTTGAGCCATTTTATGGGAGATAAACGATTAGATTATGCGATTTAATAAAATAAAGCACATCGATTAATTTATTGCACATATTTCCGGCCATGCAATGCATCAAGCTGCGAGGCATCGAAATAAGACACGCGATTTGCCGGCGCGACGCGCGTGGCGGCCGCGTCCTTGCGGTATCGGCGTTCCCTGGTCGGAATATTAAGGAGAATGTAATTCATTTTCATAAACGTTCTCGTACATAGACGTGTTTGTGTATTCATTCACTATGAATATATTCATCATTCACAAAACGCATCACGGATGAGGATGAGGTGATGCGAAGATGACTAGAACGGATGAACAACGACTCTCAACAACAACAACAACCGGTGAACGGTGCAATCATCTCTTATGGGAACACTTCCTCAATTATGACCGTGTCTGTGTCCCTCTCCTTCCCCAATTTTTGTCTATCTTTGTTAAACTTACTTGCAAGTTTCGTCTCAAAAATCATTCCCTATAGCTTCCGGTCATTAACAGTACGTAGATTATTGCTTTCCGCGCGATTATTTCACTCTTGAAGGTCTGGCACGTGTTCTCAACGACCCGAAATGTTATCAATAAGTCTTTCAAAGTCTTTTCAATTTTCATCTCTTCAAAACTAAACAAAATTTGTCTTCGACTTTGAACTTTTAATTTTAAAGTGTTCCTCAGTGAAAAGCCAACGCTTCAATTCATTTGCATTCATTTTCACTTTGAAACAAGAGAAATAATGTTGAAAAATTCCAAAGATTATCGGTCTGGGTGCGCCTACACTTCTGAAACCACCTCTATCGTGACAGCCAAGAATGGACATGGAGCACAGAGGCAGTGGCGTAGCCAGGAATTTTTCTAGGGGGGGGGGGGGGGGGGGGGGTCCGAGGTCCGAAAATTGTCAAGGGGAGCCAAAGATACTAATTTGGTCAAATTTGTATACATGAAAACGCAAAAAATTACCTTTTTTTAGGACAAATGTTGATGTCAAGGGGGGTCCAGACCCTCTGGACCCCCCCCCCTGGCTACGTCACTGCACAGAGGGTTACTTTGATTACACGAGGATTTTCGCCTCTTATCTCGGATTCTTGACTGCAAAAACTTTAGCGTTCGATAGTATACATCCAGTTGATCGATACAAGCAAGCCACTTCGCTATATCTCGAATAGGAAAAGGATTCTACTCAATAATAAAGTTGAAGCCAGAGCTCTTTGTTTGATAAAGCATTAATGGATCGGAGGCCTGCACGCTGGATTTATGGAGATTGATCGTTGGGCGATTCTGCTTCCAGGCTCAATTGTGCGGAACAGAAAATACTCCCAGGAGCAGACCTGGGTCGCTTAACTTCTAATTTGGCTACGGTCTAATGATCAATGAAGATAAGCGCATCATCAGAGGATCGACAAACGGCGCGGTGAGAGGCCTTTCGGGTAGATCCATAGCGAAGTTTATAGCGGAATGGCAGGAATCGAAGTTTCTTTCGTCGATCTGTAATCGATACATCGAAAAAATCGATACCTGATGGTTTTAATTTTCCGGAAGTAATCATAGGTAACCACACAGGCCCTTGTCAGAAAACACACTAGCGCACTATGGTCTGAGATCAAAAAAAGAAATGGCCAAAATTCAGTGATAATAAAAAAACATCAAAAATCATCGTTTTGGACCTTTTGGACCATAAGTGGCGGTAACCGCACAAGCCCATATCAGAAAACACACTAGCGCACTATGGTCTGAGATCGGAAAAAAATGGCCAAAATTTAGTGATGATAAAAAAAAAAATAAAAAAAAAATCATCGTTTTGGACCATTTAGGCGTAAATTAATAGCTTATATCAATGATATTTCTGGGTTTAAATTACGCTTTTAAAATTTTCTCTGTGATTGATCGACTATGATCTTGAAAGTTTATAAATGATAAATTGATGAGAAATTTACTCTCTGATTGTTGGCCGATTTTTGGCCACTTTTGGACGATCTTGGACCATAGTGCAGCGGGCTGATGGTTGTTTACTTTTACGCAAAACCGATGTTCAAGATTGCCTTTGAGTGATGCTGTTGGTCGAGCATTGTGAGACGTGGTCATTGGTCAATGCTATACGGTAACCATAGTTAAGCTGCCCGTTAGCTATGGTTTTATGAAAACTACTCATAGATAGCTGTTAAAAATGGACCGTGTAACTATGGTTGCCATGGCAAAAGTCAAGTCCTAAATTTTTTTACACAAATAGCGTCATTCATAGACAGTCTTAACAATAGGTTTAGCGTAGAAGTAAAAAATCAGCCTGCAGGGATAGACCTTACAGGTATAAACTTGCTAAAGATATTCCATCAGAATAAATAATTGCAATTCTTGATATACTTGAGGTCAAATTTAACATACTCCTTGAATTCTTCTGGAAACTTCCTCGTTATGGAACGTTGAATCGTTATTCCTCGTTAGTGCCCTTTGAAATACATGGAGGATAACAAAAAAAGATGAGTACTTAATAATTAGAGGAAGATTTGGGGGAGAATGCCATGAATGGGGAGTACAATTAGAAAAGGTTAAATTGATGGAAATAGAATGCATATTTACTGAGGAAATTAAAAATTGCGCGCACGGGAAAAAAATGTGAGTATATACTGTTTCACCGAAGTTTGCGTCCTATTGCATCGGGCAAGAGTTAGGAAAAACATCGTTAAGTTTGGGGAAATTTAAACGAAAAGTTGGGGGAATATTCGAGAACTTTGGAGTCTTCTTCAACCTTCAACGTTCTGTCTCAATTTTCCCAACTTTTATGACATTTTCCCCTAAGTTGACAATATTTCCCCAGTTACTGCCGGTGCAATATAGGACGTAAACTTTAAGGAAATTGTTTTTTTCCCGAGTGTTTGGAAAGTGTTGAGATTTAGAGGAAATCTGAAGACTAATCTGAACCAACCTTAAGATTTCCTGAAGATCTTGACTCTATCTCCGACCTCAATTTCATAGTTCCTGAACAGATGTCTGTTCCTTTTCTATAACTTTATCCTTTCCTCAAAGTATTCCATCAGTTCCATAAACCAATATTACAGCTAAACAAGAAAATGGTTTTCGGAAATACGAGATAAAAGGAATATAAAAGTCGAACTTTATTCTCAACTGCGACCGAGAGCCATTATTTGTTTTTCTCTGGGCAGTGGCGTTGCAAGGTTGCATGCAATCTACAGCGACGATGCAAGGTGTTCATTTGAACCCACGTAAAATGTCGAAAGGGGCTCTTGCAAACTTTTGCTGTGAGCAAATGAAAAGTCCATTCTGATGTAAAAACCAGCAAAAATCATGAAAATCACACTGAGAAAGTTTAAAATTCAGTAATAAACCTACATAACTACATAAATGGCAAGATCGTAATGGCGGTTCGACGCAGGTATCATGGGAGATTCCTATCTAATATGCCACTTTCTCTTTGGAAACACAGAGGTATGTCTCAATTTGAGAGAGGAATCTCCCATAATACCTGCGTCTCCCCGCCATTAAGCCCGATTCTGAGAGTGAATTTCGTGATTTTTTAGTGTACTCATCGTCATTTTTACAGGTTTTTATGCAAGAATCAACTCTTCAATTCCCTGTAGCAAAAGTTTGCAAGAGCCCAATTCTGGATTCTGTAGAGCTACAGAATTCAGAATCACCGTTAATTCAGACAACAATGCAATATCCAGGCGGTGATAGTAAACCAAGACGAAGGTAGGCGCGGGAGAGCGAGATCGAGAGCACTGCACGACAAACATGTCTTTGAAACCATGAAAAGAAAATAAAAGAAAGAGGAAAGAGCGTCAAGCATCGAGCTCCAGCCATCTCAAATTTCAGCATTCGGAATTAAGATCAGGAATACCTACACATACCTATGCACACAGTCCTACATAGTCTTACATGCGTGCGCATACACGATAGTAAAAAAAAAAAAAAAAAAAAAAAAAAAAAAAAAAAAGGGGGATATGTAGAGTATGTGACACTGACTCCTAGATGCTCGATGACTCGATGAGAGCCAACACTAAAATACAAGACACCAGCACACCAGCATCCGGGCACCGATGACGAACGCCTGGTTGCGCTCGACCCCGACGCGACGCACGGGTTTCCATGGCACCGCACCGGTTCAGTCTAATGAAGTAATAACCCAGTTCCAGCTTAATTTTCTAGCCACCGAACCACACTCCGCAGCCTCCATTAATGATAATCTTAATGTTAATAAGTCGCTCAATTAGTTATTCGTTCACTAATGGTGACCGCGGGGGAAAGAGGAAGGGAGTTTACGGTGGACCTGCGTGGACCGCCGATTTCTTCTACTCCTCGCCCCCGCATAACGTTTCGTCGTTCAGAGCAATCAAAGGAGGGCGGAAATGCTGTCCGGTATGGATACTACGCAGAGAAAAATTCTAAGAGGCCACCCCCCCCCCCATCTTGGAGGCCTTACAAATTGCCCCTTTTTCAGTATAGAAAACGGCCCAAAATGCTGCCTGATATGCTTCTTTCAATTTTAACCCTTTAAAGACCAAGCTCGATTCTACTCGTTTTTCTCCTCTAGACTAATTGAGGACTTTTACGGAAGAAGGGCCCATAGTACTATGGGCCCTTTTTTCGAAAAAATGGCTTAAACAAATTGTTTTACCCTAAGGAAATGTCTCCATAAAGTTTCAAATCGATTCGATTTTTCTCTGACGACTTACAGAAATTTTCCGGAAGAAGGGCCCATAGTACCAGGGGCCCTTCTTCCGCGATGACGCACTAAACACAGGATTTCTTCAGTTTTTCTTTGTTATTTTACCAAAATTCCTTCAACTAATGAGTTTTAAAATCAAAATTTAAGCAAGTTTACCGAAACTTTTGATGAAACTAGAGTACATTCGTTTACGGGGGGGGGGGGGGGGGGGGGGGGGGGGAGGAGGCAGAATCAAAACTTTCTCAGAAAATATTATTTTCTGCAACACTTTGAAGTTTGACTTTCTAATTCAAAGAACTCACCCACTTCAAGTCTATATTTAAGGATAATCTATCAACTATTCTTCATGAATATACGGTTGGTTCAACGTTGTCAGATTTTTGTCCAATTCGACAAAAAAACCGGTAAACGAAAACTGAACACTTTATGTTTTTTATGACTAAAAATTTTCCCAAATGGCAACCCCTATCTTGTGATACCTCTTTTTAAAAGGACGTAAAATTCTTAGACTTTTGGCGAAAACGGGAGGTCGATATCGTTTTTCGTCTTCGTATATTGCTAGTCAAAGTTCGATTTCAACCCATTTTCAAAAAATCGAACTCCCATTTGAGAAAACGGAATTTGAAAACTAGGAGTCAAAAATACTCAAAAAAGCAAGCCCTTTTTCAAAAAAAATACGGGTTTGATATTAGTTTAGTCTTAGAGCCCCCCAAAATTATTTAAAAAAAGGGCCCTCAGGGGGGCTATCTCAAAAATTCCGAGCCACGATCCCTGTCGAGTAATACATAGTTTGAAAGGGCACCTAAAACTGAGCATTTTGGCGCAAACCCCTGGTCAATATCGTTTTTGGTTTTCGATAAATCGAAATTTTTCCCAAGGGTTAAAAATCCAAATTTGCCATTCGATATATCGAAGACGAAAAACGAATCGACCTGCGGTTTGCGCCAAAATGCTCAGTTTTTTGTGCCCTTTCAAGCGATGTATCACTCGATAGGGGTCGTGGCTCGTAATTTTTGAGATAACCCCCCCGAGGGGGCATTTTTTTTAAAAAATTTTGGGGGGCTCTAAGACAGATTAAAATCAAAACCGTATTTTTTTTCCCGAAAAAGGGCTTGCTTTTTGACTAGCGATACATCGAAGACGAAACACGATATCGACCTCCAGTTTGCGCCAAAAGTCTTAGAATTTTACGCCCTTTAAAACGAGGTATCAAAGATAGGGGGTTTCCATTTGAAAATTTTGAGTGTGGGGGTGAACCCCCCCTCCCCCCAACCCCCCCCCCCCCCTTGGGGGGCCCCCAGAAATTTTGGATATGCCAAAAAATAGTTTCCCCTTAAATTATAAAAATCCCGCGAGTTTCGTTTTTTTTTCTTCAACCGTTCAAAAGTTAGACGGGGGGGGGGGGGGGGGGGGGGGGAGGGACTTTCCTCACAGCCTGTATACGAATTTTTTAATGGTGTTTAT
Source organism: Trialeurodes vaporariorum (assembly GCA_011764245.1). NCBI lineage: Eukaryota > Metazoa > Arthropoda > Insecta > Hemiptera > Aleyrodidae > Trialeurodes > Trialeurodes vaporariorum. The sequence goes on along the minus strand of VMOF01000024.1, from coordinate 49,650,867 downwards.
TTGTTTAAGTTTAAATAAAGTTTCTAGATCATGTCCCCGGGGTTTAAAAAAACTAAAACTTATCGTTTATTCTTCAATTTAAGCACCGAGAAAAAAATTTTTCGGAAGAAGGGCTTATAAATCAGCTTTTTTTAAAATTTAAATTTTAACTACCCTTGAATTTCGTTTTAAAAATTTTAACCTGGTGGTACTGTATCGGCAATAGTATGCCCTACTTAGGTCCAAATGGCTTTTTCGTTTAAAACGATCATTCGAGCACTTATAGCCATTTGAAGTTTTCTTTTGCGTTTTTCTCGAAACGTGTGTTTGTACCATGGGCCCTTCTTCCGTAAAAGTCCTCAATTCACATTGTTTCAGTCTTCATTCCGTTTCATTGCTAAAACAATTACAAGATGAGGTGTCTTCGGGCGCCTTCAATGTATCGTATAGGCAATTCCAACTCCCCCGAGTACGAACACTACCTTCCCTTTATGAATGGAAGAGGGGCGTTCTTTTGAACTAACCTGGCACTTAGATGGTTAAAACCAGTGGCGTAGCGTGTAATTTGGCAACGCTGCAGTTCGTCAATTTAAACCCATAAAAAATGTCGAGCTATTGGGGGGGGGGGTGTCCGGTGAACACCTTCGCATTCGACCTTTGACATGGGTTCGAATGGACGCATTACGACGTTGTCAAAGGACACGCTCCGCCACTGTTCCTCATAGGTGTACCCTCGGCCATCATCTTCCCATCCTCGCCTAATCCTATACGCAATAAACATAGCTGATTTTGGCGTCTGCCAGAAAGTGAAATAAAATTCACAGGATTACGAGTATGGTAAAATGTACCAATGATCAAATTTACCATAAGTTACGTTGCATTTACCATAGTATGGTGAATTTTGACATTTTCTGGCAGACACCAAAATCAGCTATGCGTACGGTAAATTCTACCAGTCTTTTTTTCCGCGAAACGTGGTCTACAATGGAAAAATTCCTGCTCTCGTAGCATGCACTGAAAAAAAAAGATTACCAGAAGCATGACGATATTTGAACCTATGTAAGGAATACTACAATTAATTACCAGAATTCTAGTGTTTGAACCATAGTTCTTGAAAATGTTCAGGAAATCCTAGTTCTATGACCATATTCTAGTATTAATACCAGCGTTTTCTCGTCAAAATACTAGAGACTAGACTTTCTGTGGTTCACATATAGTAGTACTTCTGGTAATATGACTAGAATCTGGTATTATAACTATCGTTTTTTTTTTTTTTTAAGTGAGTCACTGCTCGGGATAAGACATTTTACAAGAAGCTCCTTCCGATTAAACTTGGACCAAGGCAAAAGGAACAGAGCAGGTGCCATTGGACACACCCACGGGCCTCTGACTACGCACGAGCGAGCGTTCGATCCGAGGATGCATTCACTCTCACTATCAGTCTTCGCGATTGCCTCAACATTTATAAGATCACAGGAAATCAAAAATTAAAATTCCTTTATAATAAAAAAAAAGAAGAAGAATAAAAACGATGACCAACAACAAATATGATATGGATAAAGGAGCGGATAATGGATTTTTACCTTTTCGGAGAGGTTCGTCTGACTTTGACCTCTTTTGAGTCCGGGGGCCCTGATGATCTTGTACGTGGGACCATTGCTGCTATCCGAATCCATCATTTTGCACTTGGTCGCGATCGTAATTCCATGTCTCCCGACCACCGACAACACTCACCGATCATCGAATCGACGACATAATATCGCGCACCATCAAACTCACAACCGAAACACATGAAAAGAGTAAAATCTCGACGCTGTATATAGTAAAGGGGAGGGACGAGAGATCACAACCGGACGTTTGGACGTAATAAATAACATTCGCATGAAAGATATAAAGGTTAACGAAAAATAATACGGTTACAACTTCATTAATAAAAAAAAAAAAAAACACGCACAAGATTATCGAGCACGAACTTACACAAAATAAAAGTGACGGTAAAAAAAAATGGAAATCTGACGGGAGCGAAGCTACAATCACTGATTCGTAACCTGGAACAGAAAACGGAAAACGGGAGGTGTGAGAACAGTGCGATTTGGTAAGTCAGAGCTGCTGTTTTGCGCGTATTTAATGACATTTTATCAATTCACAAATCAAATCAAATCGGTTGACCAGAATATCACATAAATAAAGGGGTAGTTGCAAGGGTCTGAAATGTTTTGTTTTTTATGAACGAAATGAAAGCACTTGATGAGCTGAGGACAAAGATGCCTTTGGTTTCTAATTAAGTCCCATAGTTCCGAAGATAAGATTTTGGCCAAAATACATTGTTTTAAACGTGAATTCCGCGTATAAAGACATCACTACGTACACGATTTTTTTTTACAACTTTACACCGCGGGTATATCTCCGAAACCGGGTCACTCATTAGAAAAAAACCAAAGGCACCATTTTTCTCAGCTCATCAAGTACTAACTTTTTTTTTTTTTTTAAATATAAAAAACACAAAATGTCGAACTCTTGCAACTGCCCCCATTCACCTCAGTGTAAAGCCCAACGAGCTATAAAGTGGCGAAGCGTGAAATTTGGCAAAAATGTATTTTATCCATTTAAATTCACCAAAAAAGTCGAAAGCTCCAGTTATTGGCGATGACCAGGCATTTCGACCTTTCTAATGTGTTTAAATGGGGGAAAAGGAACGTTGCCAAATTGCACGCCTCGCCACTGGAGCTATACCAGTAGATGAGCTAATACATGTTATCGGTCCAATCCCAAAGTTAGGCAGCATGGGCAATCTGATTCTGGTTTGTTTAATTGCCTCATTTTTTTTCTTTCTTTTTTTAATCTTAAATCAAAATTTGTAATTGATTCATTGGGGGAGGGGGGCACTCTAAAAATACTTGTACTTTCATTTATTACCAATTTCAATTGTATTAGTCACCATTTTGTTTTGTTTTTGTTTTTTTTCAAAAATTTACAGGTTAAAAAATATGAGGCAAAAGAACCGAGCCTGAGTGAAAAAGTCCATAAGGGATTTCCATCGTCGCTACCTCCTTGAAGTTTCAATATCACGTCCAACAAATCCTCTCTATCGCTATAACTCGTTAAAAAAACACAGAACTGACGAAAAAAACACTGAAATTGCAACTGTGACAGCGCAGCGAGTCACCTGCGAATCCTACGATGATCCCTCTGGTTGACAGCGAGCCACTATAAATTAACCGATCGACCTGAACTCATCTCTCGATTCTAATGGAGGATAAAAGCAATCGAGACGTCGGTACATCAGACTCAAACGCGGTGTCTTGTGAATGCTCAAAAAAAAAAAAAAAAAAAAAAAAAAAAAAAAAAAAAAAAAAAAATTGAAAAATAAAAACTATGTTCCAAGCTTGATGGACTCTAACACTTCAACAGCCAACAAGAGCAAGAGCTGGACACAGTTTAATTGGAGTCTATTCATTAGCTATCGTCTCGCTTTTTATTCACTTCACCCTCACTCGACTCCTCGGCGCGGCAGAAGAAAAAATATATCATACATGTAATTGTGAGGTCACACTTGTGTACCGGCGGGTATACAAGGGGATAAAGAGAAATAATAAAAATAATAATAATAACAATTGCTTTTCGGTAATCTATATCTCCTTGTGAGGGGAGGCGGGAGGAGGAGGGGGGCATATATTACGGGTGAATATAAAAAGATGGTGGCCCGAGGACGACAAAAAACGGTTCACGATGATGATCTGATTTGATCTGATCACTCGCCTCAACCAGCAATCAGGTCCACGTCAGTCAAAGGGCTGGCTGGGGCATCAATTGACCGGCGAGTGCTTCAAAACAACCAGAGAACAATAGGTTTAAGTTTAAGATGGTTGTAATTCTACAGGGTGTTAAGAATAGGATCCGAAAACAGATTCGGGAGTAATTTTATACAGGGCGTTCATAAACGCGCATAGTTAAAAAAGGCGACCGAATTTCCAAATGACAACCGTTTGACTACCAGGTTAGGAAGATAAAGCTCCACTTTTTCACACAGATTAAACGAGTAGTTAATTATTCCTCTTCCAGGATATTGATTTTGCCTATGCTTCTAATTGAAGGCACTCAACCAACGAGCTATAGCGATCGAGAGGCTGATAGATACATGTTTTAAGTCCTATCCCAAAGTGAGGCAACATGGGCGATCTGGTTCTAAGTTTGTTTGGTTTGCCTCATAGTTTTTAATCTTAATTTGAAAATTGTAACTAATCCAGTGGCAAGTGGTTTTAAACAAAAATGCACGTACATGTTTATTGTCCAACCCTCTAACGACCTGAATAGTTTAAAAGAACACCGCACTCTTCCGTTTATAAAAAGAAGGTAGTTAACTGTTCGTACTCGAGGGACTTGGAATTGCCTATACAACGAATTGAAGGCGCCCATACGAAATCTTATCTTGTGTTTTCAATTTTTAATGTTTAACCCTCCAACGACCTGGGACCAAATAGTGTTGCGTCCTCGCGGTCCCGCACGCAGATGATCGGTGATCACTTACGGGGGGTATAAACTACACGCAAATTGAAGCGTTTTTTTTATTCTCCGGAATCCGCACCGGTGCAATAACCCGGAGTTTTTGGAGCTGCTCCGAGGCTGTCTGGTGCAGCACCGGTCACGTGTTGAAGCTCCGGAGCTCCAGCTCCAGTGCATCGGTCTTCAACTCCGATACACTGGAGCTTGCACCGGAGCAGCTCCAGACGCATCGCATCGCTAATAAAACAACACTTCGGTGCTGGAGCACCGGGAAAAAAAAACACTCCGGTGCACTGGAGCTGCACCGGTGCGCGCTCCGGAGAATAAAAAAACGCATCACACATACTTACAAGCGCACCATCCAACGTCTTTCGGAGGACCGTCAAGCCGTAACACTATTTTATGGAATCCTTCCCGTAACCCTAGTTATAAAAAAAAAATCTGCTAGATATAAACTTTTTTTCGTAGACATATTTTTTTTCCTGATATAAATTTATTTTCCTAGATATATTTGTTTTTCGGACTCAGATATATTCTATTTTTTTCGTCGATGGATATAAAATTCACCTCGGATAAGTCAACTATTTGGTCCCTGAAGAGTGAAGAGTTTAAAAGAACACCCACTCTTCCGTTTATAAAAAGAAGATAGTTAACTGTTCGTACTCGAGGGACTTGGAATGGCCTATACGACGAATTGAAGGCGCCCCTACGAAACTTTGTCTTGTAAGTATTTTCAATTTTAATCTATAATCACGTTTATCCGGAATGAAGACTGAAACAGTGTGAAATAGACTAGGAGGGAAAAACAAGTATACTCGGGCGTGGTGCATAAGGGGTAAAAATTGGCTATCTGGACGCAGAATTATACTAATAAAACTATACAGGTGAGAAAATTTGGCATATTATTTCTGTTATGTGTCAGTTTCTTTACCGTGCAAATCCTTCCAGAAGAAACAGTTATATCGATTTCTGTGCCCAGATACCCACTCTATGACACTTGCACTTTCGTTTGTAAGCAATTTCAACTGTATCTGTCACATTTTTTAGTTATTTATTTATTTATTTATTTATTTATTTATTTAAATTTAAATGTTAAAAAAAAGTGAGGCAAACAAAACAAACCGAGCCTACGTGTGAAAAACGTCCATGAGCGCCGCCATTACGCTCGCACATTTAAAAGCATTCATGGCTTTAGGAGTGAATTTCGTGAGTTTTTACAGCTATATTATCGTCATTTTTCGAGGTTTTTACCCCTGATTTAACCCTTCAGTCACTCAGAGCAAAGTGTCCAATTACCAGCCCCATTGCGAACCTATGACCTATGCAGGACCAATCGATCAAGATTGGAGTTCAGATGCTCCTGTTATACTCTTACCAAGAGGAATGGACGCAGAGTCAGATGATAGTCACCAAACCACACACTAATTTGCAAGTCTATTCACTCATTAGGATGCCTGAAGTGGCATCGACGCAATTAATATTTGATGACGAGAGAGAGGGAGAGGCCCTTCATTTCTTCTCATTCACACCAGCTTGCAACTAGCTACAATATCCACGTTCATCGTTCTCATTTTCATCTTTCATACCCACGGATTCGTCCTCACCGAACCCGTGCAAAGGACGAGACGCAAAATCTTGATTGCGTTGATTCATCGGCGGGCACAAACAGTTGCGAATCGTTCCACACTCGAAACTCAAACAAAACCTTCTAAAAAACAAAAAAAAAAATTAAAAAAAATAATAATAAAAAAATAAAACAAAAAAAAAAAATTTCCGCAGATATACCTGTATCTGTGCACAAGTTCAAGCGCTTTTTGTCCCTCTTCCCATCTTCTTCTCCCCCTCCTTTCTCTCTCTCTCTCTCTCTCTCTCTCTCTCTCTCTCTCTCTCTCTCTCTCTCTCTCTCTCTCTCTCTCTCTCTCTCTCTCTCTCTCTCTCTCTCTCTCTCTCTCTCTCTCTCCCCCTTCTCTTGCTCCACCGCAGACGTAAAAGCTCGTTTCAGAGCTTCAGCCTTGCCGCGCTGCTTTCCTTCCACTCCCCCTCTCCCCCTCTTTTACGCCCAGCCCAGGACTGCCCACCGAAGTGGGTGCTCCTCAGTCCTCAACTACTCCAAGCTCCTACGCCCTACGCCTATTGTGTGGTATCTTATGCGCCGCGCGCCACCGCTGACAGACGGCTCGGCTCGGCTCGAGAGCCATGGCCAAAGCTGCTGCGGATAAATAATAATTGCTTGCCAAACTTATACGAGAGGGGGATAAATAGATAAACACTAGAGCTTCTTAAGAAGAAAATCTACAGAAGAAATCTGCTGATGGCACTTCGTATGTATATAGGTAGTTTCAGAAGTGTACGCGGACCTAGACCGATAATCTTTGGAAGTTGTCAACATTATTTCTGATATTACTCCATGAAAATGCACGGAAAAAAAGATCAGTGAAAATAACCATACGGATACCTGATTTTGGCACCTGCTAGATGTTATGGTAAACTTGACCAGAAGTATGGTACATTTACCGATACTTGGAGTAAATTCGACATGCAATCAGGTAACATCACCTAGTACCTAGTCAAAACATAGTATACTTCTGGTCAACATTATCATAACATCTAGCAGGTGCCAAAATCAGGTATCCGTATGGTTATTTTCACCATAGTTTTTTTTCCGTGTGAATAAAAATGAAATTGAGAGTTCGCTTTTCAATGAGGAAAACTTAAAACACAAAAGAATAAAGTCAGGAGCAAATTCGGTATTGATTTGAAGGAGTGTAAGTCGAAAATTCGCCAAAGATTATGGTTTTGGTCCGCCTACACTTCTGAAACTACCTCTACCTTCAACCGCTGATTACGGGAAGTATGACGATGAACCCAGAAGAATATAGATTTGATGCAATCTTTTGCTACAGCGCTTTGAAAGGTCGATCCGTGTGAAAAATCGCGTGAAAATCACATTGAAACCATCGAAAAGTCTCAAAATCTACTCACAAACTCAATACATGCTTTGAAACAAAATGCCAAGGTGGCGGACGAATGATCGAGTCAGAATGGTTGCATCCCATCTATTTTCAACTTTCTATTCCGCGGGCCGATCATTTACTTTATCGTTAAACCGATCGTTAAAACTGTCTACGAGTGATGCTATTGGTCGAAAATTGTAAAACTTGGCTGTTGCTATGGTAACCATCGTTAAGATTCTCGTTTTATAAAGGCTATTCATGAGTAACCTTTAAAAAACGGACAATATAACGATGGTTACCATAGCAACGGCTAAGTTTTACAATATTCGACCAATAGAATCACTCATACAAAGTCTTAACGATCGGTTTAACGATGAAGTAAATGATCGGCCCGCTGAAAAAAAAAAGGGATTCACCATCAACGAACTATAGCGATAGAGAGGATTTGAGGGGACATGATATTGAAACTTCAAGGAGTTAGCCATGATGGACATCTCTTCTGGACATTTTCACACAGGCTAAGTTTGTTTGCTTCACTTTTTATTTTAACCTTTAAATTAAAAAAAAAAAAAAAAAAAAAAAAAAAAAAAAAAAAAAAAAAAAAAAAAAAAAATGCGACAAATACATTTGAAATTGGTTATAAACAAAAATGCAAGTGTTTTATGAGTGGCTATCTGGACACAGAAATCGACATGACTGTTTCTTCTGGAAGAATTTACACGATAAAGAAACTGGCACATATGACACAAAACATCGAAATTGTCTCACCTGGATAGTTGTATTATAATTCTGTGTCCAAATAGCCACTCTAAAACACTTGCACTTTCGTTTAAAACCAATTTCCACTGGATTAATTACAACTTTTGAGTTAAGGTTACAAAAAGTGAAGCAAACAAACCAGATTCAGATCGCTCATGCTGTCACACTTTGAGATAACATGTATGGCCCCCTCTATCGATATATCTCATTGATCATCATAGAGAAAACTGCATTTAGATAGGAATCCCCCATAGTGACCTACTCATTCGACCGCTATCTTTGACTTATTGTATTAAACGTGTTTTAATTGGGTTTGTGAGTAGATTTTAAGACTTTTCGATGCTTCCAATGAGATTTTCACGGGATTGTACATATGTGATTCGACCCTCCATAACAGTGCAGTAAAAGTTTTCAACATAGACCCGCATTTACGAACTATAAGCATACTGAGCATTTGTTCATACTTGAAGGTGGATATATCGTTTAGAATCGACACAGGTTGATACAAAAAGCTTAAAGCATGTTTACGTCACACCCTGCAGGCTCGTTTGAACGGACGTGATTGCCTGATTGGTTGGCGGTCTATTTTCATGGCCCCGCGAGTCTTAATCACGTTTTGCTCGCACTCAAAGGAGTTCGAGACCATACCTAGTGATAAAGTGCGCGCAAACCAATGAACGACATCATAAAGGGAGTCACAATAACGGCGGTCTATTTTTTTTGCCTCATGAGGCGGTTTATTTGCTCCTTGTGCTAACCTTAAAATTTAAATTAAATTAATTACCAACCTCGAATTCATATTAAATAGTAGGCATCAGAATTTGATTCTAGAAACTAGAAAAACGTGTATAGTAATGAGTAAAAAGAAAATTTTACCAAAACCTCACACAATTTTGTGGTTACAAGTTTTCTAACGCACGGTGTTTAAAATTAATGTCAGTTTTCAGTAATTGTATTTCAACACCGATGAATCCTCTTTAGGCCCATATTGACCGCTTGAGCCAACAGGCGTCTTCGTTGTCGATACATCGGACTCGACCTATCGACTTCAAGGCAGCTCATATTGGCTCAATCAGTTTATTCGCGCTTTTAAATTCGCAGATGGAGACACCCCTTAAGCCAAAGCGACAACACTGCACGACGCCGGCGTCGCATTTGACGCAAATACGACACAAATAAAAGGCTTCACCCCGACGACAGGGTTGTCGCTTTACGTATGATTACACGCATTTTACACATCAAAAACGTATCCAGCACAATGTAATTTTTTTCAACTTCCTGCCAAATTTTGCAACACTGCACTCACAACGAAGCGGCAGAAGCAGTTTACAACAGGTTGCTTTTGGTGCGGCAGTACGGCGCACAGTGAAATGATTCCTGCTAATTTGAGAACGAATTAAGTATCTTTCAATTTTGAGTTTTTACTTTTTCTGAAGACATCGATTTGTACGACTTGACAACTATGGGTCTGTAGTATAATACTTTTGCAACATTTTTGGGAGGAATACCTCTAATCAGTATTCCCAATTCCCGTACTGAACACCCTCGTCCCCGACACCCACTCACTACTCGAAGAAAACCAAAGAAAATCAAAAGGAAAATTACAAAACCGCGCACCACCGCACAGTGGGTCAAAAAAAGATATTTCCGGGACAATTTTTTAAGAATAAAAGATTATGAACTCGCCTACCCTTGGATTGATAAGAAAATAAAACTACATCATTTTATCTATATTCAACCTAAATAGACAAAGTGGGAAAATGGGCGAAATAAATGTGATCCTACGTGGCCCACTGCCCCAGGGCTCAAATGTACAAATCGGACTAAAACTTATGCAGAAAACGAGAAATACCTTATTTTTTGCGAAAACTTGTGACTACTTATACTTGAAAAACTACAAATACAATTTTTTAAGCCACACAGAACTTTGAATCAGAATTTTCAGAAGTATAACACATCAAAAAGTTCATAAACTTTGAGCAGTGGCGAAGCGTGAAATTTGGCAACAGTGTATTTTCTCTAATTAAATTCACCAAAAAAAGTCAAACGCTTCAGTTATCGCCGATGGCCAGGCATGTCGATCTTTCTAATGTGTTTAATTGGAGAAAAGGAACGTTGCCAAATCGCACGCCTCGCCACTGACTTTGAGTGTTAAACGCCTTGATTTATTTACCAAAAATAAGCAGGGAATTTGATTAAAGAAAAGTTTCGATTGCTGTGGGATAACTCTCATCCAAATTTCCGAGAAATAAGGAATAGTGGGTTATGATAAATTGTATAGTGAAATGTAAATTATGTAAATTTCCAAAAAAAAAAAATCCTAATGTAAATTTCCGAAATTTAGCTTCATTCCCCTAAAATGGTTTTTATTATTTTGTCAAATTCTACAGTTTAAAGTTAGAGGCCTCCAGTCATGGTAAAGATTACCCTCGCCCAGAGAGGGGGCAACTGAGGCCGTTTATCCTAGAGGTTCCTCACTTCAGGGAGCCTCTGACAAAAAGGAGCAATCCTTAAAATGAGGTGGGGGGGGGGGGGGTTGTTAATCACACCTAACTGTTGCCTTGGGCCTCGACATATTCCTGGACAGCTTAGCCTTGTCCTCAATAAAATTCTCCTCCATGAATTAGGGTGAAAGAGTATGGTGGAGTTTTCTGTTACTTTCTGAGCTTTTGATTTTTCTTTATGGAGCAAGGGTGGTAAGGATACTCTCTATCATGCAGTTAAGGTTTCAAGCTCATAATAGTGGGGCCCCTTGTTGAGGAACCATAGAATAGAAACCGGATTGGACATTTATATTCCTATAGATGCAGAGCCTAATATTTTGCTGCTTTTAGCAACTCTGCTCAATTTTGCAACCCCTTAAATCAAGGGTTCTGGTAATCTATGTAATTCACTTGTTTCAGGAAGGAGGCTAAAATGCATAAATATGAAGTAGAAAGAAATACCCCCATTTCTGATTTCATGACTTCAAGTTAAAAAGAACTTAAACAACTGTTTTTAAGGTAAGCAGGGCTTCGGAGGCAGAGCCACAGTCAAAACCAAAACGTGCATCTCTCCTGGTTGTAACAATGAATAATACTTACAGACCTGAAATTTTCCTTCAAGAACTGATTCCTGAGCTGAAGATATTTCAGCGCAAAAGGAAGTTATTTGTCATGATTACAGTTTGAATCATTCTAATCAGAGCTTTGAAACTAGAGTTGCTCCGGAGCTCCGACCGCAAAAACTAAAACTGTTTTCATTGAGAGCAATTTTGACCTGCGCTGAAACATCTTGAATCAATTCTGAAATGGCAAATTTCAGGCCTAAAGGCATTATTGATTGTATTCGCCAAAAGATGCAAACATTTTAAATACCGTAGCCCCAGCTTGGAAGCCCTGAAGGTAAGTAAATAAGGATGGTCACGAGACACCCTTAAGTACTTTTCTTCTTCCCCTTCACAAGACCCCCCCCCACCCTGTCTTCCCTTTATTTGATCACAAAACCTAACACTGAATTTTGCAATATTTCCCCAAAAATTTTGAAGGATAGGCTGACTCATTATATTTCAGAACAGAGAAAAATCCTGCAATTCACCTTTATTACCAACAAAAACCTTTCTAACCACAGATATAGCCTTGAAGCAGCTGAGGTTCAATAAAAATTATCTCGTGATCGCCAAAAAATTTCAAATCTTTTTTAGATAAAAGAGCCTTAGTGAAAAACAATTGAAAGTTCTGAGTTGTATCATGAACAGGGAGCATTGAATCATTTTTTAAGTATTTATTTTATATTTCTATGTAGTTTTCTTATTTTGTTTTATTCTTTCTATTCACCATTTTTTTATGTTTTATGTACTTTTATTTCTTTTTGCCTTCTTTTATCTACGTACCATTTAAGTTGTGCTCAATGTAAGGAGAAATTTCTCTCTATTTAGCTTTCTAAATGTGATTTCTTATAGAATGAATTCAATTCAATTCAATTTAAACATAGTGCTGAGAATGCCTCATCAACAATCCACCGGTTTTAGACAAAACAAACGATGCAAGAAGGAAAAAAAATAAAATGACTAAGAAATGAAAGGAAGTTTTAAACAGCGGTGGAAAATGTTTGCTCACCCTAAAGCCCTTGAAAGAAGAAAATATCTGATTAGAATCAAAGATAGCAAAGGAAGCTTGACAAACCTACTTTCAGGAGGCAAGAAGGAAAATAAAAATTCAGCTTGAACTGAAAGAGTTTCTTTGAAATCGCAACGCAACAATAGAGCAAAGTTATTCTTAACGGATTTAAGGTAACTTTTATCATCAGTACGTAGCTTACATATTCAACGGAGTAAACCAAAAGGCAACAAGATAAAAAACGATAGCTGTTGAAGGACTTGCATAGGGTGGGGGGAGATCCTTAACAAAACTCAAAATAGAATAGTGTTATTCAAAGGAAATGTACTAATAAAAGAAATGGAAAACAAGGCCGGAGAGTTGAATATTGTCAAAAATAAAAAAGGTTGGTAAAAAAATTTAAAAATAAAAATAACCCAGGATATATTTCCCAAGACAGTCCCCTCTTCACATTCCAGGAGCCAACTACTGAGTCCGGAAACAAGGGTAGGTTTCTTATTTATTTTCTTTCCTTCTTCGTTTTCTGTGTAAAACTGACTTAAGCATTACCTACTCTGCATTTAAAGAATATTTACTTTCATTTATGCTAAAACTATACCGTCAATTAACAGCGTTCGCAAGCTCACACCAAATATAGGTATCAAGATATAAACGGGACAGGGGAGGATAGAACTATAGGTTGTCCCAAGAATGATTGGACTTGACAACTGTAGCTTTAAATGAAAACATCAGCTTCCATCCTCAGATAGAGCAACCTGATTGGTTAGGAGCCGTAAGAAGCTGATGTTTTCATGAAAACCATAGTAGTGTCAAATCCAATCTTTTCTGGGACAAGCTATAAAAGCATGGTCGGAGCACATTAATTTAATTTAAATAACAGACAGCAATATTGATTAACTTACTAAGAACCTTTAAAAAATGTAGATATTATTTTCATAAATTTACAATTGATTTCAACTAACAAAACTTTATGGCACTACAGCTGACAACTCTTTGAAAACAAGCGTGCAAATGGCAAGTAATACCCCTGATAAGAAATTTACGAGACAAAGGGTCCCGCATTCTATACATCATAGATTTTGAAAACCCCTTAAGTTTTACTGATAGTTTGAATGATGCTCTGCAAACCATCTGACTCTATGCTTGACTATCAGGTCAAATTTAGGTGCCTACTGATAACGCAATCCAGGTGGAGCACAGGTGTTCAAAAAAGGTGATAAAGGTAAGTTCAATTTCATGTTAGAGATTCCAGATAATGAGAGGTTGAAATTGAGGAAGAAACTAATTTAAATTGAAGAAAAAAGGGGCGAAGTGACCACAGATCCAAACACCAGACAACTGTGATGAATTTCCATGTCACTTAACCCTTTGGCTGCGCACAGGTGAGTATTTCGTGCTAACAGTTGGCTTTTAGGAATATTCCACGCTTCAGAAAATATAAGTTTGGGATGAGAGTGTAAATGGAAGTTAAGAGGAAGTCATGAGATTGAATAAATCTCTAAACCATGAAATGAAGAACAAATGCATGTATAAACCTTGCTGATAAAATGAGTGGAGCAGGTGACATTAATTTGAGAGGAAGAGCAATAAATCGAGAATTTACCTGAAAATATCAAACAGAAGGTACGACGAGCAATTCGAAAACAAAATAAATTGATTATTCGCTGGAGGAGACTGCAGTATCACAAAAAATGATTTAGTTGTAGTTTCATAGGAGAATTAGTAGTAAACACAGAACATCTCAACCGAAACTGAAAATTGACAGAAAAATAGAACTGAACTGAACTGAGAACAGACTGGCCAGCAGCAGCAGACACGGGAGATTATTTTTTACCAACGAGTTTCCACCAGAAATCTCCTTCATTGATCTTTGATGAGATTACCTCAACGTTTGTAACAGTAATATATTTACCCGCCAAATTCAAATGTGCAGGGGGAGATTTGGAAATAACACTGGATGGTTACGACTGCGCTGGCACGCTTCCTTCTTTCTCTCTTTCTCCCCCCCTCGTTTCACCCTTATGGGTCGAAATTGGGGGGGGGGGGGGGGGCTTGCAACCCCCCCCCCCCCCCCCTCCACCCTCCGTATCCACTATTGATGGAGAGAAAAAACGCATTCCGCAGTGCTCTCATTTTATCGTCGGTTATAATTTTTCAGTTTTGCCTAGGTATACTTTATATGAAGAATATTCCAAAAATGTCTGCTTTATTTCTACAAAACGGTTTGTTCCGGACATAATTCATATAATTGCAAAATTTTGAGGAATAACAATAATAACATAAAACTGTGCATAGTTTTGGTCCATACTTGTATGTTTCCATTCCAAGTAGAGCTCGTTTCAGAAGTGTAGGCGGACCAAAACCATAATCTTTGGCGGATTTTCAACTTTTATTCCTTCAAATCTATACCGAATTTGCCCCTGACTTTATTCTTTTGTGTTTAAAGTTTTCCTCATTGAAAAGTGAACACTCAATTTCATTTTTATTCATTTTCATCGAGTAATATCAGAAATAATGTTGACAAATTCCAAAGATTATCGGTCTAGGTCCGCCTACACTTCTGAAACTACCTCTATTTGGGTTTAGAAGTAAATATTTTAGCAAAATTACTTCATATGGAAAAATTCCCTGTTCTGAAGTCCTCGTTTTTGGCTGTCGTGCTAATTTGAGAAGTAGACGCAAGAACGAACTGCGCTACTCTTCACTTCACAAATCAAGCTGACGAACTTCTTTGACTGCATAGCTTCTTTTCAAATGTGTCAATTTATTGTTTCTCGCCATACGGGGTATCGATTCTGATTGGCTGCTAGATTTCAGGCTATCATGTGGCTCAAAGAGGCGTTCTCTGTGCTATTTCTCCATGAGAGACCGTTGATATCCGACCACGGCACCGAGGAAGCTCCAAACTCGATGAAATTTGGTATCCGGACGTAGTTTTACGCGCGCTTTTGACCTCAAAATGTCATTGATTAAATGTTACGGGGTTTTGGGGCCTTTCCACTTTTTCGATCCCATTTTTTGCCATATTTCTTTGCTAAAAGTCGAGATTATGTCGTCTGACCTACCGTTTTTTCACGTGAATTAACAGCCAAGGTACTTGAGATGATCAATCACCAGCTGAATGCTTAGCGGCCAAATTTTCACAGGGTGACCCCAAAGTTTGGGGGTAGGACCAGTTTCCTACCCATGTTTTAAATAGCTTTCACAAAAACGGTTCAAAGTGATAACAAGTCTAATTTCCTGTGTAATTTTGGGCGAACTTTTCGATTTTTGACCTCAAATTGCCATTGGATGAATTTCAGGGAGGGTTTTAGGGGGTTTCTTAACTCTTCCTATCCGATTTTTCGCTATTATAATTTATATCCCCCGTAAAATTCCTCCATCCGGACGTTTCGTGATAACAAATTGTCAAATACGCATTAAGTTACGCATAAGTACAATTTTCTCAAAGTTTGTATCGTTTTTGTGAAAGTCATTTCAAAAATGAGTCGATAACCTTACTTCCTGACTTTGGGGTCACTCTGTGAAATGTTGGACGATAAGAATTTCGCGGCAATTTGTGTGCGTCATCTTCACTAGAGTATACCATAAGACCCGAGTATTCTCGACGACGCCATTTTCGGTTAGCGAAATCGACTGCACGGTTAGAGCTCCGCATCCCGATGCACGTGAATTCAAACCGCGCGGTCAATTTCGCTAACTGAAAATGGCGTCGTCGAGAATACTCGGGTCTTTGTATACTCTAAATTTCACTACTACAATACTAGAGTCCCTTGATGGAAATATTGTATAGGGAGTACCGACACGACGCTTTATGCATTTTGACAGGAGTCGATTTAGTCGACTGCCTGAACGAATTCGAAGGTTAAGTTCAACAGTGGACCAGTGGTGGACTGGCGGATTTGCCGGCATTCCGGTCCGTTCCCATACGTTCCTCTACGAATCGACTCCTTTCGTGTGGAGCCTTCGATGTCGTCGACTCCTGCTCGACTCCGTGAGAGCCTAAAACCAACGACCAATCACAACTCGTTGAGCTCGTGTCGGTACTCCCTATACAATATTTCCATCAAGGGACTCTATACAATACCATCTAAACAAACCGGAGCCCGGGGGTTTGAGGTTATGCGATTAGGTTGCCAACTTTTACATAGGCTCTTATGGGGGAAAGAGGAATTTTTGCGGTTTTTCCTAGTTTTAATTAATTTTCCGGCTATTACAACACCAGATTTACTTGGTCAGGGCACTTATCTGGATGTTCCAGAGCGTTTCCGCGAAAAAACGTTTTTTTCACAAAATTACGCGAAACACGAGAGGGCCCCCCCCTTTCACATCGACCCAAAGTAAGCAAGGGTCCCCCCCCTTTGGTGTTACATATTTTGGTGCGTAATTTTGCGGGAAAAGTGGTTTTTCACAGAAACGCTCTGGAACATCCAAGGACGTGGCCTGATTAAGTAAATCTGGTTTTTACAGCCGACAATTAGTATAAACTAGAAAAAACCGAAAAAATTCCCTTTCCCCCCTCAAGAGCCTGTGTAAAAGTTGGCAACCTAATCACATAACCTCAAACCCCCGGGCTCCGGTATGTTTTGATGGTATTGACTACCAGGGACCAAATAGTGTTGCGTCCTCACGGTCCCGCACGCAGATGATCGGTGAGCACTTACGGGGGGTATAAACTACACGCAAATATACTTACGTGCGCACCATCCAACGTCTTTCGGAGGACCGTCAAGCCGTAACACTATTTGGTCCCAGGGACCAAATAATGTTCGGTCCCGAGAGTAACTTACGCACGGTCATGTGACCGTGCGTAAGCTCTCTGATTGGTCAAAACCGCACGCAAGATGCACGCAATTCATTGCTCGGGACCAAATAATGTTCGGTCCCGAGCGTAACTTACGCACGGTCACATGACCGTGCGTAAGCTCGCTGATTCGTCGAAACCGCACGCAAGATGCACGCAACTCAATGCTCGGGACCTAACATTATTTGGTATGACTACTATGACTGTCGATTTTCGTGAAACAGAATGTAGGTCAGACTACAAAATCTTGATTTTCACTTCGCAGATTGCCGATAAATAGGATCGAAATGGTTAAAAATCCCCAAAAATCCCCTTAAGATTCCTCTATTCACGTTTTAAGGCTACAAATCAATTTTTGACTCTTTTGAAGCGTCTGTGTTCATGATGTTTAGAATATGGCCGAAAAATCGAATCGAAAGGATTCGAAAGCCCCGAAACTCTCCCTAAAATTCATCCAATGGCAATTTGAGGTCAAAAATCGAAAAGTTCACGTTATAAAACAAAGCGAACTCACCTTGTTATCACTTTAAAGCGTTTTTGTGAAAGATATTTAAAACATAGGTCGGAAACCGGTCCTACCCCCAAACTTTGGGGTCACCACCTGTGAAAATTTGGCCGATAGGAATTAAGCGGCAAGTACTTTAGGTACGTCATTTTAAGTACCTTGGCTGTAGATCCACGAGTAAAAAAGGCAGGTCAGACGACAAAGTCCCGTATTTAAGCAAAAAATATGGCTAAAAAATGGGATCAAAAGAGTGAAAAAGCCCCAAAACCCCCCTAATATTAATCCAACGGCATTTGGATACCAAATTTTAGCGAGTTTGGCGCTTCCTTTTCAAAGATATTTAACGAAAGTCCTCCTGATTTTAGGGGGGCTCTGTGCCCGATATGGACTTCAGAAATCCCTCAAACTGTGGGATTGTCATCTCTGGCACTAGTACAATCGATTAATGAAGAAAAAATACTGGATTTAAAAGGTTTTAAGGGGGGGGGCGATTTTGGCCCTTATCGATAGCTCTCCGTTCAATATCAAATTTAGGAAGCATTTTTATCTCGGAATAAAACAATCTTTAATAAATTATAATAAAATTTTAACACTGGAAGCTGTTCTTATTTATGAAATATATTTGTAGTCAAGTAAAGAAACTGCAGGACTTTAATCATTTACTTAAATCGAAAATCACTAAAAAACAACACATCACAATGAATGCCGGGGGGTCGCCTAGGTCGCCTATTCCGAACAAACGAAATAAGAGATGTCGAGGCCTCTACATTACGAAGGTACCCGGAGTGCATAGGCTTCCTTTGTTGTGATTTTGTGAAAACCCGCCTGATTTGTTCGGCTTGGAATGCTTCCAATTTTGTCGCACCTTCAGTTTACTGTTAGTTTAGGATACTTTTCGCATTTATTCTTGTAAGTTATTTTGCTTTTTTAGTCGTTTAGATTTCTAGTTTAACAAATCTCTTCCCACGACCGCTTAAAGCTGTAATGCGTCTCTTCTCTGCTTATCAAGAGTCTCATCTTATTTTGCTTTGCAGGGTCTCCAGTTTTCATCCATTCTTTGGTTCTGGTTTTGGATGTGTGCTAACTTGATCTAGATTTATCTTCCTTACAATATTTTATCTTTATCCAACATTGCGCTATCAAACAATTTTGTTTTGGTTTATGATATGAGGCTCCGCAGATAGGAAGTGCCTCTAAGTACCTCCGCTGGTGTGAACATCTGAACCGGGTTTCAGTTTGGGTGGATGTGCCTAATCTGAGTTTAAGTCTATTGTTATACTAAGTATATCAAATTTGACTGGATTCGTTCCAGTCCTAGATCAGTCTTATCTGCTTTTATGAAGTAGAGCTCGTTTCACGAAAGAAGGCTGATGACAGATCATGTGGCTCGCTGCTCAAAGACGTGTTTGCGTTCCTTGCACATGCGCACAAACGCTAACTCGTCTCTGCGCAGTAAACAAACCCATCTGTCATCGGCCAACTTTCGTGAAACAACCTCTAGCTCTCAGGGTCGGACTGGCTCTCTAAATGTTGGGCCGCTCGGTCAATTTGGGGGCCCCTCCCTCCGTTTTGGGCCCCCCCTCAGACCATTCTTTAAAAATTAACTTAAAACGAAGCAGTTTTTACGCTATTTTTTCAACTGATAATTAAAGTTCTCTGTTTCTTATTTTTTAGTTATTACGTAGACTTATTAAAGGATCCAGACCGCAGTGGGCTTCTCTTGGTCCTTTTTAAACCCACCCAAATATCAGCTAGAGCATATGCTCGGCTGCGGCTTCTAGTCCAGGATAAAGTAACTTATTATCTTCGGTGGTGGAGTTAGATTATCTTCGGTGGTGGAGTTAGATATTCATTCTTGGGGGGGGGGGGTAAAGTGACGCCATCTGTTTTCACGTGTTTCACTTACCGGGGGCAGGTGTTGACGGGGGGTCCGGGGGCCCTCCCCAGGAAATTTTGAAAATTTTACGTCCTAAAAACCCAATTTTAATGAGTTTTTTAGGGTTTCATTTGTGAGAGAACCGAGTAATTATTTATGAGATAGAGATAACATTTTAGCAAGTTTTGATTTTGAAAAGAAGGAAAAGAGGAAAACTTGTTTTTAAAAAATATAAGACATAATGGTAGACTCCTAAGACTCGCCTCTCGCTTGCAATCACACAAATTGTCATTTTTTCGTTTTTCTTGCCAGCATTCATTATTTTCTTCCCAGTTTGTTTTTTCGATACTTTTTGGGGGACTAAGAGGCCCCGTTTTGACCGTTCGGGGGCCCCGTTTTTAAACCGTTTGGGGGCCCCATTTTGACCCGACCGGGGGCCCCGTTTTTCACTCGATTGGAGCCCCGTTTTAATCCATTCGAAGGCTCCTTTTTTAAACGTTCAGGGGCCCCAGACTTTCCAAATGTTGGTCCGCATCTTGGACTAGAGTGGACTTGGCCAGTCTCGATGCATTTTCAATCCTTATATTAAGCAATCTTAATTAGCTTTCAATGGTTTTCCTTTAGAGTAATCTATTTACTGTCTTCTTTGATACATTATTCTTTTTTTCATTCCTAAATTTTTCTATTTTATCCATTCGGGGGCCCCATCGAAGGTCCCTGCGGGGCCCCCTTGAGCCTCAAAAAGCGAAACTTTAGGCCGCGATCGCGGCCTAGCGGCCCTGGCCAGTCCGACCCTGCTAGCTCTACTTCAAAGGGGTTGCGACCCTGAGTAGGACTCCATGCAAGCACATGGTACGATCAAACTCTGACTGGTAGTGGTCAATCATTAGGGCCCTTGGGATGAGGTTTCACTGAAAATAAACTGCTTGGTTAGTAGTTGAGGCTAAGGGTAACATTTCTATCTTTAGCGGGCCGTGTTTAGTTTGACCGAGCTTATGTATTTTGAGTATCGGGTTCTCACAAGTAGTGGTGCCTACAACTAAAACACATCAAAATACCTTGGTCAGCAGTTAGAGGCTGTTTCAGATAACTTGGATTCTGACAGCTCTGTGTTTACATGCGCGGAATCCAGTGTTTCTATCCGCGTGAAAACATCGACCCCGCTCACTGCGCAAATCATCAGAACTTTTTTGCTGTGTAATAGACTTGGTTAATTATCTCAATCAGTGAATACTAAAAGATTTACTTTTTACAATGATTAACCGAGGAAAAAAGCTCTAGTTACTTGCATAGTGAACTGGGTCGAAGTTTTCACGCGGGTGGTAACATTGAAGCGAGCCTGCGCGGAGGATGTAGTATCATCCTTCCGCGCATATTAACAAAGAACTGACAGAACCAAAGCTATCTGAAACGGCTTCTAACAATGAGTCTACCCGCTTTGCCTTCCCTTTGATCCCCGTTGAATTTTGATGTGCTCCCCAGTCTCCTGACCTCCACTTGAAGTGACTAAAGTAGGCCCCATAAAATAATCAGCTTTGGGGCCCCGGAATCCTTATCTGCGCCACTGGATTCTTGTAGACTCATCGAAGTTGGGAAGCTTTTTCTACATGATGAGGGGAGGAGAGAAATGAAGGAAAATCAATGTCTTGCAGGGAAGATTCTCGACCAATATATCCTCATGTTTACTGGTTTCAGAGAGTTTTTAGAGAGCTTTAGAATAGTCTGTCGTTTAGATTGTGTATGAGTAACGCCATTGGTCTAGAATTGTAAGAATTGACTGTTGCTTCGGTACTCACAGTTAGATTGCCTTTTTTAGGTGCTGTCGTGTAGCTCAGCACCATAAATGCTATCGTCACCGTATATATGTATGTTTTAAAGCTGTAGCAATTGGGAAACTTAACGATGGTTACCACAGTAATGGCCAAGTCTCACAATTCTGGACCATCAGTGTCTCACATAGACACTCTGAAGTATCAATTTAGCGTAAAAGTAAATAATCTGCCTGCAGCAGGGCTCAAAAAAATTGATGAAATGAAAAAGATCTACTCATGCGTTCGTTGTTATATTCAGCGATTCACTGAATGGAAGGTCTATAGAGAGTTATTCAATTTTCTTTTTCATTGGTATCAACTTTGCTCAAATTGAATTTTATTTATAACAAGAACCACGTATGTGCTATTACTATTGGTATGGTCATTGCACTTGGCTCGTTCAGTGTGTGGCTGAGACGTGGGTCAGGCACCTCGCATGTAGTTATCAGAGACAAATAGAGAA
This sequence comes from Trialeurodes vaporariorum, assembly GCA_011764245.1. Taxonomy (NCBI): domain Eukaryota; kingdom Metazoa; phylum Arthropoda; class Insecta; order Hemiptera; family Aleyrodidae; genus Trialeurodes; species Trialeurodes vaporariorum. Next base: position 49,629,116 of record VMOF01000024.1, on the reverse strand, counting down.
GGAGTACCACGCTAAAATACATAGGGCAGATTTGAGGCACGCTGAATTATTGCAGATTCCACAAAACAACAGTCAACACCCCACTGATGTCTCAAGGTGTTGAACGGTGACGTTTGGAAAACACGGGGGATGGACTGGAAATGTGAAGAGGAGGGTGCTCACCATTCAACATTCTGCAACATCAGAAGGGTGTTGACTGTTGTTTTGTTGAATCCACGAGAATTCCGCTTGCATCTACTGTAGCCAGTTAATGCTCTGTTTCTATTTGTCACTGGTCAGTAGTTACAGTGCTAACTCTTTTTTTCTTCTATTTTGGCTCTTTGTTTCTTATCAATCACAAGTCTTCAATTAGAAAAAACCATTGACTAAAGCTGTTTCTGAAATAAATTAATTAATTTTGTTTTAGGCTCAGATCTGTCATGGCTTCCTCATCCAAAAGAAAGTTGGGGGAATTGAATAATGTGGTTGAAAGCGACTATTTCAATGAAAATAAGAAGCAAAGGATTGATTACCCTGCAGAGTTAATTGCTTTAGAGAACAAACTTGTGACCAAACTATCTGATCCATCTATGGAGTTTAAGGCTGATAAAAAAGTAGCTTATATTTATAATCCTCTGGATTATGCGGCTGACTTGCACGCAAAGTATGTGAAGAGATACTGCCAGGGTCCCAAGGAAATCCTTTTTCTTGGAATGAATCCGGGGCCCCACGGCATGGTCCAAACCGGGGTGAGCATCTTTAAGATTTTTTTTTTTTTCAATTTTAGACTCATTTTCAGTTAACCTCATCCATGCATCTAACAGTTATTCTATTGTAGCTGTGATTTTGATCCATCGTTGCTTTCAATCATAAAATTCATGAAATATACTGCCCGGGGATGTTGGTGAATAGGGTTGAATTTTGTCGTTTTGTAAAGTTTGTAAGAGCATATCAGGAAATTTTTGTCTCCTCTTTCTCTCCTTTCCTTTCTTTTCCCTAATTTTGGCGCTTCCCCGGTTGATGGCACCTAGAGCAGTCGCTCTGCCCTGGCTAAAGTTATGCTACTGCCTCACTTCCTCTTATTATTATGCTATTAGTACTGCCTCGCTTTCACAAATAAACTTTTATTTGCCACTGTCGCACCTTATTTGTGAAGACGTGTTTTGTCAAAACAAATGATTAACCTTGCTGTTTCTTGTCTCCTGATTAATTGTAAAAAATTTTGCTCTTACTGTGCCTCAATTTATGGTTTTTTTGTTTATCGTCAAGTTGAAACAGAGGCAATATGTAATTCCGCGTAGGCGACCCCCCCACCCCCCCCTTCCTCCCAATTGGGAAACAACTGAAACACTGGCTTAATTGATAGAAATGTAGCTGTTGCGTGCTGTTTTTGTGCTAATCTAAAATCCTGAATCATAGAAAAAAATCAGCTCTCCAAGCAAACAAGTATTAGTTGTTTCTTTAGTTGTTGTCTCACAGGCCTCAATGTTTGCTCGCTGTTGACACATTATCATCACTCCACAGATACGCGACTATGTTGACTGTGCGTAGTCTGTTAACTGTGAGAACTGTCAAGACAATAATTAATTTGAAACGACCTCTAATTTACAATGTAGTGCTTAATTTATTGTAAGAGGGAGTCATACAGAATTTAGTTACTTATCTAATTATAGCTCGGCCATGTAATGTATCTGCCGATTACAACTTTTCATCTTTTGCTTTGGCTCCCCAATCTCTGCATTTAACGTGGGTACAATTGGAGAACACAGATTTTTAAGAACCATTATTCCATTTTGGCGGCGTGACTGAAAGTTTCTTGAATTAAAGGTCTATCAAAATTCATCGTAGTGAAGAGCATGTAGTGATATCAATCTTTTGACACTTTTCTTTTGCTTACTTTGATGTTGGTAAAAACACCAAAGTTAATTATACTGCCAACCAAAAGCAATTTTATGAAGACCCCCTTCCTTCAGAATTTTGCCGTCCCAAACTTCTTTCCGCCTAGTAATTGCTGATGCATGCTGGTTACTTTTGTCTCTCACTCCTACCTAATAGTTTTTTTCCGTTTGTTTTCTTAGGTACCATTCGGCGAAATCCCTGCTGTTAAAGATTTCCTCAACATAACTGGACCTGTGAAAAGACCAGATATATTCCACCCTAGCCGACCAGTTCAAGGACTTGATTGCACCAAAAGCGAACCAAGTGGCAAGCGATTCTGGGGCTTGGCTAAAGAGTTGAGTGGAGGTGATCCTGATGCCTTCTTCAAGCATGCCATGGTTTACAATTACTTCCCTTTGGCTTTTGTTGGTTCAACTGGAAAAAATGTCACCCCTGTTGAATTGAAGGTAATTTAAATTTATAATTGGAACGATATATACTAAAAAATCTACAGTATGGACAGTTAGTTCAGTCTCGAACAGTCGGTAAGGCTTGTGGAAAAGAAGCAAGTTTGAAGTAGCCACTGATTACGCGGCTGAAAACTGGACATGTGTTCTGTGACTCTTTGGGTCCATTGGCTAAAACAAAACAAAAATTGTCAAATGTAATTATCCAAAGCTTGATTCCCAATGAGGCTCATAGGAATGGGGTTTGTTCTGCCTTCTTTGTCAAATCAAAACGCAAGCAATGCAATGCCAGTGAATGTTAGGCCTCGCGTCTCATTGGAAACCTTGCTTTAAGCGTACGTTAACAAATTTTTGTTCACGTCAGTGGCAGCGGCGTCAGATATTCCCCTAGTAAGTCCAGACTCAGTTTTCCTTTTCTTCCCGTGTGGAATACTGAGTGTTGAAGTAGATTTTGGTGTACCTTAGTTCTAGTTTACTACTCTAAGGCTTTACCCATTCAATGCAATTCTGTTTCTGTTTTGCTGATTCTTCTTTTTTTGCGTTTTTGTTTTCTCAACTAGAAAACGGCTCAACAGCAAATTGAAAAAATTACTGACGAAACTCTTGCAGGCGTTATAAAATTATTCAATATCAAAGTAGTGGTGGGCATTGGTGGTTTTGCCAAGCAAAGAGCAGACGTTGTCCTCAAAACATTTGGCGTACCCAACGTAAAGGTAAATAACCATAATTTTCTTATTTAGGAAAGTCTAAACCCTTGTTGGGGCTGATCATACTCTTTGTCGTTAAACCATTAGTTAAGACTTTACTCTTAACTTTTTTTTTTTTTTTTTTTTTTTTTAAATTAAATGTAGTTTATTCATCATAAAAAAAACAGAACTCATTTTTGATAGAAAGATATTAAAATTAAACAAAATTTTAAAATAATATACAGGAAATGGTTGGGAAAAAAATGTGAAAACAAGGGATGATGAGGTAACAGTTTCGCCCTCAACGAGGTCACGAGAGGGTCGGCTCCGATTTCCCCATCACAACATGCCAGATGAGCCCCAGTACTACAGCTTTGGAGGATTAGGGGAAAAAAGAAATTTGGGGAATACTTGTTCTAAAAATGTTTTGGTGAATTATGTTTCAAATTTAAAAGCTTTCTTATGCTATCCTATCCATTTGTCTCAACTTCCCATTTATCCTATTTTTTTTTTCTCTCTCATTCATGGCAACTCATGAAAGAATCTTTAAAGCCCCAAAATGCATTTTCTTGTATTTAAGCACCCTTATAGATTTTTATGGTGCCCCCATCCCAAAAAATAGTTTGAGTTTAGAACCCTGGCAGTTCAGTCTTGTAATTCCTCTAAGAAATTATGTTAGAAATTAGATACTAAGATGACCAGTTTCATCTCATTAAAAACAATTAATTTAGCTGTCATCAATTACCCAGGTCTAAAAACTTTTATTTCAGAATGTCGACAAAGTCGTTTAATGAGAATGAGTTTGACGACGAGTTCGATGATGATTTCTTGGAAAAGAAATACGATGAAAGCGATGAGGCTACAGAAGACGCCAGCGAGACTGATTTTGGACAGATCTCCGAATACAAGGAGATCAAGGAGGAAGTTTACAAAGAGCAGTTTCAAAGTTTGAAGGCTCAGCTGGAGCAGCTCAAAGATGGAATGCATCCAAAATTCAATCAAGAACTTAAAGTTATCGAAAGTGAATATGTAGAGCGATTGCGATTGAATGCGATTTGGAAAGAATATTTGTTGGAATGTGTGGAAAGAGATTATATCAAAGAGAAAAAACTAGTTGCCAAAGAGTTGAAGGACAAGAAAGTAGAACTCAAAGAAACGCTCATCTCCGAGCTAGAAGAGAAAAGAAAAATAATTGAAGCCGAGCGCTATTCGTTGGAGTTGACTGTTGATCCAACAGAAACAAAACCAACAATGACGCGCAAACTTCGAAGACGACCACATGATCCAGTTCCAGTTCTGGATAAACGCTCTAAAATCCCTCAAGTCCAGATCAACTATAGTCTGGCTGAGAAGGATGTTGAGTTTGATCTGAAAACAATATCTAGTGGAATGAACCCGGAAACAAGTGATGGCCACCAGTTTGCCCCACGAGTAGAAGATGGAAAGCTTATGTTTGAAAGGAAATGGTTCCATCGTGGTCAACCTGTTTTTGTCGAAGGCCGCAACATGCCTAAATTTCCTGCGGTTATCACGGCTATTGGACCAGATTATATTTGGGTGAAAAAAGTCTCAGATAGTAGCAAAGTTCGGATCAGTCTGTCTCAACTTATTAGAGGGAAAGCATCAATCAAACGAAGAGCAGCCTGAAGTGGACATCTCGGATCGAATAGATTCAATTTAGGTAAGTGTCTCAACAGGAAGAAATCTCAGTAGAACCGACACTCAGCAAAAGGCTTTATTGAATTTCTTTTTAGTTTTAATTTATTCTGATATCACGAACGGAATCACTATCCCTTGAGTGAAGGAAAATTTTCAATCCTTCACATCTCACCAAATTTTTAAGTTTATTTCAGTAACATTAGAGGAAATCTCCTACATTCCTTCTTTTTAAGATATTGCCAAGTGATAATCTATGGAGACTTTTTATTCGAAAAGAGAATAAAATTAAAATTTACAGTTATCTAATTATCTCTGTTCAGCCAAGAAACCTTAGTGATATCCTCCTCGTGTCTGATTGAAAAGAGGTTTCACAGAAATTGGACTATTTTCCCACCCACTGTTCTAGAAAACATTAATCTGCACGGTTTGTTATTGGTAGAAAAATTAGGTGGGGGTTCAAGTGTCCCCACGCTAAATGTTTGAGTGGCTCTAACTCTACGTCTGAATTAAGAATGTACGTTTTGTCCTGAAGCTATGTGGCAATTTTTATAGCTCTTATCCAATGTTAGTTGAGACAAAAATCTTAGTTTGAGTAAATATTTCTGGTTTCATTTTGGTGGGTGATAGGGTTTAGGGATTTTCCGGTTTGCGCTAAATTACAAACAAAACCAAAAACTATTGAATTACTCCAATTTTGGAGTCATTTTACTGATTCAAATATTCAATATAGCTGCCTGAACACTCCTACGTTACAAAAAATAACATTTTTGTTGATACTATCATAAGAGCAAACTCAATTTAATTGGAAACAATCTGTCTAAAACTCCTTTAATTCTGCATTGAATGTTTTATCACGCATTCGTATATTATGTTCGGCTTTCAACAAATTTGATTGATGAAAATTGTGATGGACATATTTTCAATTGAAGTAAGTCAAATTTGTTGTACAGTAACTGAAAAAACGCAAAATTTCACATTTCTCAAGTGCAAATCGCCTCTTGATATTTTTATTAGATCTGAACTTAAATCGGAGCAAAGATCTATTTTACGGAGTCTTTAAATCCCCACCCCTACTCTTCATAAAAAATAGATACCTTTACATACTCCTAGCAAGGGGTATATGTTTTTGTTTTTCCAAATGGCGAGGGAAAAACGGTGGATTTCTGATCAACCTCTTTGATTCAAGCATGGAGTGTATCTCTTTAAACTGAGTGTTGTATCTGATTTTTCTTTACTGTGTGTAGTTCCTCTTTCCGTGTGCCTTAGTTTGCTATCAAAACAGTTTTAACTTTTGTAGATAATTTCACCCTGTCACCTAATATTTTTGTCATTTTTTAAAAAATCTCGATTTCAAAAATTATACCCCAAAATATTTTCAATGGATCAACTCTGGAAGTTTTGAACTATTTTACACCTCTCTTCTTTGTTGATTTGTTTGTATTGCTTTGCTCTGGCAGAGGTTTGCACTCAAACTAACGCTTTCACCTTTTCCTTTTTAAATGCTTTAAAGTTTCTTTCATGATCATTTTTTTTTGTCACGCCCTGATGTTCCAAATTTTGTAGGTTAGCTCTATACTAAAGTAAATAGGCTAAAATGGATACTTAATTTTTTCAATAAATAATTCCAACTACCGCTCCTGCCAACATTACCTTAGTTTATTCTGCCTTGATTTTTAGTGGTGAAATCCTCAAATTTTCTTCAGGCTCTATGTTGTTGTTAGTATATGAAGCATCTTCAAAGTGACCGTTGCTATCTGTTTGTCTTTTTATTGCTAAAATTTTGAGGCATAACCAATCAAAGGTATTTCTCAAAATGCTGGAAAATTTGATGAAAATTTCCGAGTTTCGGTAGAAAGCTTCTAAATACCCTCACCGAGAAATACATGGAAGTTTGAAGTGATTTGTTGAAATTTTAGCTTTTTATCTAAAAAAAAAAATTGGCCTGGGTTGAAAATACTCCCCCCCCCCCCCCCCCTTCCGGCACACAAGGGTTTACATGTTTTTTCATTAGATCATGGGATACTGACTTGTTTTCACTAAAGAAATTTCATGAGTTCGTTTCTTGGAAAGAGATGCTTTTACACAGATGCAAGTTGTATGAAAACAGGTGTGGGACTCATTCGCCAATCACTCACAGGCAAGTACCATTTTGACTTAAGACTATCGTCTCCGGTGTGAACTGGCAAAATCAGAAATAGCCGAGTATTGGAACTAAACTTCCACTACCCCAGATTTCTGGTGCGTACCCACATCTTTTTCTTTACATCTTGACAAAACATCTTCCGGCGTCTTGAGGAGGCGTCCATATACACAGCACTTATGGCAAGGAGTTAAATTCGTTATTTTTCTAGGGAAAGTCAATTTTGCTGCACAAAATTTAAGTAACAAATTTTAAGCAGTACGATAGATATTTTTAAACCTGATTAAAGTCTTAAAAACCAGTAAACTTTAATTAAGAACTAAGCCTCCTGAAGGAGAGGTTCCAACGGTCATCTTGTGAAGAAACAGCACAGAGAATGCCTCCTTGATCTCTCTGACAGCCTGAAACCCAGCAACCAATCAGAATCAATATCCGGTATGGCGAGACTCTTTTATATTCAGGGGACTCTTATTGTGCATTTTTCAGAAATAGATCAGGGTGTGCGACTTTCTTTTTGTAGTCAATAATACAATTCTTAGTCAACTATCAGTAATATCAGATTCCCTCTTCTAAAATATTCCCCAACATATTCCTTGGTGGTCTTGTCCTTTTTTTTTTTTTTTTTTTTTTTTTTTTTTTTTTTTTTTTTTTTTTTAACTACTTGTGTGCTTTTGAGATACTTCCTTTCCCTTTCCTCTGAGTGCCACGCCTTCTGTGGTAACCTTCGTTGTCCTCTTACCTTACTGTGAGGTTTCTTGATTGGTACCTCCAGTCTTTAGTCTTATTTTGCTTTGTTATGGTTTGCACGATGATATCCCTCTGACCAATCACAAAGAAGCGCTAAAATTGAGTAACTTTTTGCTGATGTCTGCTTAGCATGGCAAACGATCGAGGCCATCGCCCGATGGTACAGCATTGCCACATTGTGCAATTAAATTAATAATTAAATTAGGCTCCGCCCCTTCCGATGGCCATCGGTAAAGCAAAATACGAGGAATATCTGTTGATGGCCATCAAAAGGCTTTAGATAACAAAGTAAAATACGGCTCTTCTTATTCCCTTTTTGTATTTTGAGTCCAGCCGTTTGCTGTGAAATACCGGCATAACAAACATGGTTTGGGCAACTGGACTGGACTACTACTTTTTTAGGTTTTACTTCTTTTTTTTTTTTTTTTTTATCTCTCAGTGGACTGTTATTGATTATGATTGTTTCTTCGCTTTCGTTTTCTAGGTTGTTCAAATTCTTCACCCCAGTCCTCGAAGTCCGGCTGCCAACCAAGACTGGAACGGAAAGGTGCGGAAAGTTCTCAAAGAGAATGATTTGTTGAAGTATTTCGAGTGTTGAAAGCTAATGTTTTTGTTTTCTTCTTGATTTTTCAACGTTTCCATCAACAGATAACAGATCTCTCATTCTCAGGATTGTTTTAAGTTTTATTTTTACTCATTTTTTCTCTACTATCTCCATTACTTGTTGTAATAGTGTTTTTCTTTTAAGGGCTCTGACCCCACCTCAGTGATTTTATAAATAAGGTGTTGTGTTTTTTTCCCCCCTCACTAACAATGTCATATTTTTAAATTTCTTAAAAATAATTTGCAAGTTTTACCAGAAACTTCTCTTTAACAGATAACTTTTTAACCTATTATTTTTAATAAAGTTGTTTTTAAAAATGTATATTTTTGCTCAAAGATTTTTCTCATTTCAGTTTTTAAATTTTTTAATCATCTGGCATTGATCAGAAGTAACTCTTTAAGATTTAATGAACCCATCTCTTTTAGGAAAATAAGGAAATGAAGATGAATAATCTTGATGAAGTTCCATCAGAATCGAATTTCAATGCCTCCGAGTGGATGGTAAAAGCTTTGGAGCTGGCGGATGTTTCATTACGTAAAGCCGAAGTTCCAGTGGGATGCTTATTTATTTATCAGAACGAAATCATTGCTCAGGGGCACAATACAGTCAATCAAACTAAAAATGCAACCAGACATGCTGAACTGAATTGTATTGATCAAGTCAGAGATAAATTTAAGGATAGAGCAGTAGATGTATTTCAAGAAACTTATGTCGTAGTCACTGTTGAACCGTGCATCATGTGCACTGACATTTTACTCCGGATAAAAGTGAGAAGTATTTTCTTTGGTTGCATCAATGATAGGTTTGGTGGTGCGAGCACTGTCTATGATGTCCCTAGACATCACTCTAATCCTTGTAAAATTGTTGGGGGTATTCGTGGTGATGAAGCGATGGATAAATTGCGAAAATTCTACAAAGGAGTCAATGTCAATTCACCAATGTCCTCACTAAAGCTTAAGAAAATTTCCAAATCAAAGCAATCTTTTGATAGTTTTTGATCAAAAACTTAGTTAGAATACTGCTGTTGGACAGGAATATGGTCTACTGGTTCTTGCAAGATTTTATGCCTTCAAGTAAAAGTCTCGAGTTGCGTGTTTTGTTTTGTTTTTTTTTCTGTTTCTGTTGACTCCAGTATTTATGTCCTTTTCATGAATCATAAGAACTGAAACTTGCCTCACTGGCCCTCTGGAAGCGTTCTGTCAAATTTCCTTTTTTTGTATTGTATTATTACTATTGTTCTTTAACTCCGAATAGAGGCAACAAATTTTTGTTGAGGAATATTGCAAAAAAGTACTTGCATCAAGTATATTTGTTATCTATTTATTGCGATACTTTCTTTTTGAATAAAGTTTTTTCAGTGGATTTAAGAAAAAAGGGTGCCTTCATTTCTCTGATAAACCAAGTTTATCAATCCTTCAGTAACCTATCTTGCTCTATTTTATTCTTCATCTAGCATCTGCTATATCGTTTAGAATCTTAATGATGACTTGAATTACCTTGCAACGAACTTGTGAGTAATGCGCTGTTTAGACTACTGAATTTCAAACAAAGCAAGGTCATTGGTTAACCAAGATAAAAATCACGCTTAAAAAGTCTAAGATTCAGTTATAAACTCAGGAAACAGCTGTAACAGCAAGATTTTAATGGCAGATCATATGACATTCCTTTCTAATTTCACAGTTCCGACAGAAAGAGATATGTCTCAAATTAGATAGGAAATTCCCCCGATACCTGCGTAGCTCTGCCATGAAGTCCAATTCTGAGAGTGAGTTTTGTGACTTTTTAGTGTACTCATCGTCATATTTACAGGTTTTTATGCAAGAATCAACTCTTAAATCCCCTGTAACTAAAATTTGCAAGAGCCTCAATACCTGCAGAATTTTGGTCAGGGAAATTCATGGAACACTTTTGCCAGGGATTCTGAGGGGAGAGGGGTATACGAAGTGCGTAAAACTAATTTTTCCCAAGAAATAACCCCATAAGTTATCTTTCTGTTTTTCGATAACCGGGACTAATGAATGACAATTACCGGTAATCGTTGAACGATTAAGATTACAGTAATCGTAATCTAATTGTATTTTTTTTTTACGATTACAGTAATTGAATTTTTTTGGACGACTACCGGTAATGACCTTTTAAGCTTAATCTATAACTTTCCAGTGACATTTCTACATTTGAATTACTTGTTAGAATGTTCACTGTGATTAAAATTGGTCTTGAAAGTTTGTGAGTGTGATGAGAAATTTTCTATCTGGTTTTTGGCCCTCATTTTTGACTATCTCAGACTGTGGTGCTGCGAGGCGCCATTTGGCCTTAGCTTTACAATCAATAATGGACCTAGACTGATGATTTTTTTAACTATATCTTCCTTTAATGTGTTTCTTCAAAGTGGTTTTTCAACTTTTCTGAAATATCCAAAACCAATTTGCTTTCCAATTCACGCAAAATTCTAACCCACTTATTGTAAATAGATCTGAAGGTTTAATTCTGTTATCGGTGGCGTAGCGTGCAAATTGGCAGTAAGGTATTGTGTCCATTTAAACCCTTGTTAAAGATCGAATGCGAAGGTGTTCACCGAATACCCAATAGTTTGATCTTTCTCACGGGTTTAAATGGACACAATACCTTGCTGCCAAATTGCACGCCACGCCACCGATAACAGGTTATTAAACCTTCAGATCTATTTACAATTAAGTGGGTTGGAATTTTGCGTGAATTGGAAAGCTGACTCTGCCTTCAATCTGATAGATTTAATATTATTGTAGCTGAGAAGTGATTATTTGAGTGAAATGGATCAACATTTGCATCTAATCTTATTCAAACTATTGATGAATTCTGAGGTATGATCAGCGGGTTGTAATGGTTCCTAGATCCATGAATCATGACTGAACAGTCTGCAAGACAAAAGGCGATTGCCTGAAATAGAATGGGAGAGAGTTCACAGAAAAAATACCGAGTTTCTCCATTGATATAAATTTTATTTGAATATCAAAATACCTACACACAAAGAATGGTCTAGACTCATTAACATTTATACAAACAGAAATAATAAAATTCTATGTACATATTTAAACATTCATGTAAAAAGATATAAAAGATTCACTTTGAATTTCATCATTTATTTATTTATTAATTTACCTTTATTATTTTCTTTTTCTTTCCATCTTTAACTGAAGGGAAGTAAAAAATGAATTTCAGATAAGCACATAATTTCAGTCTTATTGAAACGAAGCGACAAACGAACGCCTCCGAAAAATTAAAAAAATAAAAATTAAAAAAAGGAATTATCATGCACTTGGACTTCTCAAGTATGAGACCGAAAATGAATGGAAAAAATGAAAAATACAATTACTGTCCTCAAGCACCAAAATATTTTTGACTGATATTTTCAAAAATTGAGCGAAAATGCAAAAAATAATTTACATTTATCGATAAAATGTTGTAAGGTGTTCTTGCTGAAACTTGCTGTTTTGAATCAACAACTTTAAGAAACAAAGAGTTTTCTATTCCAAACTATTGACAAAATCAGTTCTTATTGGCTTGAAAAAATTGTCTCAACGTTACCCTTCTGATAATTTTCCATCAGCATATCCTTACAATCTTAGTAAATGCATTGCTCTATTCAAAAGAAAAAATATATTTTTTGACAAACTACTGCATTTGGCACAAACATAGTTTTTTGCAAAAAAAACCATCGGTAAATTAAAAGTTTCTGAATTGTTATTTTAATACAAAATGAAGAAGTCAAATTTAATAATGAACTAAGGTGAGTTACCGCTTAAAATCAACAGTGAAGTTACTATTGGGATAAACTAACATTTGAGGTGTCAAAGTCTAGATTTAAAATGACTTCGTTAGTAAATAATGAAACATATTTCAAAAAAGGTTGCCAGAAAGACAAAAACTGGGTGTTTCTACAACTTTCTAGCTATGGCTTTTATAAATTAAACATCAATACCTATCAATCGCTTTTCTTCACATCAAAAACTTGAGGACTGAAAAACATTTAATCAGAAATTGAGAATAAATGTAAGGAAAAATAAGAAGCAAAAGGAGAGAGAGAGAGTTGCAAAAAACCAAGAAAGTCCTCAATAGTGATTGGTTACAAAAAATACTTCAGAAAAGTTAAAACGTAAAGTCAAAGAAAAAAGAGAATAATCTCTTCACAGTCGATCATATAATAATATCATAGAAATTAAACGATTCCGGAAGGTTCTACTTAAAATGTTTGCAAAATTGAGGTGCGCAAAATTATTAGACTGAAATTACCTGGTTAAAAACGATGATTAGGGCGCGAGTTGATTTAAAGGGGGGGGGGGCTGGAAAGAATTTGTGAGTTTATGAACAAACAGTGCCTCTGATTCAAAAGATACTCATGCAGAGTTAGCAGAAATTGCCTGGGGCATGAGAAGTTCCTACAAAAGCTCCCTCAGAAGATTCTATCTTCGAGAGAGACTCTCACCTTCCTGAGTGAAATCATCGAAAACTGCCCTTCCTTATTTTACTGTACAGATTATGATAATAATGTTCATGATATCAAAAATAAATTTTTGAACAATACTGATATGTTGATCAAATGAAAACTAAAAGGTGAAAATAAGCTGTGATCGAAATAATGACAAGAGAAAGTTGGGCCAATAAAAGGGGGGAAAAAATTAATTGCTGCATTTCCAGTTCTCAATGGCGAGGAGACCTCAACATTTTTCAAATCCTGTTTCTGTAAACTGCTGAGAATAGATGCAACTTGATTAGTTCCCTTCAAGGAGAATATTCAATGTTCAGGTCTGATTTTCAGCATCCTAGAATTTCAGTTGAATTGGCAGTTACTGATTACAAAATAAATTCATTTGAGGTAAAAGAGGTGCCAGAGATACGCTCAGCAAACTAAAGAGTGTCAGTAGACTCCTTCTTTGGTTGATGTAGGCAACTTGCAATACTCGTCACACTGAATTTAATGCATTAAGGGAGATCCATCTGCGCCCAAATCTAAGGAGTCCGTTGGCATTATTTAATTCTTTCACTGTACGTATCTCAAAAGATCATCAGTAAATAGGAGTTAAAAGGCTTGAAATACTGATTGATTCAAGTACCTAACAGCAATTTCTTTCAGTATTGGTACTATTGACTTAATTTATCTGATTGTTTGAAGTAATGTTGAATATGGCCTTTTTTAACATGTTTACCGAAGACCCGATACTGCGATACATCTTTTTTCTCAAAAGAATTCTCTTGCAATCCATGGCTTATTAATTAGATATTCTGCTCGAGTGCTCAAATATTTTAAAAGTGCACAGTGAATCGATTTATTATTATTTTTTATTTATATAGATATTCTCTGGTGACAAATAATGGAACAAGGTAAAAAGGATTCATAAGCTATTAGTTCAAACTTGGGCTCCACTAAAATCAATAGGACATCAGGGGTTTCTCCTATCCCCATAAATTTTCTTATACGATAGATGTACAGTCGACTCCTTGGATTTTGGCCCAGGTAGGCAACCTGCAGTACTTATCACAATGAATTCAAGCATTGATGGTGGCCTACCTGAGCTAAAATCTAGGGCGTCGACTGACATAATTAAATTCGCGAACTGTTACAAAGTATTAGAAAAAGTAAGTATTCAGTATTTTATGAGAATAAACTAAATAGAAATTAAAAATCTTTCAGAAAGGCTTGGAGCCAAAAATGCACTGTAGGCTGATTATGAACAACCGTATTGTAATGCTATTGAGTCGATGGTCGAGTAAGTGTTATCTTATGGGTGGTGCCATTTCGATAGGTTTCATTCCAATAGAAACCCTCCCATCTCTGCGGAAATTTGCCAATAACTTCTGAGCTTTTGGAGAATTTCCACATGGAAAAGAGAGTTTATATTGGAATGAAACCTATCAAGACACCACCCATAAGAATAACACGTACTCGATAGTATTACAATATGATTGTTCATAATCAGCCAGCTGCGTAAGTTTCCGAGAGTCTCAATGTGCTTCCAATATGAAACAATAACCAAATAGAATTTAATTTTTGTCAATAAAAGAGAACAAACCAAGTTGTATCAGTTCACCCAATTTCATTTCCGATATGACAGAGAGTATAAGCATTGACTTGAGAATGAATTTTAAAAATTAAACCTGCTGTAATTTTAAGTAGCAAAGGCAAGAACATAGGTTGAAACTGAAAATGTGTGATGAAAATTTCCTTCACAAGAATTAGGTTTGATCTGCACTGTGTAAAGAAGTGTAGGAAAGCAATCAAAGCAGAAGAAGCAGAGGCTAAAAATCTAGGTACATTAAAAAACACAGATAAAGACAAAATCCGCACGTTCAAAAAGCTTTTATGTAGGGGTGTGCGAATCCAGTTTTTTCATTCCGAATCCGAATCCGAATCTTAAAATCAAATTTTCCCGAATCCGAACCGAATCCGAATCCGTGCCGTAAAAGTTCGAAAAAAATTGTTTTAAAGTGCGGCGCTTTTATTTTCCTTACGATGTAATGAAAAATGAGAAGAAAATATTTGTTTTCTGATTTATCTTTACTATTCTATTTCGCTGGTCGCGCGCACTTTTGGTGTTGATCGATTACCGCCCGTTATCCCCGTTTAGGTTCATCGATATTCGGAAGACGCGCCGGCGCCGCATTCGTACCAAATCGTGATGATAGTAGTTTCCGTCGTTTTAGCAGGCGCTAATGTATAGAGGGGAAGAGGAAAAAAAAACATATGGAAGGAAAAGAAAAGTTAGAAAAACAAAAAAATTATAAATGTATGTGAAAAAAAAAAAAAAAAAAAATCGAAAATTTCGAATCCGAAAAAAAATTTCGAATCCCGAATCCGAATCCCGTCGGATTCGGATTCGGATTCGAAATACGCGGATTCGCACACCCCTACTTTTATGTAAAGATAAAAAAAAAAAGAAAAGAATTTAAAATTATTCAGTCTAGATAAATCATTATTAAAAAATGGTTCGTAGATAAATCGTGATAGATTGCAAAAGAGAGACAAGATAGAGAATAAATTACATACATTCACAATTATTTAAATTAACATCATTAGGTACTACATATTAACATATACAAGCAAAAATGATGAACTATACAGAAATTCTATGTACACAGACTGAACTGAGAGTCTGGAGAGAGATAGATTTATTTGATCTATGAAGCAGGTGAAACAAATAGAAATAAAAAAGACTGTGACTTCAAGCTGGAGGCATTAATAAAAAAATTATGATAAAAATACTTTCCCCCTTTCATTCAATTCTTCAGTAATGAAAAAAACGAAACTCGGATTTTGTAGATATATTTCTCTCTACAAATGTTTCATTCAGCCTCCGATTAATACAAAGCATGGACAAAGTTTCAGATAGTTTTGCACCTATATTTGAATGTAAAGCTTGACGGAAAAATCACACCTAACATTTAACAATGTAAATTACACATTTTGGAGAAAAAAGAGAGAAATTTAAGTAATAAAAAAAAAAAAAAAAATGCAAGAGAGAAAAACTTTAATGGCAAGATCAAAAAACAGAATTACTAAAAAAATTATTGAAAAAGTAAATCTTTATTTAATGGAATTGTGAAAATATTTTTCTCCCTTTCCATTTATCTCACCTCAGAACTGTCTCTTCTAGTATAAAGCCTTGCTTTCGTATCATAACCCTTTCAAAACCATGTACGAGTACATTCGTTTTCTTAACTAGAAAAAAATAAAATTCTTGAATGTTTTATGACATCAGAAGCTAGTCCAAATTGTTGAAATTTGCAAAATAGTTTTTCACTGAGTGCCTTCAAATAGAAGAATAGGCAAAATCAACACTGTGGAGAATGAATAATTAACTACTCATTTAATTTGAGTGAGCAAGCTGAGATTTGTCCTCATAACCTGATAGTTAAAGGGTTCAGCTATGATTTTAAATGTCCGTGAAACACTTGCATTTTAAAACGAGTGTTACTATAAAAGGGAGCTTCCTTTTTTCTAAGATTTGGAAAAAAAAACACAACCCAATAGAAAGTAAGTAGAATCGTAAAAGCAGTCTGATTTTAATTTTCAACAATGATAAGCAAGAACTGTTGTACAGATCAAGATTTTCCTAGAAGAGATCCATTTCATTAAGGTACAACTAAAATATTAAGATAGTTTGGAAGGAATAAAAATTGCATCTTGCTTGCTCGCAGTTAGATAAAAAAAAATATCTAATTCTGAGAGTTAGAAAAGACACCATGAGTAAAATTTTACATCATTGTCATTCATCATCATCGAAAGTGATTAGGTACTATCACCAACTAATCTTGTAACTTTAAACATTATACAAATAATAGAATACATAGGTCACAGATATCAGTATGGAATGTACAGCTATCGACGAGAATCACATACAAAAAGCTAAATAAAGAATATAAAGACAACAGGGGTGATGATGATAAAAGTTAAAAACATAAGAGGATGAGTAATGAAAAGGTACAGTTTATAAAAAGAGAGAAAAATTTTAATCACAGTAGGTACTGAGACTGAGATAGTATAGACAGGACTACTCACACAAAAACTTGTTCTAATGTTTGATAGAAAAAAAGCCTGCTATTTCATGCAAAAATCAAGTTAGTTACAAAAAATGTCACTTTCAATCTAATAAACCTTTGAAGATGGTAAAAAGACTGGTCAGTTAAATTGAAATCTGGCGAGTAGATTATTTTTAATCAAGGTTTATTTAGAACGTTCTTTACCTTTCAATAAATTATTTAAGCAATTCTTGTTCTAGTGTTTAAGGAAAAAGGCCTGCTGTTTCATGCAAAAATCAAGTTAGTTCCAAAAAATTTCTCTTTCAAACTTTTGACCTAAAAAACCTTTGAAGATAGTAAAAAGACTGGCCAGCAGAACAGTTAAGTAAATTGGAAAAATGATGGATAGATTATTTTTAATCAAAGTTCATTTAGAACGTTCTTCACCTTTAAATATAATAATTAAGCGTTTAGACAGTAAAAGGCTCATGTAAAGATTTTAACAGGAATTCAAAAGTGAGTGATAAGTAGTCCTCTCTAGCTAAGTTTTTTATGGTCGGAATGTATGATTACGATGTCAACATCGAATTAATGTAATGTATTTACAATTTCTGGTTTTTCGTTGTACACTCACATGAATCATTATATTCACTATACAAGTTGAAAGTTAGTCAAGCATTCTTTTAAGAAATGAGAAAAAATTTCAGTTCGCCAAATTTTCTCTTCTCATGGATTGGATTTCATGCAGACCATGTTTTCAAAACATGAAATAAATAAAAAAAATCATTCATAAAACAATAAAACAAAGTTTTAGGTTAAAATATAAAATGAAATATTAATTAACAAATGAAATATAAAATTTCAGAATAAAATAAATATGTATCTTTCAATTTCTTATTTGCAGGAATAAACACAGATATAATAATCATAAATATAAAAAAAAGAAAAAAGATTTACACTGATGATAAAATTACAAAAATGAAAGAATAGGAACTTAAATTTTTTTCTGACCTAGAAATGTTGATCAAAAAAATTTAATTTTTGAAATGAAACTTTACCAGTCAATTTGCTTGTCACCTATTTTTATTACTTTTCATAGTGGTTCTAGTCCAGAGAGAGTTATTTTTTTACTACCCTGCTAAGGAAAGCCGAACAGAAATTCAGTTAAAAGTAGTGACAGTTCGAGCAATGTGGCAACAACGGATTCGCTCTATTTAAACCAACGTAAAATAGTCAATCTTTGGGAGATTCACTGAATCCCTGAGGAATCAATACACTTGCATTGGTTCAAATGGCAAAAAAACATGGATGCCAAATAGCACGAGCCTCCATTGGTTAACCGACAACAATGCAACCGACAATTATACAACAATGGACAGATCACATTTTTTAGAACATCAATGCTTAAAAAATGTAGTCTCTATTTAATCTATATTTTGTTCAAAATAAGCAAATAGTAACAATTTTTTTTATTTATTTTCTGGGGAATAATCTGAAGATTTTCAATTTGGATAAAACATTTAGGTACTCAATTTTTCAATGAAATAAAATTCATGTCTACATGAGGCTTTCAAACCGACAGTTTTTAGAAGATTTTTGTCAAACAGCAATAAAAATATTAGGCTGAAAGTAACCACAGAAAAATGAACCAAGCCATGAATTTACAGCTAATGATAACAGTGTTCTCTAAGATATTGCCAGGTCCAATTTTCTGTGATTCCATTCAAACAAAAAACGAGAGGGATAAAATTCAGTTCCTAATTTTTTAAGGAATGTTTTTATCTGCCTGTTAATGCAGACAGGACCAACATTCAGATGAAATTACAAAAAAAAAAAAGATGAGATATTTACAAAATAAAAATACTTTTTTCAAATATTTATCATATGTACATTAAAATTAGAGAGGCAGGGAAAACAAAGACAGAAAAAACAGAATTTTGGAACACCAAAAAGACATTTAACTTGGCGTGCGAACATGTTAAAATTAAGTTTGAAGATTGAAATGATGAATAACAGCAATAGCATATTCTCGGGCAGTAATTATTCTCAACTTCCAGTTTTTCCCCCCCTTTGTTTTCTGCAAAAAGATGTCTTTTTTGCAATTGCTAAGAGGCACTATAACAAGAGCAGAAAATAAGAATAAGATGGTGTAGACTTGTGCAATGGGACAAAAGATAGGTACCTACATGAAACCTACCGACAGAGAGTGGAGGAACTGGTTGAGGGGAAAAAAGTGAGAAGGCCTCTTCTTCTCTAACTTCATAGTCAATGATTGTCTGATAGCCATAATTTAACAGTACTCCCCTCTCCCTCTCATCCTCCTCCCCTCAAAATCTTGCATTGGTCCAGTGTATGGCAAATTTCTCATACAAGAAAATTCAAAGCCTGACAGAAAACACATGATAATAGACTTGAGACTTTAAAGAAAGTTGATAAAGAACATGTATCCATCGTGGTATCTCCAAACAAGAGAATATCAACATGTTCACACGAGGATCAATAAAACATCAAAAGTTGGTAAAGCACAAGTATCCATCAAGGTATCTCCTTACAAGAGAATATTAACATGTTCACACGAGGATCAATGAAACATCAAACACATACAAGGGGGTTAAGTACATAAACAACATTTTATAATCTAAACACCCACATATAGTTCATCCAAACACATATTATAATTGTATTACAAGAGCATTGTTTAATTGAGTTTACAAAAGAAAAAAAATTTGCACCGAATCTTCAGATCACAGAATCGAAAAACCCGTAGATGTGCCTATGACGATTGACGAGAGAGCGTTTCTGGTATTCATACGACCGGTTTAAAAAAGGAATTGCTCGTTGCGTAGCTACAAACCTAAGGAGAGGCCTAACATATAAATCGTAGAAAAAAATACAGCAGTAAAAATATCAAGCAGAAAATGAAGTTAGAGCACTGCTCATTAATTATACTAATGAGTGTAAGACAACATTTTAGCAAATTCTCTGCTCTTTTGGATTTTTACAATTCAAACTAAGAGCCAAAATGCACTGAAATTATTGTGCATTCATGCCGGTCAACTTATTTCTAGAGCTCTTTGAAAAGATAAAATATCTTCTATTTTTCTTGCACAAGGAACTTGCGAAGAGAACAAAAAACTGCAAATAATTGAAGGGCTCAGCCTAAAAACAAAACATCTTCATAGCGATACTAGGGGATGTGTAATGTTTTTTGGTCAAGCCCTTCAATGAGGCAGTTGTTAGGGTCTGAAATTTTGTGTAATTTATAAAAGAAAATAATAGTACTTGATGAGCTGAGAGCAATGGTGCCTTTGGTTTTTTCCTAAGTGTCCCGGTTTTGGAGATACATATGAGTAAAGTTGTAAAAAACCGTGTGCGTAGTGATGTCACTACACGGAATTCCCATTTAAAACAATGTCTTTCGGGCCAAAATCTCATCTCCGGAACAATGGGACTTAATTAGAAACTAAAGACATCTTTGTTCTCAACTCATTAAGTACTTTCATTTTCATGAAAAAGAACACAACATTTCAGACCCTTGCAACTGCCCTGTTGTAAAATTATCAGAGCTATGAGGGTGATGCAAGTTGAACGGTCCATTTGCAAAGAAGGGAAGGAGGGTATCAAAAAATGAAAATGTAAAAAAGAGAAAAAGCTGATGTCATGAAAAGAGAGAGATATCTGCCCACACACCAACTTTGAACTATTAAAATCAAACATCACAGTAACCCTATTCAAACATTATTGTCCTCTAACATCAAATTTATTACTTCAATGAAACAGTGCGCTTTCCAGTTCTAAACAGAAAACAACACCGAGTCCAACTTAAAAGCAAGAGAAAGAAATCATACGATAAGGACGAAACGTAAGTAAAAACATAAAAATTAAAAAAAAATAACAAACTCATTGCTTTGATGCATTGGCATAGTACCTAAATATCAAATGATATCATTGCTAAAAGCTTCAAAATAAAAGTGATTGACGATTTTTCTGGAATTTAAATTATTTTTACTAACAGGATTCAGTTCAATCAATAGATCATAAAGAGTTTTGCAGACAGCAACTATCATCAGTTCAAAGTGAATATCTTCGGAAGAGAATTGAAGTATCACTCACCAACCTAAATCTTGCTGATTTTGAAAGGCCAAAATTCTCTTATCAAATCAGTTGGTCATAAAAAATAGGCAACTTAATTGAATTCTGATATTAGATGGTCATTTGAGCCAATGATTTTAAGTGTTGAAAAAAATCACTGTCTTGAAGAAAGCTTTAAAAATCAACATTTGATGACAAAAGAAGTAGACAAAGTCTTATAAATTTAAAAAAAAAATATTTCTTGGCGGAAAAACTCGTTTTTTGAGCCGAATTGTTGAATTTGTTGCGATAGTTTGAATTTTTTAAAATGATTTTAACTTGGCTCAGTTTTTTATTTTCACACCGGATACAAACAAAGAAATCAATGAAAGAGCAAATCAATGAATTTGAATTTAGTTGGATCCACTTGACAATAATGTGGATATTAGAGAAATAGTTCAAGCAAAACTGTATAAAAAAGGAAATTAATTAAAATTAATTATACATTAGATAGGTTTACTGGAGCAACGCAACGTGGCACGACGCTAGGATGAGAACTGCAAACAAAACTACAGCAGAGAACGACTACTGAGGCACTTCGGGGAGTTAATTCTTGTTTTCTTTCATCACCAATTCACGATTAATAATTGAGCAAAGGACCGATTAATAAAGAAAAAGGAGGAAAAAGAGGGGCTCGGATACGGGGGTGAGAGCGGGATGCAGGCTCAAAGATTTGCCTCAGCTTGCATTACTTTTTCTACTTGTTCCAGTTTGTACGCTAGCCTCTGCTTCTGTGAAAACTCGTCCTCTTCAAGAGTCACCGTTAACTGTTCTTTGTACTTCATCGCGTACGTGTAGAGTTCATGCAGAGCGCAGTTTGTATTGAACTCTGATGAATGCGACTGAAACAAAATAAAATTATTTTCATTAATCATCTACCCGACAGACCCCGAGTGAGCAATCGAGTTGTAACAGGATCATGGACGGATACCGGAATTTGCCTTTCTCTCTCTCCGGCCTTTTAAACGCATGTGTTAGAAGAGGATAGCAGAGATGACCATCATGTGACTTAAGCCCCTATCTTCATCCTTTTTTAACGCACGTGTTCAAATGGAAGCAGAGAGAGATAGACAAACTCCTGTATCCCGGCCATGAACAGGACACAAATCAGTAAAAATTGATAAATGAAACCAGCAGCTAATTTTTTAAAGAATAAAACGAAATGAAACACGATGAAACACAACAGAATAGGTTGCTCTTGAACCTCCATCGGCTCCTATGTGGATTGTTGACCAACGACCAAAACATTGATACTTCGATCTGATTGGCTACTGACCTCAACATCTTTGTACTACAGTCCACAAAGGAGCCGTTGGACGTTGCTTTGTTGCGACCCCAAAAATAAAAGTTGCCACTATGGGCGAGATAACAAAGTAACAGCAACTTTCACCTTCCCCTGGATTCTCGAATTCTAAAGATCTAATAGAAAATAGTGAACAAAATTAAAAGTATCACAGCAAAAAGTGACTTACCCTTGATTCCTCAGCTAACATTGCGTTCATATCTTGATCCGAGATGGCTGGCATAATTTTAATATCTGAATAATACCTCTCAACCCAATCTTTATAAATAGGAATATCTTTAGCATACAATAACTTTGAGCTAGGTGAATCTTTACCTGTAAAAAGAGAAATAAATAAATATAAATGAATTGGGGGTATAAATAAAACAAAACAAGTCTCAGGCACTCCAACCACCAGGTTTAAGATGTGAATAAAAGAAACATACATATTATTATTATTAGACAGGTGAGGAATCACCTTAAGAAGTTGAGTGCAATAAGGCCACTTCTCAGAAAACTTAGTTACCTTCGGAATTTGTCCAATGTTAAATTTCTTCAGGCAAAATGAAACTAAATGAACACGAGTTTGACAGCTTTCATTTTTCATTCAAGAATACTTTACCATCAGAATGTCAAAACTACTCACTTAAAATTTATTTGGTTTTGAACAAATTAAAATCCAAACGTTGCCAAATATTAACGAGTCAACTGAACTTCCACATCTGAAATGAGCACTACTTGCGGTTTAAGAAAGAAACAACAAAAAGAAAGATAGGAAAGAGAGTAAGAAAACTTACCAAGCCTATGGTCGGACGTTGAACAAGAGTCCATGAAGGTCTGCGCAACAACTGATAAACATGAATCGACTATATTCGATTTGTGGATATCAAAAACAAAGTTTGGGTTCTTGATTAGATTCACCCAAAATCTTAAAGGTAAACTGAAAAAAAAAAAAAAAAAAAAATTAAACGGTAAAATGCATTGTACAAGCTATGAAATTTTTTTACTTGAAAACTGCAGGCACAAAAACTGGAAACAAGACCAAAGATGAGTTTCTAAAGTAATTGAAAGTGAAATTGTTAGTCTGGTTAGCGCTAACTTGCTTGGCACAAAGTAGGTCATTACTCGAATTCATAGCATGACCACGGCAGGTCCACCAAAGAGCACCATTCAGTCTCGTAAATGTTGTAACGCCCCAGATTTAAAATACAGATTTGTTTATTTTGCTTTTTCAATTCATTACTTTTGTTTCCTGTTGGATTTTTCCCCCTGTCTATTTATTAGTTTGTCTGTTTGTCAGTGCTTGTTTGTTTGTCTGTTTATCTGTTTGTCCGTGTTTGTTTCTTTGTTTGTCTGTTTTTCCGTGTTTGTTTCTTGGTTTGTCTGTTTGTCCGCGTTTGGTTCTTTGTTTGTCTGTTTGTCTGCTTGTCAGTGTTTGCTTGTTTGTTCCTTGTTCATTACTTGTTGCTTTATTGACTGTTTACGATTAGGTTAGGTTTACGATGCCAGATTTGGTACTGAGCAACTTGAATCAATTTCTATGCTTATGCATCAGTCAATAGTATTTTTATACTTATGTGCACACATCTTGAAATGGCTGCTCAATAACTACGCTTGATAAAAACTAAAAGCAAATTTTGAAATAAAGTTCGGGTGAACATTTGACCGGGCCAATTTTTGATGTTACATCCTATAATTCATAGCTTAGTTTGTTGACGAGAGATCACAACTAAAAACTTTTGAAAATGCATAATTTATCCAAAAAATAACCAAAAAAGGAAACTACTGCTTATCAGAAGCAAAATGAATGGTTTTCATAATTTTTTAATTTGTTATTAAGTAAACTTGATTAGATTGGCTGAAAGTCAAAATGACTAACCTGTTGCTTTTCCACGTATGTACAACTTCTGGATCTGTGATACTATGTTGAATGGCTTGATCATCTAAAAAGTCGAAAATATATTTAATAGCTAAAGGTAAAGCACTGCCTCGATGAGCAGTACTGAATATAGTCTCAAATAGGTCATCTACAAATTTTTGAAGGGTACCCTGAAACAGAATGAGACACATAAAATATTAGCAAAATTCCTAACAGTAAGTTCAAAGACCTCAAATCAAGAAAAAGAGTAGTGGAGAAACCGCTTAAATTGTAACAAGTCCGGAACAGGTTAAAATGAGTCAGTTGCACACATATTTTTGTTCTCTTCTTGAATTCCAAAGAACTAGTGGATATTGGAAACGAAGCTTTATTTTTGGGACTCATTGATTTCTCAAATGGTTTTTTTCTTTCATTATAGTGATTCCTCAGCAACCTGTAGTGACATTCAAGTCTGCTAGATTGCACCACTTTCGGATGCTCTCTGTATCATAGGTTTAACGCCTTTGATCGTCAGTGGCAAACCTAGAGTCAATTTTTCAAAATGTGTGAACGTTGCGTTCAAGATCAAATCATAAGGGACATTTTTATATCATTCCAAAATGTCTATGATCAATTTTTTAATTACTTAAAAATCCTCCGACTCTTAAACTAAATTAGAAATATAGAAATAAATTCTCCTGAAATTTTTCCGAACACTAGATGATTTTACTGATACTTATCAAAGTCACAAAAAGCATCTTGTATCATTTGTAAAATCACTGCCTCATTCCTTCTGCATTTAAGATAATCAAGCAACTCTATTCCTGATACAGTGAGGTACTTTTTCATGTTCAAGTAATAACGTTCATGAGCAATCGAGGAATTAATGTCAATACACTTATGGATATTTTTGTAGGTAGGTTGCCGGCCATAAAACAAAATTCAACAGTGATAAAATAGTACCGAAATATTGCTTTGGCCCTTGTCTATAATCGTGTTCCATATTTTGGGGAACCTACCAACAAAAAAACTATATCATCATAAGAATTGCAACAATAGCAAATTTTGATTTTTCTCTTCTAGTGAACTTAAAATAAGACTTTTGCGCTGCACTAGAATTACAATGTAGGCTATCTTAGCCAGGCATTTCTGAAGAGAACTATAAGAACAATCCATCTTAAGTTTATTATTCGGACTGATAATGACAGAAAACTTTCTTCAGAAAGGGTACATTTGGCTAATGATTGATCCATGAATTTGATGAACAATATAAACTCACCTTTGTAGCGAGTAACCTAGTGAGGTAGATTTCAGAAACCATTTTGTTTCCTCGTTCACCTTCTTTTTGGGCATCACTATCATGATGTTTCACAAGATGCCACACCTGTTTGAAATAAAAAGAGATAAAAATATTAATATCTTTCATAAATAAAGAAGGTTTTGAAGTTTCTTTCATCAATCTCAAGCTTTTAAAAATTCCTAGCAAAAATTGAATCATTGAAGAAAAAAGTTAAAGCTAGCGAAGGGATGAATATTGGAGATCGCTACAAATATTTTACCATTAACATGACAATCAATTGTTTCAAATAGTTTTTATCTATTTTTTGATTCAATGTTTAGCCTAAAGTTTGCACAGGTTAAAACTCATGGCATAAGATTCTGATTTTCAACAATTTAACATAATTTGAAAAACTTTTCAATGGTAAAAAATTGATAGGCCAAAGTTTAGATGGTAACCAGTGATAGTTCCTCAAGATTGATCATACAATTGCTTTTTAATCAGGGGGTAATGTTTGTTCTTAAATCATATGGTCAAAAAAGAAAAATAAGGTCCTGAAACTATCTTGGAAAAATCTAAAAACTGGAAAAGTATGATTCAATAATCTTTTTGCTTCTATCACCATCAGAAATTTTTTTTTCATTCACTCAAAAGTAGACACACTCATTTCATCAAGTCAGGACTAAAGGGAAACAGATGCGTAAGATTTGCGGAATTACCTTGAGACCACCCTCGTGGTCATGATTGAGGGGTGACGTCGCTCGGCTAAGGGGTGGACTTGCAGAATTAAATTTTGATAAATTTAAGGTTTCATATTTGTGTTGCTTATCATTCTTCTCAGAAAGAATAGAGAAGTTATATATCGATGACTGTTTTGAGACTAGATTCAACGAGCCCCCATCGGGAACTCTGTAGTGGTTTAGAGTGTTCCTCCTCTTCCAGTCGCCTTCGATTTTGGTCGTCGAGTCTTCGTCGTACAAAATCAACCGTCCTGAAGTTCCTGTCCGCCATTCGACGTCAAGGTCATCTTTATGCGGCCGCTGACTATACGGAGTCGCGCGGTAAATTGTATCTAGAGATTTCTCTTTGACTTGAGAAATCGTATCACAGTCTAATACTTTCACGCCGACATTCTCCGTGTTCGGATCAAGGCCCGTGACAAAAATTGTCTGTTGTGAAATTGACACATAAACAGTCTGCAAGATAAAAATAAAAATAATTAGAATTATAATTCACAACAAAATTTCATTTCAGTAATACTGATAAGCTTCAATACAAAGAAACTGGTGCAATAAAGTAGTGGTAACAGTAAAGTCCAGCCGCCGCCCAAACACTAACAACTGGACTGGATAAAATAAAAAGAGGGAGGACAATCAAGTTATTCTTAAATCGGGATAGGAAAAGAGAGAGATACAGCAACCTGCCAGACAGTCTCAAAAATGGGCGGAAATACTATCATATGCAAAAGTTTTAGCAGTCAAGATAAATACATATTTAATTTCTTTCTTACTTTTTATTATTCTCTCATGTAAAGTATTAATATATCTTTGAATTAGTATTACTCCAGACTCAGATAAAAAAAAGTTAGGAAAATGAGTACATCATTTGGCCTTTCCCTGCCAGCATGAGCTTTGCCTTAAGTTTCATCCACAATGCACTGAATTAAAGAGGGATGAAAACCTAAGATTCAAAATTAAGCTGAAGAGAAGGAGGAGCGCCAGAGCTGAATGGGTTGACTTTTGTTTCTTTAAAGGGGACGTAAACCCTAAAAATTGTAGTTGAGTTAAGCACGGGAATCGATAGAGGAAAGTGAGACATGAACGATGGTGCAATCCGTTTCTCGAAATTCGACTTTGTTGCAAAGATACAGCCGCCGAAAGATCCGGCACTGACGTCATCTGCTCCGACCGCACAATCAGAGTTCTCTGAGAGGATACTTGCAAATAAACTTCATTTCATTGATGTTCTTGTTCACTTAAAGGATGATAACCGTCTCACTTTACTAAGCGACGACAGTAAGAGGCAAAGTTGACTCTGGGTCTCAAGTTAGATCTGCGGGTGTTTTTAAATAATTTATGATCTCTGAAAGCATGGCTAAACATGCCATTAGCTTACCATAGGTTTAAAGTCTATTGACTGCCTGATGAGTTTCTCTTCGCTCAGAGAATACCTCGCTTCAGATGTTATGGAATCTACAGGACCCTTGTCTACTTGCTGCTTGACAGCTCGGAATAACATGTACAAAGGTTCTCCTGCACATTCTCGTAAAAATTTATACAATAGGAATGTGAACCAAGCTGATAGCATCTTCTCAGCTACACTCTCAGTTCTAGGGGAAGAAAAAACAAAGACATTGAAATTAGTAATAATTAATAAAAATTGAATGTAATTTAAATGTAAAAGTGAATCACAGAATACAGAACAAAGGACAAAGCAGCCATGACTTGACAAAGAGAGAAAGAAATAATACGTCTTTGAACCGACAAAATTTTTGGTTCGGTTTGCGGTTTTGAGTTCGCAGATAAAACTGGTTTGCAGTTTTGAGTTCACTGATAAAACCGGTTCGAAGTTCGGTTCAGGTTCACCGGAACAGTCTCTCTTTCCACTCAATGGGGCAGTTGCAAGGGTCTGAAATATTGTGTTTTTAATAAAGAAAATGAAAGTCCTAGATAAGCTGAGAACAAAAATGCCTTTGGGCTCTAATTAAGTCCCATTCTTACGGAGATGAGATTTTGGCCCAAAATACATTGTTTTAAATGGGAATTTCGGGTAGTGACGTCACCACGCACACGATTTTTTACAACTTTACTTGTATGTACCTCCAACACCAAGACACTTCGGGAAAAATCAAAGGCACCATTGTTCTCAGCTCATCTAGTACTATCATTTTCTTAGGAAAAACACATAATTTAAGACCCTTGCTACTGCCCCATTTAGAAGTTAATGAGAAGTTGGTCTTTGGCATCAAGTATACAGAAATAAATAATTTAATAGGCAGTGAAAAGCTTTCCATTATCACTTTTTCTACTGAAATAATTCCAGAAAACTATTTCCAATCAAAAACTGAATAAGTACTAGTAGTCGTAGTAGTAGTAGTAGTAAAGTTCAGCCGCCCAAACCTTGTAGTCGTTATGCTTGTATTTCAAAACGACTGTGAATACAAAAGGAGAATAGGAAGAAACGGAGGTACAGTTGGGGACAAAAATAATGTCAGAAGTTTCCTTGAAGTAGGCCATCTGCAGTACTTACCTCAATGAATTTAAGTACTGCAGGTGGCCTACATCAAGGAGTCGTCTGAAATTATTTTTGTCCCCGACTGTAACCTACCAAGGTGCCCCACAGTAAGGTAAGAGGACAAGAGGGATACGGCACTGAGTGTGACACCCTGAGAAAAGGAAGTATCTCAAGAACACACAAGGACTGGTGCGCTCTCGGATCATTTTTTATTTATTTATTTATTATTTTTTTTAATATTTTAATTCAATTTTCTTTTTTTTAAATATTTTGAGGAAAAAATAGAAAAAGCATAAAGAATTACCTTCTTAAAAGTAATTTAGGATGACTTTTTCCTTCCATACATTTTTCAATGAGTTCAGCTAACAATGTTTTCAAGATATCTGTGCAATACTCCATTTTGCTTTGCAAGGATACCATGATTAAGGATGCAACATTAACTCTGAAAAGAAAAATTTAAACATTCATCATACACTTTGTATCAACGAGCAAATACAAATAGACTTAAAAATCAAAGAATTTAAATACCAGGTATGATAAAATACAATTACTTTATAAATAGTACTGAGTCATTAAATAAAATAAATAAAGCCAAACACGTCGGAAAACCTTGCAATAATACCATATCTTTCCCATGTCAGAAGCAAAAAAATACAAATAGAACAGGACTCCTTAATGGGTCAGCTTCACTATCCTCAAAAACGGTTGTAAATGCAAGAATCTTACAGAATTTTTAGCAAAGAACAAGATTATACCCATGAAAAAGTTTAGCTTTGCATAGTAACTAAGAATATGGCTATTAAAGAAAGTTTGAAAATGACATCATTCCCTAGACCTTGCATATTGCTCCATGCAAACAAGTAAACTTGATTTAAAAGTTTTTAGAGCCATTATGACCAGCATACAAATTTTTTTGGAGCCACATTTTAATCCCTCCATAAAGGTGTTGCTTGGATTTAGGCAAATCATAAGAATTCATTATACTAGGAGTATACATCCAGGGGCCGAAAAATGTTGGTCCGAAACAGTACTCCTCCTAGATGCATGGTGAGGCCGTAAACTAGCTACTAGCGTGCTCGAATCCTCACCATCCACCAGTGTAGTTTGACCATTTCGGACCAACATTTTTCGGCCCCAGGGAAGGGGTTGTATACAAGCAAATACAATCCTTATGTCTTACGCCTCTACAGAGACATGAAAAATGACGAAGACAAGAAATATAACAAAACAGGCGAAGAGTTCTTTCAAAAGACCAATTATGTCAGCAGAAAGTTCCCTTTTGGCCAAAAAAAAAAAAAAACATTGATAAATAATATTCAAACTTATATTCTTACCTGTCTCTCATTGAGAAATATCTATTGCTTTCTAAAGTCCTAATGAACAATAATAAAAATGTTTTGTTCATTATGAGTTGACCGAACAAACGAAGACCTCTTTCTCTGCGAAGAAGCTCCGGCCGTTCCCACTGCAACACTCCATGGTCTTCCATATTTGGAAAGAGTATTTTCATGGCATACGTTCGGTAGTCTAAGAATGGAATACCGCCAGAGGTCAAATCACCGGTCACATCAGTCATCTCAGTTTGTAGTTCGGCAAAGGCTGAAAACATACATATAAAGTGAGTTTAATAAAAATTATTCAAAGTAAATTTTAAAGTGATACAATTTTAGGTGAGGTATTCTTCATTCTCTTCTTACTTCAGTCGACTGAGATTACGACCACCGACTCATTGGCTCCTCTCATCCGTTTCGATCGTTATGAGGGGCTTGAAACAATTTGATCAGTGAAGCCACCCATAATATTATTATGTACTCGATCTGATTACGAAAACGATAATGATCCTATCCTCCGTAATCACCTCTCAGATTCTCAGAATACATGATCGTAACAGCAAGCACATCAAAAAACAGTGGTCCATGGTCACAAGTCTATTCGCAACCAAAGCCCAAGAAATGGAATCAAACATTTCTCCCTTTTGATGAAATCCATTCAAAATTCGTACAGAACATAATTTCACACTCCCAATGAATTGGTGTTCTCAGGATATGGGCTGGATAGCCTTCCGGCTACGAGAGTAAAGAAATGCACATAATGTGGTCCAAAGTAGAGCTCGTTTCAGAAGTGTAGGGGCACCTAGACCATAATCTTTGGCGACTCATCAATTTTCATTTCTTCAAAACTAAACAAAACTTGTCTTCGACTTAGAACTTTTAATTTGAAAGTGTTCCTCAATGAAAAGCCAACACTCAAATTCATTTTTATTCATTTTCATTTTGAAACAAGAGAAATAATGCTGACAAATTCCAAAGATTATCGGTCTGGGTGCGCCTACACTTCTGTAACCACCTCTAATTCTCCAATCGGTAAAAGGGAAGTTTGGATTTCAGAATCAAAGACTACCCAACTAAAAGACAAATATTCTTTAGATTTCAAACTACAACAGTACAAATCAACTACAATAATTATCTTACCTTCTTTACACTCAGCAGCTACTCTCAATTCAAGAATATCCATCTGCTCTTGCATATTCTTTAGAACTCGATTGCTCTCCGTCGATTTACGCCTGTAGGCTATTAGGAAGGCAACAAATATGAACAGCAAAACAATTATGACTGCAATTCCACCAAACAGGGCTGGTTTCGTCAAAGGACTGTTGATGGCAGTGGGAGAGGCGTAGTTCAGTTTCCCGATTGTGTAGCGAAGATTTCCACCGACAATTACCTGGCAAAGAAAGTAGAGCAAATTGTAAAGCTTTAAAATAATAAGTTAACTTTCGCAAGGCACATGAAAACTAAAATTCCACGCAATTCCATTATTGTTTATAAGATGGGCCAGCTGCAGTAATACGAAACCTATTCAAGAAACTGAAAATGCTACATTTTTTTTTCAAGTATGAGCGCAGCAATTAAAATCGACCATTTTTCCACGAAAGACATCTTGTAAACTCACAAACAACATATTAACACAATTTCCCATGTAACCGGAATGCGATCAATGAAAAACGGGCCTCTGAATGTGAAAAAATGTGAAAAAATTGCTAATTTTGCCATTTGGACCCATGTTTAGGTCAGTAGGGGAAGTGTGGGTGGGTTGGGACACCGGGAGGGTTGGGACATTGCGTTTTTCTCAGTTTAGGTTGGCACTACCAACTTCATCCTGGGATGTAAAACTCTACTAGTGAGGCCACACTGCCAAACGGAGTTTGGAGGCAATATCACCTATCTTCTTCCCGCTAGGTCATTTTTGTTGTTTTGACCTATACTAATTTTTTTTCTGGCATTTTCTAATTCTTTAAACTTTTTGCTTTGTATTTATTTAAACTTCTCACAATTGGGGGGCCGAAAACAGTATATATTTAGGTGAAACTTCCCGCAGTTGCAATCTTCATAACCTAACCTCACTTTTTGGTATTGTTGTTTGTTCACATTTTGTCGTTCTGGGAGGGTTGGGACATCGGTCTCAGGGAGGGTTGGGACACATTTCCAAAGTGCTTCTCAAACACAAAAAACTGAAAAACTTTGAAAACTGTGGAAACTTTTCAGTACCATCATATTTAAGGTCCTAAATTCATTAGATTAGTAATTTTAACTGTTCTTTTAATTTTTCTAATTTTTTTTAACTTTAAAACTGATTTTTTAATTCATAATTTTTTCCGTAGCTGCTAGCGCCATATTTCTAACCGCGGAGGCAGTTTTTATCAATTATTTAATTTTTTTCTACCATTTCTTGTATTCTTTGAAACCTTTTTACGTTCTGGAAGTGTTTTTTTTTTAATTAAAGTTGTTTAAAACATTAAAACATTGATAAAATCATTCCATGTCCCAACCCTCACTGAGCCCTGTCCCAACTCATACAGGGTAGTTAGGGATGGGACACTTTTTGAATTTTTAAAAAAATTGCTCTAAAAAATTTAGTTTTTAATATTTTTTCTCCAAATCAAGGCAAAACATTTTTATTGTCAGTCTGAATAATCTCCAATAGCAACTTTTGAAGAAAAAAACAATTAAGGGACCCATAGACAGGTTTGAAAAAAAGTGTCCCATCCCACCCACACTTCCCCTAGGGGGGTTCGAGGGAGCCAAATTGAAAAACCATGTTGGTTCCCATAAATTGCATACTTTTAACTGCAATATATAAAAAAACAAACCATATCTAGGTGTAGGCCAATTGTGCTCCTTATCGCTACGCCTTCTCTGATTACCGATGCCATTTCTGGGAAAACGGTCCACAAAACAAAAGGTACACTCTTCAGACAAACGTCTCCAATTAATCATAATGCTGACTTTTCAGAAAGATCACACCTGTTGCTTTACGGGCCCTTTTTTTGGGAAATGGCCTCATTTGTATTTCCCCGAAACACTCAAAATATTTTCAGATTTCAGCCATACATCAATCTATAATATTGGCCTACTCCTCAAGAGGAGCATAGATTGTTCTTTGAGCTCTAACAAATTAACTAGGACTTTTCAGAAAATTGGTTTTCTCATCAGCCCAACAAAATAAAATTGAAACTGGCCTACAAAATCAAGAAAATAAAACATCACAGTAAAAACTATGACAAGCAGAGAATTTAATACTCTGAGTAATAAAAAAAAAGATCTGAGGAGTTTAAACTCAGCTGATAAATTTTTGATAGAATTGTTATGAGGAGGGAATAATAAGACTAAACTTGAGAGAGTAGAATGGTAAAAAATCAAAGTAAAGTAGTCAAAAACACGTACCACAACTTGAGGAAGTTCTTGAGCGTTTGGCTGAGCTTGCTCATTATCAATACCAGGAGGTTGAGAGAGCGGAGGTTTGCACGTCAACTGCTGACGAGACAAAGAGGTGACATTACATGAGGCAGTTCCAATTTTGACAATGACATCCGATTCTTGGCAGGCACGATCCAAATGTTGACCCTGATAACAAATAAAACAGCAGTTAGTTAAAGATGACTAATGATGACTAATGAAGATGACTTAGATGTTAAAGATGAGTACTCACAAGGGAAGGTCGCGGTGGGGCCCCCTCCGTTTGCGCTAAAATTTTGCAGAAAGGTAGGGTTTAGGGTCCTAACTAACGTACTTACGCCCTTTTTTGCCATTGGGCCTTTTTAAGAGTTGCAAAATTGCTGCAGCATATATACCGAAAAATTCTACCCCCAGTATCAATTGACTCGTTGACGCAATACGCTAAGGTGCGGCGCCGGAAATTTGTCGTCCCCGGTTCGAGTCCGACCTCTGCCGCTTGCTTTTTGCACACTGCCGCACCTCACATGACACATCAATCGGTGCGAACAACGTATCTACTTTCTCCCTCTCATTTCGTATCACTTACCACATGAATTTTTTTCTGTAATATTTACAATTGCCCTGCTTATTTATTTTTTTTTATTTTTTTTTAAAAAATAAGAAAATAAATGAAAAGATCAATCGTATATCCATAATTTGATATGAACCTATTTAAATAAAAGACAAATAAAATAACATATGAGGACTGAAACGTAATACCGATCAACCGATCAACCGTTCAACTTTCAGTTGTTTGCATTGGTATTACGTTTTAATCCTCATATGTTATTTTATTTGTCTTTTAAATAGGTACATATCAAATTATGGATATACGATTGATCTTTTCATTTATTTTCTTATTTTAAAAAAAAAAAAAAATAAATAAATAAATAAATAAATAAGCAGGGCAATTGTAAATATTACAGACAAAAATTCAGGTGGTAAGTGATACGAAATGAGAGGGAGAAAGTAGATACGTCGTTCGCACCGATTGATGTGTCATGTGAGGTGCGGCAGTGTGCAAAAAGCAAGCGGCAGAGGTCGGACTCGAACCGGGGACGACAAATTTCCGGCGCCGCACCTTAGCGTATTGCGTCAACGAGTCAATTGATACTGGGGGTAGAATTTTTCGGTATATATGCTGCAGCAATTTTGCAACTCTTAAAAAGGCCCAATGGCAAAAAAGGGCGTAAGTACGTTAGTTAGGACCCTAAACCCTACCTTTCTGCAAAATTTCAGCGCAAACGGAGGGGGCCCCACCGCGACCTTCCCTTGTCAGTAACATCTTATTGCATTTTAGGTACGGTAAAAATTGTTCAGGGCAGAACTTCCATTCAATACTATATTCATCTTAAAGAATCACCAAATTTACCCATGTTAGATAGATAGTATCCAATATTTCTGAGAGAAAAAAAATAAGCATTTTTCAAATAAACAACCGACTTATGGAAGGAAAAAGTGATTTACTCGAGACATTGACTAATTCTTGAAACGCCACTCAACTACGCGCAGCAACTAATAAGAGTCACCGTTATCATCTTTTGCGAATTCCTTGGAGTCAGATGTTTCTGCATCATCATCGAAGACATTGGAATAATTGGCATTTTCGACTTTGTCTCTATCGATCCAGAGCACGGTGTCTCCTGTTCCGTCTAGTGTATTAGGTAAATTAAAGAAAAAGGCAGGTGAGTGGAAGCCGCAAATCGATCTTTTCATTGCGTTGAACGTCATCAAATATTGAACTTGACCAGCCATACAGAAATCGTGGAAGGTACACCATAAAAATAAAATGCTGGCATCACTGTCAAATAAATATACAGTAGATATTGAGCTTTACAACGGTTGAATTATTATAAACGTGAAAAAATCATGCATCCCATTTTAAATTAATGAAATGAAAATTGTACAAATTCTTCAGAACTGTGTAAAGGCTTGCAGCGGTGCAATCAATTGTTTGCCATAACGAAATAATGGATCATAAACGTCATTGAAATAAAAAAATAAGTAAGCAAAGAAAGAAAACAATAAACAAGCGGATGTTTCTGACTTCAGGTACTCACATTAATGGTCAGGTAATCACTTTTGTAGTACTTGACTTCTTCATCGAAAGGTTCATAAACAGGATTCGGGTACATCAGAAAGTCACTGAAATTCGGTTGACTGGATAAGTTCCTCACACTTGTCACATTGTCCATGATGAATCCGTAAGTCAAAGCGAACGGATGATCAGCATCAAGTTCTGTGTCAATATCAACTCTCGGAGACAGACAAGCTATGTTTGAGTTGCTCATCACTTCACACTCCTACAAAATTAAAGCAAATTTAGTCAATTAATTTCATAATTAAATCAACTTCAGTGAATTAAACGCATAATTACAACAACTGCTATAGATCAAACTTAAAAGTTAAAAAGTACCATTAATGTTTTGCTTTCCATTGAAATTTTAACTCTATCATCACTTAACCCATTCACTGCAGCTTTAATTTTATGACCATTGCTAAGCAACAGCGTTTATGCACTCATTTTATGCGAGTAGCGTGCCTAGCAGTGAAACCACCTACGTAGAGTAAAGCGAGTGATGTTACCCGAGTGGCGTGCCTAGCGGTGAAATAGCAGAAGTATAACGGAGTAGGTGACGCTATCTATTAGGTGTTTAGAATTTCTTCAAAGTTGGCGAGTATACTCGCTGGTTTCAGTGAATGGGTTCAAGAAGAGAATCAAAAGTCTGACATAGCATACAATACAATACAAAAGTAGGACAGACTCTTAAGAATTCGCAACAATATATTATCTTAATAATCCATTTGTTTGAGCAGGTACAAAAGAGCCATCTTCTTTTATGTTTGCAGTCTTCCAAACAGAACCTTAAGGAGTTTCGCGAATGGTACAAACTGGTGTGAGCAATTAAACGTGATTATCGTCCACGTACGCAAAGGCTTGTGGCCCTTTGTGAACGATTTTTTACTACAATTTTTCCCCTGTCAATTTCTACTCGAAAACAATTTTCTCGACCGTTTGAGCCCCAAGAAACCCCGGAAAGCCAAAAAAAAAAAATTAATCCACGACTGTCCTCAGTCTTCCACAAGACTCCATGTAAAATACTACTGACCGCAAACGGGCTAAGACGGCTAAGGTATCATTGATGATGTCCCGCACCTATGAAGCTCTACGTTACTTTTTCGTACTTTCGTGAAATTTATGCTTGCCTTTTTCAACAAAAAGTTTTATGAATAATACTCCTTTTCAGAAGGATACAACAGCTAAATTCTGCAGTAGATGAAGCTATGGCTAAAATGAGAGACCCCAAAAAAGATTGAAAGAGCAAAAAACGCACCCCAAAGTACTGCTTTCCTTCATGGTATACATAAATCAGAGGTCGCTGAATGTATGCTAAATTCTTTCCAGTAACAGAAATTTTTATTCCACCAGCGGGTATTCCTTTCGGGATTTTCGGCTGAAATGAAAAGAGATTATGATTAGTAAGAGATTATAGAGAGTTATTTTATGAAAAGGAGTAGTAGTAGCAGTGATAGTAAAGTCCAGCCACCCAAACACATTTGGTATGCTGCTATTAAACAGCAAACGACTGGATTGCATAAAAAAAAAGAGATAGAAAAGACAACCAATGTCTTCTATGAGGAAAGAAAAATTGTTATCACTTATCACTTGTAAATCAGTAATCACAAAATATTTTGAACAGGGGCTCAATTGCAAAAATGAATCCATCAGAACTTATTTCCCTTAATTGCAACAAAACAAGGACTAAAAGCACAGTTTGAAGAATAATGAAACAAATGCCAATCAACTTTTTTGTGAACTTTTTAAAATATGAATGAACAAAATAAGGGTTGGCAGACATTTTCTGAAATTATCTAGGGTATTGTAAAGCTTTAAAAACATTTTTTTCATTTATCTTGGGTCTTTATATCTAAAGGGGATGTTCAATCCAGGACTTAGAACCAAACCGCTAACTGTTTTGAACCGCGAATTGTTTGGCAGAAAATACCTGAAACCGCAAACTGAACCCAACCCGACGGGCTGAACCGGTTTAGCAATTTTTCAAAAGCAGTTCAAAAGACTATGAAGATAAACTCTGAATAAGACTAATGGAGGCATCAAACTATTTTGAAAACAGCTGCCAGGAAAAGTGGAACAAAATTTATTATGTTTTCTGCTTCTGAGAGCAAAAAAATCTTCAATAAGAAAAGCAGCTAAAATGCAAAACAATGAAGAACGTGAAAGCATTTTTGTTCAAAGTCTTCTTTCACTCAAATTTTTTTTCTGAGTTGTTCTGATTTGAACTAGTTCCAGAACCATTGAACTGGTTCAAACCTAATCCAATGTCCCCAAGAACCAAAGCCAAACAGCAAACTGATTTTATTCAAAAATTACTAACTGTAAACCGAACCAAACCAAAATAGTAGCCGGTTCAAAGCCCTGGTTGAATCCAAGAAAAAATGGAAAAGAACTTTTGACTCAAAACAAAGTTCATGGACTTTTCAAGGAGCTTATCATTTTAATCACTTTCAGCACAAGATCTTACCTGTCCTGACACTCCTGACTCCGCTGACTCGATGGTCGGATCTTCGACATATTCAAACATAGCTCCCTCAAGAGGGCGGTCTCCGCGGTCAAACGACATTTTCAACTTCCCATGGCGAGTACGACTTGAGGCACTTGTTATGCATTTAGCTTGATGTAGTTCCGTGCTGAGGAGATGAAACAAAAGTAACAGAGTTTACAATATGGCAATTTTTGAGCAAAAATTCTCTGTGCCAAACACTTGAGAACCTCAAATGATTACAAGCTTTGGAGAGAAATCCTGTCGAAAGTTGAGGAGCTATTCACAAATAGGACTTTAAGTAATTGACCTGGGATCAAAGTTGTATTGATAATATATTCTCAGCGAGAAAGAGAGCCCAAGTAATAAGCAAAAAGCCTTTATTTAACCAAAAATCTTGAATGTTAACCCTTATCACTTCTGTGTCAAGTTTGCAGAGTGATTCCGCTCTTTTGGACAAGACAAGATGAGATAGCAGGAATCAATTAACCCCATTGGTTTAAACGGTGTCAGGCTTAAAACACGACTCAGAGTTGTTCTTTTCAGGTCAACGACTCTGAGTCATGTTTACAAAGTTACATGACGCTGTTTAAACCAATGGGGTTAATCAATTCTTGCTATCTAGTCTTGTCCAAAAGAGCAGAATCAGCCTGCAGAACTCGACAAAATTGTTTAACAGGATGAGCAAGAATGTGTCAAGCTGTGCTCAACGAACTTCGTTCACACATCCGTATCTTTTGATAGGGCATCTTATAACGCTGAACGACCGCATACAGCGCTTCATAACCTTGGTGGCAGTAATTTGAACTATGAATGAATACCACATGAATTCACATTTTAGCAAATTATAATTCAAACGGTGAGGGTTAAGAATTGAAGATTAAAATGGTGAAAATGAGCCGATCTTGTATGAAGTTTACATGGGTTCCTTTTCATGAGTTAGAAGTTGCTTCATCAGAATGATGAATTAATGCCAAGACGGAAACGGAGGGCCATGGTGCCCTGGGATCAAATAATGTTAGGTCCCGAACATAACTTACGCACAGTCACTTGACCTGCTTAAGCTCTCCGATTGGTCAAAACCGCACCCAATTTCACTTGTGCACACTGCTGGGACCATACATTTTTTGGTCCCCGTTCTTGATGAAAAGTAACAAGAGAAAGTTAATTTAGGTCTGACTAAAACTTGAAATTTTGAAACTGCCACTATGGTTAGAAAAAAAATATTTTTAAAAAATACTTTTGATGAGTCCACTTGACTGATAGCATTTTGTTTTGTCTATGAGTATTTTTAGAAGTATATTTGTCCGTGGTTGATTTAGAATTGGCAACTTCTGAAGTTCCCTAGTTAATCCAACCTGCAACTGTTATGTGCCAGCTACATGCTTATTAATGAATAAGAATTATTTATTCATCTCAAGAAAAATTCTGGAATTAACACAGTGTTATTCGCGTTACTGCCCTGAAAATATTTAAAAAAAGGCGCAGTAAAATCAAAATTGAATTTTACTCATGAGGAGAACAAACAAAATTGAGGCTACTTACGAGTTGATTATGCACGGCAAGTCATCAATGAATGCTCTGATGTTGCTCCCTGCATTCATGTACTTTCCCCGAATAGTCAACAGAGTGCCTCCTGATTTTGGTCCATGTTTTGGCTCGATGCTTTGCGGTAATGGATCTACAAATCTGAAGTTCTGTTTTGATTCGCCGCGGAAATCTGATACTTTGACAATAACAGGCCCTTCTCTTTCTTTTGGTTCTCCAGGACTATCAATTTTACAGACAATTTGCTCCGTCCTCTCATATCGTGATTTATCTGGTTGACAAACAATTCCAGCTACCGTGACACCAGTGTAAATATCGTCAATAGTTTTCCCGAGATTGATTCCGTTGATGGTAACGATAGTTCCTCCTTCCCAGGGACCCAACATTGGTTCGAAGGATGTTATTTCTGGATTTGGACAAGTTTGAGTACGGTTGAGCCACACAGTGGGACCGAGATTGAAACGGTCGCACTGGTCGCTGACCTCACAACGATTTGAGCTCTGACACCATCCACAGTCGTACTTCTCTTCAAGCGCCAAACACATACCACAATTGTCCACCATATCATGGCATCTATAAATGATGATGCGGACATTATCAGGGTTGTCAAGTGGTTTAGTTCCACCCCAAATGATAGCAAATTTAGCAGTTATGAATGGAGCACGCGAGGTGTAAGAAAATTCCATTGGTTCGCAGTAGATTGTATCGCCCAACAGATTTGCATTGACGCTTGTTACCCTTCCTTCGATATTGAACTGACAAACAAATCTTGTTTGAACAATAAATTGCTGCAAAAAAAACAGTATGAAAAGGATAAGTTTATTAAAGTAATTTTATACCAACCACTACTTGAATAAATAAAAAATAATTATTAGATAGTAAATATACGCTTTTTTCAGGACTGTCACATGAGACTGAGGTACTAAAGTTACATCTGCTTTTAAGCAGGCCCAGAGGACCTCTATCTTAGGTTCGTTACGATAAATTAGTATTTTCCTGCTTTTAATTACAGTACCTCCTTTTGATTCTTTACCATTTTCTTTGGAAAATATTTGGTTAAAAACAGATTTCATGACGCTAGATAGGTCTATTTGCTAAATAAGTACAAGTTTGACTTTGACGCAGCCGATCAAACTTGGTTGTAGAGTCTAGTAACATTAAGCTAGATGAGTCAATGTGTACCATTTCATGTAACATGGGATTCAATGGACTTTAAACAGACATTTTGTAAAAAAAATGTGTGACCCATCAAAATTCTGAGAAAATTGTCCTCTTTTGAATGGTCTAGAAAAATCTCAAAAGAAAGGCAAATCCCAAAATGCAAGCTTGATAGGGTTAACAACCCTGACGCACCTAGAAATATTATTCAGAGCAAGAAAAACACAATTTAATTATTCTAATGCTCATTAAGAGTTAAAGGCTGACTTTTTGGGCCGGCAGAAAAATTATTTTAAATCTAAAAGTTTGATTTCAGGAAACAAAATTGAATGCATGAAAGTGATGTGATAGAAAACTTACTCCAATGATGTGGACTTTGACTCCTACAACTTTGTTCGCTCCAGATGGAATCAGGATTTCAGAAACTTCCGTTCCGTTGATGATTGGACAAAAGGCTGGTCCTATTCGGAAACTAGGTCCCTGCCGCTATAATAATCAGGTAAAGTATCAAATTAGTCTATTTTGAAATAATGAGGAAAATATTAAATAAAACTATTAAAATTGTCAGCATGATTTACACCCATAGTATCATAGTATGAACAACTAGGAAAAAAAATCTACCCCACTACTTGGTTGCAGTGTTGCCAAATTGGGGTGAAAAAGCCGTACGCTTTACATTGATTTAAATGGGGACGACACGGCTTTTTACCCTCGATCTGGCAACACTGCTCGGTTGAGGCATCAGCATGAAACTTTCACGGAACATTCTTGAGGGTATGAGGAATCTAAATAGCGCATTGCTGACCAAACAGCATATACGTGTATAAGCTCTTTGGCCGGAAAGGTCCTCAAATGAGTCTCATTATGTTCATCAATTTAAAATGAAAAAAATCAAGTCTCATAATTTCACCACATTTTGCTGAGCCACAATATGGGATAGCAATGGAAAGGAAGATAAAAAACGCAGAGCGACTGTTCAGTGAAAAAAAAAAAAAAATCAGAGGCTACTAGTTGCGCTGATGAAAGAGGGAACAGGAAATAGTATTATCGTCAGTGAGATAACATTGGGGAAGATAAGTTACAGTTGCAATTAGAGGACTCCATCGCAGACAACAAATACAATTTGTGATTATTCCTCTCTTTTCTTATCTTGCTAGGCTTTTTTTATTTATACTTGCCACAGGTCATTTATTGGACAAAAATAGAATATGGAAGTAAAAGAGAGAAAGAGGGAGGAGAGGTGGGGAACTTACACTGACTCCTGTTACGAGGATATCATTTCTACAATTTTCTGCTGTGTCGTGGGTGCATCTGTGGCCATCTACACACCAATCGCATGGAAATGAGGAGGAAACGCACTGAGTACAAGAGGTATACGTGTTGCAGTCAAAAAATGTGAAGTTTGTCGCCACAAAGTCAGGGCCTGAGGTCATACGTACAGAGAGTTTTGCCGTGAAGTTATCTGAAACGAAAAAGTACAATAAGCTAAGTAGTACAAAACAACAAAATAAAAAGCAAGTAAAGAATTTAAAGTTTAGGAATGAAACTAACCTTTTCCCTCCAGTGTCAAGTTATACTTTAACCCTTTTGCTCACAAAGTCCAAAACAAGGGACAAAATTTTACATGGAGCCTTATGGAAGTTTGGAAAAATTGACTCGCACATGAAATCATACCAGAAAAGTTTGTTCAATATAATGATATAGGATTCAGATTACAGAGACACTTTTTGCATAGTTTGCGTGCGAAAAGATTAAAGGACTAGTTCCCGTTTCCACTCCTGCGTGGAGGCAAAAATTAAACAAATAGTAGAGCAAAAAATTCAAAAAACATAAAAAAAAAAAAAAAAAAAATTCAATTCAAATATAAAAAAAAGTAAAAAAGTTAATTTAATTAGGAGCTGGCTGCAGGTTCAAAATGTATAATTCAAGAGGGGAAAGAGTTTTGGAAAAAAAAAAATTGTTGATGTACAGTCGATGAATTAAACAAAAACAATGTCAGTCAACTTCTTAGATTTGGTTCAGGGGGGTGATCACGGAGGATCGTTTCGTTTCGTTTTCGTTATCGTTATCGTTTACGTGTAACCTTATGGGTGGCTCAACTGATCGAATCGTTTTGAGCCTCTCGTAACCATTGAAACGGTCGAAAGGAAGCGATGAGTTGGAGGCTGTTGTTTACTCGATCGTTTGAAGTAGGAAGAGGTGAGGAGGGGATCACCTGCGCGATCGAGTTGCGCAGAAGCAAGCCCATTTGATTTAATGCAAACGATAACGATAACGATACCGAAACGAAACGATCCTCCGTGATCACCCCCCAGGAGTAGGCTACTTGCAAAACCTGTGCATTGCAGGTGGCCTACCTGAGCCAAAAAATAAGGAGTCAACTAACATAATTTATTCACAGACTGACGATTTTTGTACAATTACAGTTCTCATCCAAATTTGAGTTACATAATGCACAGACCAAGTGAGCAGTGACTGCATTTTCAAGAATTTTATTTTCCGATAATAAAGCTGTCCCACTGTTTGCCATTTTGAATCAGACCAAGATATAGGATAAGTTTAAAGCAAAATCGAGGCCTAAACGAGAGGATAACTCGAAAAGTACACTTACGTTGCCCAGGTTGAATTGGAGGAAGTACATCTGTGCGTGGTGTTGTGCAAGTAATACCACCTTGCTTGAGGGTAGCATTTGTGATCAGAGTTTTGTCCATGATTGAGAAGGCGCAGAGAAACTGTCCATTGAGCGTTGGTAAATTTTCTATAGCCAGTTCCAGCTGAAAAGAGGCCAAAAGTCAGATCATTAATAAATGCAATGTGCTTGGATATTACTTGAGAAATTTATGAGATGTACAGATTACTCTTAAAAGGGTAAATTCTAAGCCAGTGCTTTTAAGCTGAAAATTAGGCTAAAATTAAGTTAGAAAAAGATTGGACAGTTCAAGCCATGGGAGCCGCAGAATGAAGTTATACAAAAAGAGATGCATGAGTACGGTACAGTTTTACGTTTCGGTTTTTTAGAGTGAATGGAGAATACGCATCAAGACAAAGTAGCGATACAGTTGTATGCATTGAAAGCTCAGGACTAAAGACCACTTCAGACGATAAAATTAGATCCTCAAAGTAGCTATCAAGTGGACATTTGGTTACCAGAGCGCAATATGCATCATTTTGAAATATGACAACTTAACGTTAAATCGTACAGGAAATTAATGAGTGCCATGAAAGACAATTCCTGAAACTATCAAAGGTTTGCCGACCGCCTAATTATGAAGGTAGATGGTGCACACCAACGACCAGATGCTCACTTTGAAGCTACTTTGAGGATCCAATTTGACCGTCTGAAAATGCTTGAATGAAACAAAGACGATTAATTGCATAGTCTTAAGACTAAAACATTACCGTTCGGGCAGTGGTCCTTTGGAGTTCTTTTGGAGTGACACTGATTACTGTTGTACAACGACCATTTTTATATGAGATCCAGTAAAGAGCATCTTTGGCAGCATCTGCACAGTCACTTCGAAGGCTACACCTGAAAAATGGAAATTAACCTGGTTAGTAATGCAGTAGGGTAAAAAATTCATAATCAAACATTTCTGAAAATCAACTCTTAGAAATATCCACAGCCATATTTAAATGGGTTGGGTTAATATAAAAGTGAGAAATGTAGACCAGGGCCCGAAAATTGTTCGGGACAGACGGTCCTCGACCCAAATTTTGCCCTGAGAACCTCAACAAGCATTGGTCATCATGCATCGGACTACATCAGACTGTCAAAAAATGGCAGCAACACAAATTAACTTCTAAATAAGTATAACTGGGGGTAAGCAAATGCATAGCAGTTGTTTAAATAAAACGTAAAACGAAAACGTAAAATAATCGATCTTGAGGGGATTACTGATGTCAAAGATATTCAAAAGAGAAAGTAAAGAACAGAACAAAAATTTTCGATTTCTGATCTCCAATAAGTTGATGAGGGCTTTAAAAATAAAAACACAAATGGATAGTTGATAATTACGATAAAA
Organism: Trialeurodes vaporariorum; assembly: GCA_011764245.1. Taxonomy (NCBI): domain Eukaryota; kingdom Metazoa; phylum Arthropoda; class Insecta; order Hemiptera; family Aleyrodidae; genus Trialeurodes; species Trialeurodes vaporariorum. The sequence goes on along the minus strand of VMOF01000024.1, from coordinate 49,584,617 downwards.
TAAAATGAAACTTACTTGTTCTCAAGAGAGCACCAACCACAGTAGGGGTCTTTGGCACCAAGGCATTCCAAACAATTTCGGTGCACGCTGCATTCTTGCACTCTTACTTTTGATATCTGTTCAAACAAAAAAATGTTTGAATAAAGGACCAATGATAAAGACCATTTCATAACTTTAGTATTCCTTGAAGAAGGAACTAAAGCAGACAAAGATATTCTGAGATGGTTTCTACAAAAACCAATATGAAACGAAATGGTAAGTAAAACCACACAAAAAATCTGTGTTGTGTAAACCCAAACCACTCGACTCTCAACATTTTCATCACCCTTGGTTGAATGAGTATCTAGGTACTTGCAAGATTACAATCCATAGGATCCGTAAAAATCTTCATCTTCAACTCACATTCCCGATTCCTGATATTTTATTAGAAAAGTAAGTATTCCATTATTGAAAGCAAATAATTATTAAAGAAAGAGAATTCTTTGTTTAAAATTCTGAATCTATAAAATGGTTCCAAAACTTTTATAAACGCCTCGAAAAGAACTTGTACTTTCTTCCAGAGTTGTCCAACAACAACAAAGAACAGCATTTTACAGGTAAGTTTTTCAGTACCTATGCATTCATTGATTTTCGCAAAACTTTGGATGAATGTTTTATCCTGCACCAGTGACCTTAAGATATGCAAAACTTTTAGCTCACAATTTGCATAGTCAGAGAGCTTTTTTTTTATAAGTTTTGAAAGCTACTGAGATAGGTATAGTTTATTCGGAAAATAGAAACTAACCAACGGTAGAAATTATCCTTGAACTTATAAATGGTAAAACAACAACGAGAAGTTTAGGAGGGTAACAACCCCCCCCCCCCCAGTTTTCTGCAAAAAATGTCAATTTTTTTGCGATTTTTAGTGACACCCCCCCCCCCTCTTGAGAAAATATCTGGCTGGGTTACTTTTGCTAGGGGCGATGAGAGCTCAAAAATCTCAAAATTTTCTTTGGAACTTTATTTTCTCAAAGGACAGCAATTTGGAGATTAATGTTAGTAAAATACCGTAATATTTTCAAAATGCCGTAATATTTTCAAAATGCCGTAATATTTTCACATGTTTTTAATTTTCTTTTCATAATTCCGCTAATTATGAAATAATAAACTGAAAATCTCAGCGACCAAAATTAAAAACTAATTCAAACTAAAGATAATATTGACTTTCTCATTTTTTGTTTGGTTTTTTTCCCCCTCTCTTCGTAGTTCCCTTTTCCAAAATCTCTTTTCAAAGGTATCTTTTTCTTACACAACGTTTAGTACTCACCCTCTTTTCAGTCATCACATAGAGGTTCATCAGCTGCGGATCGAATGCAAGATCAGCATTTACGGAGGATCCAGGGTCAATTTCTAGGTCTCGATATTCTTGAGCCACCTTATCAGATTCAACAACAATCTGGAAAAAAAAAGAATCAACAACAAATTAAAATCAGAGTGAATAAAACAAGGTATTAAAATTGAATTCATGAATGAATAATTCAGAAAAAAAAAACACGAATAAAAAGATAAATCAAGTAATAGATGCGAGAATAGAATGAAAATTGCATTGATATACAGTGAGCTGAGACTAAAAATAAAAGTTGAAAACTCACAACATTTTGAAAACAAATGAGTAAAACCTTTCAAAAATTAGTTCAAGGGCCGGCTGCCCGAAGCCCCGGGAAGGTCGTTTCTAAAGAAGCCTCAAAGTGCTTGAAAATCCCCCCATCACGTAAGAAACTTGTCTTCCCTTGAAAATCCACGGTTTTGAACCATAGCTGTGACCTTATACACGGATAAGATGCTGAGTGACATCATGGCACGGCTCATTTGGCGGTATAATGAGTTTGCCGCTTTTTACAACCGGGCTGAAACCATCCGGGTTCACATCTCCAAAAAAAAACGGTAGGTAAAATAGGAAAAACAGCCGATAAAAGAATGTATAAAGGAAAAGGAGGAAAAAGGAAGGTATAGAAGGAGGAAGAACCAGAGGGCGAAGGAGAGAAGGCAATGGTAGGTGGGTGAACAGGAAAAATCAGGATGAAAGCAATCTTAATAATTAAATAACAGGGGGTGACATCCCCTTACCTCTGACGCTCTAATCGGAACATTTTTTTCTCTTTCCTTTTCCTTCCCTTCAGAAAAGATGAAATAAAATTTAAATAATTAAGACTTAAAATATTCAAATCTGGGGGTGCCTCTTTGAGACTTGACACGCGGGGGGGAGTTACCTGGAGTTTCCACCCACCCCCTCCCCCCACGGGTCACCGCTGCTCTTGTAACAGTGACGCCACTGGTCTTGAGATTTATGGTGAAGAGCACGTCACACCTCTTGTCGTAAGGGCCTTCTCCTTCCAAAGACAGCCTAAGATTCGCAAGTTTATAACTAATCACGCAAATAGAATTTAATGTTTGATTCCTACAGAGAATTTCACCATAGGAAAATAGCGATGCAAGCGTTTCAGAAACGATGCCGAGTGATATCATGGCGTTACAAAGTGTTTCAGAAACGTAGGCGGACCCAGACCAATAGTCTTTGTAACTTTCCCAACAATATTCCTCAAATACAATACCGAATAAAAATGAATGAAAATGAACTTGGGCCTCGACTTTTCATTGAGGAACGCTTTAAAATCTAAAAGTCAAAGTCGAAGGCAAGTTTTATTTTGATTTGTAGAAATGAAAATTAAAAATTCGCCAAGATTATCGGTTAGCTCCGCCAACACTTCTGAAACGAACTCGAATAAGAAGTTTCTTCGTTACGCAACGAGCTGCTGTACTATGACTTTCAAAAAAAAAATCCTCTCATCAAAATATTGTTCTTGGTAAATTCTTTTATTTTCCATAATTTTAAATAATTTTAAATTTTATGAGGTAAAATGACACAAGTGGCAATAGTGTGAGATTCTAAATACCTGAAAACCGTAAATATTCGCAAATTGGTCGAGAAATGAAACAATGAAAATTTTTATCAGGGTACTTTCTTTTGAAAGGCATAGTACCTGTACAGGGGTTAATACATGTTACAAGTCCTATTCCAAATAAGGCAGCATGGACGATCTTAGTTAGATTTGTTTGCCTCATTTTTTTTTGTCACGTGCGCATTTGTTTATCGTGCAAGTGCTTCCAAAAGAAGCAGTTACATCGATTTATCTATCCAGATGGCCACTCTAAAATACTAAAACCAATTTCAAATGGATCAGTCACAACTTTTTTTTTTCTTTCTTTTTTTTTTAATAAATAAAAGGTTAAAAAATAAGAGGCAAATAAACCGAGCCCATGTGAAAAAGTCCATCAGAGATTTCCATCATGACCAGAGCTGCCGTTTAGCGTATAATCAATGCTATTTTTCTATTCACCGATGATTCCACCGGTTGAGAAAAGATTACACAGTTCAGTTCAGTGTATGACTATGATGCACGAAAATACTCTGATCTGTAATCTTTCCTCAATCCGCGTGGAAACTCCGTCAATTAATTAAAATACCCGCAAGTTTTTTAAAGTTATCGACGACACCACCGGTTGAGAAAAGATGCCATTTGCAAGTATTTTAGTTCATTACAGTCATACTGCACTGAACTGAACTGAACTGTGTAATCTTTTCTCAACCGGTGAAATCACCGATGAATTGAAAAATAGCATAAATTATACGCAAAACGGCAGCCCTGAATTCATGACTGCCTCCATACTGCCTCAAAAGCACGTCCCACAAATTCTCTCTATTAGTATGGCATTGTTGTCGTTGCGTAATAATAAAGATACAGCAGTTCACTTCAAAGTCAGATAAATATGACGTCATCGTGCTGCTAATGATTCAACCAGGTATTAGTGCACCGCAGTATAGCATCGAATCAGACGCTGTGCAGTCATGTGACCTAATAAATCATGACGTCATATTAAACAGACCTTAAATGGCTATATCTCCATAATTACGGTGTATATAGAAAATTTTAATTTATATCATATTTTTTCTCGTGAAATTCTCTGTTTCAGATACGGATTAAATTCCCTTTTCGTGATGTGTTCGACAGATCCGTTGAAAAAGGAAGTTGTAACGGAATTTGATGTAGGTTCTTAGATTAAAATCGAGTGAAAAAGAGAGGAAAGAGAATGAAAAAAGAGAAGTGAGTATCAGGGACGACGCACAATGAGTCATAGTTAAGAAATATAGCAAGACCCTCCTATCCCCGAGGAATTGAGTCCCTTGATGAATGGGTCTGCTGCAAACTTTTGCTACAGCGATGAAGAGTGGTAATTCTTAAGTAAAATCTCGTGAAAGGTCCATTGGTGGTATCAGAATGTCATAAAATGCAGTGTGAAACTCACAAGAGGCGTTTAACTGAAACACAAGATGGCGGTAAAATATCGAGCAACCTGTGTGCACGCACCGTAAACATCCATGACGGCCAACGTTAACAACCTCACAGCATCGGAGGTTAGGAGTTTGTCTGCGTTGTGATTGGTTGTGATGCGATGTTGTGAGGTTGGCCATCTTGGATGTTCATGGTGCTGGATGTTGCATACAGGTTGCTCGATATTTTACCGCCATCTTGGATTTCAGTTAAATGCCTCTTGTGAGTTTGCTTATTGCATTTTGACTTTCTGCTGCCACCAATGGACTTTTCACGCTATTTTATATATGGGATTGATCACTCTATAGCGCCGTAGCAAGAATTTGCGACAGACCCATTATATTCATTTTCATTTTTTTTATTTTTTAAATAATTAATTTTCCTTGAGCTGAAGTATTGAGCTTGTTACGTAACAGAAGGGTCATATCTGGCCGGAGTTGCATTGTCTCTCGCCACACTGTGCGATGGGGTACATTAGAATCACGCACACGCTTCAGTTGAGAGTGTCGGATGTCTTACAGCCGATCAACAGTTGACATGACGCCATGTGCAGTGTCACTGTATGTGTGAGTGTGCACTGCACAACAAGAGGAGTCACTGCACTATTTAAAGCAATGTTGCCAAATTCGGCAACAAAAGGCAGTAAGAGGCTAACACTCCGGTAAAAGACACCCTTGAGGAAAATTTAAGAGGATTTGGTCCATAACTTTCAATAAACTTAACGGATTTCTAATATTTTTGGCTTGAATGAAAAAGCAGGCTGATTCTGTTCTTAGAGACAAGACGAGACGAGATAGCGAGAATCGATCGATCTCATTGCTTTAAATGCGGCGTCACGTGACAGATTTGAAGTCATTCGAGCTCCTGCTCGGGTGCTCCGAGTCATAAGTATAAAAAGCATGACTCGGAGCACGTCAAACAGAGCTCGGATGACTTCAAATCTGTCACGTGACACTATTTAAACCAATGGGATTGATCGATTCTAGCTATCTCGGCTCGTCTCGTCCAAAAGAGCGGAATCAACCTGCACTGCCTGCAGACCTTGAGCTTTCATTTGAATCATCACATCATACTTTCAGCATAATAACAAGCTCAGAAAAACTAAAATTAAAATAAAATCAGATGTTCCATTGACAGACACCCCAAAATAGCTATGTAGTAATAACAGACTGTCTCGTTGTAGTAACAGAAACCCACTAAGTGTAGATTGCCTGAATTTTCTTATTTTTCTGCCATAAAAGACTTTGAGACATAATATAGGTTCCCTAGACCTGGAAGCTCAGCAACGAGGAACTGTGGGAAGGTCCCTTAAAAGATTACGTTAGAATCAGCTGGAAATAATTGTTCACACGAGGTGGTGCTGTCTTTACCCTTCAATCTCTCTGCTTTGAGAGCACCAACTTCACACAATTTTGCATTTAAAACACTCTGAATAGTATCTAAATTGCACTAAAAATAATAACACTCGCAAAATGAGCTCCTATTTGTGTAGCAATGTGGATGGTAAATACTAAACCGCTACACAATATAGGAACCGTCTCGATGTTATTTGCACTTCCCCTGCAAAAATCGACATGTAAGTAACCTAACTTCTAACTAACGGGGTGAAGTTTAACCTCGAAAGTTCATGCTTTTTGATAATTTTAAGAGCTTTTAACAGTATCTAAATGATTAAAACTTAATTTATATGCTTTGCTTTGTTGCTCTGTTTCCATACGTGAGAAACATATCAAAACTATTTTCATTCATCTATACAGCTCAGCTTCAAAAATTCACGACTTTTCCAAAAATTTCATAAAATATTTCACGTTTTTAAAATTCGTAAAATTTTCGAACTCTAGACTCATCACTCATCAGATACCTATATAAAAAATGAACCTAGAGAGAGATGATTCGGCCATAAATCGTGGTTGTTTTTGATGGGTCGTTTTAGCCAGGAACGAACTTGACCGAAAGTGACCAAGTTCCCTCAATTCCGGTCGAAATAAATTCACTCTTCTAGTTCTATGAGAACGGTCCTCATGACCTGATAACAGTTCCTCGACAGTGGCTGCAATATGGCAACAATGTCACCCCCCCCCCCCATGTGATTGTGTGTAAAACAATCGATTCGAAAGTGAAGCAGCGCTTCACCAGCAATCGATTGTTAAACATAGATTCAAATGGAGCGAAGACATTGTTGCCAGATGGCACGAGCCGCCACTGCTCCTCGAGAAATAGCACAACGGCGTCACGCAAAGTTTCCTCTCGAAATCATGTAATGAATTTTCATGAGCATTTGAAGGATAGATTCGTTTTCACGACGATTCGAAAGATACACTCAAATACATTCATTCGAAATTCACAGTTGGGGATCTTCGGAAATCAGACTGTCAATTTCCTTCCGCCTCATCATCTATAGTGTTTTAACGGTCGGGAAAATTCCCAGCTGAGTAAATCCCAATTGGGAATATCCCAGTTTTCTTTTTCCTAATCTTCATCCCCATAACCGTCGAATTTGCTTTCTTAACAATTCAATAGAGCCATTCATTTCAAATCTTCTATACAAAAACACACTGAGAGAAATCACTTCTTTAAGAACAAAGAAACAAGTTTACTTGTGACAGTTTTCCTTGCACAAAAAAGTTCTGTTGCACGGAGGAGAATCACTGTCACAACAAGGCATCTTTTACTTGTAGCAGCAGACATTTTCCTTGGGTTAAAGGAATTTCCCTTTAGTCAATATTTCACTGTGCAGTTTCTTTAATAAAAACGAAATACACCTTGGATTAAAAAAAAGAATTCTCTCACTGAGGCAGTAAAAACATTATAGTTTATTAGATTTTTAGAAACAAAATTGAAAGCTGGCGTTAATATCCACTTAAGCGAGTAAATTCCCAGATAATAAATTCCAAGGAATTCAAATTCAATAATATCATCAACACAAGTAGTAACATACATTCCCTTAGAACTGGCAACGTCGAAGTTTGATTCCCTTAAGACCACCTCGTTGATAGACAATGTGCGAAGGAGGGGTGTTACACTGTTGCAGCCAACATTCAACAACAGCAAAAGAGAGGTCGGTCGCCTACTGCGAGCCGTCGGAAAAGGAAGTAAAGAGAGAGAGAAAGAGAGACACTCAAAAATGTTGACTGCTGATCTTTAAAATGTATTCCTGCATTACGAGACCGTAAAGTAAATCACTACATCGACACTTGACTATGATGTTCAGAACAAAAGTTGGTCCAGTGAAATAATTTACAGTGACTGGATAAACCACAGTGTGGCCATTTCGGTCGTCTTTCTGATTGGTCGGATTCCTTAAATCGCAAATTTGAGCATTTAGAAGTAGTTTCACGGTTTCATAGGGTTCTCGTACGCAAGTTAGACACGACTGAAGGCCTTTTGTCAAATTTGAAACATATTGGTTCGCAAAATTGAGAGAAATCAACGATTCCCCGTAACTGACCCCCCGCGGTCGCGCACCCAACTTAACACGGGCGCTATAGGGAGGAAGTGTGTTCCTAAGTTACTCGCAAAAAATATCGCAACCCCCCACCCTAAAAATGGTTTATACATGGCATTAATGACTTTTTTCAGACAGGGGGTAGAGAAATCTTCATTCCGAAACCCAAGAACAATCATACTCCCCATGCTGCCAATGCTAAAGTGGGTGCACTCTTGAGGGGTGGAGGGCAAATGGCCGCACTGTTGTTTATCTAGTCACTGTAAAATAATTGAGGAGGCAGCGCTGCAAGTGGCGGCTCCAGCAAATTGACAAGAAAGTTTTTCCTCAGTTTGATTCTCTGTGCAAGAATCGATTGTTGGTGAAGCGCTGCTTCACTATCAAATCGAGTATTTCACATAAGATCAAATGCGCAGAAAAAACTGATTTGAATCTCACTACAGGTCGCTGAGGATTCACCTTAAGCTGAAGTCAAAACTTTCTAGAGACATTATTTTCTAGGTGTAAATTATTTGTTAAAAGTGTTCTCAGTGATTTAACTTAGTTCTGAAAGCTAGTAAGTAATAAATTAATGAAAAATTTACTTTTTGATTTTGGCCAATTTTTGACGATCTCAGACCGCATACATAGCGCACTGACAAAAGGTTCCATGACAGTAGGATCAGAAAAATGTTATTGACAACCTTTAAAAACTCCAAAGCTGATTTTTTTTAAATGCTATGTTCCCATTGACGTCCTTTTTGTAGTTTACACCTCTACGATTTTCTCAAGAGAGGATTTCCAATCGATGTTTTCGGCATTATACGAGGAAACTATATAATGCGACCATAATAGGCGCAATTTTATCTATTCTCGCCTTATAACATACTTGAATAAATTATATTATTCAAACCAGGAATCATTAAAATAAAGAGTGTTTCTGCAAATGCATCTTGGAGTCAAATCGTATTCGAAGCGATAATAGTCGAAGAGATGGGAAAAATAATCGAGTAATAATGGCGGTTTTACAACGTTACTTCCAACAAATTCTTAAACTGGGGATAGAGGTAAACCGTGAACGTCTATTATTTCATAAACGATTAATTAGAATAGATAGCGGGTGATTAGAGACAGCTTAGCTCGCAGATACGTGCCGGAAAATTGGTTTTTCTAATTAGATGAGGCGGTACGTAGGGCGAAAATTATACGTGTAGGTATTTCCAAGGACAGAGAACCGATATGAGCAAAGAGGTCGCGCATTTAGTTTTCCCATTAAGACGTTAAAAGTTCTTTTTGTAAAAATGAAAATGCTTCTATGCGAGGAAATTACATTGAACCGCAGCGTTAGTTTGAAGTCAATCGAATCATTTCTGCTAAAATCGTGCGATAGAAAAGATTTATGACTTTATTTATTCATCCGCTTAATCAATTATCATAATTAATGACAAGTTTATCGTTTATTCAGTACATTATTTATTTAATCACCAAACATTTGCGATTTTTTTTAAAGAGAAATGCGTAGCGGATTCAAAAGATTCGGGTCGAAGAAAGAGTAGCAAGGACATACCAGAGCTGCCGTTTTGCGTATAATCAATGAAACTTTTCAATTCACCGATAAATCCACCGGTTGAGAAAAGATTACACAGTTCTATTCAGTGTGTGACTGTAAGGCACGAAAATACTCACATCTGTAATCTTTTCTCAACCGGAGGAGTCGTCGATGACTTTAATAGACTTGCGGATATTTTAATCATTTAACAACGATTGCATTGCACCGATTGAGAAAAGATTGCAGATCAGAGCATTTTCGTAAAGTACAGTCATACACTGAATAGAACTTTGTAATCTTTTCTCAACCGTTGGAATCATCGATGAATTGATAAATGTCATTAATTATATACGCGAAACGGCAGCTCTGGGACATACCGTTTCCGAATACAGTGTGTCACAGTAATTCTGTTTACGACCTCAAAGCATATTTGTCGACAACGACGTCAATTGGAAAATGGGTAAAGTTTGAGAATGATGACCATTCTTCTTCACAACACTTTTCTTGCCTGATGGGAAAAGTTTGTCTTTCATCGTGTGCCGCGCTTTCTCAATTTTCCCCCTTTTCTTTTGTGAGACGGGCGCAGCCAAACCCCTAACAAAAAGTTTTGAGCAGAAGTGACTCAGCGTTTATCTTCCAACGATTTGAAGAACATGTTTTTTGGACATAAATGAATGTTGAGAGCAAAGGCTCAGAAATGAAAAGGAAAGAACACGAAAATGTCGAAGAGAAATGTCCATCATTTCTTCACCGAGTTGAAGTGGCATATAACTAGAATGGAAAAAATAATTATTGCCTGAAAACATCGAGGCGCGAAACTACATTTTGAATAAAATGCGTTGGAAAGTTGATACATTTGAAATTAACTATGGGCACTGACTTTTTTCAAAAGAATGGTGTGGCCCAAAACCCACTGAAAAAGCATGATAACTATATTTAAGACGCGATAAAAAACTACAACTTGTGAACTTGCATGTGACTGAAGAATAAAGTGGAAAAATCAGGGGCGGATCCAGAAATGTATCTCTCTCTCACGGCCCACGTGAACGGACAAGCTTTAAAAAAGGACAGAATGAGCGGAGAGAGAGAATGATAAATTTTTCGATCCGCTGCTGAAAAAATGCAGTCAACTTGAAAACTCACGCGGAACGATCGCAAGTCATCGCACAAGCAGGAACAAAGATACCTAGCCAGGTTAATAGGTTATGCAATATGCAACACACAAGCTTCATTGGCAACGATTGTATTAGATGCGTTGCGTATTGCATATCCAGGCCAGGTATTTTTGTTCTAGGTAGTGTGTGAGTACAATCAAAGGCAAAATGAGGCTGTTGCACACTTTCATTACAGGCGCTTTAAAGGTCGATTCAGTTGTAAAAACCTCCAAAAATAACGATGGTGGCACAAAAATCTTACTAAATTAAAAATCCACTCCTTGACTAATAAAATGCTTTAACAACGCGCGATTGTAGTGGTGGCGTTGGGCAAAAAAATGGGAGATTCCCTTAATCCCATCTAATAATACTGCAACTTCATCAAAAAGTGACCAATAAGACGACTTTCCTTTGACACTGGTGTCATCAGGTTTCACGGTACCATTAATCGGCTGTCAATCACTCCTCTAATGGTGACTATTTACTCTGTGAATCTTCCTACCCGCAGCATAGAAAAAATGACGAAATTAAGAAGGGGATCTCCCATTATTAGTGTCCAACACCGCCATTACGATCGCGTATTTAATAGTATTTAATGAGTTTAGGAGTGGATTTCGTAAGTAATCGTTATTTTTTGAGGTTTTTACACCTAAATTGGCCCTAAAAGCGCTTGCAGGAAAAGTGTGCAACAGCCCCATTATTGGCAGTCAAGACTATAAGTGGCAAATCCTCGTCAGTGGCGAAGCGTGGAATTTGGCAACAATGTATTTTCTCCGTTTAAATTCACCAAAAAAGTCGAACGCTCCAGTCATCGGCGATGACCAGGCATTTCGACCTTTCGAATGTGTTTAAATGGGGGAAAGGGAACGTTGCCAAGTCGCACGCCTCGCCACTGATCCTCGTGTAATCAAAGCAGCTCCATCCGGCGCTCCGCCGCGCGTGCATGCATTCCAGTGGCGCAGCGTGCAATTTGGCAACGGTGCAGTTCGTCCATTTAAAACCCATGAAAAAGATCGAATCATTGGGTGTTCGGAGAACGTCTTCGCATTCGACCTTTTGCGTGGGTTTAAATGGGCACAATGCACCGTTACCAAATTGCACGCAACGCCACTGGTGCATTCTTGACCGCCAAAACTTCAGCGTTTGCTAGGACAGCGTGTTGTATAGAGATCAGTGGCGTAGCCAGGAATTTTTCTAGGGGGGGGGGGGTTCGAAAATTGTCATGGGGGGGTCCAAAGATACTAACTTGGTAAAATTTGTCTGAAAACGCAAGAAATTACCTTTTTTTTAGGACAAATTTTGGTGTCATTGGGGGGGGGGGGGTCCAGACTACCTGGACACCCCCCCCTCCCGGGCTACACCACTGACAGAGATAGAGGCAGCGTCACGTCAATGATCTAAAGCATTACCATCTTGGTCCTTGACAGGATTTGATTCCGATCGATGCCCCTCGGCCTATGTGAGATAAATCAGCATTGTGAGTACAGAAGGATTCGCGGACACATTTCCATTGTAATTTACTTGACCTTGATCGCAAATGGGAAGGATTCAGTAGCGCACCGAGAGTTTCTTCATCTCGCTCTTTTCTCCATTAAAAAACGTATGTTAGACAAGGATGAACAGCGGGATAAAACCTCCTCTTTCTGTCCTTTTCCTACTTATACATTCAAATGGGAAATGAGAGAGATGGGCGAGATCCTGGTTGCGCCAGTGGAAGGATTCATATTTACGGTAAGTAAGCTTTAGAGTAGCGATTCGATTCGGTTCAAGGTAGATTAATGAAGAAAGATGCGTTAGAATGTAGTAGATGAATATAAGGATAACAGACGCAAGAGCTGATTTGTGTCACAAAGTAAGCCCAGAGCCACCGTTGCGTTGGTGGCATTGGTCTTCCTGTATGAAGTCGATAATAATTATTATAGGAGCTCTAGTTGCTAGTTCATTGATGACTTATACATTGAACTTCGTTCATGACCGCTGCAATTAATCGAATCATAGCTCTGTGAACCGACTGACGTCACTAAAACCAATGTCCATACACATATGTATATTAGGTGTGGCCGGTATAGCGCCAAATCTACAGGAAACCCAATGTTTGGGAACACCGTTTCCCGATTTGCCCGCCATCTTGAATTCGACTATCTTGTGAAGTGCGCATTGCCGACAACAAACAAGATGCTGTTAAACGTTCGTATTTGACTATTTCAACACTTTTGACGTTTAAAGAACATTGCGCAAGGAAAACTTTTTGAGTATTTTTTGTTATCAAGAGGTGATTAGTTGATTTTAAATTAATCAAACGCGTGGCGACTCACACTCAGGCAGCAGGTCTCTAATGTGAAAAAATTCAAAACGCGCGGTTCTGATTGTGAGTTCTGCGATTCCGTGATTGGGTATTCTATGCTAAGGGGTTTCTAAATAACGGACCATATCGGAGGGGGCCGAAAGCTACCGGCCAGACCTGATATATATATGGACCTTGACTGACCTTGACTGTAACCATCCAACTCCTAAATCAAGGATACTGACCCGTGGCGAATCCAACCCTCGCGAACGGGGGGGGGGGCGAACTTGGGATTTTCGCCCCTAAAAGACCCCCTTTTCTTCTTTTCGCTCGTGCTTTCCCATTCCTCTCCCCTCTTTACCCACTTTTTGGACCGAACGGGGGGGGGGTTTAACCCCCCCCCCCCCCCCCCCCCGTATCCGCCAATGGGATACTCCACACCAGAGCTGCCGTTTTGCGTATAATCAATGGCATTCTTTCAATTCACCGATGATTCCACCGGTTGAGAAAATATAACACGGTTCTCTTCAGCGCGCATGACTGTAATGCACAAAAAGACTCGGATCTGGAATATTTTCTGAACCTGTCGGAGTCGTCGATGACTTTGAAAAACTTGCGAATATTATAATAAATTAACGGCGTTTCCACCGATTGAGATAAGATTACAGATCAGAGTATTTTCGTGCAGTATAGTCAAACACTGAACTGAACTTTGTAATCTTTTCTCAACACGTGGAATCATTGGTGAATTAAAAACATGGCATTAATTACACGCAAAACTGCAGCTCTGCTCCACCAGTGATCAGTGTTGCCAGATTGGGGTGAGAAATCCGTATGTTTTACATTGATTTAAATGGGGATGATACGGCTTTTTATCCTCGATCTGGCAACACTGTGCTGCAAACGACGCCCCTAGCGGGCAAATTCAAACAGCATGAACCACAGGCGGATACAGGAATTTGTTGGTCTCTCTCTTCCTATACTTGAACACATGCGCTGAAAAAGGATAAAGGGGTCTCTCCACCTGCGAATTTAAAAGCGCGAATAAACTGATTGAGCCAATGAGCTGCCTTGAAGTCGATAGGTCGAGTCCGATGTATCGACAACAAAGAAGCCCATTGGCTCAAGCAGTCCATTCGCGCTTTTAAATTCGCAGGTGGAGAGACCCCTTAACAGAGGGGGCCATCACGTGACATAAGCTTCAATCATCGTCCTTTTCTAGATCACGAGTTCAAATGGGAAAAGATAAAGGTCCGTGTATGTCCGGTAGTAATCTCCTTTAATTGGATTTGATTCTAAAAAGATAATTCGTAAAAGCTCATTGACTTGAGTTTCGCGGCACGCAAGTCGCAATGGCCATTCCTTGAAAAACACCGTGTTTGCGAATTGCAAAGCTAAGTATCTGCGTAGAAGCAAGACGAGGGATTAGGGCCTTTTGGCCACTGCTTCATTTCTCAGGCCAATTAAGCTGGGCCGCGTGAGCCCCCAGCCCCCTGACCACTATAATTAAAGCGGGAGTATAGAAGCAACCCCAGTGGAAGGGGGAGGGCGCCGAGTCGTCTTCCAAATAAAATTTGTAACCTAACAAACAAAACTATAGGTACCGATTTTTATGCTAGTTTTGCTCACACCAAACACATAGAAACAATAAGATATAAGAACAAAGAGACCGCAATTATTTTAAAACATGTCCTTCTTAAATGTGATTTCAGTTACAGGTGTTTTGTTTTCTTCTTTTAACTAAAGCAGGGGTATAGAGGCAACCCTGAGGAAGGGGGGGGGGCGTCGCTTCGTCGTCTAAATAAAATTTGAAACCTAACACACAAAACTATATGGGTAACGATTTTTATGCTAGTTTTGCTCACACCAAAAACATATGAGACGATAAGATATAAGTACAAAGAGACCACAATTATTACAATATACGTCCTTCTTAATAAATGTGATTTCAGTTACAGATGTTTTGTTTTCTTCTTAGCACGGAAAAAAATAAGTGGTAGAATTTACCATCTGCATAGCTGATTTTGGAGTCAGCTATCAAACATGGTAAATTTTACTAAATTATGGTAAAATGTACCGACAAACTAACTTAGTTTACCATAAAGTACGTTGTATTTACCATTTACTTGATAGCAGACTCCTAGATGGTAGATTTTACCAGTCCGTGCATTCAATCTCAATTTGAAGCGGAGAGACGCATCGAAAGTTTCTAAAATAATTTGTCTTCCATATTTGGTTTCTTTTTGCTTCCTCCCCCAAACAGCTAGGGCCTAAACACGTACTCATCAAGACTCAATAATTCTTTCTATCATCTTAAAAATGAGCTGTTGTAAGGGGGGGGGGACCTGCAGTCTCCATCCTAGCCCTATAGAGTACCGCGGCTAACCCCCCAAGTGACTAACCCTGTAGAGGGGTAGGGGGAGAGAAAAAAAAAAAAACCACCAACCATAATCGGATACTAATAATAAATTCCGCGAAAATCTGCGGAAACGCCAACTGAGCATCAATTCCGCGGAAGCGGGTACGAACACGGATTTCCTATTTTCGGCGACTTGAGGGCACAAAAAAAGGAAAACTCCAGACTCATTCCGCGGCGCACGCAAATAACAATACACGTGCGCTCGCCTACGCTTCGTCGGCACACGAAAACTGCGTGCATGCACACAGGTGAGTGCTCACTCATACACTTGTACACTCATACGGGGGGGGAGGGAGGAAGGGGCGGTATGGGTATTATACGAACGCCAACAGTACCGGCGAGTACATATTCTATCGATTGAGAATTTTCAGGAGCGCAAGTCCATGTCTGCACGCGGGATGGATGGAAGGAGAGAGGGAGGGGCGCGGAGGGGAGGGGGAGGTTAACAGGAATGAAGGGGCGGCTGGAGAAGGGGAGGAAACGTGAAAGTGGAGTGGCGAGCTGCCTCCCAATTCCCTTCCCCCCTCGCCCCTTACCACCCCTCAGACGAGAGCGAGAGCGAGCTCCGGCAGACGGAGGAGGGGGGGAGAACTGAGGAGGGGGGGACTGAGGAGTTGGTGAGTCGAGTCGGTTGGGGGTACTCACTCGCAAGTTCAGTGTAAGTTCAGTTCAGCTTCAGTCAACGGCCGAGGAGCCAGAGCTTTCGGGAGAGAGGAGGATGCAGTTTCCGCATCTCGCATTGCTCACGCCACTCGCGCCCGCCCCGCGCCGACACTATCCGACACGGCACCCATCTACGGGCATCCGCACGGCATCCATCCACCCATCGCTCACCGTTTTTAACCTCAAAAACCATTCACCGATGTCTCGGGGTGGCGAGCGCACTTCGGCAACAGGGCGAATAAGCGAGAGACCGCTCGACGAACTGGCGCATGGCGACCCACACTGGAACGGACCAAAGACAATATACAGATGAAAATGGAGCGCCGCCTCAAATAAACTGTGAAGAACACCCTACGAACACTTTTACACACCTTTTTTTACTCAGAGACACCTCTTGCACACTCTTCTTTAGAGTGCTGGAGGGGAGGGGGGGCGATGACCCCTAGACCCTCTTTTATAACACGGAATAAAAGACTGGTAGAATTCACCACACGTATAGCTGATTTTGACGTTTGCCAGAAAGAAAGGTAAATTTCACCATAGTATGGTAAATGCAACGTAACTTAGGGTTAATTAGGTTAACCTGTCGGTATATTTTACCATAATCTCCATAGGCTTATCGTGGGCCGTGGGTGTCAAAAGTGTTTATGGGCAGTTTATAAAGCAAAGTGTGCTTATTTGAAAGGAGTCGTTATTATAGATGGCAGGATTTTCCGGCATAGCCGCGTAGAAGTCCGTTCCCACAAAACCTCCACCCCCCCCCCCCTCCAATATCTACTCCTTTGTGATGAGCTCCCAATGCGTGGGCGCCGGCAGAACACTTTAGAGGGGGCAACACCTCGATTTTCATAAAGTCAGCTCGCGTTAAGGAAAATTGGCTTGACAGTAAGTATTCTATAAATACTTTAGAATTTTAAAATTTTCACGAGAGGTCACCCAAAGCCTCGAAATTTGGTGGGCAGTATGCGGAACCTTCATAACTCCTTTGCAGCGAAGTAAACAAGAGACACATCAAAAGAAAGTCATCAATCAGCTCTTTCTGAAGCTCCTTCAATTTATGCGTTACGATGGTTACAGTGGTCAAAGTAATCGATTGTAAACCGAATAAACTCAAAAAATGTAAAAAAAAATCACCCCTAACTCGGATAGGGGTACTTTACAGAACAATAAAAAAACTCCACGGTGAAAAAGTTTTTTTTTTCTTACTTAGTTATAGATTCGGAAGGAAAATCATAAATTTTCAATTTGGTTTCTTCGAGATACGGGTACAATAGTACACTCCCCCCCCTTAAAATAGCCAACTGTGAATAGTTTTGGGTGCTTGAAAATAAATAGGTCATTTTCCCCCCTTCTCCCCCCCCGGAAGTTTAAGTGTCCTCTTTAGCCAACTAGGGCCCGACGGACGAATTGGAAGAGTGAAGAAGAAGGAAAGATGAATGAGAGAAGATTTACATCCGTGTCCTTCCGGGGTATGTCAAATTCTTGGGGTCAATTACATGCACAACGAAAGGATTAGTAGAATTATTAGCCCATCCAAAGCTGTTCTAGATACGTGCTATACTGACCCATTAATCATTATTAATTTATTTCGCGGTTGACGTAGACATCTCTCGACCCTCTGTCTTATAACCTATCCAATAATGATAATTGGGAGCTAATTTCACAAAATAAACTGCGCGCCGAGGAATAAGAACTTATTAGCCTTAGCAAGTTAATTAATAATTACAACTGATATCAAAATACCAGAGCTCAAAAATGCAAAAAGAACCGTTGATCTTGCATGCAACTATTCCGGCTTTCCGGTAATGAGATTGCATACCTCACTCGTAGTAGGAACTTTTTGGACTAAAATTGAAATAGTGTCAATTTTGGGACTTCGCGTTTTGGGACTACACTTAAATGTTGTTTGCCTCTCAGTTATTTCCTTCATTAGAGAAACATTTCGAAGTTGTTTCCGCAACCTGATCGATAGACTAAAAACATTAAACCGATAACAATCGTAAATGGCGGTAGCCGCCCAGGCCAAGTCAGAAAATAGAGTTTAACGCTTGTTTCCTAAATTATTAATATTATTATCATTACTGCTGTAAGCTACCATCTTGGTCTCATATTCGGGAAGCAGTTACAGAGTGGTGAGGCCCAAAGATAAGGGGGGGGGGGGGGTTGTCAGAAAACCACAAAAAGTTCAAAATATAGGTCGACTCATCAGTGCCTACTTTCAACTGCGATTTTTTCATAAATTAAGACCTGCATTGCAGGTAGTCGCTTTATTAATCAAAAGTTAGATCTGACCATCAGAGGTTCATTCGTTGCGCGATTCCCATTTTGGCACAAACAGCCCTATTCGATGCAAAATAAACGAGCCGTTTCGGCGCATGAATTTGAGGTGAGATAAAAGGGGAAAATAGCCCATTTTGGGGCTCGAACATTTTCAGACACTCACTAAAGCTAAAAAGCTGCTGCACTGAAGAAGAACCTACATATTTCGGCACAGAGATTTCATAGGGAGGAAAATAGAGTCATTAATCACCGTTTATAAGGGGACAAATCGATGGCCCATTAGTACGTTGTACATATCAACTTAAGTTATTTATTTGAATATATCCTTCTAGACGGGTGGTTTGTTTTTGCAGACGCGGCGGTGGTAATTATTTGGTTGCAGAATGCCTAAACCCCCCCCCCTTCCCCAATATTAGCTCGACGTTCACATGGCGGTACGACCCACAAATTCTGTGCCGCCAGATTGGGTCGTTTTTACCGAAACAGGGTTGTGCTGTGTGAACATGCTCTCAAGAATTTAAATGTTTGTGACGTCATGTCAGTAGATTCACAGAGGTGGCAGTGGCGCGGCGTAGCGTTCAGTTTGGCAACGTTGCATAGATTCCATTTAAACACATGTTAAAGGTCAACTGCGATGATGTTCATCAAACACCCGATAGTTCAAGCTTTTTCACGGGTTTAAATGGACGAACAGCAACGTTGCCAAATTGCACGCTACGCCAAAGAGAGCAGGTTCACCCAATCAGTGTCTCACCCAATCAGTGATCACAAGAACCGATGTTACATAATCCAGCCACGATATAGACTCGGGCATGCATCCCGTTCCGTAGAAGCTGCAACATCAATGATCAGTGATGCCCCAACATTTATTTTGTTTGAGTATTCGAAGATTTCTCGTTCACGCTCGAACTAGGATCGCCAAAATGGCATCGGTGAGCTGAAATCCCCTACTAACGGCAAGAGAGTCAACCGTTGCATGTTTGGTTGACGTTCCGTTCGCCAATTGAGTCAACAAAACCAATAAACCCGTTTTGGAGGTGTTTTAGTCAACGTTATGTTTGAATTTAGGAAATGTTAGGTTGGCAATTCTGCAGTTTGATCAAATCCATTTGAGCGTGTACGAAGGCCCATGAACCCAGGCCCCAGGGGGGCTGATTCTGCTCTTTTGGACACGACGAGATAGCGGGAATCGACCAATTCCGTTGGTCTAAACGGAGCGGCGTCACGTGATAGATTTTAAGTCATTCGATGCTTGGAGGGGTCACTTTTCTGAAATGTACGATTAAAACGACTTCAAATCTACCGCGTCATGCCGTTTAAACCAATGAAAATGGTCAATACTCGCTACCTCGCCCAAAAGGGCATAGAATCAGCCCCCCTGGAACTCAAAAAGCCATATCCCAAATAAATCCGTCAGTATGTGCAAGTCCATTTTTCCTGTGTTTTCTGAGTAGGTGACTAATAGGCAAAACCCTGCGGGCCGATCCTCGGAATCATTATACACGGAAAAAAACTACGGTGAAAATAACCATACGGATACCTGATTTTGGCACCTGCTAGATGTTATGGTAATGTTAACCAGAAGTATACTATGTTTTGACTAGGTATTAGGTGATTTTACCTGATTGCATGTCGAATTTACTCAAAGTATCGGTAAATGCACCATACTTCTGGTCAAGTTTACCATAACATCTAGCAGGTGCCAAAATCAGGTATCCGTATGGTTATTTTCACTGATCTTTTTTTTCCGTGTAGATAAGGCTGGTAGAGTGGATAAATGAAGGGCTGCTATTGGTCCTTCTGAAGCTTTCATCGAAAAAGCTACCTTTGTAACAATTGTAACCAGATATCCTTCCGCTACCTTTGATAAGCTTTCGGCTACTTGAGACACACCGATAGCTTATCGAATGCAGCAGAGGGATAGTTGATTACAGAAGTAGATTTTTCGATAAACACTTATTAAGAGAGGCCAATAGCAGCCCTTCATTTACCAGCCTTCATACCAGCAAGCTGATTATGAACTATTATGATCGTAATGCTATCGACTATCGAGTCGATGATCGAGTGCGTGTTATCTTATGGGTGGTGCCATTTCGATAGAAACCCTCCCATCTCTGTGGAATGACTTCTGAACTAACGGAGCAAATTCCTCGAGAGATTGGAGGGTTCCTATTATTGGAGTGAAACCTTCCGGAATGGCACCACCCATAAGATAACACGCACTCGATCATCGACTCGATAGCATTACGATGCGATTGTTCATAATCAGCTTGATGCCTTATCCAACGATTTCGAGTATCGGCCTCCTGGAGACGACTTGTCCTGAAAATGATCCAATTTAGCCAACTGCGCGGTTCACCGGCTCACGGGTAACGAACGGAACGCCAACGTCGTAACGTATTGATTTTATCCTTGAAACTTGCCAACAGCCAACAGAGCTCAACTCTGCTCTGCTCAACACGCGGAGAGAGACTCGACTAGAGCGCCGAGCCGGCCCGGCCACACCGCCTGCGCCCCCCCCCCACCACCACCACCACTCTCCTTCACCCCTAGCACCCCCTCCCCTCCCTTCGGCCCGCGAAACACCCCTCTCCCCCTCCCACCGCCACTTTCTTCCTCCTTTTTAATCTCATTTTTTTTAATTAGGTCTCTACACTCATCTGTTCGATTCCCTGGAGTAATGTGCGAGGAGAGGGGAGAGCGCGGGGCAAAATTATCGGGTATATTTTGCTTTTGATTGCGAAAGTTCTCAACATCTACAAACTCTATGACTAATTCTCCGCCGTTCTTCGAATTATCACGAGTTTTCAATGTTCTAGAGCTGAAATATTACCCAGAGAGAGGAAAGGGTGGTCGGGTAATCTGGCGCCCTTTCAGGCTTTAACTGATGAATTGATGGCGGTATATACAAGCGGATCTATCGCGTGGGTTTCAACAAAACATTGGTCGAAAAAGTTATCGAGTAATTATGTAGGTATACGGTAATTTTATTCTGGTATAATAAAATTAGACGTCAAAGGACACTAGCGGATCCAGGAAATTGTCCTTCTCTCTATTTTTCCATAAGGATGCATGTGTTAGCAAAGGATAGAAGAGGGGGCGAAAGTCACGTTACTGCCGCTAAAATTCCCTTTTCTTACACACACGTTCTACTGGGAGAGGAGTCGAGACAAGGACAGATTCCTACATCCACCAATGTCAAACAAACTACAGAAAATCCAAAAACCGACTTGTAGTCGGCGTTGCATGTAATTTGGCAACACCGTATTTCTTCTATTTCAACTTTTGAAAAAGGTCGAACAGGGCGCACATCCGTAGAATCGATATTTCTCATGCAGTGGCTTAGCGTGCAATCTGGCAACGTTGAATTTTGTCCATTGAAACCCACGGACAAGGTCGAATGCAAAGGTGTTCACCGAACAACCAATACCTCGATATTATTCATGGGTTTAAACGGACGAACTGCCACGTTGTCAGAAAGCAACCTACGCCTCTGTTCTCATGAGTTCATAAGGGTGAAATACTGCGTCGCCAGATTTCACGCGAAACGCCTCCTTTCAACGATAACTTGCAAGAGAAGAATCAAATGCAAATTTTATGTGACCAGAGAATGGACCTTTCATGTTGAGGTTCTCATTTCTAGTTCTAGGGGAGAAAAAGGAGTTGTGGCGGGTTGCTGAATCGGTCTACTGAAGGGGTAGTTGGCGAGCTCGCGGCATATCAGGTAACAGCCAACAGGGGCCCTATCAAGTTGTACCTCTCGAAGTCATATTTAAGTCCAACCGATGCCTCGAATCTGCACCTCCGACCAATCAGAAGCAAGCATTCGTTAAAAGTGAGGTTATGCAAACCATACTTAAGTCCGACTTTTCCCCCAACTTGATCGGGCCCAGAACTCTCTTCCTCCCATCCGGTCTATCATCTTCGATCAGCATCATTTTAATTTTTGTCGACAAGACTTTGGAATGTTACATTTATTTCACAGCTCGATACAAAGTGTGAGAACTTTCACACTCGAACCATCTCTGTCATATGAAAGGGCAGAGATGTGTGTAACTTGGAACTTAGCACCAATGATGTAAGTATAGAGCAGAAGGCCAAACAAATCGGGCCTCCACGTTTGACGTCATCGCGGGAGTAGTTTAGGTTACGATTGTATGATACGGAGCCGGCAAACATTAACTCACCAAGTTTGGATATGTTCACACTACATTCGTGACGTTATCAAGGTACGAAACAGTAGCGATGCGTGGGATTTGGCAACAATGCACTTTCTCCATTTAACTTCACCAAAAAAATTGAACGCTTCAGTCATCGGCGATGACCAGCCATTTCGACCTTTCTAATGTGTTTAAATGGGAAGAAGGAACGTTGTCAAATCGCACGTCTCGTCACTGGTACGAAAGCGCGATCGGTCTCCACCAATTTTTTGAGGCATACTGTCACAAGTGGCAACAGTGTAAGACTCCGAGATACCGGTAACCCATAAAAATTCGCAAATTGGTCGAGGAATGAAATAATAAAAATTTCTATCAGGATACTTTCTTTTGAAAGTCATAGTACATATACGACACGCTCCAAAGCGAACTTTCAACAATTTTATTCATTCGTTCGACATAATCGGGCTCTGATGAGCAAGAAGTTTGAATTTGACCATCGCGTTCGGTAAGTTTACAAAATTTATTTCGACCGAAAGAACTCACTTTTAGGGTCACGTTAAATTTCCTTAAATTCCGTGACTTGGCTAGGTCGACTTCCACTTTTCAAATTCCCTGACATTTCTTTGATTTTTTCATACAATTACAGCCTATCTCGCCGAAGTTTGGAGGAACATTTCCTGATTTTCCCTGCTAGGGATACTTCGACAAAAAAAATTAAAAAATGAAAGAACATGCTTTAACCCTATTCTTTCCACAGCATTGATAAGACACCTTTCCACTCAACGGAACGGACTTTTGATGACATAAAAAAAAAAAAAACATTAAAAAGGCAGGACTGGGTCGCGTTGTGAGGATTCATGACGGGGGTACTCGTACTATATAGGTCAGACTAATTTTCGGCAAAGCTAATTATCGATGGTTGGAACTTCCCTAGTAAAAATGGTAGGCAAAAGTAGGCAAAAGTAGGCAAAAGTAGGCAAACTCTGGTAGGCAAAAGTAGGCAAAAGTAGGCAAAAGTAGGGAACGGATCGCAACCGAGAAGTATATAAAGTATATAGCATTACATAGCAAGGGAATGGAGTTGGAGGTACCTGCGCTGAGCTGAAGGTATAGAATCGGCCCCGGACCTCGGGTCGTTTCACTCACATGCTGGCTGGTCTCATTGTTTTCAGTTTTATTGTCCCACGTCCGATCCGGCGTCTCCGACCTTTTTCCATTCCCACTACGTAACACTCAACAGAAAATGAAATTTTTTGTCACGTTTAAATTTCGAAATTCTGACTTAAGATTCGGATTGCGCTTGACGTAGCGAGAAAATTGATACCAATTTGAAGATTTAAACATTATTTTTAAATAATTCTCCCGGCTCTTCTTGATCTTTGTGTTTCGGCTCAGATTCTCGGGATTCTCCTTTCTTTCCTCTACTCGTCAAACCATTCTATTTCCCATCCACCACTCTAAGGAGTCGACGGTCAATAAGTATTTAATTTGTCGAATTTTCCTCCACCTAGAATCTTCGTAAGAAACGTTGTCTCACCAACACATTAATAAGACAGCAGAAAAATAAAAAGAAAAATCAAGCCGTTTTCTTCAAGATTATTTGTCTGGTCTTTGAAATTAAATTTACCATTCCCATGAGTGATAGCAGTGGCGTAGCGTGAAATTCGGCAACGTTGCAATTCGTCCTTTAAACCCAAGAAAAAGATCGAACTCTTGGGTGCTCAATCCATCACCACGTCCCATGGGCGGATACAGGGAATTGTCTTTCTCTCTCTCCTCCCATTTAAAAACATGCGTTAGAAAAAGACAAAAAAGGGGGCCAAAGTCACGTGATGGCCCCCTATGCTATCCTTTTCTAACACATAAGTTCAAATGGAAGGAGAGAGAGAAAGACAATTCCCTGTATCCGCCAATGGCCACGTCTACCAGTTTTACGACTCAACCGCAGCTATCACTCAGTGCCGTAGCGTTCATTTTGACAACGTGGCGTTTTTTCCATTCAAACCCAGGTAAAAGGTCGAATGCGAAGGTGTTCATTGAGCACCCAAGAGTTCGATCTTTTTCTTGGGTTTAAAGGACGAATTGCAACGTTGCCGAGTTTCACGCTACGCCACTGCTATCACTCATGGAAATGGTAAATTTAAGTTTGGATGGATTCTCTCCTTTAAACCAATAAACCAATAATACGACCAATAAAATAATTCGTATAATTTTTAACCACTTATTATTCCGCCGTAAGAATTTTTTCAACTTTTTTTTGCAATGTATGAAACATCAAAGACATCTTTTTTTCTTAACTCATTAAATACCTGTTTCTTCCACAACGTGTCGTATCGTACGAGATAGACAGGGAGAATAGTCTACAGACCTCCGTCACAATGCGATGGAGATGTCCTACCTGAAAGTCACGTGACTGGCGAGCGCGGTGTTTGAATGTTGAAATAACAAATGACAAATGCTTTACAGGTTACGTTCGTTGGCGGGTGGTACCGCGCTCGGCAGTCAGGATCGGATTTAATGCGGGGCGACCGGGGCGCGCGCCCTCGGGCCCCCACCACAAACCAGGTACCCTTTTGTTTTGTATTGATGGTTGATGAACTTCCTTTTTTCTATCATTACAATACTGTAACAGTCCGGCAATGCTGGAAGTGAAGCTTTTTGTAAAATAACCCTTAAAAAAATAAAGAAACATTAAAAAATACTAACAAAACTTTAAAAATTATTAACGATTTTTTTATCAGGGTAATAATTTACTTCTTTTACTCGATATGCCTTTAAAAGTAGGGACTTTATAATTTATTATTCCTAAGATTTACCGGGAGGGGGGTTTCCACCAAAGGTCCACAGCCCCGGGGCCCCCTGCAACCTAAATCCGGCCCTGTCGGCAGTCACGTGGCTCTCTCTCTAGTACATTTCTGCCGCGTTGTGACGTAGGTCTGGTACCAATAATGCCTCCACCTTTTTACTTCCACCATATAAAAAACAATTAGCCAAGGAGATAGTTGCGATGTAATTGGCCCATTGCACACTGTCAACAGATTCCTCTTCCGATGGTTCATATACATGCTAAAATTATAATGGTCACAATGCCATCGCGACCCGTTTAGTTCAGTAGGTAACCGAGTTACGGCCGCGAATGAAAAAACGATATGATGACGTGAAAATTTGGTCACGCGGCATACTCTATCTCTTGCCACGCGTTTATTGGTTGAATTATTTCAATTTTTTAATTGGAAGGCAATTTTGGAAACGTGAATACACGCAAGACATGAGGGAACCTTTCTTCCGTTTTACTGCCCCCCCCCCTTCTCCGCTATTCATCCCTTCATGAGTCACTGATTCATCTCGCTTGGCTCTCTCTCTTTCACACGTACAGTTTTCGGCTTGCCTCACTCTAGCTCACTCAAGGAAGGAACACGTATACGTATGGAACAATAAACGTCAGCAGGAAGATGAGGAAGAAGAGAAAAGGTTTTTCATACATGTGGGTTTGTGTGTGTGTGTGTGTGTGGATATTTGTGAAAGAAGTAAACAAACAAATTTGCCTTCGCTGTTTTAGAGCGTCTTATAAATATCTGCTGAGCACAGTGTTTCAATGCGGTTCCGCTGTCGCCAAATCTAATGATAGCAAATGGTATCATTATGAGCCTTGGTATGTAGACAGACAAATATGGCAACATCCCGTGTTTCACAGAATGTAAAGACCTTAAGGGGTGTCTCCACCTGCGAATTTAAAAGCGCGAATAGACTGATTGAGCCAATGAGCTGCCTTGAAGTCGATATATCGAGTCCGATGTATCGACAACGAAGAAGCCTATTGGCCCAAGCGGTCAATTCGCGCTTTTAAATTCGCTGGTGGAGACACCCCTTTACCTTCAAAAGCGACTCTTGGGGTGTTTGGACGAAAGATGTAGTATTGACATTGAGAGTGAAAATTGAAAGCAGGGAAGGAATCTTTATTTTTCGGCAGGTTGGTGAATAATAATAATAAACGGTCTGAGGTTTCAGGACAATGCCAGTTGGGAGTGTTGGGACAGCCTATTGTAAAATCATGGCTCAGATCAGCCTTTATTATGAATAATTGCAATACCGGAGTCCGGAGTGCTCCTCTCTTCCGCTTCTTCACCCCCTACCTTCCTTGACCATCTCTCATCGCCTCATCGCATCGGTCACCTTATTTTAATATCGGAAGGAAGCCGCTTTTGTGTCACGTGGAAATATTTAATTTGCACAGGCATCGTGAATTATGGCCGGATAAAGTCGATGATTGGAAGCATTTTTTTTTTTTTTTTTACGGGGAAGCTGCTGATTTAAAAAAAAAAAAAAAAAAAAAATCCGGGTGGCTGCACTTTTCCCACTTCATCTACTTTCTCCTTTTATTTTCTCTCCATTCTCCCTCTCCGCCCTTTGCTGATATTTCGGGGGAAGTACCTCGATGAACCCCCCCCCCCCCCCCCCGGCTACGGCTGTGGATTCGAATTTCATTTGTAAACTGAAATTTCGCCAAATCAAAACGCTCAGGTAAAACGAAGCTCCAGTTCTCATACTGTTAATTGCACGCTGTGTTTCATCGAAGCTTTATTAAAAAAAAAAAAAAAAAAAAAAAAAAAAAAAAAAAAAAAAATCGAAAAATTAAAAAAATAGACCCGACTTATATATTAACTTTGAATTCATTTTTCTTCTTATGTTTCCCTATTTTTTGCCTTGTACCGCGGATTGCATCCTCGGAAGAAGTGTTATGATCGAATTTGTATCATATGCCTTTTCAATGACCTAGTCTTAAAGTTTTGTTATAAGTAGCAGAGTAGCAATACGTCGATTTCCAAAAGGATAGAAGTATCAGAATTCGATACATTAATAAGAATCGTTGCAAAATCGTCACCTGTAGTAGTAGCTGTGGTGGATTCACAGGAGTGAATCCACAGAAGCCAATTTTGGCGCTGTCTCGAGCGGACAAGATTGAGTGGTCAGAAAGGCTTCAAACCTTTGTTTCCTTATTTTCCCCTTTAAGGGGTGTCTCCACCTGCGAATTTAAAAGCGCGAATAGACTGATTGAGCCAATGAGCTTCTTTGTTGTCGATGTATCGAACTCGACCTATCGACTTCAAGGCAGCTCATTGGCTCAATCAGTTTATTCGCGCTTTTACATTCGCAGGTGGAGACACCCCTTTACCCCGATCGACTTCCTAGCTGAGTTACACGGCTATAGGTACAAGACAGTCCTGTCTTTCTTCCTAAAACCTGTCTCTTTGCCTGTCACTTCATCCTTCGAGTTTAACACTTGCTATTTTTGTGGAGCAGTTTGTTTTCCCTTGGTTGATGCCACTTATTGTTTACTGTCCCCAAGTGTGAATAGAGTTTAATTCATTGTTCGATGAGCTGTACCTATGTAATTCCTACCCATTCAAACCGTGAATTGTTGCAGTCTTGTGCCCTGCATTTTGGACTATGGAGTGTAGGTTGCGAGTTTCAATAGG
Organism: Trialeurodes vaporariorum; assembly: GCA_011764245.1. Lineage (NCBI taxonomy): Eukaryota > Metazoa > Arthropoda > Insecta > Hemiptera > Aleyrodidae > Trialeurodes > Trialeurodes vaporariorum. The sequence goes on along the minus strand of VMOF01000024.1, from coordinate 49,556,837 downwards.
GTACCTAGGGATAGAAATGATAGAATTGGTGATTCATCAATGTGATATTTGATGTCATTGGTGTTAATTGCCGAAATCTGCGAATTGGTATAAGTGCGTTAGTATGAATTTGGCTGCTTTTTCGTGAAAAACTAAAAAACAGGTATTTAATGAGTTAAGAAAAAAGATGTCTTTGATGTTTCATACATTGCAAAAAAAAAAGTTGAAAAAATTCTTACGGCGAAATAATAAGGGGTTGAAAATTATACGAATAATTTTATTGGTCGTATTATTGGTTTATTGGTTTAAAGGAGAGAATCCATTGTAGCCACTTTGCACTAGCCGCCACTGACCTGAGAAGTCGACAGTCAATAGGTATTTAATTTGTCGAATATTCCTCCCACCAAGAATCTTCGTAAGGAACGTTGTCTCACCAACACATTAATAAGACAGCAGAAAAAGAAAAAGAAAAATCAAGCCGTTTTCTTCAAGATTATTTTTTTTTGGTCTTTGAACTTAAATTTACCATTTCCATGAGTGAAAGCAGTGGCGTAGCGTGAAACTCGGCAACGTTGCAATTCGTCCTTTAAACCCAAGAAAAAGATCGAACTCTTGGGTGCTCAATGAACACCTTCGCATTCGACCTTTTACCTGGGTTTGAATGGAAAAAACGCCACGTTGTCAAAATGAACGCTACGGCACTGAGTGATAGCTGCGGTTGAGTCGTAAAACTGGTAGACGTGGCCATTGGCGGATACAGGGAATTGTCTTTCTCTCTCTCCTTCCATTTGAACTTATGTGTTAGAAAAGGATAGCATAGGGGGCCATCACGTGACTTTGGCCCCCTTTTTTGTCTTTTTCTAACGCATGTTTTTAAATGGGAGGAGAGAGAGAAAGACAATTCCCTGTATCCGCCCATGGGACGTGGTGATGGATTGAGCACCCAAGAGTTCGATCTTTTTCTTGGGTTTAAAGGACGAATTGCAACGTTGCCGAATTTCACGCTACGCCACTGCTATCACTCATGGGAATGGTAAATTTAATTTCAAAGACCAGACAAATAATCTTGAAGAAAACGGCTTGATTTTTCTTTTTATTTTTCTGCTGTCTTATTAATGTGTTGGTGAGACAACGTTTCTTACGAAGATTCTAGGTGGAGGAAAATTCGACAAATTAAATACTTATTGACCGTCGACTCCTTAGAGTGGTGGATGGGAAATAGAATGGTTTGACGAGTAGAGGAAAGAAAGGAGAATCCCGAGAATCTGAGCCGAAACACAAAGATCAAGAAGAGCCGGGAGAATTATTTAAAAATAATGTTTAAATCTTCAAATTGGTATCAATTTTCTCGCTACGTCAAGCGCAATCCGAATCTTAAGTCAGAATTTCGAAATTTAAACGTGACAAAAAATTTCATTTTCTGTTGAGTGTTACGTAGTGGGAATGGAAAAAGGTCGGAGACGCCGGATCGGACGTGGGACAATAAAACTGAAAACAATGAGACCAGCCAGCATGTGAGTGAAACGACCCGAGGTCCGGGGCCGATTCTATACCTTCAGCTCAGCGCAGGTACCTCCAACTCCATTCCCTTGCTATGTAATGCTATATACTTTATATACTTCTCGGTTGCGATCCGTTCCCTACTTTTGCCTACTTTTGCCTACTTTTGCCTACCAGAGTTTGCCTACTTTTGCCTACTTTTGCCTACTTTTGCCTACCATTTTTACTAGGGTTGGGCTGGAAAAGTGGCGAGCGGGGAGCTAGGGGAAAGGGAGGGGGGAAAAAACATATTTGCCTTAAATCAATTAATTATTTTGTGGCTCCCGCTGAAAAAGCTCTAGACTCTGGAGCATCGCACTCGAAAAACGGAACTTTCATCAGTTTGGGTCCGCGAACGCGCGCGAAGCCGTAGCAGGGCGCGGATGCTGCCGAAGGTGCGCGCCCACCGCGCCGTGCGTTGAACTCCTCCTCGACTCCTCTCCATGGTCTTCTCGTTCCCAGCCCAAGTCCTCAGTAAATATTACCTGCGAGAGAGAGAGAGAGAGAGAGAGAGAGAAAACCCCCTCATCGATTTTTTGTACCTTCTCATCGCCTTCCTTTTCCTTGATTGAAAGTTTAGCGATTCCAGCACGCGATCAAAACTGACTTTGTGGTGTTTATTTCGACAGCGATCCGCGTACAAACTTTAAAATAAACCAAAAAAGTAGTTCATCTCTCTCTCTCTCTCTCTCTCTCTCTCTCTCTCTCTCTCTCTCTCTCTCTCTCTCTCTCTCCTCCCTCCCTCCCTCCCTCCCTCCTCCCTCCCTCCCTCCCTCCCTCCCTCCCTCCCTCCCACCCTCCTTCCCTCCCTCCCACCCTCCTTCCACTTACAGCAACGATGGCCAACCACGGCATTCGACAAAGTATAGGGACTTGCCCGGTGTTAGAATTTCGGCAAATCGACACAGAACATATATAATATAAACCATAGTAATCTGCACGAACAATAACGAGAAAGTAAAATTTACTGGGGAAAAAACATACACAGAATGACACAAAATGTAAGTACTATGAGGAAGTAAGACGTTTGTTTACATTCTAACCAACGTTGTATAAATTGCTGTCATCGGCCATCTTTTGGCGCTCGAGGTGCATGCAGGCAGGGTTGATTCGCCCTTTCAACCGCCATCTTAGGCATTCCTATAACGATTTGTGAGGGTGTATGAGTGGATTTTAAGACTTTTTAATGCTCTCAACGAGATTTTTACGCGATTTGACACCAGAATCAACCTTCCATATTTGCTGTAGCAGAAGTATGCAACAGACCCATTCTTAAAAACAAAGGTTTTGCTGTTTTAATAAAGTGAGCAAAGAAGCGACACATTTTGCGAAAAGCAAGCATACCCACCCATACCCCCGTAAAATGTATATTTTATACGGGGTGTCCTTGAATTTCAATCCTTTGCACCAATCATCCTCCAAGTAAATGGAATAAAATAAACAATAAATCAAATCTCTAATAATCTCGATCTAATATCTAACCGATCCATTTTCTGTCAACACACCTGCTTCGACTGAGCTTATGCTTAAATTTTGTGTCTTCAGTGATATTGATGCGGAATTGAATGGAAATTAATTAAAGAGCTTTCGATTTTCATGACAGAGAGCTTTGAAATCACAACGTTACAGTCTCAGGCAATATTTGTTACGATGTAAAGAAATGAAAATTTAAAATTCGCCAAAAATTATAGGTTGAACTCCGCACATCCACTTCTAAAACGAGTTCTCTATCATAACCAGCGCGCTAGAACGCCTAGAAAGAAAAGGACAGTCTACAAGGGGCAAATATCTCGAGTTCGCCCCCTCCCTTCCACCACCCGTTAGCGGAGGCTGTATCTGCCAATGCTTAGAAGTGGATATTTTCGCGCTAGAGCGGCGCGTGGGTCTGAAAAGTGGGAGGGCTTGAACTTGACGACCTTTTTTTTTTTTTTTTTTTTTTTTGCTGGTAGGTTATAAACCAAGAAAATTTGTATTTACCAGCCCCGGCTTCCTCAAAAAGAGGAGGGGTTAAGCCCCCCTTAGCTCTTATGACGGGCCACCACTGTTTTTGCGGAAGTATAACTTTTGAATTTATTTAAAGTTAAATTTACTTTTTCTTTTGACTTGGGCGCATGAACCTGAGCTACATCGAAAATAAAATGCTATTTTAAGTATTTACTTATACTTAAAAGTATGGTCAAGACTTAAACATTCTCAGTTTTACCATTTAAAATAGTTAAATTCAAGCAGCACGGGGTTGATTTAACTACTTTAAATGGCAAAACTAAGAATGTTTAAGTCTTGACCATACTTTCAAGTATAAGTAAATACTTAAAGTTAGCATTTTTTTTTTCCGGTGTAAAAATACTGTAAGCAGCGCACTAAGTCAAGAAAAATAAAAAATGATAACTGAGGGACACCCTGTATCCACTGAGAAGGAGCAGAGGAGTAAGAATGCCTCGCTTCGTTGCCTGTTGCTTCCCCTTTTTTCTCCTCGGGCGTTGTTGTGACGCGTCGGAATCCGAAAATATTGTTGCGGTTCAAAACATATCAAGTACAAACAAACATGCACGAATGACACGACGACAGCAGTAATCACGCACAGCTGGCAAGCGAGTATACACCGTGATGCGGCTTCCATCACCCCCCCCCCCCCCCGCGGTTTGCAGGGGTACAGCGGGGGCATTATACACTCCGCTAAAAATTCGCAATTCATTCATACTAAATCCTGAAATAATTTAGTGTCAAAGTAATAACAGATTCAATTCTATTCAAAAACTCCGGCGGCGAGAGTGATTATTGTGCGTACAGCGTAACATCGGTCTGTATACATTACAGTCGACGGATTAAACAGTGTCAGACGACGCCTTAGATTTCGGCTTAGATAGGCCACCCGCAAGGCTCAAATTCATTGTGACGAGTATTGCAGGAAGTCTACCTGAGCCAAAATCAAGGCGTCGTCTGGCATTCTTTAATACGTCGACTGTACTTGAGAATGGGGCTCTTGCAAACTTTTGCTAAAAGCAAATAAATGGTCCAATCTGATGGAATGACCAGCGAAAACCACGAAGATCACACCGAAAAAATCTAAAATTCAGTAATAAACTCACAAAACTGCTTTAACGGCAAGATCGTTATGGCGCTTTAACGCAGGTATCATGGGAGATTCCTGTCTAATCTGTCACTAAACACAGAGATACGTCTCAATTTAGGTAGGAATCTCCAATGATACCTGCGTCTCTCCACCGTTAAGCCCGATTCTGAGAGTGAATTTCGTGATTTTTGAGTGTACTCATCGTCATTTTTACAGGTTTTTGTGCAAGAATAAACTCTTCAATCCCCCCCGAAGCAAAAGTAGCAAAAGTTTGCAAGAGTCCCATAGCGAATTTACGATCGTGCGGTCTACATGAATTCTCGGTCCTCTAAAGAATCTTCAGCGATCTTTAATATAATACTTCATACGTCAATAGATTAAAGACAGAAATAGCAAAAACTTAATATTTTCGTCTCGAAACTTATTCGAAAACAAAGTGACCGACAAAGTAATACAAAGCTAAAGAACGAGCGAGCCCGAGCATCTTCAGAGTAGGGGGAGGGGGGAAGAGGGGAGATCGGCGATTTTCCCGACATGATTCAATCTGATGCACCAATGATTTGCGCGATAACGGGGAAGGAGAGGAAGGGGGGGGACTAGAAAAAAAGTTGGAAGGAAAGATAATCAAAATTGAATGGGGACTTGAAAACAACTCATCTAGCGATGAAATAACAATGAAGGCACGAAGCGTGGGCGTACCCAGGTGGGCGCTTAACTCCATTGCCCCCCTCCCCCCAATCCCACTCATTCGACCCACTACCCCTTTTCACCCTTCGGTCTCAGCTATTCGTCGCGGAAAGGGGCGCGGACGACGGCACCGCAGCATCAATTTCCAGTGTTGCCACCGGCACAACTTTTCAGAGAAAAAGTAAAAACTGTAGAAAGGTGTTCTTTTCATGAAAGTGGCTATTACAAGTTCGAAAGGGGAAGAAAACACGACATAAATACGTTATTTGCTGCCACGCGACCCTAATACCGACAATTTCCGGTGAACAACGGTTTTTTAAGCCGGCAACTTCGAGCGGCTATTTTGAAAATTGAGGGCTGGCAACATCGCCCATTTTCCATCCGCGCGCCATACTCATATTTTACCCCTTAATGATTTGATTGAACCGATGAATTTACGAGGGAACACTTGGCAGCCAGCCACCCCCTTCCTTTTTATCGCCCCATCCATTCATGACGATGTTCGCAGTGCGATAATTTCTTTTTTCGGTGAGGAGGGATGTGAGAGGGAAAATAAATTTAATACTATAAGAAGCATAAAAAGACAAACAACGAACTTCGTTAGGTCACTGTAACATTGTAATAACCTATATATGAATTTGAGTCCGGGTGTTCATTTTCAGCGAAAGAGAAAGAGCATTGAGTGTAGCAGTACCGATCGGAGCTTTTATGGGTGTAGCGCCAGAATGCGCAAGGTACGAAAGGGATGGGGGAAAGAATCGAAATGATAAGGAATAAAAAATGTACGCTGCAGTAGAAATGATTTTGTTTTCATGAAATAAGGTGTAGTTATTTCATTGATCGATACTTTCTTTGCGTATAAGAATAAATACATTCGATCAGGGGCGTGCCGTGATTTCCAGAGAGGGAGGGCAAGAATGCAACCTTGCCGCCCTCTGCGAACAAAATGATAAATTTGCTGACCTTCTTTTTGTTTTTGTTTTTTTGTTTGTTTGTTTGTTTGTTTGTTTGTTTGTTTGTTTGTTACACACTAATTTTGTCGCCCTACAGAATTCATTTGAAAATTTAATACCATGTTATTGTTATCCCGTTGTCCATCCTTGTCTAACATACGTTTTTTAATGGAGAAAAGAGAGAGACGAAGAAACAAACTCTCGGTGCGCTACTACCTCACTGCCTCACTGCCTCACTGCCTCACTGTCTCACTTTTCACACGATTGCGCCATCGCGTGCTCGAGAATTTTCTGAACCCAGGATCGATAGATCGAATCCCTCAAAAGTATCAAATAAATTTAGACATGGCTATCGCAAATCTAATTATTCACCTCAAGTCTAGACAAAAACCTGTCAATTATTCGGACGGCTGTAAAATAACTATTTTTTTTTTCTTTCTTTCTTTATTATTAATTATTTGCAAGAGATTTGACTTCCCAATTGCCTTTACTGTAGTATTCAATATTTATGCGTCAATACTTGAGGATGAAGTATTCCCGCGGCCAAAATTCCCGGGAATACACTCGAGATTATTCCGATAGGAATATTCCCTGGCGGTGGAGGGCACATACTCTCATAAATGAATAAAAAAATCAATATGTCGAAATAAGACTTCAATACTGGTATTGTCATTCCATCAATATGATTACTTCGAAAGAGAAAGAGAAAGAGAGAGAGGGAGAGAGAGAGAGAGAGAGAGAGAGAGAGAGAGAGAGAAACACGAATATTTTCACCTTTATCCACTCGGCCTTTCACGCCGCGCCGTAAACGAGAATAAAGAGAGGGGAGATGGATTCAAGTAATCTGTAAAAAGGGAGTATTGCACAATCCACACCCATAGCTAGAACTAATCCGACTTCAGGGAGCTCCGGGGGGAGGGGGCTTTTCACTTTGAGATTCTTAATACGAAGGGTGCTGCTGCACATACTTTTGCTAAGGGCGATTTAAGGGTCAATTCAAAGATAAGTAATAATCTTCCAAAAATAACAATGGTAGCACTGAAAACTTACGATATCCACTCCTACACTCATAAAATGCTTTAAAACGCACGACCGCAATGGCGGTGTTGGGCACTGATAATGGGCGTCAATCTACCTTCAAATCGCCTGTAGCAAGTGTGCAATAAGTCTCATTTAAAACGAATTAAAATAGGTTGATATTCAGAGGCAAATCCGCTGTTTTACGTAGTTTTATGGTTTTATAATATATCATGAAACCATTTACGCACGTGCTTTAACATATGGTTATATTTTAATCGTTAAAAATACACTCGTAAGAAAGAACAGTGATTTCAAAATGAAGTCCGCGTTTCCGGTCCAAAGTATAAGTTATGTGCATTACTACCTCCTTGTACAGATTAATCAAAGAGTGGTGAGTGGTTGAGAATGTTTCTTTACCTTTTTGAGGTGTCCGTCTGATGTTCCGACAAAAACGACGGTGTAGTTGCCTGTTGAAGTTGCTGCCACCGCGGAAAGCCTTTTGTCGAACAAAAGGGGCGCAACCGCCGAGGCGGGGCTTTCCCCTCCGATGGGAGTATTAACGTCCAGACCGCAAAAGTCCTCATCGATTGTTTGCAATTTCTGAAACACACAGATTAAATAAAACTTAATACCATTGCTGACTGATGCAATAAAACAAATTAAAATCGCTTTATGAATCCATTTTTTTAATTCAGGCTGCGGTTTTCCAAGTGTGGTTCGCGAGCCTTTTACAAGATGGTCTATGGATATTAATCAGAAAAATAAGACACGTTATAACGAGAAGTCAGAGAAAAAGTGGTAATAAAGTTGTCCAATTGTTGTACTTACTTACGTAAAAATCTCATAGCTCTTTTTTTTTTTATTTTTTTTTTTTTTTTTTTTTTTTTTTTAGACGCAGCCATTGCAATGTTCAATCAATGTACTAGCGAAGACAAAGATACCTAGCCAGATTATGCAATACGCAACGCACGTGTTGAATGGTATACTGTGCATTGCGTATTGCATACCCTGGCCAGGTATATTTGTCTCTGCTAGTACAGTAGGAGACGAAACGAATGTCAGACTCCTTACATTTTAGTTAGGTAGGCCACCTGCAATGTTTTTTGTTGAAATAAGTATTGTGAGTAGCCTACCTCCAGGAGTCATCTGACATTCTTTCCGTCCCACATTGTAAGTACTGTCAGCAAAGTAAAGAATGTTTGTCGACGCCTGGGCCCGGGTAGGCCACCCACAGTGCTTCGATTCATTGTGATAGGTACTGCAGGTTGCCTACCTGAGGCAAAATCTAAGTCTTCAACAGACATTCTTTGATTCGTTGACTGTATCTACTTCAAAAGTTCCTTCAAAATTAGCATTTTTTTATTTTTTCTTCGTTAATATTTCAGAGGAAATAGGGAAGGAAGCAAAATAAAGGCCATCGATGATGTCAATGAGTACAATAATGTCAGCCAACTCCTTAACCATTTCCGTTCCAAACATCTTTCTCTAACATCAGATGTATTTGACAAAAGTCACCCACAAGAAAAAAAAGTTTTTTTTTTTTTTTTTTTTTTTTTTTTAAAAAAAATCTAAAAAATTAAGAAGACAAATTAAAAAAAATCAAAAAGAAAAATTCTCGAGAGTGGAAAAGGTTACATGGTTTAGCTGCAATATTTATCACAATGAAATCAAGCAACATGGGGTGGCCTATCTGAGCCAAAACGCAAGGCGTTGACTGGCCTTATTTACTTCGCCGACTGCGACTGTACAAAAAAGTTAAGAGCCGCTTACTTAACGGACACACGGAAAAATGGTGATAGAAAGACGTCTAGAGGTCCCCCATGAGACAACTTCGTAAAGTTTGAGAGCCCGTTCAGACCAGGCATTCAGTGGCGCATAGAGGTGAAAGGTTTTCGAGTACACCCCCCCCCCTCCCCATACCTCACAAGTCACAGACAAAAACGTAAGATAAAGAAAAGGAGCAGAGAAAAATAAAATAGGAGAGAAACAAGAGAAAAAAAAGGAGAAACTGCAGACTGAGGAAAGAGCACAATTTTACGCAGATCGTCGTAAGTGAATACTTCAAACACAGAGAGGTTTGAATGCCACTGAAAAATTGCATAGAATTGAATCAGTGGCGAAACAAGAAATTTGGCAACGACGCGACGTAGTTCGTCCATTTCAATCAACGAAAAATATCGAACTATTGGTACCTTTTAAATGGGTTTTAATGGAAACAATATTTGCCAAATTCCACGCTCCGCCTTTGAATTGAGTCGAATAATGCAAAAATATAACAATGCTCCCGGGGATGGTCTCTCCACGTAACACGAATAGCGAGAAATCAATAATTGATATTCGTGCAACGCGCTTTCCTAAAAATATAGGTCAGGATCAGAGTGAAACGATGTTCCTACATCATGGAATCGAAGTTACTTCGTCGAAAAAGGTTTACAACTCAAACAACGGGCGCTTAATTTCAAATTAGGTTTGAAAAATCGTGGAAATAAGAGGGGAAAAAGCCGGTGCTTCCGCAAATCAATGAGCGAAGTTGATTAACAATCATTATAAAAACGAGCTTCCGCAGTCGGTCTCTCGTTCGCAGTAAATTGAAACGGGAACACAACACTGAGAAAAATATTCCAGTTAATTTAGCCGGAATTCCGTATAGGAAAGTACTGAACAGAATTCTTGCTAACTTAACCGGAATGCTTGTTGAAATAACCGAGCGTCCCGTGATTGTTACCAGAAGTCCAGTTACAGTTACCAGAATTCCGGTTAGGAAATTATAAAACATAATGAGGCTCGCGCAAACTTTTGCAATGGGCAAATTAATTGTACAATCTGATGTAAAACCAGCAAAAATCACAAAAATTACACTAAGACAGTCTAAAATGTAGTATAAAGTCAGAAAACAGCTGTAACGGCAAGATCGCAATGGCGGAGCTACGCAGGTATCACGGGAGATTCCTGTCTAATTTGTCACTTTCTCTACGGAAACACAGCAATAAGTCGCAAATTAGATAGGAAGCTTCCATGATACCTGCAAAGCTCCACCATTAACCCTTTGTCCCTTTAAGGACCAGGTTAGTTCAAGAGAACACCACTCCTCCGTTTCTAGAGGGGAGGTAGTTAACAGTTCGTACTCGGGGGAGTTGGAATTGCCTATACGACGAATTGAAGGCGCACGACGACACCTTATATTGCAGGTGAACATGAAGACTGAATCAATGTGAAATAGGATAGAGGAGAAAAACGGGTATACTCGGGCTTAGCCCATAAGGGGTTAAGCCCGATTATGAGAGTGAATTTTGTGATTTTTTAGGGTACCCATCGTCATTTTTACAGGTTCTTATGCAAGTATCAACTCTTCTGTAGCAAAAGTTTGCAAGATCCCCCTGCCCCATTCTTGTTACGGCAAAAGGAAATTTTTCTCAGTGAAGACGGAAGAGAGCTATGCGCACGGTCCAGAAGCGGATTTGTTTGTGATTTGAAACTGTAATACTTACAATGTTGTTCGCATCAGATATATGAACTCGAAACCGAAAATCGACCCGCCGAAAGTTTCCAGGGGGAAAATTGAATACTTTCAAGTTCCAAGATATTGGAAGAGATAAATGTGATCGTTTTACTTCACCGGAGTCGAATGGATGAGCATATATGAAGCGAAGCACTCCTCAAGAAAAGAAACACGATATTTTTTGTTCCCTCCAATCGTAAATACACGCAACACAATGAATGCCTCTGCCGATGGAATTTCCAGAAAGGACTAATAAAGTCTTCGAGTTTCATTGCATGCATCGTATATCATCAAATATTCCACAGGTTGGTCGTATTGCGTGGCTGGGATAATCTAAGCACTCCCGTTTTGAATGGACTGAATGTAGCTCTCCTTCTTCCCCCAAGTTCTACTGAAAAGCTTCAGCTCATTCTTATTGCACAGCACCGAAGTGATGGTAGAATAATTTTTCAACAATTATTATAATGAGTATATAATACGGTAGGTGTAAGGGTGTAACAAATTGTTTGAATTATAATCAGTGTATTGAATATTAGTTTTTGTTTGCGTAGAACAACAGGCCCGAGTTCCAAACTTACGATGCAGCATAATTTTAAGCATCAATTTCTTATACGAGAAATTCAGCAAAAATGTCGCGCATGTATTTATACTTGAAATTTGTCATAATTTTACATTAGAATCCATGATTAAAGTTCTGACAAAATTTCGCCAAAAACCCATTCAAAATTTATGAATTGACCATTAAAACCCTTTACAAGCCAAGCCCGAGTATACTCGTTTTTCTCCTCTAGTCTATTTCATATTGTTTCGGTCCTCATTGAGGATTTAAACGCGATTATCGATGAAAACACTTACAAGATAAGGTTCCTTCAATCGCCTTCAATTCATCGTATAGGCAATTCCAACTCCCCTGAGTACGAACAGTTAACTATATTCCCTTTTTAAACGGAAAAGTAGCGTTCTTTTGAACTAACCTGGCCCTTAGAGGGTTAACGTAAGGGTTTTCATGGCAACTACGTATTACACAGTTCAATTCAAGGTATGACTGAAATGCACGAAAATACGCTGATCTGTAATCTCTTCTCAATCGGCGAGAACTCTGTTAATTGATTAAAATAACCGCAAGTTTTTTAAAGTCATCGATGACTCCACCGATTGAGAAAAGATTACAGATGCGAGCATTTTCGTCCATTACAGTCATACATTGAATTGAACTGTGTAATTTTTTCTCAACCGGTGGAATCATCGGTGAATTGAAAAATGCGATTAATTATACGCCAAACGGCAGCCCTGCTCAAAAGGAAGTATTCTAGTCGAAATTCTTACTGTTCAATTTGCTCTTTACTTTCAATGAAACTTTGAATTTTTCAAGACGTACTTAAAAAGGGACGTTCTGATCAGTCCTTAAACACTTGAAAAACGCATTTGTTTTTTTAAAGATTGACAAGATTTAAAAGTGTAAAAGTTCCGACCAGGTTACTTTCTTTTGAAGGTCATATAGTACATTTTCGTTGAACCCGTTCCTAGTAAATTTATCCACAACGAATAAGCATGAAATTAATCATTAATCATTAAAATAACACAACTTTTTAAGAGTCAAAAAGGCGGAATGACTGTAGTCATGATTCAACCCTTCACCCCCATCTTTTTCTAGTCTGTGTCTTACAATGGATAAGAGAGAGATATCGATCCTTCAGTTACGCCTCTGGTCCCGTAGGACCTACTTAATGCGATACAATTCAAACAACAGCGCGAGTACACGGGCGTAATCAGAGTATCGACTGAAGTAAAAGAGAGGAAGAGAGAGGTGGAATAGAATCTAATTCCGAGCTCTTAGTTCGCGGACAGGTGAAGTATCAATACGGTGGGGACAGTTTTTTTTTTTTTTTTTTTTTTTTTTTTTTCTTCCCCTGTTATACTACGACCAGACCTCTTTTGGAGGGCGGCTCGAGGGCATCAAGACGCACCATCAGAAAGGCTCATTTTGATATCGGCGGCGCGGGCGTTTCGCGGGCGCGGTGAAGTGAGTCAGAACCTCGCGGATCTTCGAGGAGGGTGGGAGGGGCGGGAGGGGTGGGGGTAGCAAGTCCGGGGTCTCTCGAGAGTTGAAAATCGCCTTAAATTCAGGGGTGGAGATCGGTAGTCGCGGAGACGGACGCGCGCGGGAAAGAGAGACGAGTGGAGTAAGTGAGCGAAATCGGGAGCTATGTTGGAGAGTGACGTATACCGTATACATATATATGTATACAGTATACGTAACCTAAACGCAACACAAAAAAGGGGTTGAATACTCTCTCCTCATCCCCTCCTCCCTTCCCTCTCCCCCGCCACACTTCCTCACTCTCTGTCTCAACTTAAAGCTCCTTACATGCCTCACAATAAAGCAACGCAATCGAACCCATAGGACAGAGGCAGCAGCGGGTGACGGGACGCGACGCACCGGCGGAAGAGCGCAGGAAGACGAGGATGAGATGAGGACCTGACGAAAGGTCTCTTTAACCTTCATTGAATACACGACAGGATTGGGAACCCTCCTCCAATCCTCCCTTTAAACCCCCCCCCCCGGCCACTCTTTACTTCCTGATGTGCTTTGTCGTTTCATCCTTCAAGTCTCAGTCGCGGAGTCTGTTTGTCAAGGCATCGATTTTTGACGATGTCGAAGACAAGTCGCGAAAGGTTTCGCGCGAAAAACCTTGGAATATCGATGAACGTTGAGATCGGATCGGGATGGATCAATTTTGAGGTTGAGTTGGATGAGAAAGGCGTGGAAAGCTTTTCAAGCGTTTTTGAAAACTTTTGCTCTGAGTTGAAGTTGCTCCTTTGCAAAATCAATGGATTTTGAAAGCATGCATTAGTGCGTCCTCGTTGACTCGTTTAATGCTTCAACGGGGGTGTATGACTAATCATTGTACATTGTGTACTATGACTTTCAAAAGAAAGTACCCTGGTCGAAATTCTTATTATCGGGCATCAATTTTTGCGATATCGATGTCAAGTCGCGAAAGGTTCTGCGAAAAACTGGGAATGTCAATGAACGTTGAGATCGTTGGGATGGATCAATTTTGAAGTTGAGTTAGATATGAAATGCGTGCGGAAAGCTTTGCAAGTGTTTTAGAGAACTTTCAAAGTTGAAGTTGCACCTTTGCCAAATCAATGGATTTTGAAAACGTGCATCAGTGCGGTCCTCATTGACTCGTTAGATACATAAACGGGGGTACGGCTAATCATTGTATATTGTGTACTATGAATTTCAAAAGAAAGTACCCTCTGGTCGACATTCTTATTGTTAAAGTTTCCCGCTGTTTCCAGCGTTTATGACATACACTGTGAATAGGGCATTCTGACTGGTCTTTGAACACTCGAAAGCCGCAAAATTGTTAAAAGGATGCCGAGATTTAAAAGAGTAAACATTTCGATCAGGAATTTTTCTTTTGAAGGTCATAGTGCAATGTATGTGCAGATTTTTTTGTTTTTAAAGTTTTCGATTTGAGACTGCATTTACATGTTTTATGTGAAATAGTGTTCTTTAAACAGCATTAGACTTAACCGTAATTCCTGTTAATTCAACAGGAATTACTGTTGCTTCAATAGGAAATCCTGTTACTTGACCGGAATTCCTGTTGCAGAAACAGGAATTCCTGTTGAAATAACAGGAATTTTTACTACATGAATTCCGGTTAAGTAAGTATTAACAAGACGTCCGGTTACGGCAACAATACATTTTTCTCAATGTAACTCGGGTTGGTCAATTTTGAAAGTAATGTACCGCCTTTCATACTGAAACAGTTTCTTGTGGGATCCCGAAAAATTGCTGAAAGCAAAACTGTGGTGCAGGGCCGGAAGGGGGGAGGAGAGTTGAGGAACGTAATTCTGTTTGAGGTACCTTTAGCAAATTTTGAGAGGGGTGGGGGTGACAAAGCGAGAGAAAATGTGCACACGGGGGAAAAAATCTGAATTGCTAAATTCAGATTGAAGCTGGAAGGACCCAAAATTGCATAAAAATCGACAGCGCATCTTAAGGCAGTGAGAAAACATGACAACATCGCTTCACTGAAGCGTGAGTTATGCAGTGTTCTTGTCTCTCGTCTGGCAGAATGTACGCGCCCCTTCGATGTTGCCGGGCCAACTTACTCAATTTCAATACTCGATTTAATTCTTCAGACTAATAACATGAAATAACATGAGAGACAATTACAGTTTTACAATTTATTGGGAAGAAAGGGGCGGACAACACAACTCTCCTACGGACGCATTCGCACATTCTTCGATCTTGAGATTAAATGATAAATTAATTAAAAACAAATTAATAACGACGCTAAATAATTAAATAGATATCAAAATTAAAGAAGATTTGATGAGATACCAAAAAATAGTATATGCTTGTATACAACAGAAAACTCTTTTCAATTAAACAAACCAATCAAAGATAACCGGGACCTTGAAGGTTTTCAGAGAATGGGGCAGTTGCAATAAGGGTCTAGAATGTTGTGTTTTTTTTATAAAGAAACTGAAAGTACTGGATGAGCTGAGAACAAAGATGCTTTTCGTTTCTAATTGAGTCCCAGTGTTCCAGAGATGAGATTTTATCCATTGTTTTAAATGGGAATTCCTATAATTATTGACGAAAAATATGATCGTTAAATAAATCTACGAAGCCAACTAGCTGACATTATTTTGGTTCGAGTAGTTATTTAAGTTATACAGGGTGTTTTTTTTATCTCCCCCCCTCTGGTTTTTTTTCTTGCTAATTGAGATAAAATGTTGCGGTTTGGACTATTCTTCATCATTTTGGCTGAATTTTCTTTTTTTGGGGTCGAAACCCCCCTAGCCCCCTAGGGGGGTCCCCAGGGGGGCTATCTCAAAAATTTCAAATGGCAACCCCTATCTTGTGATACATCGTTCGAAAAGGCATAAAATTCTAAGACTTTTGGCGCAAACCGGAAGTTGATATCGTTTTTCGTTTTCGATATATCGAATTTCAAAGTTCGATTTGGACCCATTTTCAAAAAATCATTACTCCACTTTGGAAAGTCGGAATTAAAAAAACTATGGGTCCAAAACACTCTAAAAAGCAAGTACTTTTCAGATAACGAAATGGTTTTGACATAAAATTAGTCCAAACTTGATTTTAGAGCCCCAAATTTTTTTTAAAAATTTTGCCCCTAAAAGGGGCTATCTTGAAAATTCCCTTCCACGACCCTTAATGAATGATACGTCGATCAAAAACGCATAAAAAACTGAACATTTTGGCGCAATCCGGATATCGATATCGTATTTCGTATTCGAGATATCGAATATTAAAAATTCAATTTTCGCCTATCTTCAAAATTCGATATCTCGAATACGAAAAACGATATCGATATCCGGATTGCGCCAAAATGTTCAGTTTTTTATGCGTTTTTGATCGACGTATCATTCATTAAGGGTCGTGGAAGGGAATTTTCAAGATAGCCCCTTTTAGGGGCAAAATTTTTAAAAAAAATTTGGGGCTCTAAAATCAAGTTTGGACTAATTTTATGTCAAAACCATTTCGTTATCTGAAAAGTACTTGCTTTTTAGAGTGTTTTGGACCCATAGTTTTTTTAATTCCGACTTTCCAAAGTGGAGTAATGATTTTTTGAAAATGGGTCCAAATCGAACTTTGAAATTCGATATATCGAAAACGAAAAACGATATCAACTTCCGGTTTGCGCCAAAAGTCTTAGAATTTTATGCCTTTTCGAACGATGTATCACAAGATAGGGGTTGCCATTTGAAATTTTTAAGATAGCCCCCCTGGGGACCCCCCTAGGGGGGCTAGGGGGGTTTCGACCCCAAAAAAAGAAAATTCAGCCAAACTGATGAAGAATAGTCCAAACCGCAACATTTTATCTCAATTAGCAAGAAAAAAAACCAGAGGGGGGGAGATAAAAAAAACACCCTGTATAGTTCACTATTTTCTTTTTACCTACATGAAAACATTCCTGTAGTTATTGACCTAAAAGATGAGCAATAAATAAATCTACGAAACCAACTAGCTGACATTATTTTGTTTCGGATAAATAACTAAGTTAATAAATAAAATGTTTGAACGGAGGGTGAGCACTAGCTGAAATCTGCATTAAGTAAGTGTAAGTGGAAGTGGCAGACATGTGTACCATTTTATGTGACACAGGATTCAATGACATTTAAATAGACATTTTGCAAAAAATTGTGTGACCCCTCAAAATTCCTAGAAAATTGTCCTCTTTTGAACGGTACTTAAAAGAATCTAAAAAAAAGTAAAATTCCAAAATGTGTGCATGAAAGGGTTAGCTCTTTCAATACTACGCCCGAGTATACCCGTTTCTGGACTATAGATCTGCCTCACACAATTTCAGTTTTATAATCACAATTCACAATCAGTGCGATTCCAAATTGTTGACACTTGAAAAATGAGAGAAGCGCCTTCAATCCACTATGTATGCAAAACCAACACGGCGGAGTAGGAATATTTAACTATACCCACTTAACCTTTTAGGGCCCGGGTTTAGTTCAAAAGAACACGATTCTTCCGTTTATGTGCTCAGGGAAGGTAGTTAACTGTTCGTACTTGAAGGAGCTGGAATTGCCTATACGAAGAATTAAAGGCGCCCGACGAGACCTTATCTTTTAAGAGTTTTTATCGATAATCGCACTATCTGGAATGAAGACTTTCCAATGTGAAATAGACAAGAGGAGAAAAACGAGTTAACTCGGGCTTGGTCCATGAAGGGTTAATTTTAACGAGCGAACATTGACTAATTAATTGTCTTTGTAACCTTGTATAGCATAAGAGTTTATCATAAACAAGCTACAATTATGAGAAACACTGGCGGATCCAAGAAATTGTCCTTCTCCCTCCCTGGCCATTTAAACGCATGCGTTAGAAAAGGATGGAAGAGGAGGCGAAAATCACGTGACTGCGTCTGCTCTGTCCTTTCCTAACTCACATATTCTAATCAGAGTTAGGCAAATAGGAGTGTAATCGATTGCACGATTACTGGGTAATCGGTAATCGTCAAACCTTTGGATGGTATTTAAATGTATTCTTCACAAATAAATAGTAAACTCTAGGGTCTTTTCGATTAGATCTAATTTTTCTGCAACTAATAATTTGATGGGAGACTTGTAAAAAATTAGCCCTGATTACCATACAATCACCCTCCGAAAAAACGACGATTACGATTGCTCAGTAATGGTGTAATCGATTACCACCTTCATTTGCCCAACTCTGGTTCTAATGAGGAAAGAGAGAAAAAGGCAAATTCCTGGATCCTCTAGTGATGAGAAACACACAAACGTGTTCCCGCTGTGAACGAAGTAAAAATGTTGATAAATAAATAAATAAAAGGAATAAACTTGGCAACAAAAAAGTTCACAAAGCGCTTAAAAATGCACGCCTTATCCTGAACTCTGAACTACACGACTCCGCTCCAATGGTGTCATATTCTTGCTTGATTAAGTATATCTTCAGGTAGTAATACGAAAAATCAGTCCGATAATTTGAGGGCAGAGTGGATACGATAACCAATAATTTTTGCAAGAAATTCAACTTTGATTACTTAATTACTCGAGAGTATAAAGGGTTAGATTAAGGCACTCATGTCAATTTATTCTTTATACGAGCAGTCATAGATTCGAAAGACATTATTCCTTGGAATCTGGGGAACAATGGAGTATGGTATGGGTATGACAACAACCATCATTCGTCAACTGACGGAGAAGAAGAAAACTTCGATGATTCTCGGTAAGACCTCCACATACTCCACCACTCAACTCACCACTTGTTGAGTTGCTCTGGACTCGAATCAGTTGAAACACGAGATAAAAAAAATAATAAAATAAAATGAAAAGTTATTCTGGTTCCATCTCGTACCGCCTTATAGCAAAATAAAAAGATAAAAAAACAAATGAAGAAATAAAGAAATAATAAATAAATAAGAACGATAGTGAAAAAACTGAATCCCGTCCAATCTTAAGCCGCAGTAAGATATTGTTTGAAGCCTCAGAACAACGAGTCTAACATTGCCGCGAAAAGAGCGCGAATCAGATGTTGCCAAACCGTGGACTTTTCAAACTAGTTATTTCTCTTGGGACAGATCTAGGTTTCTTGTAGAAGGAATTTAAGATTTGGCCGCCTTTCTAAGATTTTTTTTTTTTTTTTTTTTTTTTTTTTTTAAATTTCGCCGGACCCTAATTACATTTGTGTGATCCCCTCCCCCCAATCCACCCAAATTTTGCCACCTGGGGCCAAATGCCCCCAATTCCTTCTAAATTCCCTTCGAGAGAGACATTTCGCTGCAACATTAATGTCTCTTAACTGGAAGGAGGTAAAATACAACTTGGCCACTTTTAAGGAGATTTTTTTTTTTTTTTTTTTTTTTTTTTTTTGCAATTTATGCAATTTTTCAAACGTAATGATTTTTCTTTGGTTGCCCCCTCCCCAATCCACCCTCATTTTGCCGCCCGGGGCCAGATGCACCCAACTCTTCCCTTCCATTCCTCCAAGATTCCCCCCGAGAGCGAGACTGTTTGTCGCAGTATTAATTTATGCTCTCCTAAAAGCGGAATCCCCTAAAATAAATTGAGGCATACCGTGGAATAAGGGGCCATAAAACTTCAGGTATGCTTTTTCCTAGATACGAACGGCAGACAATAGCATATAACTGACATTTAAATCATGGAACCAACCCGATGTTTTATGGGCCTTCAAAGCACAAAAGCGCTTCAATTTCAGGTAAGAATGGTCAATATGACAACGAGGGCGGGCGGTGGCGAGGATTTTGAATCACCGCACCGCTGCGCTGCAACAACGCTGCACCGCTTCACCGAACCGCCACACGCCTGGGCTTTATGATTTACGACATTTTGAAAATCACGCGGCCCGCAACTGCAAAAACGACGCCATCCGATGTGGATACGATGCGGCGGAGACAAGCTTGCAATGTTGCCAACACGAGGACGATCCTTCAATTTTACCTGTTCAATAAGAAAGCGCATCTCCGCGACTATCCAATCCTCGAATTTTCGTGATCAAATTGACGCTCCCAACCGTTGAAAACAAAATAATAACAATAATAATAGAAGTTTTTTCGGACACCGGTAGCATGAGTCATCAGATTTATTGGAACCCCATTTTCTAGAAAATATCAATGATCCCGATGGTTTTGAAGTCATCGATGACCGTTAAATATCCTAGAGTAAGATGTATTTTTACGTTCGTACACGGAAAAAAATAACTGGTAGAATTTACCACCTACATCATAGTTGATTTTAGAGTCGGCTATCAAGGATGATAAATTTCACTAAATGATGGTAAAATGTACCAACAAGTTAACTTAATTTACCATAATGTACGTTGCATTTACCATCTACTTGCGATAGCTGACTTCAAAATCAGTGCAGATGGTAGATTCTACTATACTTTTTTTTTCCGTGTAATGTTGCAATGGGGCAGTTGCAAGGGTCTGAAATGTTGAGTTTTCAATAAAGAAAATTAAAGTACTTGTTGAGATGAGAACAAATATGCCTTTGGTTTCTAATTAAGTCCCGTTGTTCCGAAGATGAAATGTTGACCCAAAATACATTGTTTTAAATGGAAATTTCGCGTAGTGACGTCACTACGCAACGATGTT
Organism: Trialeurodes vaporariorum; assembly: GCA_011764245.1. Lineage (NCBI taxonomy): Eukaryota > Metazoa > Arthropoda > Insecta > Hemiptera > Aleyrodidae > Trialeurodes > Trialeurodes vaporariorum. The sequence continues at coordinate 49,536,452 of VMOF01000024.1, read as the reverse complement.
TCACAATTTTATATGCGTTTATCTCCAAAACTGGGACACTCAAGAAAAAAGCAAAGGCAGCATTGTTCTGAGCTCATCAAGTACTATCATTTTCTTTATGAAAAACACACAATTTCAGATCCTTGCAACTGCCCCATTAGGTCATTTTTATCGATCATGTGGTCGCGAAAATACTTTTAAAGATAAGCTTCAGCTTTCAGTGCCGATTTCTGCCACTGAAGCGCTTCTGTCCGAGAGATGTTAAACTCGTGGGTCAAAAGTACTTAATATTATAAAAAACAAAAAGGAAAGCCAGTAACTGAAAAACTACCTGTAAAATGTCTCAAAAAAATACCTGGTCAAAAACTTTAAAAATAAGTCTGAATACACAAACCAAAAATTCGCACGTCGATTCTTAAATCAAAACGCGGCATTTTATGTATTGGTACTTACACTTTATTTTTATAAAACGTAAAGGACGAGGTACGGTGCGGAGATAAAATTCCAATGACAATCTAGTAACGGTAACTCCGATTTCTTAAAGATGAATAAATAAAATACCCAGATATACGAAACTCATGACAGTTCACACTTTAGAGGCCTTGGAAGGATGAGCAAATTGAAACGGCAGATTTTTTTTTAACTACGAAACTCATCACATAAAGTTGCAAAGTGCATTATCATTCAAAATACTGCGCCATTGAGATTAAACGATTCAACATTTATTCGAGATTTACAATTCGAAAATTTTAATCAATGCCTGTGAGGATGCAAATGTATAGGCAGGTTGACAGGTACTAGTAACACCAAACGTTTTGACAGTCAAAAATGCACAAAAAGCGCAGACAATTTTGATTACATGAAGATTGGCCACGTATTTCGAATTTTTGACAGCCAAAACTTTTGGGTTTGATAGTAAATATCTTTGGTTGCTTTATACTTACATAAAAATTCGAAAAAAACGTTGAGCCATATATGAAAAAAAAATTTATGATAATTGGTATAACTTCGAGCGATTAAAGAGATTTAAGATTTTAAGTTTTCCCTTGTTGCACGCCAATTTCCGAAAATTTCGTTACATCAGAATTTCGGACGCTGAACGAAAATCTTTTCAGAAATCAGAAGTATTTAGTTTTTTTTCTTTTTCTCTTAACCCATGAAGGACCAAGTTAGTCAAGAGGACACCACTTCTCCATTTCTAGAGGGAAGGTAGTTAACTGTTCGTACTCGGTGGAGTTGGAATTGCCTATTCGACGAATTGAAGGCGCTCGACGCGACTTTATTTAGTGTAGTGTTTTCATCTATAATTGCGTTTATCCGGAATGAAGACTAAATTAATGTGAAATAGACTCGAGGAGATAAACGAGTAAACTCGGGCTTGGCCCATAAGGGGTTAATAGGTAGGTATACTTCGCAAGAAATATCACTTCCATTTTCCACCTGTGCCTAACCCACAACAACTCATGAGTCATGACTCATGAGCCATAGATTTGTGCATCACAGAGCTTAAGAGATATTGTAGATTTGGCAAGTATGACTGACACAGAACACTCAAATTGATCTGGTTCAAACCCAAATGAGCTACAGTGCCGCGTTACGTGATTACAGCGCTTCCTCATTGGCTCCCGCTCCTAATTCAATTCAAATTTCCCGCCGCTAGCAAATTACGGCAGACGCATAACAAGAAAACGTGTTCTGATGAAACTTGAAGGGTGTGGGCGAAAACTCGTCAAAACAATTGACTCGCGGTGAGCCACACGTCATCAGCTTCCTATTTCTTCTTCCATACTTTCCTTCATTTCTGCGCTATTCATATAACGCGGTTGAATGGGCTTGAATTACTTAGAAGCTTCTTCTTATCTTCGAATCACGACTCGAGCAATGATATCGACACAGACCTATCAGCTGAATGGATGAGTTATTGCTCGTATTAGTCACATACATAGCGGGATTTGAAATCACAAGTCGAGTTAGTCAACGTCCATTCAGTTGTGTATTTACAGAGACATGCGCAGAGGCGCGGCGCACTATGGTCCGGATAGCTATTCTAGCTTGTATAAACTCAAAACTTATGATTGGAAAATGCCACAGGAATGAAACTTTGAGAAAACCTTCTCATTATAGTTAGGTTTTACTTAATCACGCGATAAAAGTAATTTTTGACGCCGATGGGGCCCCGGTGGGGGCCTTAAACCCCCTCAATCAAAATTTTACTACCGGCAACCCCCATATCTTGTGATACATCAATCGGAAGCTTGTAAAAAATGAGGAATTTAGACGCAAACCAGAGCTCTTTATGTGCATTTGTACTGAAGTTAGGACACGTCAAAGTTCGACTTTATCAGAAATCAGTCATAACTTCAGTGCGAAAGCACATAACGAGCTCTAGTTTGCGACAAAATTCCACATTTTTTGCAAGTTTTCGATTGATGTATGACAAGATGGGGGTTGCCAATAGTCAAATTTGGATTGAGGGGGTTTAAGGCCCCCACCGGGGCCCAAGGGTCGTCAAGAATTAATTTTATTGCGTGATAGAGTAATAAACTTAACTATTGAGAAGGTAATCTCAAATTTTCATTCCTGTGGCATTTTCCAATCATAAGTTATGAGTTTATACAAGCTAGAATAGCCATCCGGACCAAAGTGCGGCGCGGCGCGGTGGAGCGCAGAGGTCACGCATTATGTCTTGGTAAAATGCTCCTGTTTAACTTTGAGCCCAGCTTGACGATGTAATCTTTGCTGTCCGAGATATACAATATACATACATATACACCAGTTCGGTTCGCAGTTACGTGTTTTGAATACGGATCATTTTGGTATAACGTCACGAGCGAGCGAGAGAGAGAAAGAGAGGGAGCTCGGCATGGTGGAGACCATACAGTGGACGACAAAATAATGATGTCAAAACAATGTATTTTACATTTGCGCAGCGAGTCGTCTCACCGGGGAAAGCTCATATGCGTATTTTACTGATTGCGGTAGTCGTATAAATGTGCGATTTATAACGACAATATAATGAGTTGTGGATCGTTTTGAATACAATAGTGTCACGCGGAGAGTGGCATTCATCGATTCGAATCTTGATTCAATGAAAACATGACACGACTTGTCAAGTCTCAAAAGGAACCTGATCCTGATGACCAAAATATTCGAAATTGAGACAAGATGCGTTTCTCAGCCAAACGGATTCCTTGACGATGGCGAAGGCGAACCAAAGAGTTTCTCTCCATATGCTGTTTTAATCATCGATAGATGTATTTTTTCAAATATTTTAAATACATCGATCGATAGCGAGTGCTGGTTCCAAAAAAAAAGCTGGTTAAACGGAATTTTTCCACCAGAGGCGCATTTTTGAAGAGAAATCAAGACATCAAAACGAAAAAGCTAATCGGGCAGCTCTTTGAGGTAGAGTCGATTATAGCCTTTCAATACACGTTATCAGGCAAAGTTAAGATCAAGAACTAGCAAAATAAATGACATACATGCACCATAATTGCTGACATATTTCTAGATTAAGCTGTTATTTATTTTCTAAAAGACCGATAATTTTCACATTTGTTGAAAACATATTCGTCTGCCCAGATACAGTCGGTCGACATGCAGTTAGGGAAAATTAAGTATCCAGATAGCCCAGTGGCGTAGCCAGAAATTTTTCGAGGGGGGGGGGAGGTTCGGGGTCCGAAAATTGTTAAGGAGGGGATTCTAAAGATACTGCTTTGGTCAAATTAAATTTGTCTGAAAACGCAACAAATTTCATTTGCTTAAGGAAAATTGTGGGGTCAAGGGGGGGAGTCTAGAATCCCTGGACCCCCCCCCCCCCCGGTTGCAATACTGAGATGGCCGCTCAAAAACACTTGCACCTTCATTTCGAACGAATTTCAAAGCGGGTTTGTCAAATTTATCAATTCTAGGTTCAAAAAAAGGTAAACAAACGAATCCGGGACGTGTAAAATTTCCACACAAGATCTCCAACATGGCTGCCTCTTACGTGTTGTCTTAAAACTTACGTTTCAAAAGACCCCTCTATGGTTGGTTATAGGTCGTTGGTTGAACCGACACCGCGTCTCAACTCATACCAAGTTGCTTTTTTGAGGTTAGGGTCATCGTGGTATGGTTTACACATACTCTTATGGGACTTGAGAGTAAAACTGTAAAAATGGAAATTGAACCCAACTTTCCAGCTCTTAAACATTTTCCAACGACGTGAAAAGTTTGTTGGAGTTCAATGAGCAAAATCAAAATTCTCAGAGAAGTAATTTAATTAAGGAAAATTGAATATAATGACTATCTCCAGGTGGGAGGGGTGGAGAGAGTCGTTACACCTCCACCATCCGTCCCGCCTGGAGGCAGTCATTAAATTCAATTTTTCTTGGTTTGGAGTAGCAGTCATGAATTTTATTTGCTCTGGTAGCACTCAAGGATCACTTCCTGAACGGTTTTAAGAGGTTTCTGCGCCGATAGTCAGGTTTAAACTAAATAAATGGTGGTTCTCTACACTTCACTTCCATAAGAGTGCACGTGTAAATTTTAAACCAAGACGAACACTAACCTCCCAATCTCCAACAGAGCAACCTGGAGAGGTAGTTTCAGAAGTGTAGGCGGACCTAGACCGATAATCTTTGGAATTCGTCAACATTATTTCTGATAATACTCGATGAAAATGAAATTGACTGTTCACTTTTCACCGAGGAACACTTTAATCGCGAAATAATAAAGTCAGAGGCAAGTTTGGTTTTATTTTAAAGGAATTAAATTTGAAAATTCGCCATAGATTATGGTTTAGGTCCGCCTACATTTCTGAAACGAGCTTTGTGAGCAGAGACGATATTGGTTGAACGCCGATTCCAATCATGGCTGCGCTCATCAGGCATCGAGCATCAACGAACGGCACACCATACATCAGAGAGTGTGCATATTGGAGGATGTTTGCAGACTACACCACAGTCAGTATACCAACGTTGCCAAATCTCCATAAAAAAACCCTACACTAATCAATCAACACGAAACTTGTTCAAGTTTAAGGAAGGTGTGGCAACACTGGTCTGGGTCGAAGCGGCCCGATCGACGATGACTGCGACACGAACGTCACTACCAATTAAGGATGCATTTCGAGAATTGAGAGTTTTAAGATTACACTTCACGTGCACGCGCACACACTCATGAATGGACTCACGAATGTATACACACACACACACACACACGCTCATGAATGGACTTAAGGAATACACACACGCATACACGCATATACGCTTGAACGTAGATTCTCAATACTTGATTTCGTCTGAATTTGTTCACACCTCGCTCGCTCTAGACCCGCCAAGAATCACGAGAACGGTGGTGAGCGAGTTCGGAGCGATCTCTTGATTCTTAATTGACACTAATTTTTTTCCTATCCAAGGCCGCGGCCGGTGGGCATATTCTACATTGGACGATGGACATATACGGCGGCGATTGAGCGCAAATGAAGCGAGCTGCTGCAGTCTCCAGAGCGATGAACTCGGAATAGTTAAGGGAAGCTCTCAACCCGCATTGAAAAAAAAGATTACCAGAGGCATGACAATGTGTGAACCTATATGTAAGGGATAGTACAATGGGTCTGTTGCAAAATTTAGCTACAGTCAAAGATTACTTATACATACAGATATGGCATTAGCCATCTCGCCCGTGTTAAGTGAAAAATGGATAAAACGCCGGCCGTGATACAACCGGGCATACAGAGGGGATCATAAAGATTACAGAATTCTGGTTCGAAAAGATTACGTTTCCCACTTTTCCTGAGTTTGTTTGCGGAACTAGAACAAACACGGAACGTAAACAGTGGAACGTGGAACATGGAACAGTTTTGTAACAGACAAACATGGAAAATGTAATCTTTTCTCTGTAATCTTCATGATCCCCTCTGTATGCCCGGTTGTATCACGGCCGGAGTCAACTTAACAAAATTCGGGCTAATGCCATATCTGTATGTAAAAGTAATCTTTGGCTACAGCCAAGAAGAGTGTTGAATCTTAAGTAAAATCACGTGAAAGGCCACTGGTGGTATCAGAAAATCATAAAATGCAGTATTAAACTTACAAGAGGCGCTTAACTGAAACCCAAGATAGCGGTAAAATATCGAGCAACCTGTGAGCACGGGGGGTCTGGGGGTCTCCCCCACAACATTATAGGAGGTCTGGGGGTATCCCCCAGGATATTAAAGATCTGGGGTTTCCCGAAGAGAATGAAAGGGGGTCTAAGGGCCCCCAGATTAAGTTTGATGTGGGAAAGTGTTCGTGGGGTATTCCATGCAGTTATTTTTTTTCATCAGCGTGCCTCCACTCACTGCATATAATACATTGTATCCGCTCTTCTTTAAACGATTAACCATGATCTACCATACTTATTTAATGGATCGGTATTCTCAGTCTGGGGAGAAAAGAAGGAAGGTGTAAGTGAGCGTATAAGGTGCGTGAATAAGCGGGTTTTAAGCACGGGATATCAAGAGAGGATTTAGCATTTCACGACACGGGCGCGGAGAATGCATGAAATATGCACTGTAGGTATGCAGTGATCCATTCCTCGGCTGAATTTCAAAGGGCTCAACAATGCATAACAATAATCGCACGTTTAATTGTAGGCAGCATTACTTACAAGTACAAGCTGGTAATTAATTAATTGTAGAGCAGAGCTGATGCACTTCCTGCCGAGACTGGCACCGGATTCATCACCTACACCCCCACCAGCGAGGGTGGGCCCAGCGTTGCCAGATCCATCAAGCATCGCGGTAAAAGGAATAGTGGGCGGATTCAATTAAATTGCTAGGTCAAAGAGCGGGTAATTTAAATTGACCAATCAGTTGCCGGTTCCGTAGTTCGAAGACTCCGAAGTCAGACTCCACAGTCTGACTATACAAGGACTGACGGATCCAGGAGTTTGTCTTTCTCTCTCTTTCCCCATTAGAATGCGTGTGTTAGAAAAGTAAAGATCAGGGGCAGTCACGTGATTTTAGGCCCCCTCTTCTGTCCTTTTCTAACACATATGTTTTAATGTGAAAAAAGAGAGATGGACAATTTTTTGGATCCGCTAGTGACTTCATACAGGGACCCCAGATAATACGGCACAGCAAATACAGCTCCCCATAATGAAAAATACAAAGTAAGACAGTAAAAAAACACCGACACACTGCTAACAGGTGGGTCATTCTGTAGGTTGAGTATCTGAACCGTCACTTTTTAAAACAATATTTTTTGGTTTAAAACTTGAAAGTTTCAACTTTTCAGCGGAGAAGAGTGATATTAGTCTGGCATCTTACCCATTCCATCGCTTAAACATGCAAAAATCAACGTTTGAGAGTAAAGAAAAATTCAGTTTCAAAAGTGACGGGTAGAACAGTTAGCCCGACATGACCCAGGTTACAGTGTCCAAGAAAGCATGCTATGCAAATTCAAACGATCAGAGATCACAAATTAATAATCTTAAATCGCATTTTCATGTTCAGAGTTGAATGAATGCTTTTGGTCTTAAGTAACGTCCGTTATTCAAAGCTGAGGATTTTCATGATTGAAAATGGGCCAGTTACTACTTAGTTATCAGGTTCAACTTTTAATGGTAGTCACTATAGAGGAAAATGCTAAGAAAATTCACACTGGTTCAACTTACATCACGATCCATCAAGTAATTATAAAGATACAGCCATTTTAAGATGACGTAATCCTTCACCTTAGCAGCACACCCTGTCTCTAGAAACCACGCATTCAGTAAAGGTATGCTTTAAGCTCGATTGCTCCTATTCATGCAAGCAGTATAATTCACGTGGTGTCACTGTGACTGACAATGAGTATATGGGACAGAGAGACAAGATTTACTGCTAAGGCCCGCAGTGCCCAAAAATGTTCAGACCTAGGACGTTTGTCGTTTAGTCCGTCAGTCGCTTGCAAGTGCCTTGCCTCTGATTTGGATCTGTCCAAGGACCAACATTTTTTGGGACCAGGCTCGCAAATGCGGCAGGTAAAAGTGTTTTTGAGGCGTGAATTTGAGAGAAGAAAAAGGGAAATGAAGCCAAAACAAATAGAGTAAACGGATATAGAATTTAACAATACATGCATTGTACAAGAAGTTGCATAACCTCTGCGTCAAATATTCGACGCAACTCGCATTACAAGTGAAAACACACCTCTCTCTCTTTGTTTTTCTCGGAAAAGGTTCGAGTTACGTGTAATGCGAGTTGCATCGAATCCTCGAGCGGAACTAAGCAGAACTTAAACAGCAGCTTACACTGGGACCGATTCGTGACCAAACTCCTCGAAGTATAACTACAGTAAAGAAATGCAAGGATATTTTGATGTAGACAGCTCCGAAAGAATGCTGATCAAAAACTGTGCGAATATTTTTCAATCTAAAATCATAAATCGTAATTTTAAAATAATTTTCTGAAGCAGTTGTGTCTCGTGCAATTTTGCAATGCCGCATACCATCCATGAAAACTTTAAACTCATGAGAAAATATCGATTTTGAGGCATTTTACTCTGAACCTTCATAATCCGACCTTAGGGTTTCAAAAATCAAAATGCTGCTGGCATCGCCAGATACCTTCCTAAGCGACAGCGCTCCAAAACCAAATGAAATTGAACGCAAGTTTAAATGGTTCACTATCGATAGTTGTAGAATTTGATGACGTTATCGTCAGTCTATTCCAAATACTACGAAAGGGCTCGATCTACGGTAACCCACCGATTAAAACTTTTATTCGCACCCTGATTGGACTTCCCATTGACAGTCAAAGCCGGCGAACTTGCTCACACGTAAGTACGTCGTACAGTTGGTATTTTATGGTCCATTAGTCCCTATAGGGACTATATACGACATGCCATATTCTTCTCCTTCAAAAGCAAAGAAGAAGAAACGGATCAAGGAACACTCAAAGAGGCAAAAAGCAAACGACCGATGGCGCTGTTGCCGCTGTTTCAAATAGGTTAGGTTCCGGTTCCGGTTCCGATTCTAATCAATAACGACGAAATAACGGCGTCGTTATTGTAAGAAAAAATGTCCTCCAGAATAGCGTTTAGGCAAAGGAAAAATCAACAATAATTAATTGGACACATTTTATAATAAACACTAAACAGAGCTACTAGTGTTCCGACGTTTCCATTTATTCTTGACTTTTTAATTCCCTTAAAAATAATGTGAAGAATAAACTTGCTTGACATTTTCAGGAACAAGACTTGACGTAAGTATAGGGGAGGAAAGTTCCTGGAAGTTTCAATGCATTATTTGCACAAGATATAATTTTATAATAACATTACACGTACTGAAAGAGTTATTTCTTTAATCCAAGATGTATTTCGTTTGTGTTAAAGAAACTGCACAGTGAAATATTGACTAATTAAGGGGGAATTCTTATAACCCAAGGCAAATGACTGCTGCTACAAGTGAATGATTCCTTGTTGTGGCAGTGATTCTCCTTCACGCAATCAGAACTTTACTTCGCGCAAGGAAAACTGTCACAAGTAGACGTGTTTCCTTGTTTATAAAGAAGTTATTTCTCTCAGTGTAAAGTCAAATGAAAATGGCAACGTCCAAAGTCGAATAGGTCCCTTCAGCATAAATGAGTCCAATTTGCGGCGGTCACGGTATATTAAACGCGTAAAACGAGCGAGTGCGAAACGTAAACAGAACTTTCCGCCATTTGCATTCTGCCTCTTTTGGGCTTCTGCGAGAGCCTAAATTTGAGAGCCGATCAGAAGCGGATTCCGACATGGCGCAACTCTCGTATTATAGAGGGACTCTATATGTATATATGGACCTGAGAGTGCAAAGTCCAGTTACCTACGTCTTTGAAATCCCGGCGAGAAGACGAGAAAAGACACAGGCCGAAGATGGACACGAATGCAACAAGCATGGAATCACACTCGGAGGCGTTAACCGCCTTATACGACGAGGACTGGGATGAATCCAGCAGGACCGAGGAAGAGAGAGAGAGAGAGAGAGAGAGAGAGAGAGAGAGAGAGAGAGAGAGAGAGAGAGAGAGAGAGAGAGAGAGAGAGAGAGGGAGAGAGAGAGAGAGATGTAGATGTATAGAGAGAAGAGAGAGAGAGAGAGAGAGAGAGAGAGAGAGAGAGAGAGAGAGAGAGAGAGAGAGAAAGAGATATATATATATATATATATATAGAGAAAAAAGAGAGAGAGAGAGAGAGAGAGAGAGAGAGAGAGAGATGTAGATGTATAGAGAGGGGGAGGGAGAGAGAGAGAGAGAGAGAGAGAGAGAGAGAGAGAGAGAGAGAGAGAGAGAGAGAGAGACGGAGGGGGGGCTGAGAGACTGAGAGAAAATGACGAGACGAACGAAGCGAAAGAGCGAGAGGATGGCGATGGCCGTTCGAAGTTCCTGGATCCTGACGACGACGATAACAAAGAAGATAAGCAGAGATGGAAGGATTGAGGAGTCAATGGAAGAAGCGACAGACTTGCAGCGACCATGGAGAATGGATGGAGCCGGAGCTGAGGCTGAGGCCCGCGCGGCCCGCGCCCGGCGGCGGCGACCTTCATGAAAATGAACGCAATCAAAAAACATCGTCCAAACTCAAACTTGACATTAACACTGACTGAACGAGTGAGCATTGCTGCAACTGATGATGGTACAACTTTTTATTCGTCTTTCTTCTTTCACCTCTAATCCTGGATTCGGAGACGATTCCTCAGGACTCGAGACCGCGAGTCGAGCGGTGTTGTCGTCGCTGCTTGTGTAAAGGACGGAAAAAGTCATTGCGTAACTTGAAAACAGCAATGCACACAGCGGCTATAATTCAGTTACGTGAACTGAACTTCGATTCACACGGAGCGCCGAAGTTTTAGGTTGAGAGTACTGAAAGTTTAAACACTAGTGGATGCAAGAGCAATATATTGTCCTCCTCTCTCTTTTCCCAGTAGAACGCATAAGTTAGAAAAGGATAGAAAATGGGGCGAAAGTCACGTGACTGCCCCTGATCTATCCTCCTCTAACACACGCATTCTAATGGGCAAAGAGAGAGAAGGTTAGATTCCTGGATCTACCAATAACCTTAAGTTAGGAGTAAGTGCTGTAAACTTCGGTAAGTATACCAACTTATGCTGTGACCAAAATTCCGTCCTTACTGAAGACTTCAGCACTCTTATAACAGTAAGAACTGAAGTTAGGTACTCAAAACAACAAAAAACTTCTATTACTGAAATCGAACACTTTGGCGTTCCATACGAACCCAAGTTTTTTTTTTTTTTTTATTATTATTTTTCTCTGAGCACATGCAATTTTCAAAGATTACAGCTGGTCGTAAAAATCTCAGCTTTTCCATCGTCAGGTGCGTGGACTAAATTAACTGTTGTAATAAAGGTGATGCGACAAAAAAGCCGCTCGAAGTGTGCGGTGGCGAATAAACTTCATTTTGGGCAAAACTGATCAAATTACTCTCTAACAAAGTCATTTTAAATCTAAATACGACCTGGATTTCTCGAAGACAGTGACGTAGCGTGTAAATTAGCAACTTTGCATTTTGTTCATTCCAACCAATAAAAAAAAAAATATCGAACTATTGGATGCAGAGCCCGTCAAAACTTACTTGCAATTAGCTTCCTTCGGTAAAATTATATACAGCGTCATTTCACTAGCCGTCATTTTACCCGTCGTTTTTTTTTTTTTTTTTTTTTTTTTTTTTTTTTGCGGCCTTCTTCAATTTGAGGTCGGTGGTTCGAGAATTACGGGACCCTCGTCCGTCCCCGACAAATTATGGACACTTTGAATCTCTCACACAAAATTTTAAGGTTATATAAAAACACACCTTCTGTGAATTCTTCACACGGCAAAATTCTATTTTCTCTATCCCTTTGAAAGACATAGAAACCTATAAGCACCCTTAAAATTAAATTCAATATCTAGGGCAACTTTACTTTACACCAAAGTCCGCCATCATACCTCTCTCCATATAAAAGCTGCGACATTTTTCATGGATTTTTGTGTGTTCTCTCTTTCCAAACAACGCAAAGAAACCTCAAACATGCTAATGCTCTAACACACTTATCGCCTGAGTGTACTTTTTCTCTCAACTCGGCAGTAGGCACCCATCAAAGCGTTACGCCCTTTAGCGGACACCAAAGCCCGTCCAGTCATTGGCGGATCCAGCAATCTGGCAAGGGGTACATTCTTCCCATTTGATTGCATGAGAGATAATCGATTTGTCACGGGGTATAGCCCCTACAAGTATCGATTATTTATCATACATTCATACATTCAAAGGAGAAGAATGCGCAGTTGCCAGATTGCTGGATCCACGTATATGCGTCCAGTGAAAACCCTAGAATTATATAGACTTTTTGCTTGGATGTCAGCCATACAAATTGCAACATTGCATCAATAATTAGTACAGTTTAATTCCATGACAACTATGTTAACTTAGTTTTCACGAGCTATTACAATAAATATAAAACTATTTGCGATATTTCCCCAGCCGTTTAGTCATAACTTTTACTCTACCGCGTGACAGAAACTGGACTGTGTGCATTATAAAATCGATCTTGCACAACGACCGGCCATTACGGAGTTAGGTTTCTATAGCACCCTAATCAGTTTTCAACCAAAAACTGATTCGAGGTGAGATTGGAACCTTGATTGTGTGGGAGACCATGGTAGGAGGTTTTAAGTAAGCACGGCGCTATTATCTCTCTCAAGTCAAGTCCAAAACCTATAACATAAATCGCAGAGACAATATAGATATACTAGAAACTGCGCACTATCGCGCACTATGGCTATCTCGGTCGTGTTAAAATCGGGTGGACAGCTTTTTTGTTTTTAATTTTTTCTTTCTTTTTCCGGGGTTGCAACGAAATAATATCCGACGTCCGACGGCCCCTCTATACGTTCAGTGTTAAGATACGATGTTGATGTCACGAGATACCGATGAGTGGATATCATCGGTCAATATTCGCCGCGCCGCCGTGGGCCGTAATGACCCATAGTATATTTTGTTGGTATCGCTAGAGAAACGCAGTATAGTACAGAGCGCAGTATCTAGATTAGTTTCATGACCGTCATTGATTGATTGATTATAATGATCATGAAAATGAGTCAGTCGCAAACTTATGGAGGATAATTCGTATGTAAAATCACTTGGAAAAAAACCTCGTCCCTTGAAAAGTCAATTTTACAGAACTAGCAAACCCTTTGTTTTATACGTATTTTCTCTATGGATAAACGAAAGTCTTGCAGGGTAATGATTTCATTATCATATTCCCTCCTACGGAAAACTCGCAGAATTCGGAAATTCATGGGTTCCGCTCGCATTTTAACAAGACGCGTGTAATTTCCTTGGGTCAGCCGCTTTGCCTACTCTGGTGTGCTTCGGTTTAACATCGCTAACGGCTTTCATGGCGCGAGCGAAGGATACGCGCATAGTATAATGAGTCCTATCAAATTCGTCCGTGGAAAAGCCGCATTTGAAAGGAGTCCAATCTGACTGCGAAGTATACAGGATCAAGCGGCAGTTTGACTGAATCGTGGTACAATGTGTTGCTTCATCAAGTCTAGTTCAAACACAGAGTTGAATAAAAAGCAATTCATGTCAGTTGGACGCATCAATGATTAACCAAACAAAAAGTGACCTCACGAAAAGTAGGACATTTGGAGTCGGACATACTGTATTACTGTACATACTACAAAAATAATAACCTCTTCATTTATAAAGGTACAGCAAATGAATTCATGAATGAGAGGGGAGACTTTGAGGGGCGTGTGCGTAGAGCTTGTTTCAAAAGTGCAGACGAACCCCGGCCAATAATCTTCGGCAAACTTTCAATTTTCATTCCTTTAAATCCAAACAAAAGCATTTAGTTTTAAAGCTTTCTTCAGTGAAAATCCAAAGCTCAAGTTCTTTTCCATTCATTTCCATCAGTGGCGTGGCGTGCAATCTGGCAACGTTGCACTGTGTCCTTTTAAACCCATGAAATAGGTCGAATTCGAAGATGTTCACCGAACACCCCCGAACACCCAATATTTCGATCTTTTCAATGGGTATAAATGAACGAACTACAACGTTGCCAAATTCCACGCTGCGCCACTGATTTCCATAACGCAATCTGAGAAATAATGCGGAAAAAATTCCTGATCGAGTCGATCGGTTGGGGACCGCCTATACACTTCTGAAACGAGCTTCAACATCCTGACAAAAATCCTCGTACATGTTCCCGCTGATTTATTTCTGAGGAATCAAACATAGAAATTATCCAAAAGCTAAAAGAAGGGGAGGGGAGAGTTTTTGGATGACGATTTCACGCTCAGAGTGACAGTTGCTCTTTACCACGGGAATATTCCTGCAGCAGATTGAATTGCCGGGAATTTTAAATTACTTCGTTCCTGAAATGCATCTCAAGTCCTAATGCGTACCACCTCGCACCGCGTGCGTTCATGTTTTTCTCCTTTTTTTCTTTCTTTAAAGTAAAATGAAAAAAATAAACAGAATAAAAAGACAGAGGAAAAAAACGACAGATCCAACAATCAACGACCAACAACCGTGAACCGAGTCAACAGTTACTCCGTCCGCGTCCACCTCCTTCGCGCGCCGAGCTGCGCTGGGCCAGTGTTGCCAGTTCTAATGAAAAATTCCCAGATTTTGCGATTTATTCGTAGAGGATATCAGACGTGTGCGGCCATTACGATACATACTGGGGGTTCGAGGAAACCGGCTCGGGTTAAATTTGTGTTATTCTTCGGGAATTTCGAATGTTGATTATTTTTTATTTATTTTTTATTATTACCTATAATAATGTTTTTATTTAAGGAATCAGGATTTTTCAGGAAGGGCTCAGGTGCCTCAGGTCCAGGAAATATGAACTTTCCTACCTAATTATTTTTTAGGCAAGTCTTTACGTTGACCTAAATAATTAGCAGGGGGAAAACTAGGGAAATCTTCTGGAAATGGCTAAGGTGCGTTTTTCGGCCGCACTATAAACACAAAAAGAAAAAAATACAAAAATAATCTCTCTTACCTCTAATACTTTTCTCATTTCTGCTGGCCAACAACTAAGTAATTGATTCAATAAGTTCTGTTGTATCGATTTAATTTCTCAAAGAGTTACACGCCAGCGCGTTACATAGAATTAAGAGTTTTCGTAAGAACTGTCCGTTATCTACAATGATTTTTCTTTCCTCAAGTTTTGAAAAAATGGAGTGTAAACCCCTTTTTTCATGGAGCTTTCCAATTACTTTATTTTTTATCAACTTCAGTAAATTATTGAATCCAAATTGCCTACATGTAGAACTCAAAAGATTGAGATGATTGTGGGCAAGTATTAGAGCGATTCATATGTTTATGATTAATTAAAATTATGCAAATATTATTTTTCACTTTTTATCACTCTCACTCTCCTATATTCTTTGAAAGACGGGGAAAGGGAGGTCTCCCCTGCCCTGCCCTTCCCAGTCAGTTACGCTAATGGAATTCAGTGAGCGATGAGCAAAAATGAGGTTATGTTTACAAGAAGGTAAGTCGGGGCTTAAGTTGAACTTGTCCCAACTCTGTCCGCCCCCTGGCAACACTGCTGTGCGCTGGACCGCTGCGCTGTGTGTAGGTAGACAGAGCCCGGACTTTTGATTCAAGCCCCGCTTACGTTTAAAATACAACAGACATAATAACAGCAACAACAACATTACGGGTTAAATCAAATTACTCTCGCTATAATCTACCCGCTTCTCTCCCTTGGCCCAACTTCCCACTTCGCCTTATTCCTCCTTCCTCGGGGCGTGCATCATTTTGTCCGCGTAAATCTTCCGATCGTGTTCGGAACATCAAGAAGACCACCTTCTCTATACCTCGGCTCTTCTCGGCTTTGCTCGGGTCCGGCGAGAGCAAAATCGGCGAATGGCCCGCCGTCGCCGCATCGCAAAGTGGAGAGGAAACGAGGTAATCTCGGACGCAAGGAATTTTCAGATCGAATGCAAATAGCCACGCAAACGTAGAAGAGCAAATTGTAAGCATCAAGTTCAAAAATGTGAAAGAAGGATGTCAGGCGGTTCCTGCGGAGGTAGGCAACTCGCAATACTTGTCTCCATGAATTTAAGCATTGCAGGTAGCCTACCTGCGCCAAAATGCAAGGAGTCGTCTGGAATTCATTTTGTCCCCGACTGTACTTATCGGGACTATTATACTTGGCTAACCTTCCGCCTGTGATCACAAGGATGATTAAAGTGATATTACAAAACATTGAATAGTGAATACAGTAAATTTTAGAATCATCCTTCCGCGATTACAAGCGGGAAGTTAGCAAAGTATAATAGGTACGATAAAGTACAGTCGGGGACAAAATGAAGGTCAGACAAATCCTTGCATTTTGACTCAGGTATAGGCCAGTGGCGTAGTGTGCAATGTGGCAACGTTGTACTGTGTCCATTTAAACCCACGTATAAAAGGTCGAATACGAAGGTGTTCAGTGAACATCCAATAGTTCGATCTTTTTCGTGGGTTTATGTAGACGAACTGCAATGTTTCGAAATTGCACGCTAAGTCACTGGTATAGGCCACCTGCAATGCTTAAATTCATAGAGACAAGTATTGCGAGTTGCCTACCTCCGCAGGAATCGCCTGACCTGATTTTTTCCCCCCAACCGTACACCATACAACTTAATTGTACTGTGGACACACGGCAATACTTACGATATTCTTTTGGACTCTCGTGCTGATATTTACCGCGATCGGTCAGCATAAATGGGGTGTCTACTTAGGGGCTGCAAATCCGATATTTAAATCGATACTTTACCGCGATTGGATGCGGAGGATCACATACGCATAACTTACCCATCGACTTCCATAAACCTCCGAATGGGGCAGCTGCAAGGGTCTGAAAGGTTATGTTTTTCATAAAGAAAATGAAAGTATGTACTTGAGCTGAGAACGAAGATGCCCTTTGGTTTCTAATTATAAGTCCCATCGTTCCGGAGATGAGATTTTGGCCCAGAATACATCGTTTTAAATGGGAATTCCGCATAGTGACGTCACTACACACACAATTTTTGCAACTTTACACGTGTGTACCTTCAAAACCTGCGGGCCGATCATTTACTTTATCGCTAAACCGATCGTTAAGAATGTGTATGAGTGATTCTATTGGTCGAAAATTGTAAAACTTGGCCGTTGCTATGGTAACCATCGTTAAGAGTCTCGTTATTTAAAGGTTATTAATGAGTAACCTTTAAAGAGAGGGCACTTTAATGATGGTTACCATAGCAACGGCTAAGTTTTACAATGTTCGACCGATAGAATCACTGTTAAGCGATAAAGTAAATGATCGGCCCGCAGGACACTTAGGAAAAAAAACCAAAGGCACCATTGTTTTCAGCTCATCAAATGCTATCATTTTCTTTAAAAAAAAAAAAAAAAAAAAAAAAAAAAAAAACCACAATTTCAGACCGTTGCAACTGCCCCATTAGAAGCGAATCGAACTGATCGACCTGCGATTCAGCCGATCATATTTTTCGATAACGATCCGCTGACGTGATAATAGAAGGGCCTATCCGACCCACGGAGCGTCGCGCCGGTGAGAAATACAAGCGGCAATCCGCGTTTTAATTAACTCAATTTTAGTTTGTCCATGTCCACCGCCTCCCGCCTTTTCTTTTATGGACGAACGAAGGAAGAGAGGGGGGAGAGAGAGAGAGGTGGGGGAGGGGGGGAGGAGAGAAAATACGAGCGGAGAGAGGAGGCATCACGGACGGAGAGGCGGGGGGAAGAGAAAACTGAATTGAACGAACTTGGAACTCTAAAGACGGGAAGGCCGAGAGCTGAGAGGATGATTTTAAACTGGTAATCCTTTCGGGGAGAAACGAGATACCGCGGATACCTCCTTGATCCTCTTTTCCGGCGTGGCGCGGCGGGGGGCAGGGGAGGGGCGCGGGGGGCAGCCACCCTCCTCTCAACCCTTCTTCATTCGTTTATCTCAAACCTTTCGGCTTTGGCTGCTGCGCTGATCTGAATATGCATTCAAGGCGAGGCACACCCTCCCTCACGTTAAGCTTTACGTTATACATTGAGCATGATTCTACCAGGGTTGAAAGAAGGCAAAGAAAAGTTATTCAAGTCTCGTTATAGGGTCAAAGATTGCTTCAAAATAGAGTCAAATTGACCTCTTACAGATATTGAATCCTCAACATAAGTTATCGGGAAAATCGTTGACCCTCGGGAGCGCATCACGAATAATAATCGATGAGATCATTAGGACGCTATTTTGAAGGACACTGTGACGAATAAATAAAGCTGATTGTATATTTACGTCTTACGTGAGGAATGCAAGCGGCAATACATTTACGTCATTTACATACATTTACGTCTATGTATACGGTTACGGTCTTATTACCTAGTGCACATTGATCTGACAAAAATATATAAAATAGCCCGTGCGTGAAAATAGGTATGGGAGGGGAGGAGGGTGGACCAAGCAACTAAAGAGACGTAATGACTAACGAGGGCGTCGGACTGTCCGAGGATATTTCAAGCCAAGTAAATTACCACGGAGTAATACTTCAGATTCCTGAGCAATCAGGGGGGCATAGCTGTTTACATACGCAGCCAGGCAAGGCTATTAAATAAGGTTAGTTTTGAGACCAAGGCGATGAAAAAAGTGGATTCTTTCGTCAGCTACAGTCAAAACTCGGGTTTCTGCTAAATATCGCCGTTGGTATTGCCGTAAGTCATGGCGCCTGTTTCTCAAATATCTACACATGGTCTACTCAGCTGCTTTACGAAATTCTGGCTCAAGATGTTGACCCTTCATGGTTGCGATTTCTCATGTTTTTCTCTACTTTTACAAAGAAAAACGCGATGTTTTACTATTTAAATCTTGGACGCTTTATTGATTCATCCGCCTACTCCACACACAGATTGGAAAAATAATTGCAAACGAGGGTGTATAAGAATTATCGTGGGACCAAAGGCAAAGAGATGATCAACGGCCAATTTTTTCCAGTTCCCATAAGGAATTAAAATTTGTCCAAAGGCGCAAAAAACGATCTTCCCCGAGAATCTTCACAGACAAATAGACAAATGGACCAGCCACATGCTATGCTTCTCGTGCTATGAAAATGAGGCTAGTCATAAACTCATTAGTGTTCATATTTGTTTGGGGCCTCAACTAAACAAAAACCAACAGTTTTTAGCCTACTGATGAGTGGTAAATATACGACACTCCATGTACCAGAGTCAACAATTATATTAAACAAGGTACTATGACTTTCAAAAGAAAGTTCCCTGGTCGAAATTCTTAAAATTAAATTTCCCCGTTGTTTCCAATAGAAGTTTCGATTTTTCATGACCTACTCTGAAAGGGGCATTCTGATTAGCCTTTAAACACTTAAAAGCCGCGAAATTGTTTAATGGTTGCCGAGATTTAAAGGAGTAAAAATTTCGACCAGGGAACTTTCTTTTAAAATTCATATAGTACATTATTTACGAATGATGAATCAGAAACCGATATTTCAACAGTATAGGCATCAACTCTGTTGGCAGTTGTTTCGATGATTTCCGACCAAATTTGAGCGAGAAAAACGGACATTCATCTCAAGCTTTGCGCTAGGTCACTATCAGTATAGCGTAGCGTGCAAGTTGGCAACGTTGTATTATGTCCATTCTAAATCATGTAAGAAGGCAAATGCGAAGGTATTCGTCGAACACCCAACAGTTCGATCTTTTTCATGGGTTTAGATGAACAAACTGCAACGTTGCCAAATTGCAAGCTACGCGACTGGTCTCTATTTGTCTCCGATTCTTGATTCAGAACCGATGATTTACCTCATCCCCTACCCCTTTCACTCATTAGGTTGTTCCAGTTTTTTTTTCCGGACTTTCAAAATTCGGCAAAAGTTATTCCCCTAATCCAATAAGACGGCAACTCTGGGAGGAGTGGCGCGCAATCGCGCATCCCGGTATATCCCGGTATCCGAGGATATGAAATTCAGGACGTCCGCAAAAATACGTATACGGTGACGACGCCGCGCCGCAAGGGAGCCGGGTACGGTGGCCGCGAGAGGAAAATTAGTGGGTTATTTAGACGACTTTCCTGAGCAGCACTTGGATTCAGTTCAAATTTGTGGCCACCCGCCGCGCCACTGAGCTACCGCACGCCGCGACGGCGACGCTCGCGCTCTAGTTATCGCTTGACGCTTATCGGCTCCTGGGAGCTGCACATCCCTGTAAAGTCTCTTCCCTCTATATCTTCCGAGAACCCTTTCCGCTACCGGAAGTAACTAACTTTAGGGGACGGTGTGGTAAGATTCCAGATTTATTGAGAAAAACTAGAATTCCCGATTTTTCACCTCTGTCGGATAGTAATTTACCTCTTTGAAGTGCTCCCTGCGGCTTGCCCACCAAATCATATAATTAATTGGATTTCCTGGGATATTAACCCTTTACAGACCAGGTTATTAAAAAAAAAAACACTCCACTCTTCCGTCTATAAAGGGAAGGTAGTTCAATGTTCGTACTCGTAGGAGTTGGAATTGCCTATACGATGAATTGAAGGCGCCCGAACGAAACCTCATCTTGTAAGTGTCTACTTCCAGAATTCGTATTCATAATACTGGAACAATGTCAAATAGACTAGAAGAGTAAAACCAGTATACTCGGGCCTGGTCCATAAAGGGTTAAGGAATGATGACATGCCCTACAACAATCAACTCAATTTTCTGCGTCCCAGTTAACTCACCTTACACTTGATTCCAAGTTACGAAGACAAAATCAATGTTTTACAAAGACAAATCAATGCTAGCTCGCTCAAATTGAGTGAGTAGTTAAATATTCCTACACAGCTGTACTGATTTTGCATACACAATGGATTGAAGGCGTTCGAGGAAGCATTACTTTTCAAATGTAGACAGTTATGTGGTCGCAATGGGTTCGTTAGACCGTTACGAACTTTTGCTGCAGCTAAAGAAAGGGTCTACACAGCCCTACACTGCTATGAAATCGCGAGAAAATCTCATGGAAAAGTCTCAAAATCTACTACTAAACTCAAAAAATACGTTTAGCAAAATTCATAGATGAGCAGGTCACAGTGGAGACTGGAGAAGTCCCACCTGGTCACAACTTTCTATGCTGAGAAAATTGAATCGTCGTAACTTTTGCTGCAGCTAAAGAAAGGGTCTACACAGCCCTACACTGCTATGAAATCGCGAGAAAATCTCATGGAAAAGTCTCAAAATCTACTACTAAACTCAAAAAATACGTTTAGCAAAATTCATAGATGAGCAGGTCACAGTGGAGACTGGAGAAGTCCCACCTGGTCACAACTTTCTATGCTGAGAAAATTGAATCGTCGTAACTTTTGCTGCAGCTAAAGAAAGGGTCTACACAGCCCTACACTGCTATGAAATCGCGAGAAAATCTCATGGAAAAGTCTCAAAATCTACTACTAAACTCAAAAAATACGTTTAGCAAAATTCATAGATGAGCAGGTCACAGTGGAGACTGGAGAAGTCCCACCTGGTCACAACTTTCTATGCTGAGAAAATTGAATCGTTGTAACTTTTGCTGCAGCTAAAGAAAGGGTCTACACAGCCCTACACTGCTATGAAATCGCGAGAAAATCTCATGGAAAAGTCTCAAAATCTACTACTAAACTCAAAAAATACGTTTAGCAAAATTCATAGATGAGCAGGTCACAGTGGAGACTGGAGAAGTCCCACCTGATCACAATTTTCTATGCTGAGAAAATTGAATCGTCGTAACTTTTGCTGCAGCTAAAGAAAGGGTCTACACAGCCCTACACTGCTATGAAATCGCGAGAAAATCTCATGGAAAAGTCTCAAAATCTACTACTAAACTCAAAAAATACGTTTAGCAAAATTCATAGATGAGCAGGTCACAGTGGAGACTGGAGAAGTCCCACCTGGTCACAACTTTCTATGCTGAGAAAATTGAATCGTCGTAACTTTTGCTGCAGCTAAAGAAAGGGTCTACACAGCCCTACACTGCTATGAAATCGCGAGAAAATCTCATGGAAAAGTCTCAAAATCTACTACTAAACTCAAAAAATACGTTTAGCAAAATTCATAGATGAGCAGGTCACAGTGGAGACTGGAGAAGTCCCACCTGGTCACAACTTTCTATGCTGAGAAAATTGAATCGTCGTAGGGAAGTCTGCAATTAGATGGGACCAGTGGCGGCTCGTGCAATCTGGCAACAATGTATTCTATCCATTTAAACTCAAGTAAAAGATCGATACTAGGTGAGGCGCTGCGCTTCACCAAGTAATCGATTATTTTACATAGTTTTAAATGGAGGAAATCCATTGTTGCCACATTGCACGAGCCGCCGCTGGATGGGACTTCCTTATTGAGACCCGCTCATTCAACCGCCATCTTCAAATTTTATTTAACGTAGATATTGAGTTTGTGAAGAGATTTTGACACTTTCCAATATGATTTTCACGCGATTTTACGTAGGATCTGACCCTCCATAACGCTGTAGCAAACGTTAACAACATATCTATATTATTGGGAATACAAAACTGAAATTGTGGGGAACAAATCCGGTCACAGAAACGCTTTTTACTCGATACCCAGCGTGGTGTTACTGAAAGAGGTAAGGAGTCAAGAATCAAACCCCAACCAATTTACCATTGAATTGCCATTCAATTTGCCATTTTACCTTCTGAAGTTTATCCGAACATATCCACCACGCTATAGGAGAAAACTTTAAACGCTTACCGACTTTCCTGCTCTTATAATCGATACAAAATAATGTGAGAAACTGGGGACTAAGCAGAAAATGGTGAAATTAAAATAAGTCAACAAACGGAGCCACAAACTTCGGAGCTATGTCCTTTCATTAGTAGGGTCATTGATGACGACACTAGATACCATTTATTTCCGATCCAACAGTCATCTATAGTAAGGTCACCATGGCCGGGTTACTTCATTCGACGAAGTTTGCTTTAAGTTGGTTCCCTAACAATAAGTTCGCGTAAGCAATCTTTTGCCGCAGAGGCATCCCTTACGTTAATAGAGGCGCACCGATCGCGCTCTACGTTTCTAATCGCCTTCAATTACCGAAACGCAAGTCGCACATCATGAAGTGTACGATAAGTTGCATCAATACGGCCCGCGCCTTCTCATTTTTCGTTTAATCGTTTGGAGTCGCCTTCAATTCACAGAACGCAAAAAGCACAACACCACGTGTAGGAACAGTCGCATCACCTTACGCCGTATTATCGAAGGAAGGTTGTTCAATTAAAATTCAAGACCTACGTTTTGATTAATAAAATCAATCGGAGACGAATAAAGAGAAAAGGAAAGTGGATAAATGAGGAATGCTAATCACATCACAGTAGATGTTAATTTTAAAGGGGGCAATCGAAGGGGTCTAAACATTGGTATTTTGTTTCTTTTTTTTTATGTTTTTTTGTTTTTTGTTTTGTTTTGTTTTTTTTTTTTCAGAGGAAATTAAAGAACTTGATGAGTTGAGTTGAGAACAAAAGTGCCTTTGGTGCCTACCTGTTCGCCTTAAACGTTCGGAATCAGCTTCGAATAAACTTAACACCTTAAAGTACATAGGGTGTCCCAAAAATACCAAGAAACTGATGCTAAATTGTCTAAACTAAATTGTCCGATGCTTTCTTCCTCACAGCACGACTTGACAACGCCGGAAATACAATACTAATAAACAATACTAGGGTCGTCTAACTCAAGATGAGACTGATAATGCACATAATCTGATCGCACTGACGCCTGATCACAACACTCGACTTTAGAGCTCCGTTTTTTCGCTACGAGAAAATGTAAGCTAAGAAACCCGTAGGGAGTCAACTGTTTCGTTGTTGTTCAAACTGTCGTAACTTCGTCAATTTTTGACCAAATGGGGGGGGGGGGGGCTCATATTGAGCTCAATAATTGATAGAAAATTAATTCATCTTTCAAGTGAGATTTACCCTTTGTTGCCCTATGGTACTCACAAGTACCACACGTTTTACACGGAATTATAAATGCAAAATGTGAAATCAATAAAGGCATAGAAAGCTGCGACTAGATCACCCAAAGCGGTCAAAAAGCCTGACAACACTTCTAAATACCCTTGGGCAATAAAGGGTTAAGACCGTTTCGCAGCATGGCTTGACTAATTTTGAAGTTATAGCTTCAGTCTCAGTATTTTTGGGACACCTCTTGAATAAAAGAAATCGATAGTAATTCAAGCATACGCTTATAAATTACAGAAAAGAAAAAAGTGACGTTCCAGCCTGCTCTTGTTGAGAAAGGGGAGGGGAGGGGGAGG
The DNA here is from genome assembly GCA_011764245.1 of Trialeurodes vaporariorum. Taxonomy (NCBI): domain Eukaryota; kingdom Metazoa; phylum Arthropoda; class Insecta; order Hemiptera; family Aleyrodidae; genus Trialeurodes; species Trialeurodes vaporariorum. Next base: position 49,512,222 of record VMOF01000024.1, on the reverse strand, counting down.
CGGGAGGTGCTGATGATGATGTTACTGCCTTTGAGACTTGAGCTCGCGGTGGCTCCGCTGGCGGCGCTGACTGCATCCAAAGTTCGCCGCAGACCCATTATTCGCATCTACATAGTCGCCGACCTTCCGCCTCCGCCTTAGTCTCAGCGCCATCGCCACCTGAACGCAATATTTATTAATATTTATTGCCGGCTCGAGAGTATATACGATACGCGTATACGGCGGCGGACGGCGTACGCTCTCGATGGGCTGTTCGATGATGTAAAAACATTAGCAAATGAATGCTTCGAAACTGGCATCTTTGGCATCGAAAATGAGAGTTGGCGATTTAAATCAAGGCGTCTCGCGGCAGGGGGGCGCGGGTTGCGGGTGCCACGGCGCGAATGGTGCAACGGACGGACGGGCGGGCGGGCGAGTGTGCTGAAGCGACTATGGCGCGAGTGTGCCCAAGACCAGGGTTCAATTGATTGTGGCTGGAAGGGGTGAGGGGGTCCAAAAGGGGGGAAGAGGGGGGGAGAGGGGGGAGTGGGCACGTGCGAAGAGTGGAGTGCGCGTGTGAGCGTGTGTGCGACTCTGCGAGCGCATCGGGTCTGCTCATCTTAATAGACCCATTAGGCTTTATTTCAACTATGCCGTCCTCGTCCATGCATAATCAGCGTTGCCAGATATATAGGAGAGTATATTACAGTGGCGTAGTGTACGATTTGGCAACGTTGCAGTTTGTCCATTTAAACCCGACGAAAAAGATCGAACTATTGAATGTTCGGTGAACACCTTCGCATTCGACTTTTTACATGTGTTTAAATGGACACAATACAACGTTGCCACGTTACACGCTACGCCTCTGATCTATAAAGACTATCAAATAGATTCGATACACATTGTGTAACTAGCACATGACAAACTCGATACATTAGAAACATACGGTCTCAAGACCTTACCAATAATCATTCATCCTGACTCGAAAAGGCATCGCTGACCAGTGGCGGACCCAGAAAGTACTTTCTGGAAGAGGGCACGACAGTGGCATAGCGTGCAATGTGGCAACGCTGCATTGAGTCCAATTAAATCCAAGAAAAAGATCGAACCATAGAGTGTTCGGTAAACACCTTCGCATTCGACCTTTCACATGGGTTTAAATGGACACAATACGACGTTGCCAAATTGCAAGCTACGCCACTGGGACATGAGCAGGACGGTGACATTTTGAACTATGAAGTGTCGCGCTTAGAAATTTTTGGGCTTTTTTTCTGCTGAAAAAAGAGCACAATTTTGGGCTTCTACCAAGGATCCACCACTGCGTCGCTGATCAGCCAGAAGCGATCGCAACTTTCACGTTAACCGTAGGACCGGCTGCACCAAGTACAATTGCGTCCCTGAGGTACTCTAGACTTTGTGCAAACCACAAAGTTCATTTGACTCGGGTACCACAGACGTAATGAAAGGAACTGACGAAGGTAAGTTTGTGATGGAGTCAGAGGTTCTGTAATCTTTGACAAACATTAAAGATGCTTCTACATTCTTTCGTGTGGGAATTTGTCCCTAATGGTGGATCTGGTACGTATAGCTCTTCCACTAGCGGATCCAGGAATTTATCCTTCTCTCTCTCCTCCCATTTGAATGCATGTGTTAGCAAAGGATAGAAGAGGGGGCGAAAATCACGTGACTGCCCCTAATCTGTCCTTTTCTATCATACGCGTTCTAATGGGAGAAGAGAGAGAAGGATAGTTTCATGGATCCGCCAGTGAGTTCTTCTTTCTCCCAACACTCGTAGGATAAGGGGACTGACATATTGTGACAAGAGCTGCCGTTTGATGAATCGAATATTTGATGACATTTTTTAATCTGTCAACGATTACAACGGCTGACCAAAAGATTACGCAGCTCAGTTCAGTGAATAACTGTACTGTGATCACTGATCTGTAATCTTCTCTTAACAGATGCGGAATCATCATGCACTGATCTTGACAAATTTGCGGATTCTTTGATAGTTTGACGGCGATTCCACCGATTGAAAAAAAATATTACAGAACAAAAATTACAGAACAGAGTATTTACATGCAATACAGTCGCATCAATAGAATTTAATTATGTGTTCTTTTTTTCAATCGGCGCGGCGGAACCATCGGTGAATTAAAAAATGTCATCAAATCCATACAAAGCGGCAGCTCTGTATTCTGATTCCAAGGGAGCATTCGCTTACCTCCCATTTACTTAAAGGTGAAAGAGGCAGGCTCACAGTGAACCTGCCGAACCAGTGAACCGTTCACTGATTCATATCCATAGCTGGCAACATTGGCGAATGACCAACGTTGCCAGAAGTACCGATGTTGAATCCGCGGTAATATCGCCGAGCTGTGGCGATTTAACTGAAACACATGCTCAACGGTGACACTGCCTACAACCACGACAGCTTTTGATGGACATCGTTACCTCATTGATATATCTTCAGATTAGTAATCAGTTCAACATTCCACTTTCCTATCATTTTTTCTCAAATTCCAGTCGACATTGCTGTTCTTTGGCACATTTCTGTGTTACGTAAGAAAAGCCGTGATTCCTTCGCATTCCTTACATATCTACGTCGACATTAAGGTCGTATTGGATATGTTCGGCCTATCCATCAGATTCAACGTTAAGTATATCAAGTATATCGTCATTAATTCTTCCGCAAGTTATGGACTCTCTCATTGTATAACATACGTAATAAAATTTTAATGATGAAAATTTATTCAATTTTGCCGGATATTGTCGCTGCCTAAAGTACTTTGCTGACTTTAATTTATGCTTGCAAAATTAGATCAAAAACTTTTGGTGGTCAACCTTGCCGTTCATTCTAGTCTTTTGAAGGCAAGTTCGATCACCATCGTGAGAACATTCCTGCAATTTCAATACTTGCAGAACTTCGAGAATTTGTGTTTGTTTTTGGTTTTCTTTTACGCATTGTAATACTGAATAAAAATGTGCCAGTTCAATGGTAAAAAAATAGAACCCAAAGGCGGGTCCGTGTCGACTTAGTCAATAGTCATCCTTTCTCTCTCTCTCCATCTATTTGAACACATGTGTTAGAAAAGAATAGAAGAGGGGGCCATCACGAGACTTTAGTCTCTCCATTATCTCTGTCCTTTTTAACCCATTTATTCAAATTGAGGATGAGAGAGAGAGAGGAATAAGAATTGCCGCGGCTCCGCTTTTGGAAGGACCTCGCCAGAAAACGAACTTATAAAACATGAAGTGTGCTCTGAGCCTGTAAGAATTACCATTTTAATGCGAAATGAAAATTCGTAAAAGAGAACCCTACTTCACTTTTCATGCTTTCTTCTTTCGGCAAGGCCCATTTCAAACGAACACCTCTGGGTTCCGGGAAATTTCAGAAACGTAATCTAAATGTTTGGGGAATGCTTCGGGGGCTATATTCCCGGAAATTTCCCGGAAACTCCCTTTCCCGCTATAGGATCCCTAGTACCCTAATTCCGCCGCGCGCCGGTTCCGAGGGCCGAGGATACCACATGCACGTGAACTCCATTATTACTGTTTATCATTCGATACGTGTCAAACATGATCTTTAGTGACATCCTGTGACGTTTTTCCTCCTGCATGATGTAATCAAAGCAGGGTTGCCGTTTTGCGAACATTAAAAGAATTCAATCGGAAGGCAAAAATATTAAAAATGAGAGTATTTTCAAGTGATAATGGATCTGTTGCAAACTTTTGCTATTTACAGCTTTAACTAGGGTTAGAAGACAATTTTGCAGTACAGTCATTTGAAAATAACGTTGAGGGCACCAAAAAGTTAAAAAAAAAAAAACCCCAGAAAAATGCTTTTGTGGCGCTGACAAAACCTTTGGTAGAAATTTGATCCAGCAAAAGACGATAGTGGAGTCAACCAAAGGTTTTGTCCGCCTCACTCAAGAAATTTTACTGGGTGAACCAAAGATTTGGTTGGCTCAACAAGTCTTTCGCGGGGTCATTTTCACTTTCTCGCCCCCCCCCCCCCCCCCCCCCCGAGAGAAAGTGTTGTCATCATGTTTTTCCAAAGGTTTTGTCAGTGCTACTAAAGTGTTTTTTTCTCTTTTTTTCCTGTGCACCTATATATCGACAGAGTTAATTTCTTCGATGGGTTTTTCTAGAGTCCCTATATATGAAAGAGTCTCGCCATACGAGGTTCCATCTCTGATTGGCTGCTGAAAAGTGAAGAAGAAGAAGGGGTCTATGAAGCCTGGAGGCGCGCCTCTTGTTTACATCTTCATGGAACCACCTTCACTGCTGCCCAGCTTTGAGGATACTTTCGGCATTTTTAGTTTGTACTTATGAAATTTGAATTACATATTGATGAAAATGTGTTCAGAACAGAATAAAAATCACGCATTACTTTTAAAACAGTTAGTGAAGCCAACGGGTATTGGAGGTTAGGTTGACCTAACAAAGATTACTTCCACACGAATACATGTATTAGTAATCTTTGGCGGGAAGATCGTTGGATAAAAATGTAAACAAGAGGCGCGCCTCCAGGCTCCTCAGACACCTTCTTCTTCACTTCTGTTCACGTGTCTTGACTCTTTCATGTATAGGGACTCTAGGTTTTTCCACCAGCTTTAGTGTTAATTTGGAATCCTTTCAGAGGCCGCCCGAGGGGCAGTGAAGATGGGGGGGGGATGAACGCTGGAGGAGAATCCCCCAAGTTCCGCTCTTATGCTTGAGTCACATCTATAGTCTTTACGAGTAACCTCAGATCACTTCAATTAGTATTCTGATCGTTATGATTTGACTGACAAATGACGATTAGCAATTTCCGCTGGTTTTTTTTCGCTATAGTTGGCAACGGTGATGAATGCGGTTGTCGTTCAGTGGACTCATTCGCATTCATCGGCCCGTCCTCCGTCCCCCGTATACTTCGCGTCGCAGTCTGACCGGTCCGCGCAGGGGTGCCAATTTGCAAAATTTACAATAGAACTAAAATACACGGAAAAAAAACTACGGTGAAAATAACCATACGGATACCTGATTTTGGCACCTGCTAGATGTTATGGTAATGTTAACCAGAAGTATACTATGTTTTGACTAGATACTAGGTGATGTTACCTAATTGCATGTCGAATTTACTCAAAGTATCGGTAAATGTACCATACTTCTGGTCAAGTTTACCATAACATCTAGCAGGTGCCAAAATCAGGTATCCGTATGGTTATTTTCACTAATCTTTTTTTTCCGTGTACCTGATTAAAGTAAACGGTGAATTCAACCTCAGGCGAACGAAAAGATTATCCTGTTTATTAACCCTTTCAATACCGCACCCAAGTTATTCGATTTCGTAACTTGATCTACCACGGACTAGGAAAACTACACCAAACTGTCAACACGTGCAAAATTAAGGTTCCTCAAGCGCCTTCAATTTTGAGGATAGGCAACACGAACACAGCCAAGTAAAAATAGTTAACTACCCCCTCAATTTGAGCAATTTATAGCTTTGATTTCTTCTGGTAATCGGGATCAGAGTTAAGGTGTTAAGCATTTCAAAAGGATCCAGTGGGGATTCAATGGAATTTAAATGGGCATTTTGCAAAAAGTTGAGTGACCCATTAAACTCATAGAAAATTGTCCTCTTTCAAAAGGTATATTAAAATCTAAAAAAAACTCAAATCCCAAAATACGCGCCATAGCAAGGGTCAAAGCAGTGTGATGATAACCTATGCAAATACTCCTATCTGAAATCTTTCTGTCCAGCGACGAAGATAAAATTCACCGCAGAATTTGCAAATTTCGTTGAATTGGCGCAAAGCAACAAGGGCACGCCGCCATAATTGCCATATTTCGGACATTTACCTGATTTTTTCCATTTGACCAGAGGTAAAATTAGGTCATTTAAAGGAAAATCTAGCAACACTGTCCGCCGCAGACTCTGTCTTCGTCCGTCCGTCCGCAGCTCGTCTCGCGAGTCGCGTCTCGGAGAAGCCAATTCTAGCGGTTTCGATCCCGATCGAAATGAGTGAATGGGTGTTCACGCTGCACGCTTACATTGCCACGGCGCACAGTGGAACGAAACATGGAATTTCCCGGACATAATTTCTCAAATAAAAATCTAAACTGGTAACAATGAATCGCAAAGCAACTTAATAATACATAAAATCATTCATTTCAGAGCTTAAATTGAGTCAAATAATAAGATTTTTCCAGGTTAATAAATAATAACAAAACTAAAATGTTTTCAACCCTTCCAGTGGCGGCTCGCGCAATTTGGCAACCATGCTTATTTTGTCATTTAAACCTATGCAAAAGTATCGATCAGGCCCGTAACCAGGCATATTGCCCAGGAGTGGCTCGTGTGCGTTTTCACTGAAACTTTTCAGGGGGGGGGGGGCAGCAGTGGTAGTTTCTAATACACTACACGGTAAATCAAATTTTTCCAGGAAGGGCTGAGCCCCCCCCCTCCCCCCGGCCCCCTGAAATCACCTGGTATCGATATCTTGGGAAGTGCAATCGCACCTCCTGAGGATCGATTGTTTTGCATAGGTTTCAATGAAGAGAATACGTTGTTGCCACATTTCACGAGCCGCCACTGAACCCTACCCACTCTAAAGTCGAATAAATTAAACTAAACAATCCTTTCATTCCACTCTAATGTCGGATATATTTGACAAAAATCAGCAAATATATATAAATAAAAAGAAAAGAAAAATTAAATTTAAAAAAAAAAAAAAAAAAAAAAAAACATTTTTTTCAAAATAAAATCTAAAAAAATTAAAGAGCAACATTTTAAAAAGAAAAACAACAATTTCATAAGTCCGGAGAAATTCATTTACTGACCCAGTGTGCGGAACGGCATGACATAGCACGGACTCGTACTCGGACATAAGGACTAAAAGGACTCGGAGCTCGCATTTATATACCGCCAACGCAAGGCGCTCCATTGGTTCTCTGGCTGGCTCGGCCATTGAGCTGCCAGCCACAACGCGCAGATGAATCTACCGCGGTCCGTGGGGCCGGTCAACTGCGGCGTTGTCTAATTCATGTTGATCCCACGAAGTATCAGCGTCACCGACAATAAGTGCAATGTGGATTTTAGCCAACTTTGGCTACAAGGCCATTCCGTCGTAGCTGTCCTACCAGCAACATTTTAAAACTACATTTTTCAAACAAAAACTTGATTCATTTAATTATTTAGCGGTGGTGGGAAGGGTAGGATACCATACATTCTTTACCAACCTCATCACTGAAAAGTTGAAGAATCCAAATTTTCGAACGAAAAATGTAATTTTAAAATGCTGTGGGAGGGACGGTTACGATAGAATGACCCAACAGCAAATGACTATCACATCTAGTATGAAATGTCACAGAAAATACGACGAACACGTTGAAAATCAACGGTTATTTCTAAACGCGATAAATCAGCTTAAATACTGTCGCAGCCACTCCTGTAAGCAGTGAACGGACCCAGAAAGTTTTCGGGTGGGAGGAGGGGGAGGAGACGGGTGGGTGTTTACACCATTGCCATTTGAAGCAATGAGGCATTTTTTAACTGGGCTACTCTCTGTTGAAAAAAAGGGAGATTTATGATACTTGGGAGGGGGAACAAGAGCCCTATGTGCGCCTTTTACTGAACCACATTCGAGACTGATTATGTGTAGTGCTATAGTGACTTCAGCCTATAGTGCAAATACACGCGGATGCTGCTTAGAGATGATAATTGAGGCATTTGATGCAAGAAGGGCGTATCTGCCAAATGCTCATGTTGAGAAAAAAGCGTTTAAATTCTAAAAGCGTCACTGTTCCAATCCCTTTTACGGGCACATTATTATCTGCAGGCCATATTTTAACGTAAAATCATCGTATCAAAGTCAAACGTCTCGAATTAATTGCCGCAATTGAGGCCGATTTAATCTCGATTGAGGGCTTATTTTGAGGTTTTTTAGAGTGATCGACTTGTTTTCCGTGGAATTGAGGCCGTGTCCGCAAGAAAGGCCTCGAAAACATCAAGTGTGTTCTTCTAAGAAAATAAGCCTTATAGGATCTCATTAGAATATATTCAGACAAGCGTACCCATCATTTCCAGAGCCCTTCGGAGAATACCTCAATTTTACAGAGGGTTCGACGGTTGAATCAGCTGAGGCAAATAAAAGCTGTCGAATAAATGAAACGTTCATATCACTAAGCCTCCGTACATTGATTCTTTTCCATAGGTTTGTAAGAAGGAGATTCGATACATTACGATTCACTCTCCACCACTGCTTGTTCATGGAATAAGATCGGAGAAAAAAAGGCCTCATTCATAGCCGTCCTTTATTACTCCAGAGGCGGATCAAGAGATTTGATTTTTTCTCCCTCTCTCCTATTTGAACACATGCCGTGTCTAAAAAGGATACAAGAAGTCATCACGTGACTTCAGCGCCTTCTTCTGTCTTTCCTGACACATGTGTTTCAATGGAAGAGAGAAAGAGAGAGACATACTCTTGAATCCGCTTCGATTCACCTCTCACAATAGATTGAAGAATCTCCATAAGACCATTGGCGGATACAGGAAGGTGTATTTCTCTTTCTCTGGTCATTTGAACACAAGTGTTTGAAAAGGATAGTAGAAGGGCCATCACGTGACTTTATCTCCTATCTCCAACTTTTTCAAACGAACGCATTCGAATGGGAGGAGAGAGAGACAGAGACAAATTCCTGTATCCAATCATGCATAAGGCATACATGCACGAGCATATGGAGGAGTTTGAGGGAGCCTTAATACTGGCATTGAACTACATTCGACCGAATAAAAATATCACTAAAATAAGTAATGCATAAAAAATAATAATAATAGTTCCTAAATTAAGAATACTAAATATGTTTGTTTTCTACACTTTTTCCTGAAACTTTCACCGGAACTCACTTCGAAATGCGACGTTAAATAAGGGTCCGCATGATTCTTATAAAGTCTGTCTTGTGTCTTCAAAAAGTTATACTATCTGAGGAGGCTTCATTAAATTTAGTCAACATTTGCGGAGAGCTTGAAAGAAAGTTTGAATAAAAATATGAAAACAAGCCTTATAGAAAGTTGACAAAAAAAAGAAAAAAATCAATCCTCATGGTACAGCCGTAGTAAGTAGCAACGACGCTATGCAGCGTGCTAAGTCTAAGCCTAAAAATATGTCATTTTTTTGTGAAATTCATTTAGGCTCAAAGACAGGAACTGAACATCCACCGGAGCTTACTCAGGGTCAAACCTGTATATCTACGCCGAGTACCAGTTCTTGATGCTTGAATGCGGTAATCAATATTTTGTTCAACGCTATACACACGATTATCGTCATAAAAATTGGTTACTATTCGGATTCATTTTTAAATCCACGCGTGCTATTTTACCATAACAATGTTCTCAAAAGCTCTAAGCCCGATACTCATCAGAAAGGAGGTTAGCCTGGTATTTAGCGGTCAGAGGTGAAGGTCACGTACCTCCTATTTTGACAGAATCTTGATACGTCAGGTTCAATTCACAATTTTTTTTTTTAGAAGTTCTAGGCGGCAAGGCAGGCGGCTCAAAAGATCGGGTTCCGCAGCTCAACAAAAAAGAGAGAGACAAATTGGTGGGACACGATAATTATTAGAACCGATGAGCCCAGCCCCGCAGACAAGTAGAGGTGTTTTGACCTCTAAAATACGTCAATAACGTCAATACATTAAACCTTTTACGGCAACGCTGGATGTCTGGTATTCGAATCGGCGCGCGGCGCATTTCCTATTTTTATGATCCGATCTGCAGATCGTGATCCCGTCCTTTTCCTATCTGCATGGGCGAGCGCGGTGCGAATGGTGTGGTGTGGTGAGGTGGCGGCGGCGGCGGTGTAGCTTATTTTACTTTATTTTCAATTTTTTTTTTATTTTTTTTTTATTTTATTTTATTTTTTTTTTTAAAAATACCTCTTTTTTTTCCTGAGCTGCTGAATCGTGATCCTCGGTGCTCGAGTGATCCAATCATCGAAACTATGCAAATCAAACGTTGTCAAATTTAGAGATTTCAATGCAATGAAACTGGTTAAAAGTAACCGGTAACAGACACCGGTCCACACAGAGCAAAATGCTTTGGTTGTTAGAACTGAAGATCCGACTTATTTTGATCTCCGAAATTTTCGGTTGAATACACCAAAATGTTCGTTCGTAGGTACCGAAGAAATCGGTAAGTATAACCCGAATTCCGATTTCCGCCCCTACCTAAAACTCAGTATTACTAATGAAGCATTCGGTATTAGGACCAAACATTTCGGTCCCTCCTACCGAAAACTTCGGTGATCAAGTTTTACCGATGTATATTTTTCTCTGTGGCAGCACGGAAAAAACGAAGTTTAGATCAAACGCAAGAATTAAGAAAGGCTATTGCTCTACCGAGGTAGTGCTTGGGTACAACCGCAACTTTCTCCGGTAGAGCTAGAACTTTTGCTTTGAGAAGCCACTTTAAAAAGCTGCTGCGGTTGTACTTAAACTTTGTTTTTTTAGAGAGTTACAGACACTTTTCTTTTTCATCCAGAAATAATAAGAAGAAATTGGTGCTCACTTTGCTTATGTTGTATTTTTAGTGCAATTTCGGGACTAAATAGAGTGTTTTAAATGCAGAATTTTATGAATTTTATGCTCTAAAAGAAGAGAGATGGAAGGAATAAAGAGAATTATCTCAAAATAACAATTATTTCTGGCTGATTATAACGTAACCACTTAAGGGACTATCCCATATTGCTAAGCTTCCAGATTTAGGGAACCTATATCATGTCTCAAAGCAGCCTTTTAAGGCAGAAAAATAAGACAGTTTAGACATTTTACAGGGGGTCTCGGTCACTGGGACAAAAAATTATGACACTGCTACATAGCTATTTTGGGGTGTCTGACTGTCTGTCGCTGGAACATCTATGTTTTCATTTTCATTTTGGTTTTTCTGAGCTTGTTATTGAGTGAAAAGAATGATGTGATCATTGAAATGAGAGCTTAAGGTCCGAACTTTCATTTCAGCTGAAAATATTTTAAATCCGTTGAGTCAATCGAAAGTTATGAGCCAAATCCTCTGAAAGTTCCCTCCAAGAAGTCTTTTAACGGTGCTTACACCTTGGTGATGCGATGACGTCATACATGAAAGAACGCTCTACGAAATTCACTAGGACAGAAGCGTTTAGAGTTTCGGCCTGCAAAATGTTGATGTCAAAGATCCCGCGGCCGAAGATTATCCCGCTTTCAATCCAGAAAAGATACATATCACGCACGCTATAACAACGCATTCTTAAAGGCAATTAAGTATCGTTCGATTTGTTCAACGGGTCACTATGCCATGAAATATGACAACGTCGCAGGACGATGTCGATTCCGATGTTTGCGATCATAACTGATAACCACCTCATTCACTCGTGGGAAACCACCCTCCGACCCCCCCCCCCCCCCAATCATTTCCATTCTATACCTATCCCCCCTCTACTCCTGTCGTCTCGGAGACGGCTTTCATGCGCATGCTTTGCTCGGCCTGCCGCACCCGAGAGCAGCCCCCCCCCCCCCTTCAAATCTATCGAGATCATGATTGAGAAAAATGTTTATCGTTCGAAACAATTCAACGGCGCAATATTGCGATATTAGTTAGACATAAAAGGCGGCTTTCGTTATTCGGAAACAATCGATAAATGATATACATCGATCGATTAGATAAACGTGAAATAGAACGCTAACCTCAGAGCCATGTAAGTAAACAAAATGTACCAAATTGAGACCGAGGCCCCACTGTAGTTTCAAAACTTCTTCGCAACTTTACAATACTTTTCAACGTATAGATTAGCATAAACGGGGCAAGTACAGTATACCTTCGGCGAAATTGAGTTGGTTCATTTTATGAATTCTTCAACTTCAAATTAGCGAAATTCCAAAAGAAATTGAAGAAATATGTAGAAATAGAGGAGGTAGACGCTGTTCAAGGTACGCAGTTATAATGGAATTAAACGAAAAAGCAACGCAATTTTAACATCCTCCTACAGATTCACTGAGACAAATTTTAGTTAATTTAATCGGAATTCCGTTTAGGAGAGTATTAAACAGAAATCTTGTTAAAATGATATACTTATATTATACAAATTATAAATTATATAATAACCGAATGTCCGGTGACTGTGGCCATAATTCCAGTTACAGTTACGGGTATTCCGGGTACAGCTACCGGAATTTCCGGTTGGGTAACACTGAAAAAAAAAAGTTTAGGTACAACCGTAGCAGCCTTTTTAAAGTATAGCTTCGCAAAGCATTTGAGCTCTACCGGAGCAAGGTGAGGCTGGACCGAAGTACTACTTCGGCAGAGTAACGCAGCTTTTCTTCTTGCTTAGAAGCAGTGCATCGGTACATACAGACCGTACTCCGGTAGAGCTAGATCTTTAGCTTTACGAAGCTGTTTTAAAAGGCTGATACGGTTGTACCGAAACCTTTTTTTCAGAGTGGAATATCTTTATAGTATAGCTTTGCAAAGCATTTGAGCTCTACCGGAGCAAGATGAGGCTGGACCGAAGCACTACTTCGGCAGAGTAACGCAGCTTTTCTTCTTGCTTAGAAGCAGTGCTTCGGTACATACAAACCGTACTCCGGTAGAGCTAGATCTTTAGCTTTACGAAGCTGTTTTAAAAGGCTGATACGATTGTGCCGAAACCTTTTTTTTTTTTCAGAGTGGAATAATATCTTTGTTTTCAGTTCGTCGAGAACTTTCACTTTTGAAATAAAAAGATTCCAGGCCCTTGCAACAACAACCCCATTTTTATAGTTTGGCACTTGGAATGAGAGACAGTGCGGCATTCACAGACCATCTCGCTATCTCGCGATTTGAATCGATTATCCATAAAAACGAAGAGTCGTATCCGTCAAATTATCCAAGTCCATCCGTCGGTAGCTCCCCCTCCCCCCTCTTTCATTCTCGGAGCGGACGAGTCTAGGACAAGAGAGTAGGGTGAACCATTGACAAAAGCCGTCAAGCTTCGCGTCGCACAGTCTACAAAAATGGCGATACGGCGATCAAAACTTAACAGCTTGAAATGACGACAGTAGCGGCTCTTGCAATTTGGCAACCATGCTTCTTTGCCATTTAAAACTATGCAAAAGTATCGACATCTTGGAGGTGCAGTTGTACCTCCTCAAGATCGATTCTTTGGCATAGGTTTAAATGAAGAGAATACGTTGTTGCCACATTGCACGAGCCGCCGCTGAATGACGATGACGTGATATTTATTTACATTACTTTTATAGAAAAGACGCATGTTAAAGACACTTGAACGACATGGTCAGTGGCGGCTGGTGAAATGCGATATATCGATGACTACTCCATTTAAAACTATATAGAAAAGTATCGATCGTCAGGGGGTGCAATTGAACCCCCGAGAAATCGATGCTTTTCTATAGTTTTAAAAGGAGTCGACATCGATAGATCGTATTCCACGAGCTGCCGCACTGGACATGGTTCATTCCATATCACGAGCCACCACTGTCATTTTCACTCACAGATTTTCGGCCAAATCGTTCATTTCAGCCCATTCGGGTCGCACAATGGTCTCAAATCGAAGAAAAAGGGGCAACAAATCAGGGGGGAAAAGGCATAAAAAATCATCGCTTTTCGACCATTAAGCTTATAATTAAAACTTTTCAGACATTTCTAGGTTCATATTATTTATTAAAAGTGTTCTCTGGGTTTAAAATTGTTCTTGGAAGTTTTTAAATGATAAATTGATGATAAATTTACTTTTTGATTTTTGGCCACTTTTTGACGATCTGAGGCCGTAGTGCGTCAATTCGACGTCGAGCGTGTTCGAAATGAAGTATAGGATAACCCCCCATCCCCATCCCCACCCGCACCCCCCGCACACCATAAGCTGATATAGGAATTTGTGTTTCTCTCGCTCTCTCTCTCTCCCGCCGTTTGAATATATGTGTTAGAAGAAGAAAGAAGAGAGGGCCATCACGTGACTTCAGCCCTTCTTTCCGTCCTTTTCTAACACTCGCGTTCAAATGGGATGAGAGAGAGAGAGAGCAACACAGATTCCTGTATGTATCCGCCCACGGCGACGCTCACCGGCTCACGGAGCGTTGACTTTGGGGTTTAGCACACTCAAAACGAACTCGCAATCACCGCGCTTCAATTTGCGGCAGTGTTGCCAGATTGTGGTGAAAAAGCCGTATGTTTTCCATTGATTTAAATGGGGGACGATAAGGCTTTTTACCCTCGATCTGGCAACACTGATTTGAGGAGACACGGAGAAGGAGCCGAAGCTGGAGCTTCGTTAAAAACAGTGAGCGTGAAAGGGGGTGGGGGTGGGGAGGGATAGGTGGGTTGCCACGAAGAGAGGGGAAGGGGAGACAGGTGGGTGATGAATTAAACCAGACAATTGAGGAGCGGAATCCGGAATTTGGCAGCCGAACTCGTCGTTGCCAGTTTTGGGCAAATCGTCTGCAGCCGCCGATGCATGCAACCGCGGGATTTGTGGGGCATGACGGGAAACTGCGGAGGGGTATTGACATTAAAACCGCGGAAACTAAGTAATTGTGATATTGAGCAGAGAGTATGAATGGCAAATTCCGGATTGCCACGAACCTTCGAGGCGTGTAGTTATCATCGGCTTTAAAAGGGTATAGTAAAAACATAACATACTTGAGTCAGTTTTAAAGCATACCGAATTGTTGATGTAATGAATTAAAAGAATGTGTTTGGTGTAAATTTTGGCAACAATTTATAGAGGGCTTCTCGTCAGCATTAAAATCACTTGAAAATTACCAGAGCTACCGTTTAGCGTATAACTAATGACATTTTTCAATGCACCAATGATTCCATCGGTTGAGAAAAGATTAAAAAGTTCAGCTCAGTGTATGACTGTATACAGATCGAAAATCCGCCCTCTTCAGACAATCTACAGATAGGTATGGAGCATTGGCGCAACCAGGATCTCTTCCATCTCTCTCATTTCCCATTTGAATGTTTAAGTATAGGAAAAGGACAGAAAGAGGGGGTTTTATCCCGCTGTCCATCCTTGTCTAACATACGTTTCTTAATGGAGAAAAGAGAGAGATGAAGAAACTCTCGGTGCGCTACTGGTATGGAGAGTCAAAGTGGCTACAATAAGTGGAGCATCCGATGATCTGTCCTCGCACCATCGTCATCAAAGATTAGCGTCCCGCAAATATTACGGTCATCGATGTTGTTGTTGATCATCCATTAATGGACATTAACCATTCAACAACTCATATCCTGCCAAGACTCAAGACACGCGAGGTTTTGAAGAGTTCGACGTCGAATCTGCATTTTATTCTAGAACGTGTGTAGATGAAGGCTGTTGAATGGTGATGCACGGATCATCTGAAGCTTATAGGTTGATACTATACTTTGGTCTTAGAGGTTGACGCTCTACGACCCATAAATTCATCGATACGTAAAATGGACAATATGGGAACGTTCTAGAATTCATCGGACCAGTGCACTATGGTTTGAAATCATCAAAAATTGGCCAAAAGTCAGAAAGTAAATTTTTCATAAATTCGTCACTTATAAACTTTCAGCTTCAATTTTATGCACATAGAACACTTTGAACACGTAATTTAAACTTAGAAATGACATAGACAGGTTTTAAGAGTAAGCGTAAAAACTAGAAAAAGATTATTTTTGATGCCTTTTTTCCACCGAGTTTTGGCCTTTTTTTTCTGATCTCAGACCATAGTGCAGTGAGCTGGTGAAACTGAGATTATAAAAAAGGAATTCAACAGATCAACCGGTTTGTTGTTGTTGTTGTTTTTTGTTTTGTTTTTTGTTTCTTTTTTTAACCAAAATAATGAAGATTTAGTCACACACGTGCTTTCTGGGTGAAAATGAAAGTGCACTTTAGGTAACCCAATGTACACCGATTCTATCAGACATCGGTGCAACCGCGATCTATTCCATCTGTCTCATTTCCTCATGGAATGTGTAAAGTAGCAAAATGATAGAAAGAGGAGGTTTTATCCTCTTTGTGTCTATCCTTGTCTAACACACGCATTTGGAAAGAGAGAGATGGATAATTTCTCGTTGCGCTACAGTATCAGATCTTTACTTCGATGCAGCCGTCGATGTAAACCTTTTTGCAAGCGATGTACTTTGACTTTCAAAATAAAGTACCCTGGTCGAATTTTTTACTCTCTCAAATGTTGGCAACCTTTCAACAATTTTGCGACGTTACTGTTTTTAAGGACCAAATAGGATGGCACATTAAAATACGTCATGAAAAAACGAAACCTCTATTGAAAACAACAGAAAACTTTCACAGTAAGAATTTCGACCTGGGTACTTTCTTTTTAAAGTCGCAGTATAGTCAACGAATCAAAAAATGTCAGAGGACGCCTTAGATTTTGCTTTAGGGAGACTACATGCAATACTCGACCCAATATGAATTTGAGCATTGCAAGAGGTCTACCTGAGCCGAATTTAAGGCGTCGTCTAACATTCTTTAATTCGTCGACTATACTTTCATTTTCGCGCAGAAAACATATATTATAATATATCATCATTATTTTGGTTTAAAAAAAAGTCATGTAGAAGCGGTTGCGATTTATCGATTCATTTTAATACTAGCTTTCCGTTCTATATAAAATCTCAGAATCACTACAACTCACAAGTCCAATGAATTCTAAAAAACGCTCTTCACGGAAAGGAACGTGGGGGTATTTTCGGGAGGAGAATTCAACTTGGCAACAGCGGAAAAGGCTAGCCGCGATTGCGTGTCTCAGGTGCACTCGCGGGTCTCGAGAGTCAAGACCCGGCCTGTGTTTTCGGTGAAAGACGAGAATTCTTTAAGCTTGTCGACAACAACCATCAACCGACAACCGACAAAACTGACAAACCTCTTCATCCTCAAATCTTGTGCTTTCGCTCTTTTCCCGCTCAACGACGACCGACGCCAAGGCTCTATACTTTGCTCAGCCCAACTCGACTCCTTGACAAGAGCACAGGAGAAGCAAAGGAGAGAACTCGACGCGAAATTGTGTATACTGTGTACCACTCGACGCGGAACGGGCGAAAAGCTCCGACACGCCACTCGAATCAAAATACACCAGCTGAACAGTAAGAAGAAAGAAGAAAGTCAACTTGATTCTTGATTTTTTTTTTTTCTAACCCCCTTGGCCTATATTCACGACCATAATCACGGTGTTGGCGAGGAATAATTGCCGACGCAGAGCCTTAATGCAAATCCTCGCTCTAGCAACTCACAAATAAGTAATCTCTCACTTCAGTTTTGATTAAATAAATAGTCCTGCAGGGGCCGGATCTATAAAGGGAGGGGAAAGTGATGGTATACGGGGACGCATTTTAAGATAAACCTTCGGGGATTGAGAAATAAGTGTGTAAACAAGCAAAGAGATACAGAAAAATGTCATTTTAAATTACTTCCGGAGGGGGCAGCAAAATCATAGACTCACAAGTTGCACAAGCAAAATAAAGAGCATTCATTTAAAAAAAAAAAAAAAAAAAAAAATCAGGCAACAGAGGAAAATTAAATCCGTCAACATTGCTAAACTAGAGGCGGCTAGTGCGCAGTAGATCTATCTACCAGTGGCGTAGTATGCGATTTGGCAACGTGATATGTCGTCCATTTAAACCAATGAAAAAAGTCGAATGCGAAGGTGTTCACCGAACACCCAACACTTCGACCTTTTTCATGAGTTTCAATGGACGATCTGCAACGTTGCCAAATCGCACTCTACGCCATTGCTATCTACGCCCAATGGAACGCATCGTGAAAATAATAGATTAAAGTTAAACATGCAGATTGTAGGGCCGCTTTTATCTAAATTAATTTTCAGTGCCAAAACGGGTAAACTGAAACAAACTGTGGAAAATTTACTACCTTAATAAAATTGAAATTGTTCGTACACAGAGACACACCTGCGTACATATTCGGTTTCGATGTAAAAAAATTAACATACCTGAAACAAACAAGCAAACGAAAAATGTTAGTAAAATTGTTGCTATAAGAAATAGAGACGCTATAAATTTTAAAATCAGAAAGAATGAAATGAGCGAAGAGAACATGAATGATTGAAGAGGCGGGTTTCTCAGGAGAAAGAGTCTCGAACCGACTCCTCGGCCGAAATTTTTGAGTTAACACGCGGAATGACTTCGCATACAGATCTTCGTAAATGAGGACTACTTTCCACACGAGAAACAACAGAATCATTCTAATTTGGACAACGGGTACATTTTCCCGCAAAATCATGATGTATGAAAACTCCACTTCATTCTTGCCAAATCGTACATATCGAAACGAAATCCAGAAAATGACCTCTTGTGGGAGGGGGAAAAAAAAGAGGAAAGCAGTGCGGTGTCGGAGATTGAAAAAATATCCTACAGTTCAAGATTTTCTCAGTTTGCGGGCGGCCGGCCGGCCGGCCTGATGACAATACCGGGTGTACCAAAAGTCAGGTGCCACTCCCCAAAACTCGAGAAATCTTCAAACAATGAAACCAAATTTTGCAGGTGGCCTTAAATCAATAAGACGCACTTTTCAGGGGGGTCAAAACTTTGGGATTCCCTTCAGGGGGAGGGGGGGGCGTCCCCCAACTCAAGTTTTCAAACGGGACTCCCTATCTTTTGATAAAACATTTGCGAAAGGACATAAGCTTCCAAGAATTTTGGCGCGAACTGGAGATCGATATCTCTTTTCGTTTTCGATAAATCGAAGATCACAGTTCAAATTATTGACACATTTTCAAAAAATCATTACTCCACTCTGCGGTCGGAATATAAAAAACTAGGAGTCTTAAACACTCCAAAATGTAAGATCTTTTCCGAAAAAAACAATAAAAAAAAATTAGTCAATACCTAGTTTTACTGCCCCCGAACATATTTAACATTTTTGACATCTAAAAGGGTAATTACCAGCTGATTAAATTTCCCGAAAATAAAAAAAATGTACCCAAAAACGCATAAAGGTTTAGAGGGTTAGTTTTTTTTTTTTTTTAATCTTTCCTTGTTTTCTTATTTTAATATTCAAAAACTTGCGAATAAAACATAGAATCTTCAAGTACCTAGTTCAAGGACGAAGTGTTTCGAGAAAAATGAAGTGCATCTCACTTTCGTTGCCTCATCTTCATGAGACCACCAGTGCATTAGTCGTTATGAGGTAAAGTCTGGGCTCGGACTAACGAGCACGGCTTTGATGTTCGACTTAATTACGCATCACGGTTCTGATCTTTCGAAGCAAAAAAAGAAAAAGAAAAAAACATACATACGCCAAAAATTAACCGGCATTTATACGGAGTATGGATACACGAACTTAAAAAACAAGCTTCAAAGAAAAAATTATTTGTTTTAAAATCAAAACATAAAAAGTATACCGGAGTCCTTGATGGATCTTGGATTAGAATGCACCCATCTATGAAAGGATGCATTTTGCTTTCTGGAGTTGAATGGATGTATGCGTCAACAGTTTTTCAATATCTTCATTCATCCGTTGGAGCGATGCGTTTATATTTACAACGGAAGTTGCTTTCCGGAGAGCGCGCAGCTCCGGCTCTCGTGCTACCGTAACTTTTTCTTTCTTATCCTATCTCAATCATTACTGGGAAGAGAGTCGATAAGAGAAATCAACCGTGAGCGAAGTTCAAAGAAATTCTGGTTATAACGACCGACCTTTCGAAAATTTAATAAAATCACTCCATTGACTTCATCCATTTAAGAGTTATTGAGTTTATGAGGTTTAGAAATCTTCACCTTTGACATTTTATCAGCACAAATTTCCTCCATTTTCACTTTGGCATCATTTCATGATGAATACACGTGTAACACCCGTTCCACTTTGAAGTCACAATATGCACTGAGAAAAATTTCCTGCTGCTGCAACTGGACGTCTTGTTAATATACTCACTTAACCGGAATTCCGGTTATTTAAACAAAAACTCCTGGTATTTCAACTTAATGATGTAATTTCTATAACAATAATTATTGGCTGTCACAGTGATATTAACTACACCCGCTTTTCAAGAGAAAAAAACACCAACTTTTTCACATCTTGAGAATGTAAGATGTCGAAAATGTAACATGTTAAAGATAGCTTAACTTCTTTTTCCTAACTTGAATTTGAAGACCGCCCCCCCCCTCTCCCCAGATACTTTGCCATGTCTGAAAAGTCAGACTGATCGGCAGCCCCCCCCCCCCCCACCATTGCCCTCCGTTTAGTTACGACCACAGCAATCATGTTTTTTGCGCTCGTATTATCTGAGGGTTAACATAAAATTAGATTATAAGTAACCACATTGAAAAGTTTTCACTCCGTAAGTTTTGAACTGCACAAAAGCGTCCATGAAGCTCAGCAAAAAACGCCCGAGTCATGAGTCAACATTACGCACCAGGGACGCTATATTAAACTAGTTACCCTGTACCAGCGCCACCAGTGCCTCATACAAACGATTTTGATTGCCAATACGTTTCAACTTCCATTCAAGATTATTTACAGCCTTCAAAATTTTCCAGGACGGAGTTCGAATACGTTTCTGAGTCAGTAAGTGACTCCACTCTTGAACACATTTATTTGCATTTCCAATCAAATGAGGCAGTTGCAGGGGTCTTGATTTGTGTGCGTGGGTGTGTTTTTTTTTAGTAAGCTAATGAAAGAATTCAGTGAGCTGAAAACAAGAATGCCTTGGGTTTCTAATTAGGTTTCATACTCTCAGAGATGCGATTTTGGCTTTAAATACATTATTTTAAACGTGAGTTCCGAGTTGCTACGTCCCAACACACACGATTTTTTTGCAACTTGGCACGAATGTACACGGGAAAAAAAGACTGGTAGAATTTAACATTTGCATAGCTGATTTTGAAGTCTGCTATCAAGTATGGTAAAGTTTACCATCATATGATAAATGTAACGTACCTGTGGAAAATTAAGATAACCTGTTAGTACATTTCACCACAAGGTACGTTGTATTTACCATATGATGGTAAAATTTACCATACTTGATAGCGGACTCCAAAATCAGCTATGCAGATGGTAAAGTCTACCAGTCTATTTTTCCCGTGTACATTCGTACCAAGTTGCAAAAAATCGTGTGTGTTGGGACGTCACAGCTCGGAACTCACGTTTAAAACAATGTATTCAAAAGCCTAATGTGTATTTTCTTGGTAAAAAAAACACACAATTTCAGACTTTCAGAGTCTCTTGGTGTCGCTGGATCCCTGACCAAAATCGCGGCTTTGTTAACAAAATCAATGCTCAGCTTGGGTTTTTGAATCAAAATGTAATTTTTGTTTGTTTGTCAACTTGGCTCCATACTTTAGTCACCTGATACCCGGACTAATATGTACATGAGAAATGGACTCCATGCATTATTTCTGAAAATTGAAGTTTCATAAAATTTATAACAATTTCTTATTTTGAGCTAATGGAAAGGCGAACAGCCAACATCCACGGTGGATTGAAGCGGGGATGGAAAGATCTGCTAATAACATTGCGCGCGAACTCTTTATTGCTAATTGCTACAGAGCACGTTGTATAAATATCAATTGTTCTGAGCTTGAACCAAGATGAAATCTAAGCGAGGCGGCAACTGGGCAACCGAGATAGCAGACTATTGACGAAGCAGTTTCAGTTCCCAGTTCCCGGTTCTCTTCCCTGTTCCGCAGATTGCTCCACGCTCATTGCTCGCGTTTTACAAGCACAGCGCACCGCCTGTGTCTTCCGAGAACGAGTGAGAAAGAGAGAGAGAGAAAAAGGAAGGGAATCAACGGGAGAGAAAGAGAGGGGAAGAGATGGGAAACGGGGGGGGGGGGTGTAAGAGAAAGAGTCTACCTTATGGAACTTGCACGAAACGCGATGCTGATGCCACCAGCCATAGCTATAGCCATAGCAAGAGAGCGCGGACAACTCGGAGAAAAACAGATCGACGCTTGAGCTAGATCATCCATCCATCCCAATCCAAACTCCGTCCAGTGCTGCCATATCGACGGCAAAAACCAGTTCACCCCAAATAGAGCTCGTTTCAGAAGTGTAAGGCGCACCTACACCGTAATCTTTGGCGAATTTTCGATTTTCATTCTTTCAAATCCAAACGAAACTTGCCTGCGACTTCTAACTTTTGCTTTTAAAAGCGTTCCTCAATGAGAAACAAACGCTCTTCATTAATTTTCATTTTGTAAACTTCGAGCAATTTTGTGACATTCAAGTGTTCAAGGACCAAGCAGAATGCCCATTTGAGAGAACGTATTAAAAAATCGCAAATTATGTTAAAAACAACGGAAAAATTTAACCTTTCGTTAATATTGCAAGATTTTCTCATAAATTATCAACATTAACACGAAGTTAAATGGGAAAAATCAGATAACTATCCGAAATATGGTCGTACTACCCGCCGATCGCAAGTTTTTGAACTAAGTCTCTATTTGTTTCTGAGTTCGAAGTGATTTGGCAGCACTGACTAACACCGACCGACTGAAACTCGTCATGTTCCTTCCTACCCTCCTCCCCCGCCGACGTCTTACCCGCATACTCCGCTTTCGTTGGAGCACTGCATTGTGGGAGGTAGGTAGTAAAAAAGTTGAGCCCTTTCGGTTCAGTCATCAGCACTCTCCTCTTGGAGGGGCAAAAAAAAATTACAGAAAAAACTTTTCACAGAGCTGCAAGAGAGGAAAGGGGGTATGTCAGCATTTAGTTTCGAATAAAAATGGTGACTGATGATCGTTGAGGATCGCGCGATCGTAAATAATAGCTCTTAGTTTAAGGCGTACTGCACGCCTTAAACTTGTTATGGTTCACAAATTATCAGTTAAATGAGTTCAAATCTTATTGAAAACGAAGAAAGAATACGAAAGACGAAAAACGATATTTATGATACGATAATTACATACGAAATTTCGCAAGGATGAAAGAGCGCTTGAACAGTGATTAACGTTAAAAATCAGCTATCTGTCGAAATTTTGGTGGTATAGGTGTTAAATAGGTACCGAACTTTACGTTCATCTTACATTTTAGCTATAGTAACAGTTGTTTTTTGAAGTGAGGCAACCAACTTTACCCAAGAAAAGGAGGAATTCAGGTTTCAGCCCGAACAGGCTACATTGAAAAAAATAATTCCTAAATTCTAGTATGATATTGCCAGAAGCCCAACGATATGTGACCCACAAAAAGTCTAGAACTTTGACCAGAAAAGTCGGGCGTTAATACCAGAATATGGTCATAGAACTAGAATTTCCTAAAAAATTTCGAGAACTATACGGTACAAACACTAAAATTCTGGTAATTATACCATCCCTTACATCGGTTCACTGTTCACATATCATCATGCTTCTGGGAGTATTTTTCTTTCAGTGTAGGTCACTAGCTGAAGTGATTTTGAGTAGCTGATTACAATTAATTCATACGCTTTCCTTTCTTCTTTCAAATTTTTCAGTAAGTTTTGGTTTTTGTCGATATTAAGGTTACATGATCTATGGAACTTGGACTCTCCAAGGAGGCGATCTAAAATTAACAGAAACAAAGGCCAAATTCGAAGGGACATGGGGCTGGAAGCGTTAAATATATTAAACGGAAATAAGATAATTTCAAGAGCTAAAGGGTCGAGGACATGTCTGCAAAACCACTCGCTTGAACATACAGGCCAACGAGAAAAAATACGATGTTGCCAGATATATGGAATAGAGCAGTATATTCCTCGTAAAAATCCATGTAGAATATACGGCATTTTACCTTAAATTTGGCAACATTGACCGAAGACTACGCGACGCGCCGACACATAAAGAATGACCGATTCTGTCACTTGCGATTATTCGCAACTTTGAAACTCACTGACCGAAAATGAGCAATATTCTTCACTTTGAAAACAAGAATATTGATGTGCCACATAGACGAGAATGAATAAATTTATTACGCAGGCATTTGAACAGCTGAGCTTTTGTTTTTAAAGTGCATCTTGTGACTCTCGAGATTTACTTTATGAGCACACTTCTTGAATTTAAAAAACAAAAACAAAAAACCAAAAAAAAAAAAACAAAAACAAAAACAAAACAAAAAAAAACGACGAAATGAATAGTCGAAGCAAGCGTATCAATTTTAAAGCTAATGAACTGCGAGAATAATTCTAAAAAATGTGATTCAGAGAAAATTGATTTATCAATCTGAAATATTGAGATTTCACCAGCTTCAGTTCCGGAATTGTTCCTTAATTCTGAGAGTGTGGTTGTGTGATAACGGCGTTTTTCGATTCAATAACGCGCAAAGAGTGGGAGCAACGCGGCGGTGCGAAAGGGGGGGGGGGGGTAGTGTGTCACTTGCCACAACCATCAAAACATGAAATATGAGCTACTCACAGTGAAATTGTGCGAGGGAGTCATTCGATATCAACGCTCGGATCTAATTTTATAACGCGAGAGCTGCCCCTGACTCCTGATGCCATTAACCCAATCACACTTCTACGAGAATTAATGATACGCCTTGTTATTTCTTCCGATGGCTCACCGCAGAACATTTTCCACACTCAAATTTTGCACTCGTTAAAGAGTTTTAATCGATTTTTAACGGCGCGGCGCGGTAAACACATAATTCAGCTACCTGCCTAATTGCGACTAAAACGCTTCTCATATAGCACTTATCATTCACGGGTGATGAACAATAAGAGTGGTTGTTCGAGCTTGCATTCAAAGTATTGGACTTGACTCATTATCAATGGGGCTATTGCACACTTTTGCTATAAGCGATTTAATAGTCGATTGAGGCGTAAAAATCTCACAAAATAACGATGGCGGCACTAAAAACTTCCAAAATCCACTCCTAAACGCAATAAACGCAGTTATTTGCGCGAGCGTAATGGTGGCCGAAGGCACTAACAATGGGAGATTCCTATCTTAATTTCGTCACTCTTTCTATGCTGACAAGGATGATTCACAGAGTAATTAGTCATCAGAGTGATGATCCACATCCGATGAATGGTGCCGCAACACCTAGTGGCACCGATGTCAAATAAAAGTAGTCTCTTATTGGTCACTTCTTGATGGAGTTTCAGAATTGTTAGATGGTAATCTCCCATTGTTAGTGCCTTCGGCCACCATTACGCTCCCGCAAATAACTGCGTTTATTGAGTTTAGGAGTGGATTTTGGAAGTTTTTAGTGCCGCCATCGTTATTTTTTTAGGTTTTTACGCCATAATCGACTGTTAAATAGCTTATAGGAAAAGTGTGCAATAGCCCCATTATTCGACAGACAACAAGACACAGCAGTGTTGTCAAATCAGTTGTTAAAAATCGGCAAAGAACAGTTGAATGGCGCGACAAAACGATTTGATATACGTTCGCACAGATCCCAATAGCTAATTCAGGATCACGGGCGTCATGTGTGGGGTGGGGGGAAGGGGGGATCTCACCCTGCCCCCTGCAGTTTGGCACCTACCGAAATTTTGGCTCACACGGTAAATTTTAAAGAAAAATAAGAAAAAAGAAAAGTTGTTAAATTGAATGACTCTGGGCGGCTACCGCCACTTGTGATCTTTGAAAAACTGCGATGTAAATCGGCAGGCATATTAACTTCCTTCTGCGACTCTGCATATAATGTTAAAAAATGCAATTTCGTTTCAAAAGGCAACAAATGTAATATTCGTCTTGATTTTGGTAAAAAAAAAAAAAAAAAAAAAAAAAAAAAAAAAAAAAATCCTCAATTTCGTTTGAAAAGCTTTTAAATGAACAACTTAACAAAATTGCCCACTATGGATGTCCGACGAACGAATTATCAAATGCGCATGTAAATGGGTGTACTTGAAATTTTTTACGTACAGTCAACGAATTAAATAATGTCCGTCGATTCCTTAAATGTTGGCAATGTAGGCCACCTGCAATGTTTCAATGCATTGTGTTAAGTACTGCAGGTTGCCTACCTAAACCAAAATTTAAGGAGTCAACTGACATTATTTAATCCTTTGACTTGTATCACGCTCTCCGTAGTGAAATATCGCGTAAAATGTCAAGAAAAATGCGTGTAATTATTATTCAGAAATGGAGAAGGAGTAAAAATGAACTCACATTTCTAAAAATATTGACTTGAAATGATTCAATTCTGGATTTGAGGAATCACCTTATATTTTTAGGATACTCACTTTGTTAATTAGTAAATCAGCGAATAAAGAAACAAAAACGCCTTTATTATCCGCGTCAGAAAGCTGAAGGTAAGGAAAAATAATTTTTTTTCCGGGGGAGGGCCCCCGGACCCCCCGCTTGTCCTGAGGGGTATTCCATACCCCCAGAGGCCCCAGACCCCCCGGAGTTAGGCTTGTACCAACCCCCCCCCCCCCAAGGCAAATTTCTCGGTGCGCCACTATGAATGAGTATAGGTTGAGGAAGTTTATAATTTCAATGAAGCATGAGGAAATTCCGTGTTTTCCTCTAAAATTTGCCCAAATTGTAGTGAAAAAGCACAGAAGTGTCATTAAGGTCATCGGCAGCGTTTCAGAGATTAAATGCAAAAGATGCAAAAAAAAAGTCGTCGGATTCTTTGAAAATCGGACGTTGGAAGCATCAAAAATCTCAAATCTACTCATGAACCAATAAACAGCGTTTCAAGCGAAATCCAAGATGTTGGTCAATTGAGCGGGTCACAATGGGGGGGGGGGGACAAGTCCGTATTCTCTATGACGAATCACTTTTTACAGCATAGAAAGTTACGATTAGATTGGACTACCCCAATGTGACCTGCTCATTTCACCACCATTTAATAATTTTCTTAATCGCATGTATCGAGTTTGTGAGTGGATTTTGAGACTTCCTGATGCTTTCAAGTTGATTTTCACGTAATTTTAGACTCTCTCTACAACTGTAAAAAAAAATTGCGACAGACCCATTGGACAACTTTTTCAGGGGGGGGGGGCGCTCATACAGAGTGAACTTTCAGTTACTCCAGAAAATATTGAAAAGTTGCACAATCTTCGCACCGCGTCTGATGACAATTAGGACAGTATGAATTTTTACGCTTCAATTATTAATGAGACTAAATCTGAAGAATTTTGAACACACACCCTCTCACACGCACACACACAGACACAAATGTTTGGATTGCACTTTAAACTAAGCTTTTTAGACCTAACCAGAACCAACGGCAAATTCCGATCTCGATACGTAAACGATCAGTGTTACCAGATGTACTAACTTCAAAGCCTTACATTTCCCACTATACACATTGTAAAACATACGGTTTTAAACCTCAAATTTGGCACCACTGTAAACGATCAGCCCACTGCCGCCGCCGCTCAAAGAATTTGATGGACGGTAAGACAAAAAATGGAATTGATCTCTAGTCACCGGAACACGATCACGCGAGTTCGCTATCATAACGGATACACGCACTCACATTCTAAATGACTAACAAAAACAAAAACAACTAATTTGAATAAATATTCGATGCCTCCGGGCCGACTCTGTTTCTCATCATAAGTGAGATCGATCGTTACGGGGAGTTAATGTTTGTTAAATGGATATTGCTCATAAAAAGGAGGCGCACGATTATGGGAATATGTGCTACCTTTTACAATTTTACATGGTCATCAAAACCAAAAACATCATCGCGCTGCGAGAGTGAGCCTCGTTTCGGCTTTCCAGATATTTTGAAAGATGACTATGGGACTAGATCGACGGCGGATTGATTGTAGAGTCTAGAGTACGCCCCAAAAGTCTTAGCCGGGTTTAAGTTAACAAAGTTAACAAGTTAACAAGTTGCTCTTCTGCTTGTGGTCCGCAGTATGTTTCAAATTGGAAATGTTAATATAGACGATGCAGCCGATCAGACCGGTTGTTATCGAGATAAGGAACTTTTTTTTTCTGTTTTACTTCGGTGTGGTATAAGAACTTCTAGGACATACTATGCAATAGAAAAGGAAACGAGAATTCGATCATTCTTTGTTTTAACCCACAAAGGAGCAGGTTAGTTCAAAAGAACGATGCTCTTCCGTTTAAATAAGGAAGGTAGTTAACTGTTCGTACTCGGGGGAGTTGGAATTGTCTATACGATGAATTGAAGGCGCCCGATGAAATCTTATGTTGTAAGTGTTTTCATCGATAATAGCGTTTATAATCAGGAATGAAGACTGAAACAAAATGAATCAGACTAGAGGAGAAACACGAGTAGAGATCGTTTCAGAAGTGTAGAGGCGCACCTAAACAATAATCTTTGGCGAACTTTCAACTTTTGTTCGTTTAAATAAAAACAAAACTTGCCCACGACTAAATTATTTTGCTTTACAAGTGTTCCACATTGAAAAGTGCACACTTGAACTCATTTTCTTTCATTTTCATTGAGTAATACCATAAATAATGTTGACAAATTCCAAAGATTATCGGTCTTGGTGCGCCTACCCTTCTGAAACTACCTCTATACTCGGGATTGGCCCATAAGGGGTAAAGCATTGAATTTGAGAACCAACACTTTAACACTACACAAGTTAATCAACAAAAGCTCGTCTGCATATTCTTGCCGAAAAGATTAGGTTTCTCTCACGAGTTTTCAGACACTGCTGCTTATGTGTATTGACCACGTGATTAAACAGCGTGAGGTGAGATCGCGTGATAGTTTTCCAAGTTTTGCTGCGCGAGTATCAGGGTGATTTATGATTCTTAGAACAGTTTAGTTTCGTTTTGTTTGAAAAGAAAGTGGTGGGGAGGGGCGGGGGTGGTGTTTTACAGAAAAAATTGACAAAAATTGCATAATAAATAAGTAAATCCAAGTACTTAGGAGCAGTGGCGGTTTGTAAAATGTCACAGCAACGGATTGATTCTCTCCATTTGAACCCACGTAAAATAATCAATCTTTAGGGGATTCACTAAAACCCCCGAAAAATGTATGCTTGTAGTCAAAACTTTTATATAGGTTCAAATTGCAGAAAACATGGTTGCCAAATAGCACGAGCCGCCACTGCTTGGAAAAAGGGGAAACAAATTCAATCCCCCCTCTCGAACATCGAAGGTCGAAGGTTGTTGCATCGAAACGGTTACAGTCAAACAATATTGATCTTCAAACGGAATCATTGAAACCGATCGACTCCGAGACAATGATGTAAAACTTCCACGAATAACCTATACCTCTAAAACGGCTACGCCGCGGTAAGGCTTCAAATTTGGCAACAAGGCTCGAGCATAAAAAGGACAATGTATGGTGGAAACGGAGGGATGACATCATCGGGTGTCGACTAGCCAGTTCGCGCGTCACGACCACAACGCAAGGCTGGTTTTGGAGCAGCGTTGCCCGATTGGATATTTAACGACATTGGAAACTTTGAAATCGTTGCTGAGCATCTATGGTTGATACATTAGACGAAGTTATGGTGACGGATCCAGAATGTTTTTTTTTTTCCTGACCTGGAACGAGGTTACTTAAAAAAATTACAATTGCAGCGTCTTGCTTGTTACGAGGCATTTTAAAGTCATTCATTTTCTATCGAAACATATGGTTATTGCGGTTTTGGGGGGGGGGGGGTGTTTCCCCTGCATCCGCAGGGGTCAAAGTGAATGACGGTTTAATGACCCAACAAAAGACATACATTCCAAAAGACGGCTCAAGATTATGCAAAGAATATGCTGTGATCTGCATAATTTTTCTGGTTCTTTGGCAACGTTTAAAAAGAGCACTTGAGGATTACCTTTTCATAACTCGAAGACATTTTTGACTACTCAGCCGATTTTGGACCATTGAAGAAAAAAAAAAAAAAAAAAAAAAAAAAAAGGTTTTCCACAATCTGAAAAGCTTCCTTCCAAATACCCTGAGCATTTTAGCGTACCGGGGGGGGGGGGAGAGAAAAATAAAAAAAATGTTGAGGTCATCGAGGAAGGTCTGCGCATACTGAAAAATTGTCAATTTATACACTAGAAAATGGCCAAAAACTGTCAAAAACTGCAGAAAATCGATTTTCCACTCTACGAGCCTGGTATAAGTTGACCATCTAGTCAGTTATCTAGTTAACACAGTATAACCTCCAAACCCCGCATTCTGATAAGATAAGATGGTAATGTACTGGCGCTTCAATACATAAAACAAAATTCCGTTTAGATTCAAAGAAATTGGCGAACTATTCCTGGAGCTCTGAATTCTCGTCCTTCTCCTCCAAACCTCCCTCCATACCACACCTTCGGTGCGTAGAAAAAGAAAGTATTTTAAGGGGCTTTTAAAAGGCATCGGGCGGAGAGCGAGCGTCTTGTCCCGCTTATAAAGCACGCTAAGACTGCCCGTGTCCGTCCGAGAGCGAGCTAGTTTCGAAATGTCCGTGACATTTGAAAATCGTTTCGGAGAGCTCGATTCTCGATAAAGTCGAGAGAGACGTCCACTTAAAAGTCGCACAGGGAGACTGAGACTCAACTACTGCTCAGCGGAATTCCCTCCGATTTCAACAATAAAAACTTAAACTAACTTTAAACTTTTAACTTATACTAATGAAAAATACGTTTTTCAGCGGGGTCAATTGAAGCTAGATCTCGAGGACCGGGGGGGGGGGGAGGCCACTTCTTTCCCATAGGTTGATGAGAATCAATACTTCGCAACTTACGGACCGCAACTGCGCTATAAAAACAGCAAAATACGGAGAAAAAAGTTCCTTGTGTATAGAACAAGGATGTCGGTTCCCCGAAACCAATTCCTGCAATTACAACAGGAATTCCTGAGAGAAAAGTTTGACAGTGCTTACTTTACAATGGACGTTTTTGGACTTGCCCGAAAGAACTGAGATTTGAACTTTGAAAGATACAATAATGCACGAGATTGATGCTTCAACATTTTCAGCGGGTTATCTCGTTAAAAGAAACAAAATCAGAAATCTCTTAAATCAAGAAAATCTCGTTAAATCTACGATGCTTTTTTTCTTCTTAATGCTGGAGTACATTCATATTATTCAGAATCAAAATTCAATTTGCCACCTCAAAGAGCAATACCGCACCCAAAAATTCTGTGTACTAGTCTCTTTTGACAGGTTTTCACGTTGATGGTTTTCAAGTTTTTTCTGAGACCAATAGTTGAAACAATCCGTGGGCTCATAGGACGCGTCATTATTTTTTCGGTTTTTTGGGCTTACAATCTGAAAAAAATTGGCTGTGGTAAAACGAAAATTCGGCCAAATTCTAGGCAACAGCTGGCGTACAATAAAACACTAAAATTTAACGCAATTTTTATCCAACCACGACTTTTCCAAATCGCAATCAATTTTATCGAGATCAGGCACAAAAAATCAAACAAAAAATTGCGCGTGCCCTAAAAGCTCGATTTTTTGTCGGTTTTCTGTCTCAGAAAAAACTTATAAACCATCAAAGTCAAAGCCCGCGTGAAAGATATTAGTGGACCTAATTATCGGATTAAAAGCTCACTACAGAGAGGTAAAGAACCACCTTAAAGGTCTACAGACAACTTACCCGCTACGGCGTTTCAAAACAAAAAAAGCTTATGTTAGAGGTGAAATTTAAAAGCCCCTGTCACACTTACAAAGTAGTTTGCTGCACTCTGCAGCATATGAGCGCTGATTGCTCAGCAAAGCAAGTCTTATACCTGCTAACTATGGGATCAGGTACGGTGGCTAGAAAAACAGAGCTGCCATTTTGTGCATTTTTAGTGGCATTTTCAATCCACCGATGATTCCACTGACTAAGAAAAGATTACACAGTTCAGTCTCGTTTATATGATTACTAGCCGTTCCATGCACCCTACGGGCGCCCTCCACGGCCAGCATTCTAGGGTTACGGGCTAGTTGGTAGTTGGTAAAAAATGATAAAATGAAACGGAGTATTGGTGCTGAGAATTAAAGAGATGAAAATGTAAGAATGTGAGCGCAAAGCGCTTGCACTTTCTTGTATTAAATAAATAAATAAAAAAAAAGATATTGCCGGGCAATGCGTAAAAAGAACTAATAAGACGCGGAGGATACCAAAATAAAAGCGTTGAAAATCGAAGAGGAATTATAAAAGAGAAGCGAGTGCTTAAGGTGATTCTATGGCAAACTCCCGAAAATTTTAATCCGATAGATGGCGTCACTTGTCGCTGGCTCCGAAAAGAGCCGTTTTTTGACGGTTTTCGGCTGTTTTCTCTGAACACACGAATAAGAGACGAAAAATCGGAATGTCAGCACCTGCTTAATTTTTTGCTTGATTTTTTGAGCCATAAACGGGCCAAATTGGTTCTAAAATAAAGGCGAAAGTATGCAAAGAAAAAATCACGTGTAATTTGGAGTTGTATCAGTAAAGATTACAGGTTTCTGTTTCACCTGTAATCTTTACTGATACAACTCCAAATTACACAGGCTTTTTTCTTTGCATACTTTCACCTTTATTTTAGAACCAATTTGGCCCGTTTATGGCTCAAAAAATCAAGCAAAAAATTAAGCAGGTGCTGACATTCCGATTTTTCGTCTCTTATTCGTCTGTGCAGAGAAATCAGCCGAAAACCGTCAAAAAACGGCTATTTTCGGAGCCAGCGACAAGTAACGCCATCTATCGGATTAAAATTTTCGGGAGTTTGCCATAGAATCACCTTAAAGGTTACATATAACGGTGACAATTCACGGAAAAAATAAATGCACAATGCGCTAAGAATGTTTTCTTAAAAAAAAAAAAAAAGTAATAATAATAAAATAAAAAAAAAAAATTAAATCAAGAGCATACTGCAAAATATTAGGGACGTTATTCAACGATCCCGAGTGATTTAAGTCGAAATGATAAAAATTTAAAGAATAAAATGAAAAGAGAGGAAAGAAGAAGAAAGGCAAACGAATGGTTAATACGAAGAATGGGAGTGCGTTAGTCGAGAGAGATGAGCGCGAGCGTCCGTAAGGAGTGAGAGAGAAGGTTGCGGGTGCGGGCGAGGCGAGCGACAGAAAAATTTTGGAGAAAGAACGAACAACGAAGTAATCAGTGCGCAAGAGATGAGCGACGAACGAACCTCCCCCCTCCACCGCTCTCGCTGCACTGACTCGTCAACTGATAAGGTGAGACTCTGCCGAGCGTAGAGTAGAGGGGAGGGGCAGATCAGAGAATCCAGCTCAGGCGATGGCGCGGAGCTGCGGAGCATCTCGTCACCTCGCTGTCCGTGCGTCGTGCGAAAATGAGTTTTCACTCTTATTTTAAAATTCATTTTGCGGCGCTCACAGACGACTTTTTCAAAAACTGTTCGGACAGATTTTTTCTAAATACCCTAAGGAATCATCGTGTCAAATTTGAGGGAAATCGCTTCGGCCAATTTTCGGGAAATAGAAAAAACATTTAGGAGGGACGACAGCTTTATATATATAATAATGCTCAAAATTACTCTGATATCTCTAATCTTTTCTCAATCGGAGGAATCACCGTTGAATTATTAAAATAACCGCAAGTTTTGTAAAGGCAGTGATGAATCAACCGGCTGAGAAAAGATTACAGATCTGAGTATTTTTGCGCTTTGATAGTGATCAACTAAACTGAACTCTATCATATTTTCTCAATCGGTGGAACCGGTGAAATGAAAAATGTCATTAAATAAACGCAAAACGGCAGCTCTGCCAGGAACCAATCAAAGTTTAATACATTCAATGTGGTGCAAACCACTCAGTACGTGTGACAGGGGGTAAAATAGACGACATTAGTGATGACATCATCCGGTGATGAGCGTTCCAAACAAAGACAAACTATCCCTCTCGCTCTCACGTAACCCACATGAACTGCTACCTCTATGTCATTTCGAAAATCGCACATAGAGGCATCTTTTGTGAAGTTTTTTGGCAGAAATGAAATCTTCGAGGCATTTTAATGCGAATTGGATAATAGTATGTCGTAAAACAAGGCCCTGTGCCCCGTATACGAATTTCGAAACTAGAAAGAGATGGGTATGGTACATAGGGGTCAGAGGGGAGAGTGAGTGAGATAGTTTGGAACGCTACGCGAGTTTTATCAAAACCGATGAGTGCTTTGTGTTGATTCTTCGTTGACTTCGCACTAAAACCGTCTATTGAAATAAAATTGGGTGCTTACTCCGGAACTTCCTTACTTCTTTCTTTTTATTTTCTTTTTTAGCGGAGACAATAAAAAATTAAACAAACGAAAGTCAGGCAGTTTTACGAATGGATAGACCGCCGAATAGACAGGAAGATAAAATACACAATCAGACCAATTAACCAATTAATTGATTAAGTAATACCCGCGGCGTGGAGGGCGGGGGGGGGGGGAGCAGCGGCGCGATCGGAGGCGATGGGACGGATCTCATGATGATGATGATGATGACGAGGAGGAGTCTAGAGGAAAGAAGATATTAAGGCACAGCAAAGTCTGGTATGAAATGATAGAGAGCAGAAAAAAAGAGAGGGAGGAGGGGGGAAATCCAAGCACGAACAAAAAATGAGAACTGCCCGGAGGGAGAACTGGACACTGGACAGAAGTTGGCAATCAAAGCGCCAGATTATGTAAACATCTAATCGTGGATATCGGCGCGGTCCGCGGTCGCAGCAGCGGACTGCGTGAGAGAGCGAGACGATGGATAATTAATCGTGACCAACGATGATTTAGTATTTTCGAATTTATGAATACTAATCGAGAGAAATTAAGCGCATACGAATAATTGTATCGTTATCGTTCGAAAATGAATTACAAGTATTTTTTGAAATCTTGTGATTACCAAGAGGAGGCTGAGGATGGGGGGAGGAGGGGGGGGAGCTTTGAGGAACCGCAAGCTGTTGAATTTAACATGATCGCCAACGGCAGGAATCGCGATGACTTACAAGTTATCGACTGTTGACAAGAATAATTGAAATAACACTCTTTAATGGACGGCGGCTTTACCGAGTAGCTTTCTGACGCGGATAATAAAGGCGTTTTTGTTTCTTTATTCGCTGATTTACTAATTAACAAAGTGAGTATCCTAAAAATATAAGGTGATTCCTCAAATCCAGAATTGAATCATTTCAAGTCAATATTTTTAGAAATGTGAGTTCATTTTTACTCCTTCTCCATTTCTGAATAATAATTACACGTAATTTTTCACTAAGGAGAGTGAGATCAAGGTATACAGTCAATGAATTAAAATGTCAGTTGACTCCTTAGATTTTGGTTTAGGTGGTCAAGCTGCAAAACTTAACGCAATGCATTGAAGCATTGCAGGTGGCCTATATTTCCAAAATTTAAGGAATTGACTGACATTATTTAATTCGTCGACTGTACGACTGTACGTAATAAATTGCAAGTACACCCATTTACATGCGAATTTGATAGTTCGTTCGTCGAACATCCAGTGGGCAACTTTTTTAAGTTATTCATGAAAGTTTTTCAAACGAAATTGAGGATTTTTTTTTTTTTTTTTTTTTTTTTTTTTTTTTTTTTTTACCAAAATCAAGAAAAATATTACATTTTTTCCCTTTTGAAACGAGATTGCATTTTTTTAACATTATATGCAGAGTCGCAGATGGAAGTTAAAACGCCTGCCGATTTACATCGCAGTTTTTCAAAGATAGACTGTTCAGAGAAGAATTGACCGTAAATCGATTATTAGATGACGCTAGCATAGTAAGAAAACGAAGAACTATTGATGAAAACCGTTGAGGATTCACTCGGTCTTCAACAACTGAATGGTCTTGAGATTTCCAGTATTTTTGGGAGGCAGAGCCCGGTCAACAAAATGTGATTTGAAAGTAAAGTCCATGAACTTTTCTCCCTCGCCGATCACCTTTTCAAAGTAAAAAAAAGGCATTTCAGATCAATTCAAAACTTGTTCAAAATTTCCTTCGAATGTCCCCCGGACGTTCTGCGGATGTTCAACGCTCATTTCTTTTTGCCAGGAAACAAAGAGGTGGAAAATAGGAAAACCTGGAAGGAAGAGGAGAAGCGCATCAGCGGGAAAAGAAAAGAGACTAACGTCTCAAAAAGGACGATTAAAAGTACAACTACATCCAGATACAGGAAAAGTTGTGACACACTTTTTCGCTCCAAATAGAACGAATTCAATTTAAGCGTGATTTTTACTTCTTTTTTCCTTCTTCTTCTTCTTCTTCTCGCGCGAGGGATGAACGCGATGTAAGAAGTGGTGCAAAAGATCAAGCGCTGCCTGGTCAGCCTGGTAATTAAATTCGAGGAAAGGAACTATGGGAGACAGGTGCCGAGTCTTAAAAGCTCTTACGATTTCTCTGCGATGCGATGGCGACTGTAGGTATACCTGGTTAACACCTACAAGCACAAAACAAGCTGGACTCGAATTAGGGAGCCGCGGTGAGGGTGGGGGGGGGTGAGGAGGAAACGGGGGGGTGGGAGGCAGGTGGATTAGGGTGAATGTGGGAGCGTGGAGCTTGCCATTTCAGAGTAGAAATACCTACGTATATTCTGTCGAAAGAAAGACAAAGAGAGGGAATGGGAGAGAGGGTGGGGTGTGGGGGGGTGGGGGGGTGGAGGAGGAACTTTCACGAAAGCGTAACAGGAATAAGGGGGGGGGGAGAGGATAATCGACATTCGCCTCGCTTTGCCTTGCGTTTGCTTCACATCGCTACCACTATACGCTCTGCTACCACTTTTGCGTTCGCCTAAAAACTTTGACGAGCTTATCCTAAATTCAGGGATGTGATGCGATGTAATGGCTTTCTCACCTTCGACCCCCGTCTTTAGCCTTTCCGCTCGCGGCACATTAGAAACGATACGGGGAAATTGATGGACATCAAGGCTCATTTCGGGGGAGGAAAAGAAACTCGGGATTAACTTCATTTGAAAGCCATGCTGCCGGATTAGGTTGGGGAGAAGAGAGGCGCGTGGTAAATACCGCCTGTTTAATCTCGGGAATTTCGAGGGGGCTTTTCAAACGGGAAGGCGTGACTTCATTTGCGAAAATTTAACCTTTGACCCTGAGTGACTCGAGAAAAGGGAGGGAAAACTGCTGCCAGATGTCAAGACAAGAAGGACAAAAAGAATTTCCTTTTACAAGTAAAAAACCAAAGAGAATGCATAAGAATTAAAAAAATTTAAATAAAAAATAAATGGAAATAAAAAACAAACAAACTGATTTACCGTGGATTAACGTCCTGTACGACGCGACGCGATGTATCAATCAGAGTTGGGCAAATAGGAGTATAATCGATTATACGATTACATGGCTAATCGGTAATCTTCAAACCTTTGGATGGTAATTAAATTTAAAATAAACTTGAGACTCATTATGTAATTTGATCTATGATTCGTCGACAACTAATATAACGGGTGACTTGTAAAAAGTCGGCCCTGATAACCGAAAAATCACCCTCCGAAAAATTGCGATTACGATTACTCGGTAATCGATTACTGCACCCCCCATTTGCCCAACTCTGGTATCAATACGTAATTAAAGCGCAAACACAGTTACAATTTATAAATGGTTATACCAACGAAAAACAGGGGGGAAAGGGGGGATAAGGAAGAAAAGAGAGAAATATCGTGTTTTCATTCCAAATTATTTCGGAGGTCAAACTTCAATTTTTGAAAAAAATCTCAAATAGATGTTTTATACCCCATCAGCGGAGGAGGTCTACATTTCTACAAACTCACCTTCTTGGATGAATATACCCTCAAAATTTAACTAGAATCGTTAACTGACAAAATATGCCTTTATTTCTTGTAGAATTTTTTCCTAAACGTAATAGGTACTACTTCATATCTGGCAGCGTTGAGTTGAAAACATCGAGTCTTCGAACATCGGCTTTCCAAAACACGGTGATTTAAACGTCGTGCAATGACGAGGGTACAAAACTTAATGGGACAGCCGGGGCATTTTAGTACGAAAAATGCTGCCTACTTGACGCTTGGGCAATGGGAATATTATCAATATGGCGGGACATTAAAGATATAGAGCTGGGATTAAGAGAGAAAACTTCAAACTGAAAATAGAGCAATTTCAAGATGGCCAAATGCACAGTTGCCAATTGTATTTCAATCAGATCTTTTAATGGATTGCATTATCCACAGATTTTTCGCAGAGGTTTCAGTTCAGCTTTAGTTTTCAACATGCACAGAAAAAAATAACTGGTAGAATTGACCATCTGCAAAGCTGTTTTCTGAGTCAGCTATCAAGTATGGTAAAATTTCACTAAATGATAGTAAAATGTACCAACAAGTTAACTTAATTTATACCGTAATGTACGTTGCGTTTACCATCTATTTGACCATCTACTTGATAGCTGACTCCAAAATTAGCGCAGATGGTAGATTCTACCAGTCTCTTTTTTTCTGTGTGGGAAATAAATATTTAGAGCCCAGATGAAATTCATACTCGATACGGTTCCTCTCGAACAACACCTTAAAGAATACAACAACATTGCCGTTGGTTGGTGAATTTTAGGAAAGATTTGTGGAAATCGTTGAATCATTGCCATTGAATGAAGGGGTTAGTGAACGAGTAAATTATTTCAAACTCTTCATTCGTATGTATAATTAACATGTATGGTCTAGCACAGTGATGGGCAAAAATCATTTTTTGAATAACCATGAATAATTAACTAAAATTATTCGCATTATTCTCATGTTATTCCTATTAGTAAATCGAAGTTTTGACACTACCAGCATGTTTATCTGTCATAAGACGAAGGTCTGGATAGTGGTAGTGTTAAAACGTTGATTTACTAATAGGAATAAAATGAGAATAACGCAAATAATTTTAGTTAATTAGTCATGGTTATTCAAAAAATGATTTTTGCCCATCACTGATGTAACCCAAGAAGTCTCAAAACCTTTGCCATGTAACCAAACTTCAGCGTAGGAAGTGCCCGCTGTACGCGATAGAGAGTACCACTAAAGTACTTACATCAACTTTTGCAGTTTTCCGAAGTTTTCATAATTTGTCCCATTTTATCAGAAATACGGCAACGCCGCTGGTATAAAAATACAGAGCGGCGGGAATGGAGCGTTAAGGGTGAATTAGATTCGTAAACCTAAAAACTGAGCGCCCCTTTGATCATAATGGTCAAAGGGTAAATGGACGATGCCACATGGAACGATGCATTTTTTTTTATTATTATTATTTTTTTTTTCTACTCCCCCTTTTTTTTAACGGAAGGAAAGGTACATACATAGTAGAAATAGTGGTAGTTGCTTGTGACGTGTAATGGTGATGTGTGCATACTAGTAAGTGTATACATATATCTGTTACGTTGATGTTTAGTCACGTCTCGTGGCTCACGTCCGAGTAGGATGCCATTGGATACGATGCAATTACAATAATCACACAAGCACAACGAGAACGCACACACTCACTAACACACTCACTTACTAACACTCACACAAACACGCATACAAACACAGAATCAGAATTCAATTCAGGGTCGCTCCGTGAGGTATACGACGACGGTCCACACTCCTCACTCCTTGGTCACATCACAGAGTCGCTAAGCTCTCTCGAGTCGCACTGCATTCACTCGATCGGATAAACACTGTGGACTAGGACAGGCGAATTGATTGGGGGGGGGAGGGTTGCGGCCAGAGGGGCGCGGAGAGTTGCATTGGAGTATAAAGAAGAGGAGAGGAGGGTAGTGCTGACACTGCTGTCCTCAATTTTGAAAAAAAAGAAAAAAAATTGCGGAAGCTTCATAGCAATTGAAAATATTTCGTTGTAAAAAAAAAAAAAAAAATAAGATTTAAGAAATTAGTAAACGAGGGTATCGGACCCGACAGTTTTTGGGGAGTTGACGACACCAAAAGTCCTCTTCATCCCGGACGCGTTTTCGCTTTATGTGCTTAATGCGATGTTTTTTGGTGAGTTTTGCCATTCTGTCACTTCAGCTCATCTCTTCTAGAACTCGTTTCAGAAGTGCACTTGAACCATAATCTTTGGCGAATTTCCAACTCCAATGCCTTTAAATCAAAACCAAACTTGCCTCTGACTTTTATTCTTTTACTTTAAAAGTGTTCCTCATTGAAAAAAATGTACACTCAAATACATTTTCATTCATTTCCATCAAGTAATATCCTAAATAATGTTGAAAAATTTCAAGGATTATTTATCGGTCTAGGTGAGTCTATACTTTTTAAAGTATAAATCGAGTTGGTCGAACTCAATCCTTAATCGAAACCAGCTTCATTAAGTCGGGGAAAATTGTATTGATCCATTATCAGTTCATTCTAAAAATCAAAATCACAATTCTAATCATCTTGGAAACAACATCTTGGTTCCAGGGGCTCGGACCCCCCCCCCCCCCTCCCCCACCCCCCGACTAGTGGCGTAGCGTGCAATTTGGCAACGTTTGTATTGTGTCCATTTAAATTTTAAAATCATGTAAAAGGTCAAATACGAAGGTGTTCAACGAACACCCAAAATGTCGATCTCTTCCAAGGGTTTGTATGGACGAACTTCAACGTTGCCAGATTGCACGGTATACGCCACTGCCCGGACACCAACATTTGCCGTAAAAAGGTAGTTTTTTTGCGTGTTCAGAGTTTTGCCAAATTTTCACCTTCGGCCTTGACTTTGACCCCTCTGACGATTTTAGGACACCGGACCCACTTCTTCCCCCCCCCCCCATCACCCCCACGAAAAATTCCTGGCTACGCCACTGGACAAAGCTGATGGTCAAACCTCTTAATTGAATGTTGTTTTCCTGGTCTAAAAAGAATAAGCACAATTTTCTACAGCGAAGATGCGCTCCTAATGACTACCGCGACGGTGACCGCAATAGAAATGAACGAATTAGGCGGGAAAGAAAAAAAAAGAAAAAAGAAAAAAATGGGGGAAAAGAAAAGAGAATAAGAAAAACAAAAAAAGTGTATCAACTATCAACGTTCGACATTCTCATCGACTGCGGACTCCTGCCTGGATGATGGTATCCTTCCTACAACGTAGATCAAAATGAAATGTCAAGGTTATCAACACGAGACTCGCGGAGTCTCATCTGATCCAGTGTTACCAGATCCTGGGCTTTTTCTATGTGTTCTCATGGGAAAAACCGAAAGATCTGGCAACACTGATCTGATCTGACATGGTCTCGGTTCATTTACAACAGCATGCGGCTCTGACTCGCCGGTTTATTCTTGTCTTATTATATCCTTCTCATTCTTCTCCTCCTCCTCCATCTTCCTCTCCTTTTAGTTAAATCGAAAAAATTAATTTCTGTTGCGCTCGCATCGAATCACAGCGAAAACACGGAAAATTAAATCTTACTCGACGATGAAAACCGGCTTTACAAATGGGTCAGCTCGAGATACGGGCAATTTTCGTCAAACAAAAAAACAAAGAGCCATTCCAAGCGTTAAAATTCAAGGCTGGAAAACAAAACCGGTAGTGCTAGACAGGAAGAAAGAAAGGGAGAGAAAAAAAGAAGGAGAAAAAAGGATTTTAAGTAAGAATGGTCAAGTTAAGAGAAAGCTTTCTCGCAAATTATGGTCTACAAGGTATCAATGGAATGTGGCGCTACATCGAAAACGCAACAAATACAACAAAGAATCAATACGATAGAGCTATTGATAAAGAGATAGATAGATAGATGGATAAACAGATAGATAGACAGACATGCGGAGAGACAAAATGATTGAACATCGAGGAATTCTCCATCGTGTCCAGCTCGTGTCGGTACTCCCAGAACAATATTCATCAAGGGACTCTACTGAACAAAATTACCAGAAGCATGAAAATATGTGAACCACGTAAGAGATGGATAGTACAAAATTTCCAGAAATTGTGTGTTTGTGCCATAGTTCTTGAATTTTTTTTTAAACGAAATTCTAGTTCAACAACATGATTCTGGCCAAAGTACTATCGACGAATTAAAGATTGTCGCGAAATTTTCACCCATTTTCAGGTATGGGTGTGAGTGTGGGACTGATCTGCAAGGGCTTTCCCGCCCCACCCGCACTGGCCCCTCACCTGCAAGGTGTGAGGAGTATGAAGAGTGGCCGAACAAGAACCTTGAAGGCAAAACTTAGCTGGTGGAATTCTCGCGACAATCTTTAATTCGTCGATAGTACTAGACTTTCTGTCATTCACAAATTGTTGTGCTTCTGGTAATATGACTATTGGTGTTATGACAATAGCTTTTTATTTGCAATGTGGTGGGTGGCAGTGGCGAAGCGTGCAATTTGGCAACGTCCCCTGAACACATTAGAAAGGTCGAAACATCTGGTCATCGCCGATGACCAAAGCATTCGATTCTTTCAGTGAGTTTAAATGGAGAAAGTACATCGTTGTCAAATTTCACGCCTCGCTACTGGTGGGTGGTTAAATATTCTTACTCCACGGTGTTCATTTTGCATACCTCTGGGTCATTCCATTTTAAATCAACCAAAATTAATGCAATATGTTGCTGCCTAGTCATGGATTTTGGTAATATTTAGTGGGGTGATTGTAACTACTTTTAGTAGCTTAAAACGTATTTTTTCATATTTTTTTAGCTTACGGCCCCTGAGATATAGGCAACCGGAAATTCAAAAATTGCGATTTTAGGCTTATCTTTGAACACGTGCCACAGCCTTAATTCTCAACGGAATGATACGGTTGAGGTCTCATTTTGATGCGTTTTGTGTCTTCTTTTCATTGCTATAGCTCGTTTTTCATTAATTGAAGGTTTAGCAGGTTGCATACCTATTTGAACTTTGGTGATCCTATTGCAATTTTTCCAATCTTTGACAATTTTTTTTAATAGGATAGCGTTGGTAGAAAAAATTCATACTTTCCAAGCTTTAAGTACACTACTAAGAGTACCTGCTCAAAAAAAAATTGGATCTCCTGAGCAATTTTTTCTAGTTGAAAAAATTGCTTAAAGTCGGCTGAAATTAAGAAAGACCCAACTTTGAGGTTAAAAAAGTCGATGTGGGGATTCATTAAAAAATCTTGAAAAATAACTAAAATCACCGCTTTTATGTCTACTTTCAATATGTGAAGTCGAAAGTTTGTGTATTTGATCGCTACAGTCGAATTATTTTTTTCAAAATTGGTAAAAATACAATTTGCTCGAACACACGCGATTGAAGCGAATAGAAGAGCCAACTCTTAGAGGTTTAAAAATCTCGCAAAATCTCTAAAATGATCGCTTTTAAGTCCTTTTTCAATTCCTGAAGTCGAACATTTGATTACTGAAGCGCTTCAGTTGAAATACAAGCTTGTAAAATTGGTAAAATTTCACGCGACGCCCCTATGCCCTGAACTGAGCTCAGATTGTGGCCGTGCTAATTGTATTTTTACCGATTTTACGAACTTGTTTTTCCACTGAAGCGCTTCAGTAATCAAATGTTCGACTTCAGGCGTTGAAAAAGGACTTAAAAGCGATCATTTTAGAGATTTTGCGAGATTTTTAAACCTCAAAGAGTTGGCTCCTCTATTCGCTTCAATCGCGTGTGTTCGAGAAAATTGTATTTTTACCAATTTTGAAAAAAAAAAAATCGACTGTAGCGATCAAATACACAAACTTTCGACTTCAGGTATTGAAAGTAGACATGAAAGCGGTGATTTTAGTTATTTTTTAAGATTTTTTCATGAATCCCCACATCGACTTTTTTAACCTCAAAGTTGGGTCTTTCTTAATTTCAGCCGACTTTAAGCAATTTTTTCAACTAGAGAAAATTGCTCAGGAGATCCAATTTTTTTTGAGCAGGTACTCTTAGTAGTGTACTTAAAGCTTGGAAAGTATGAATTTTTTCTACCAACGCTATCCTATTAAAAAAAATTATCAAAGATCGGAAAAATTGCAATAGGGTCACCAAAGTTTAAATAGGTATGCAACCTGCTAAACCTTCAATTAATGAAAAACGACCTAAAGCAATGAAAAGAGGACACAAAATGCATCAAAATGAGACCTCAACCGTATCATTCCGTTGAGAATTAAGGCTGTGGCACGCGTTCAAAGATAAGCCTAAAATCGCAATTTTTGAATTTCCGGTTGCCTATATCTCAGGGGCTGTAAGCTAAAAAAATAT
Organism: Trialeurodes vaporariorum; assembly: GCA_011764245.1. NCBI lineage: Eukaryota > Metazoa > Arthropoda > Insecta > Hemiptera > Aleyrodidae > Trialeurodes > Trialeurodes vaporariorum. Next base: position 49,468,412 of record VMOF01000024.1, on the reverse strand, counting down.
GAAAAAATACGTTTTGAGCTACTAAAAGTAGTTACAATCACCCCACAAAATATTTCCAAAATCCATGACTAGGCAGCACAGGCTCTGGTTGATTTAAAATGGAATGACCCCTCTCTGTTTGAAGGCGCTTGAAGGAATACTGAATTGCAAATGACCGTTTGGATTCACTTTTACTATAAATTAGAAATTGTAATTGTGTGGGGCGATCGAGTTACGAAACCGAGTACACTCGCCACTCGGGCATAGCATCGAAAGGGTTAAAACACAGATTTTATAGATCCTGTAACGATAGCCAGAAAATTCCAAGTACCGACCCAGTGTGAAACTCGCGGCGCGCGGCGTTCGCGAGAGAAATCAAATTGATGACGTTACATAAATTAGAATATCGATTGGTATCGAAACATCGAGACTACCGATAAATAATGCAACTACACTGCGGAGTCAAACTGATGCATTTGTTGTGATGGCTGGTGCTCTGCGATGGCCCAGTGGCCCAGTTACAGGGTATCGTAATTATTCACAAATAAATAATGTGCTCGACAATGGCGAAGCCTGCATTTTGGCAACGTTAAATTTCGTCTATTCGTACCAATAAAAAATATCTAATTACTGAGTATGTTTACGTTGTGAAAACCTTCTATAGTTATACATTTTTTATGGGTTTCCGAAGACAAAATACCCGTTGCCAAACTGCATGCTTAGGAAGTATACGATAGGCGCTGCTCAGATATAATCTTTGGCGCATTTTCACTTTTCATTTCTTCAAATCAAAACAAAACTTGCCTGCGACTGTGACCTTCATAATTAAAAGCGTTCTTCAATGAAAAGCCAACATTCAGATTCATTTTCATCCATTGAAATAACGTTGGAAAATTTCAGATATTATCGGTCCAGGCATGCCTTCAATGGGGCTCTTGCAAGCCTTTGCTACAAGGGATTGAAGAGTTGATTTTTGCATAAAACCTGTAGAAATGACGATGGGTACCCAAAAAAATCACGAAATTCACTCTCAGAATCGGGCTTAATGGTGGAGAGACGCAGGTATCATGGGGGATTCCTATATCTAAATTGAGACTTGATCTCTCTGTTTCCTTAGAGAAAGTGACAAATTAGACAGGAATCTCCCATAATACCGGTGTTGAACCACCAATACGATCTTGCCGGTATAGAAATTTTGTGAGTTAATTACTGAATTTTAAACTTTATGAGTGTGATGTTTCTGATTTTCGCTGGTTTTTACAATAGACTGAACTATTTGTTTGCTCACAGCAAAAGTTTGCAAGAGTCCCATTCTGAAACAACCTACACAATATATCTGTATGCACGTATGAGTTAGACCAATGCAACGTTCGTTTCGAGACACCTTGTGATCAAGATTGGAATATTACACGATTAAATTAGACAAACGGGGCTTTGACTCCCGACGTTCATCGAGTCGCTTAAAAGTTTGACGTCAAACTGGGGCATTTGAAAGCCATTAGTTATCTTAGGTTGACGCCGCATGCAGTTTGATACTTGCGATGACGGCAGAAAGATCCGATCCAGTTCTGCAACTGCATGGTAATGATTTCATTCAGGATTCTCAACAACTCAAGAGAGATACAGTTTCTGACTCGGTGAAATTAAATGTTTCACTTGTTCCGCGCAGCTCTACCTACTGCTCTAGGTCGATCAATGCCAGTGAGAAAACAGGTAACAGGACCTACTTGTGATTGATAAAAGTACTCCACACACTATACCTACTCGCGCACTATACTCACACTCAGCACGAAAGACATTAATACGAGTTATTTTCTAAAACAGGGTTAAATGTCTACGGGTGTCTCGCTTTCTCAACGAAAAAGAATAATAAAAAAAAGAACTTCAATTCATAAGTTATAAATGAACTATCTAAAGCCAGTCACGAATCAAATTTAAATCACGACTATTTGTTGAAGAAAAGCCTGCATTCAGAGCGGATCTTCTTTCGATTAGCTTTACAAGCCAGTGTTGTCAAATTGCTTCGGATGACGGTTCAGCGACGTCGCAAAAAAACAATTAAAAATACGGTTATTCAACAAAGATCGTGAAATAAACGAGAACGGTTTAACATCAAAACAGATTTAAGAATGATGCAAAACTTGAAAAATCAAAACACAGGTCCAAAATTGTCAGGGTAATTTAAATGTTTTTATAATCTTTTGGTTCAAGTACATACTTTAAGTGCAGCAATTTACTTTCATTCCATGCAGAAGCATTCAGCCGATTTGGAGGTTTTCTGGTTGCACCGCGTTATTAGTCGCGTCAATCGATAAATCGAGAGCGACATCGATCAATCAAAGCGATGCATCGAGCTCGTGCCGTCAGTTTTCCAGGATTATTAGTGAGTCATTCTTAGAAAAGAAGTGAAATATTCTCGTTGCTTTTCAGACAATTTTTAGCACTCAGCATTCATTGGCAGCTCGTGCAATGTGGCAACAACAAATTCTCTCCATTAAAACCTACCTACGTAAAACAATCGATCTTCAGGAGGTGCAATTGTACTCCCAGGATATCGATACTGTTGCATAGGTTTAAATGACAAATAAACATGGTTGCCAAATTGCACGAGCCGCCACTGTCAGCAATTTTGTGGTAAAGGATGCCCAGCAAAGTTTTGGAATCAACTAGCATACCTCCAATAAATGTAAAAATCTGAAATTCAACACTTCTTCGATTTACACGGGAAAAAAATATTAGTGAAAATAACCATACGGATACCTGATTTTGGTACCTGCTAGATGTTATGGTAAACTTTACCAGAAGTATGGTACATTTACCGATACTTTGAGTAAATTCGACATACAATCAGGTAACATCATCTATAGTACCTAGTCAAAACATAGTATACTTCTGGTTAAAATTACCATAACATCTAGCAGGTGCCAAAATCAGGTATCCATATGGTTATTTTCACCGTAGTTTTTTTCCGTGTACGCAAAAAAAACTACTTGAAAACACGGAATGTTTTTCTTTTTATTGCAAAATAGCACTGAGCGGAAATTACTTGGTTCAAACGCTAAAAGTAAAGTAGTTTTTTAACCATCTGAAAGAGGAATAGACACGACAACGTTGTTCTGCTTACTGGCTCTGATATATGATTGCGTGGCCATTAGTTTGCTCCGATTCATTTTCATCGCAAGTAATCGAAGTTTCGCTTTTGTGAGCGTTCACGCTTGGAAAACGTGCTATTCTACGTATAACCGAATCCGTGATAGTGCACATCGAACGTGCTTCCAAAAATTCAAGACTTAAAACTGAATAATTCCCCTTTGTACCCATTTTCTAGCCTCAAGTCCCCCACCCCTTCCCCGATGCGTATATAAGCCACAGATATAGGTTAGTGCTTCACATGTGATCAGTTATAGAGGTTTCCGGAACGGAATATTTAGTAGCACATGCGTGCGCAGCTCAATAAATGGTCATTGATTGTTTCATCGAAATGGACCGTATATTTCGAACATATAACTAGAAGCTCCCGACAGGTAAGTCGGCGTATTTGGACCGCAATCGAAATGCTTTGATCCGAAATCAATTAGGGACCTACCAAAACCGCCACAAATACCTACTTCGAATTGGATGCATCAAAGTCTGATATTGGAATACATATAAATGTATGTAGGTGAATTACACCAATGGTGGGAAAATCGTGATACTGAAATACTCATGTAGATATCGATATCGAAATACTAGAACCAGGGCGTGTATGGCTCCTATGCGTTATACAGTTTCCGCAACTTAAATTGTATCTTCGTGAATCTTAAAAATCACCGTTCCGTTAAAATAAAATCAAAAGAAAACCTTATCAATTAACTCCTTTCAAACAACTAGCATCATTTGTGATTTGATAACACAAAAATAAGATTCAAGGTTGAGCTGAGTATAGAGTAGGTGTATACAAACAAAATATAATCGCGTTTAGATTAGGAGCAAAGTACAAATGAATTTAACTTAAGAAGTAGAATTTTCTAGGAAACTTATGAGTCATAAAGATGACTAAACGCATTAATCCGTACGTAAATGCGTTTATATTCCAAAAAACTCACGCTTATAGGTAATGAAATTATAAAACACCCCAGTTATCAAAGAAAGTTCAATAGGTAAATACTGAATGGATGAAATCAGTTTTGGGGACGGATTAATAATATTTTGTCTGTATTATTATAAGTGGCGATAGCCACCCCGGTCAAGTCATTAAATTTTCACCACATCTTTAGCGAACTGTGAGAGGTATTATGACACCGAAATCTTTTATCTGGTACGACCAATTGCCACTAGACCATTCCTTAAAACTTGATTTATAGACGGTATATGACCTTATAACTTTGGAGATTGTTGATGCTTTGCAAAAACCGTAGTGACAACTTGTGTGCTCCACGATCTCGACTCAAAGCACCAACAATCTTTTTTTCGAAATCGATTGGATATGTTCAAAAAAAGGTCAAAGAAAGGTATCTGTTGAACGCAGAAGGAATTGTAAATGCCTTGCAAAAGTTTTGGGAAAATTACTTTGAAATTGCGGTTGTTCCAAACAGTCGCCCTTACCCGGAAAAAAGAGCGTTCACAGTCTCAAAGGAGTTGATTCTGCTCTTTTGGATGAGACAAGACGAGATAGCGGGAATCGACCAATCTCATTCGTTGAATGAGATCACGTGACAGATTCCGAGTCATTCGAGGGACAGGAAGTCATTCGGTCTGAAATGATCGACTCGAACGCTTTCAAAATTGTCACGTGACGTCGTTTAAACCAATGGGAATGATTGATTCCCGCTATCTCCGTCTCGTCTCGTCCAGAAGAGCAGAATCAGCCCGCAGGACGTCCGGAGGACATTCGAAGGAAATTTTGAAAAAGTTTTGAATCGATCTGAAATGCCGTCTTTAGACCTTCAAAAGATGATCGGCGAAAAAAAAAAAAAAAATAAAAAAAAAAATTAACAAACTTTAACGTTCAAAACCACTTTTTCGCCGGGTAACATCATCCATTGATCGATAAATATATCGATAAGCGGTCGATGGGCTTACGCTTGCGCCAGCGCTGATACACGGAAAGATCGATTGCTCAGCGATCGCAAGCGATTATGCAACAAGCACTAACTTACTGCGCAAAGGCACAAGCCTAAACACCTTTAATTCGAGCCCGTCCTTAATGCGTTGACAATTTAAGCTGCCTGTGCCGTAAATACGTGCGCTCTCTCGGTCATTAGCGTTGATACACGGGACCGTCTTGAGTGGCGAGGTCCGGCCGGCCGGGTCGACTCTCCTCCGACCTCCGTCCCCCTCCCTTCCCACGCCGACATCATGGCAGTGATGAGCTTCTTGCTCGCTCGAGAGACAAGACTGTGCATACTGGCACTGGCCTGAATGAGCTTTCTGACAGGATAAAATGGAAGAAGAATGTAAGATGGTGGTTGAGATCGGATGTGGGTCCTGTGGTTTCTGGATATTTTCTTCCTTCAATGAAACAACTTGCGCATTCTTCGAAACACTTCAACAAAAAAGCTTGAAATCATTAATTCCACGATAACTTTTCACAGCATATGAGTTATGTCTCTCAGTTTCTCGAAGAAACAAATTGGCTGTTCCATCCAAGAATGGTGCACGTCGGGATTCAGTAAAATGGGGCAGTTACAAGGGTCTGAATGTCGGTTTTCTTTCAGTAACCAAATGAAGTAAGCTGAAAAAATCATGTTAAGACGACCCCTGGAGGTAAGCCACCCGCAATACATAACTCAATGAATTGAAGTATTGCATGCGGCCTACGTAAGTCAAAATCTTAAGAGCTGCCCGACATTATTTTTGTTTTGTTTTTGGTCCTTGACTGTACTAGTAATATGTTTTCAGAAACAGGATGTGGGACTTACAGGCATGTACTTATTACATCGTAACGTACGATTTAGTCAGTACTTGCAAACGATCCAAAATATGAGAGAGTATAAATACAAATAAATTCTGGCAATTGTTATTTAAAGTCAGGATCCACTGAGGTGCACCCGTATGAAATCAATTGGCGAATAGAGCATATGCTTCGAAAATGTAGGTACTTACTAACGCGGAAAAATACCTGGTGCAGATTGTTTTAAATATTATCTTATACGTTGCGAGTTGCATATACCTAGTCTTAGTACTTTTATTTCTTGCTACAGTACTTGCAGCAACTAAGCGGAGAAAATTCCGATGGCCGTTATCGTGAAAAGGCACTAAAATGAGCTCGCGTTGTTTCAAATACACGAGACATGTTTATGACCAATGAAATCAAATGGACGACGCGACGGCATGAGACTCTCGACTTCTTTAGAGCGGGAAGCTCAACAGTTACCGTAATTAAGGGTGAAGTTGATTGATTGACCGATAAGCTCCCGAAGCAAATCTTTCAGCTGAATGTGAGCTTCTTTCCAGGCTCCATCGTTTCATTAAATAGAGTGATTCAGAAGTGACGTAACAAACGGAGTTTCCAGGTATCGTTGGGAGAACTTTGGTTCCGAACGAAACGTTGACTGCAACGAGGTATAGCAATAGAGAGGCCGATAAATGTTATAAGTCTCATACCAAAGTGTGACAGCACGGACGATCTGATTCTGATTTGTTGGCCTCATTTTTTTCGAACCTTAAACCAAAAATTGTAATTCATTCAGTGGAGATGGGTTTTAAACGAAAGTGCAAGAGTTTCAGAGTGGCTATATCTGGACACAGAATTCTAATACAACTATCTAGGTGAGAGAATTTTGCATGTTTCTGTCATGAGCTGAAAAAAATAATTCTTAAATTCGAGTAATATTACCAGAATCACAACGATATAGGTGAACCACAGAAAGTCTAGTACTTTGACCAGAATATTGTTACAGAACTAGAATTTCTTCAACATTTTCGAGAACTATGGTACAAACACAAGAAGTCTAGTAATTGTACCATCCCTTAAATCGGCAGTGGCGTCGCGTGCCATCTGGCAACAATGCAACTGCTCCATTTAAACTCATTAAATATAACGAATTTTCCTTGTGCACTGTGCACCCCCTGAATTCGGTCTTTTACGTGAGTTTAAATGGATGGAAAACATTGTTGCCAAATTGCACGCGATGCCACTGTAAATCGGTCCACATATCGTCATGCTTCTGGTAATCTTTTTCTTCAGCGTGATGTTTCAGTTGTTTATCGCGCAAATCCTTCCAAAATAAACAATTCTATCAATTTCTGTGTTCAGATAGCCACTCTCAAACACTTGCACTTCCGTTTAAAACCAATTTAAAGTGGATGTGTCGCAACTTTTTTTTTAAGGTTAAAAAAAAAGGGGTAAACAAACTCAACCCGTATGAAATGTCCGTAAAAGATTTCCATCATGGCTGCCTCCAGTGGCGTCGCGTGCAATTTGGCAACAATGTATTCTATCCATTTAAACTCATTTAATAGATCGAATTCAGGGGGTGCACAGTGCACAAGGTAAATTCGATATATTTAATGAGTTTAAATGGAGCAGTTGCATTGTTGCCAGATGACACGCGACGCCACTGGCTGCCTCCTTGAAGTTTCAAAATAACATCCCATTTTTCCATAAATCCTCTCTGTTGCTATAACACGTTGAACATTACACTAACTCTACATAATATAGTCTCTGAGATTCATTTGGAGACGATATACAGTATTTTCGATTTGTCCACGGAGACAGTCAGTCGTGGCTTCGAGTGTGACGAGGAGGTTAACAGCTATTGGTCAGCGTCCTCATCTGTAGGTTATTGGCTAGGAACTGAGCCCTATTCAAATCATTTAGCAGTGATTCACCAACAATGAGCCATGAGCTAGGAGCGACAAGCAATCAACACGGATCTATGTGTGAGTGAGAAAGCGCGCGCGATCGCTCACTACTCAGTAAGTAATGTAATAGTGTGATACTGGCGAGTACGTAAGAAAAACGTGAGTGTGTGAGTGAGGGCAGTGTAATACAGTGATTGTGGGATACATGTAGACAGAGAATTATACATATATACGAGCGGAGCACATAGCAGGGAAGAGAACAGTGTGTGCTCTTTCGGCAAAGCCGCCCGCCTAGGCAGTGTAGCCAGTTTACAGTGTATCGATAATTCCTTAAAATAATCCTATGGTGGATAAGAATCGATCCTTTAGGGTTCGAATGAACCTCTGAATAATCGATAGTTTTTCATGAATTTGAATGGAGGAGTATAACGATATTCAAGCCGTTCACTCAAAAAAAAAAAAAATAAATAAATAAATAAATAAACTGAATTTTCTCGTCCACAATTGGCAACACTGCGCCACCGACCGCCACAACCACGCCACACAACCGGCCACACCCATCACCTATATAAAAACTGCATTCTGCACTTTGATAGTACAGCGTCACTGAGGGGAAAAAACACCACTACAAACCAAACCCTTTCGTGATAAAGTATATATATTTTATAAACCCATGAAAAATAATTCTTGTGAAAATTATGGTCAGAGCCCTATAACTACAAACATACGAATCTACTCCATTGGACTTTAAAATCATCAGTACCGAATTGAGCTATCAGGAAATGCGATTTCCTATCCACTGAATGCTTCAGGAGGTTATATAGGTTTAGGGGATGACCGCCCAGGAGAGGGGATATTTGACCATGGGGACCTGCTCCCCGTAGGATATGTCAGGTCAGGTAACCTAGAGAGATCAGGTTTGCTGTTGAAAAATGACTAAGGCCGAGTCCAAAGTTGAACGAAAATGAAAAAATTCAAAAATTATTATGACATGGTCATCAAAAACTTTTAAAAAACGGGAAAAGTCATTGACGAAACCTAAAAATACTTCGAGTAAAAATTGCCGCAAATGTAATGAAAAAGGGAAAAATTCAATTGCTTATATTTTTTTTGATCCTGAGAAGTCTGGAGATAGTAACGAGGTGTATACATATAATTGATAGTATACAAAAAGGCACACCATGTTCGCTTCCGTGAGAAATGTTGGAAGGCGTAAAATGACAAACCATGAGGAAACAGAAAAATTGTGCAACTTTTTGTTTCGGACCAGTTCAATATTTTTAGTTTAAGGCGTATATTATTAGATGTACTGAATAAATACGATTTTCACAAATGAAAGCGACAGAGATTTAAAAAAAATCATACTCCTATAAGTAAAGTTGCATAATATTGGTTCCTTTACGAAGAGAGACTGTTTCTAATCAAGCGAATAAAATGGAAGTAAACAAAACAAATTTCATGCAACGCTGCGTATAATGATAAAATCAGTTTATAATACGTACTTACAAAAAACGGAGGAGGGGGGAGATAAAGAAGAAAAAAAAGTGAGTAGACCTTGTTCGTCTCATCGAACACGCTGAGACTCTGACAATGAGCAAAAACGCGTGAAGATATCGGCTATACTATCATTATTAATAATGATTTTATGGTTATAAATATAGATTTATTGTTTGGATGTAGATTGCGGTAGATTTGCACTGGTATTTAATACGCAAAGATGAGTCCAGCATCATAAGGTTCGCAAAGATCGGTGTTTTTCCTTAAACCCCGAGAGCCCTGAATTTCTTAGGGTGCTTCTTCACCTGTCTGAAGTAAGATTTTGGCTCAATAGATAGCGCCACAAGTCACTTAAAAAAAAAAAAAAAAAAAAAAAAAAAAAAAAAAAAAACTTTAGAAGCGTTGTTTTTTTCTTAAATTCTGAAAACATTAATCGAAAGGGGCTTCCGCACAGGAACTGTGTAGTTTTTCCCTCAAAAAAGTAAGTAAAAAATTGAGCAGATCCTGTGGGGACGCCTCTTTTTGATTAGTACCTTTAGTGCTTTCAGGCCAGTGTTGCCAGATTGGGGTGTAAAAGCCGCACGTTTTACATTGATTTAAATGGGGACGATACGGCTTTTTATCCTCGATCGGGCAACACTGTTTCGGGCACAAAATATAAGCGTTTAAAATCAAATTTTCAAAACTGTGAATTGTGGCTCTATCTATAAAGCAAGAATCTTGTTTCAGACAGGTGAGGAATAATAACCATGAGCCAAGGATTCTGTATGCTTTTGACCCAAACGTACAAGAAAAGGTTGACATTTTATGTTTACTTCCTCAAAACCTCTTTTTCTTAATCTTCTGACCAAGAAACAATTGATGATGAAAATAAAACTTCCCACTAGTCAGTGCGGATACATGGGTGCACCGTGCGGGAAGTTGACCACCCTCTGGGCGAATCCCTGACCTTTGATAGTACTAAGTAACTAAGATTCAAGAAGTGGGTGTCATAAAAGCGGTTTGTAATCTACGAACGGATTATTGGCAAAGAAAGCTGGGAAATACTAGCGTTTTTGTCTCTTCTTCTTTGAATATAAATAATGTAGATCCGCATCAGCGATAACGCGCCGCCGCTTGTGGTAGGGTAGGGCAACAGTGGCGTAGCGTGTAATTTGGCAACGTTGCAGATCGACTATTTAAACCCATGAAAAATATCGAACTATTGGGTGTTCAGTGCACACTTCGCATTCAACCTTATGAAAAGGTTTAAATTGACACAGTACAAATGTCAAATTGCACGCTACGCCATTGTAGGGCAAAGTCAAGGGGGCAAAAAAAAACTGCCCCCCGCAGAAGAGAAATTCGCAACCATTGGCACCGTCACTACAATCATTAGCTTCGCAAAAGCCGTGAAAAAGTCACCCTCTCGGATGATTCGCATCGATTGAAAGTGCGCGAAAAGTTACACAATAAGAATAAGATATGCGTATTTCAAAGTTTGACTCGAGTACGATTTACAGATCGGTTTAGGTAAAGTGAGGTTACGTTTGCACGGAAACCGCACCGATTGAGAGAACAAGTATCAATCAATAAGTGGAAGATGTGGCGATGTGCGTGACTCAAAGTTTGACTTGAGTACCACTAACCAGAGACAAATATTAAATAGACGTGGTGCCAGAGCTGCCGTTTTGCGTATAATCAATGCTATTTTTCTATTCACCGATGAATCCACCGATTGAGAAAAGATTACACGGTTCAGTTCAGTGTATGACTGTAATGCACGAAAATACTCAAATGTGTAATCTTTCCTTAGTCGGTGGAAACTCCGTTGATTAATTAAAATATCCGCAAGTTTTTTACAGTCATTGACGACTCCACCGGTTGAGAAAATATTACAGATGCGAGTACTTTAGTTTATTACAGTCATACAGTGAACTGAACTGTGTAATCTTTTCTCAACCGGTGGAATCATCGGTGAATAGAAAAATAGCATTGATTATACGCCAAAAGGCAGCCCTGCGCGGTGCACTGTACGCTAAACTACATAGCGCAGATTTGAGGCACACCATTTCGCGGATTTAACGGAACAACAGTTAACACCCCTCTGATTAAGCGTATTTGTATTTTATTGTGTATTTTATTATTATCTCACCCGAACTGTTTCTTCGGCAACGATGGATGATACCTACCGATGCAGTATCCGGGGTCCGATCAAGTTGGAAATCAGTCTAGTTCAACCGATGAGCAACAATCAACTTCAATTCAAGCTTGAGCCACACTAAAGCTTGACTTGAGGGTCATCTACGCCGTTTGATGAGCAAAGAGTGAGGTTATGCTGGATCAAGTCAATACCGACTTTTCGACTACTTGATCGGGCGCCCGAACCTCGGACTTCGTATCCGTTCCGCGGAGCAGGGGCGAAAAGATCAACTCAACGCTGAGCTGGCCATTAACCTTTTAAGGGCCTGGTTAGTTCAAAAGAAAACCACTCTTCCGTTTACATCTAGGCAAGGTAGTTAACTGTTCGTACTCGGGGGAGTTGGAATTGCCTATACGATACATTGAAGGCAAAAGAAAACCACTCTTCCGTTTACATCTTGGCAAGGTAGTTAACTGTTCGTACTCGGGGGAGTAGGAATTGCCTATACGATAAATTGAAGGCAAAAGAAAACCACTCTTCCCTTTACATCTAGGCAAGGTAGTTAACTGTTCGTACTCGGGGGAGTTGGAATTGCCTGTACGATACATTGAAGGCGCCCGAAGGAACCTTATCTTGTAAGTGTTTTCATCGATATTTGCGTTTAACCAGAATGAAGACTGAAACAATGTTAAATAGACTAAATAAAAGAGAGGATACCCAGGCTTGACCCATTAATATTTAACAAACAAGGCACTCTGATCGGCTAGAAATGGTTCTGTAGCCTCCGGCGTTCAAAGTCCCCAAAAAAGTGCCGAGCCTCAAAATTTCACCCGAACTTCAAAGTAAAATTTGCTTTTTTTAGCCTACGGTTGAATGGTGACATTCGGTGAACAGCGGGGGTAGAAGGATAAGCTGGGAGATGAAGAAAGGGGTGCTTCCTGCTTACCCTTCAACACCAGGCTAAATCAGAGGCACGTTAACTAACTGTTGTTTTGTTGAATCCGTGATATTTTATGGTGCCTCTGCTGCAGAAATTCAATGCCACGTCTCTATTTGTCTCGACTATTACCAGATGAAACATCGATGAGCAAAAGTGAGGTTATGTTTGCACGGAATAGAGTCAAGGATACCCCAGCCTCAGCACAATTCGCCCCCAGGAACGGGCGGTTTCGTTAAACGAACGAAACAAAAAGAATCGAACTTGATTCATCGCACTGCACCGCAGTGATACCACATTTCCGCGCCGGACTGGACCGTACCGTACTGTACCACACCGCACCGTACTGCACTCCGCATCGGTTCTCGAAAACCGGTTTTTGCAGCATTGCTACGGAGCGAGCGGAGGGAGGGAGGGAACGATCCAACGCGCAACGGTTGCCTGTGTCCACGACTGCAGCTAAAAAAAAAAAAAAAACAACGTCACGCATTCGAGACGGAGTTGTCAAATCTCATTCAATATTCAATTCGGTGTATCACGATTGCGACTTTACACAACGACGGAAAATTCGCTTCATTTCCACAAGCTTTAACGATAAATTAGAGCCCCCCCCCCACCCCACAAAGTTTGCAACAGTGATTGGGAAAGAAAATTCCTTTCGGAATCTCAAAGTTCTGTGTAAACTGGGCAATTTTTTACTTCAGCATCCGGCACTAGTGGATCCAGAAAATTGTCTTTCTCTCTCTCTAGCCGATAGAATGAATGTATTAGAACAGGATAGAAGAGAAGCAAAAATCACGTGACTGCCTCTAATCAGTCCTTTTCTAACACACGCATTCTAACAGAGAAAGAGAGAGAAGGAAAAATTCCTGGATCTGCCGATAGCATCCGGCAACGGTGATCAGTGCCAAAGTACTGCGTCAGTATCGCAGCGTCACCAGCACTGGAGTAACACCACGCGCACGCCGCGCGGCGAGGGTAGTGTAGTTGGGGGGGGGGCCTACAAAGCGTGAGAGCTTAGGAAGGAGGAAGAGGAGAGAAGGTGGAGGCGGCAACGAACGTCCTTTGCTTGCATCGACCAAAGATGAAGAAACGCATATTTATACCAGCATCAAGACCAAGAACCAGAACCAGACAAAGCACAGACACGGATTGGGATTAAATGCGAGTGAAAACACACTCACACACAAACCACATACCTTATAGCCAACACCCGACAGTCGATACAACTTCTGCCGAACGAGTGACCCGGGACTAGTTTCTGTACTCTGAGTCAAACGAGACTTCGCTGCGGGCCTGTTGAGAGTTGAGACGATTCCTCATCATTCATCACCCATCAAACGTCTCGGCAACGATGTAGGCTTGAAAACTGGAATTTCGAGGTTATTTTAGGGATCGAGACAATATGCACGAGAAAAAATTAAAGGATTGTAGCCCCTCCTCCCCTCCCCTCTAAAGAAAAAAATCTTGTCATCCGAAGGTCCAGTAACGATTAGCTCTCAAGAAGTATTAATGACACAGAATAATACAATCAGAAGGGAAACTCTAATTCATTTTGAAACATTCTTTACTTCGGGCCGCCATGTTCGAAAGTGAGTATCTTCGGCAATCTTCGGCAGATCTTCGGCAACTGGCCGAGTTGTGATTGGTTGTATAGCCTGAAAAAGCATGTCCGCCATCTTGAGAAGTGAGTAGGCACAGTTGCCAGTTTGTGCCAGTAAATTCCAAATCTTGTTTCCATTGGCTCTTATGGGAGTTTCCCTTCTGATTGTATTATTCTGTGTTAATGATTCATTGGCGGACTCGAGCAGGGACGAAGGGGCGTTCGCACCCTCCCCCCCCCATTTAGCCAAAAAAAAGGGGGAAACAAGGAGAAACAAGAGAGCAAGAAGAAAAGGGGGGTCACCTGGGGAGTGGGGGGATACCAAGTCAGCCACGTTCGCGAGGGCTTGATCCGCCAAAGTAAGGAGTTGAACAGAAAGCCTATAATCGGGCTTGCATCTGGATTTCCGTAGTCCAGATCATATCCTTTTTATTTTCTCAAAGCGCACAGAGCCCACAAATAGACCACAGGTCGGACGATCCTCCGAATAAAATAAAATCGGGCGCCAGTTGTGTCGTACCACCAATCAAAAGCGATGATACTAGACTTAAAAGTGGCAACGAATACCGTCCGTCCTGGACTTTATTTGGGCTCAGATCACGTGTTTTACGAAGCTCATCAAAATGAACAATGGGTCACCGAATAGGACTTCCGAAGACCCCACGAATACTGGGGGCAAAAACAACTTTGTGCTGCTGGTAACTAAACCGCAAACGCCAAATTCAAGAAAAATGTCAAGGCCTCTGCTAGATTCCACAAATCGTGAAACGATTTCTGTTCTCTCCCGTTAAATTTGGCTTTGTGGACATAACCCCTTTCTGAAAAAACCCAATTCACATGTATCTTCGGGCAACCCCCACCCCCTCCTTCCAATAAGTCAACAAAAAAGAGGGAAAGAAGGAGTAAAAAGGGTGGGGGGGGAGGCGAATAAGTTAGGAAGGATCGATGGTAGAATGTAGATAAAATAATCTGTTTAGAGGAAGCATAAGGTAATTTAAAACTAGACCATATTTTCGCCGGGATGAAGGATGGGGCGGGGGTGGCGGGGCAAGGGTTGGGGGCGGAAGGGGAGAAAAATTTACAACTCGGTTCCGGATGAGTTGACACCGCGAAACGTAAAAAACGTGAATCGAGACCGAGACAAAGACCGAAGATTCATGGTGGGAAGCAAAGCGGAGAGACAGAGAGAAACAGATAGTCAAGGGGGGGGGGGCAGAGGGGGCTACTCAGCAACTCGACTCGACTTGACACGACTTAATTTGGGGGAGGGGGGGCTCACGGTTCGGCTCGGCTACCTACTCGGAAGGGAACTGGGATACGGTCCAAGATCAAATCAAAAGACTTGGTAAAGCGTCTCCGCTGTGCCCCGTTGTCATGTTGGTCCTATCTCTGGAAGTTTCGGGGAGGAAAACAGAAAAAAAACACCGGCAAACAAATAAACGGATGACGCAACGCAAGGTTATAGAAGTGAGAGGAGGGAGGCAATACAATTATTGCGACTTTTTCAAGGGGCCAATGTAACATGGAATAACAAAAAACTCAATCAGAACAAAATCATGAAAAATAATCTTCAGATTTTAGAGCTGGAACTCCGAAAATATCGGTAGTTATTTTCTCTTCTTTATGTTTGAAAACTTCCACAAAATTCTGCTGAAAGTGGCTACATCTGTGATTCTCTATTTATTCACCACGTTAACTCCTCGAAAATTGAAGTTAATTCCTCTAAAAAAGGCAAAAAGTGGAACAAAAGTAAATATCATTCGAGCTATCGATCAATAGTTTTCCTCAAATCAGCTTTCAGAGGGGAATGAACTCTTCACCAAAATAATTTTTGACTAGTAATAAAATGAGTAACGAAACATAACTAACTGAACTTGATTTATGATTTTTGAGTTTTTATTAGAAGAAAATAACCGTTTAAAGTTTCGCGGTGTCACAGCTTCTCCAGGTATGTTTGGATCGGTCCATTGTACTTCATAAATAACATTTTTCGCCTTCACAATTTGTAAAGAAACATTGACCGTGAAAGCTAATAGGACGCGGCAGAAGAAAATTCGAAAAGAAGACCCCCCCCCCCCCCCCCGGTGCTACAGCAGTTACCGAATTTTGACTATTGATTTACTAACCTAAATCGATCAATGATCACATTATTCTCCCGGGCGTCATTTTTTGTGAATCAAGATAATAATATATTGGCTGCGTATCAATAATTATCTCGAAATAAGTAACAAAACATTCTAAGGAATTCAGCCGAACGATAGATATCGCGACGGGCGGTCTGGCGCATGGCGGGCACAATGGATTTATCCATCCCATCGTATGACGATACAGAACTCTCTCCAGTCTCCTCATTTTTTTATTTGATAGAAAATACGAGTGTCTTTCTTTCCAAAGGAAAATTTGTTGTGACACTTCATCAAGACGATAAGAACGAAACATTCCAGCAAAACACCTCACGCATTTTTCGATTATAAACGCAAAAAGAAGGAAGTCAAAAGAAACCCTGAAACATAGGAATGAAAGAAACTTGAAACCTTATAATTGGGTTTCCTTTGAATACTTTAAAGATTTAATGACCTGGGAGTCTCCAGCTTGCGCCACCCATTTTAAGACCTTTAATTATACTAATCTCATTTCATACCGTTTTAGAATTCATAGAAGAATACTGGTTCTGGCGAATCATCGGAAAGGAGAGAAAATTGCCTTTTTTGCCATTTAAAGGAGTTTTCATTTTTCTGCCGTGCCTTTAGATATTGATTTCACAGATTTCAGCGGGAAGCGGCCGCCTTATTCTCGAATATCAGCCAAAACCCGTTTTAAAATACCAATGCCTGGGCACAAAGAAAAAAAAACCACTTCAATAGCGATGACAAAACCTTTGGTAAAAAAATGACCTTGCAAAAGACTTTAGTTGAGCCAACCAATAATCTTTGGTTCACCCAGCAAAATCTTTTTACCTAGGCGTGCAAAATCTTTGATTCACTCTTCTAAAGTCTTTTGCTGGGTCATTTTTCTTCAAAATGGGGCTCTTGCAAACTTTTGCTGTAAGCAAATAAATAGTCCAATTGTATGTATAGACCAGCAAAAACCACGAAAATCACACTACGAAAGTCTAGAATTCAGTAATAAACTCACATAAATGTTGTAACGGCAAGATGGTAATGGCGGTTCGACGCAGGTATCATGGGAAATTTCTGTCTATTATGTCACTTTCTCTGCGGAAACACAGAGATTTGTCTCAATTTAGATAGGAATCTCCCATGATACCTGCGTCTCTCCGCCATTAAGCCCGATTCTGAGAGAGAATTTCGTGATTTTTTGGTGTACTCATCGTAATTTTTACAGGTTTTTATGCAAGAATCAACTCTTCAATCCCCTATAGCAAAAGTTTGCAAGAGCCTCATTGTAAGCGCTACCAAAGCGTTTCATGTTTTTCAGTGCATCCATGCATTGCATTCCTTGAAAATTGGAAATCCACACGCTAAATTAGTCAACAGTAGAATCCCCATGAGTAGGAGCGTTGACCCGAGAGGGTAGACAACTTCTGATAGGCTGACGTGTTTCACGCTCTATGGGCGTCGCCATTCAATGTAATTTTGCACATAAATGAGAATTTCCACACTTACATAATCCCTATGACTTTTTACGGATAAAAGAATTGGTGGGTTCATCGCAAACTTTTGCTACAGCAATAAAGAGGGTCAAATTCAATGTAAAACGACTATCAAATGACAATTGGGAGCTTCGAAAAGTTCCTAAGTTGACTCACAAACTCAATAAATGCGTTTAAACGCAAAATTCTAAGCTGGCTGTCATATGACAAGTCTCAAAGGGGAAGTCTCATCAAATTACAGGTTTCTTTACGCTCGAAAAGGTGAGTAATCATACAGAAAGCTACTATCAGACGAGACTCCCCCATCGTGACCATGAGAGGAGCCAGCAATTTGGCAACTGTGGATTCTATCCATTTGAATGTATGACAAACAATCGATTCTTGAGGGGGCCATGGCCCAATTTATAATCGATCGTTTCTCATACATTCAAATGGGAAGAATCCACAGTTGCTTAATTGCTGGCTCCGCCCATGATCGTGACTCACTGTATGATGCAGTAGCCATCTTGGAAATTTGTTTAAACTCATTTATTGAGTTTGTGAGTTGGTATAGGAACTTCTAAATGCTTCCGACGTCATGTTCAAGTGATTTTACGCCAGCATCAACGACCCTCTTCGATGCCGTAGCAAAAGTTTGCAACAGACCCATTGTTGATAAAGCTGTTAATTTTATTCATGAAGCATCTCAAGAATGTCTAAAATGCTCAACGGAATCCTTAAACAAAAATATCTTATGTAAATCAGCAAATGCAGTTAGATCACCACAGCCGCGGATCTTTGCTGCATTTCTAATCTTTGCCCCGCACTAAGAACCGCCGCGCTTTGAAAGTAAATAGAACAAAAAGTGGAAAATGGCAACCAAAAGTGGAACCCATGATTTCACTTGCCTCAAATCTGTTCAAATGAAAAGGGATTCTAGTTGACAGTGCGGCGTAGTCATTTTAAATAATGCGTATTTATAAAGCTTACCTCAACCTAAAATTATTATGGATATGGTCTTATTCAAATTATTTTTGACTGAGCTTTTCCGATTTTTATTTAAAAAAGGAAGAAGTTATATACGATTTGGCAAGTATGTCCGTCCACCGCGCCGTTACACCTTTTTTGCCATTCAACGCGAGTTATCATCGATAAATCAACACTCGCAGGCTTCTCCCGCGCCCGCGCCCGTCCCCGTTCCATTCTTCTCCTGTTCCTTGTTCCGCATAAGGTAGTTCGCAGGTTTACTTGACTTGTACAGGGTGGGGCAAAAGTCCCAGGACAGCTTAATAAGTCCAGAAATACTCAAGTTTGATGGTATAGTTTCTGATATTCTTACACATTTACTTCCTCTGAAAAATCTTTAAGGGAGTTTTGCAACCCCCCCCCCCCCCGAACTAAAAAGTTTTCAAACAGCGATCCCTACATATTGGGATGTCTTGTTCAACAGAACGCATAGAACACAATACTTAGTGTTTGCCCTCCATTCGATTCTAGGTTCAACAATCGATTGTTGATGAAGCAGCGCACTATGGGCCAAGATCGTAAAAAATTGGCCAAAAATCAGAAAGTTAATTTCTCAACAATTTATCTCAATTTATTTATCTTTTACGAACTTTGAAGTCCAATTTTAATCACAGAGAACACTTAGAACGAGTAAATTGAACCAGTAAATGCCACTGGAAAGTTTTAAATTAAGCTTAAAAGGTCGAAAACGATGACTTTTGAAATCAGCCATTCTCATCTGAGCGTGACGTCAGTAACACCTTTTAAAGTTAAAAAAAAAAGTGGGTGAAAACCAACCTTCAAAAATTAATAAAAATATGTGTTGGATTAAAAGCAGTGGAAAGTTTCATCCCTGAAAATATGAAGTATTGAATTCAACTAATAAAGAGGCCACATGCACAGGGAAATAAATGGGCAGGCGTAACGGAAGTAAAGCTCAAATGAGAATGGCTGAAATATTATGTACTATTTTATATTAATTTTTTGGCCTCGTTTTTCGATCTCAGACCATAGTGTGGCGCTTCACTATCGAATCGATTGATTTACATAGAATCAAATGGAGGTTAAGCAATTTTTGTACATAAAATTTGTACATTCGTGCTTAAAAAAATGTTTAAAAAAATAATTGAGGTAAAACATTGATGCCAAATTGCACGAAACACCAGAGTGGTCGCGGAACCTCAAAAAGATCCCCCACACAAATAAGAATGGTGCAAACAGCACCTCTCCACTGAAAAAACAAAGTTTATGTACAGCCGAAGCAGCTTTTTACATTAGCTTCACAGAGCAAAAGTTCAAGCTGTACAGGAGAAAAATGCAGGTCTACCAAAGCACTACTTCTTTAGAGTAACAGCCTCTTTTCTTGCTTTGGCTCTACCGAATTAAGTAGTGCTTCAGGACAACCGCAACTTGCTCCGGTAGAGCTAGTACTTTTGCTCTGCGAAGCTATTTTAAAAAGATGCTTCGGTTCTTCTTAAACTTTGTTTTTTCAGTATCTATTTACTAGTGCCGAAGATATTAAGCTGTCCAAAGACTTCTACCACACCCTGTATACGAAAATTCACTTCAGGGAAGACAGTGGAGACCGTTCGACTCCCCTTCTACACTCTCACGCAGTGGTAGGGCGTAAGGTAAGGAGCATCTCGTCGTCATGCACGGTGCAGAGCAAACAAAATCCCTTGTCTCCAGGTTATGAGTTATCCCCCTCCCCCTTCTTCGTCTTTCCCCTTCCTTCTGGCTATACGTTCGGAGCATCCTAAATACCCCATAGGTATGCTCCTTTCGGTCCGTTAATTGGCACAAATCAAACTACGTCGCTTCGTCATATCATCCATACGGAATACACTGCGTCGCGCGTCATGCGTCTGCGAGAGTCCGCGCTCCGCGTCCCAGCAGCCAACGCGCTCCGGACGTGTGATCGTGTTCGTGCGTATACGTAAAAACTGCGCGTCTTCCAGCGGCATACGTCAGCTCCATCGATCGGAAAAAAGCTTTCACACCGACAAAGAGATGTAAAAAAAGGCGAGCCCCACAACACATCTTCACTACAAACTAAATTGAGGTACTACGCGAGAACAGGGTCCATAAAACAACAGGTATGCTCTTCCTGGGAAATAATCAATAAGAGTGTGTAAAGACCATTTTTTCCCCATCCGATGCCCATCGATCCAGCGGATGGAATCCATCGAACCGTTTCTCTCAATTCCGATGGAGCTCGATGAATACCATCCGCTGCCCATATCGATCCAGCGGCCTTGGGAGACCGCTGAGAACGGATGGATAGGCCTTACATCTATGTTTACATCTATGTTTACAAATGGCGAGCCCTAATCTCTTCAAGCTAAATCATACAAATTGACAGAAACGCTTCGATGGACCGATGGACAGATGGATTCAAGCGAGCCCAGCTAACTTTTCGATGGATCAGTGCAGTGGATGGGGGAAAAACCACTTCACACAACGGTTCGTGAGTAAGGTTATAAATTAATAAAAGTTATTTTCTTAATATTTTTTCTCGCACAAAACACTTAACATTTCTTTAGTTTCGCTGCAATCTGCATGGTGAAGTAATTCAATTAATAAAATGAACAAAAATACTAACTATGTATATGTTTTCTTATACGCAGTTGTTGAAAGATTGTATTATTTTATCATTCTTTAACAACATAATTGAACAAATTGTTGAGAAAGGTCGGCGCGGAATTTTGATGGAAAAAATTGAGAGAGAGGCGTGAGCCATGAGGGAAGCTTTGAATTTTTCTATAAAAAAAAAGAATCAACCGAATCAGATCAAATTATTTTTTTTTTACCTCATTTGACATATTGTTCTTTTTTATCGTTAGTGATTCATTGTTGAACACACACTTGCCGAGAAATACCTTCCCCCTCCATTTCTTGATCATCATGCCATGGAACGCTTAGGGTAATGGTTTGACCGTGACCTAAGAAGACCCATACCATGGCGCACGCTGCACCGTGTGAAGTGCTTCTCTTGCATTGATGACCTTGATGATCACAGTCTTACATAACTACAACAATTTGTTACAATGTAAATGAGATAATTGGATATTGATAAAAATATAAAGTTAGAGCAAAATTAAGATCAAGATTGTCCACTTGATCATCTTGATGGGTGACAGTAATATTGATTGATTATGCCCTTTCTAACTTTTCCGGAAAAAAGAAGACAGATGGTGTGACGGATTTTGGCATCTGCCGAAAAGTATGGTAAACTTCACCAAAGTATGATAAATTGTAACAATAGTTTAACCTAATTTACCACAAGTTACGCGTTGCATTTCACTCAGGTAAAATTTAACATACTTTCTGGTGGACGCCGCCAAAATCTGCTATGCGTATACGGTAAATTGTATACCATTCCTTTTTTTCTGTATTGCAGGAAAAATCTTACTTGAGGTCACTCGAACGATAAAAGACTGGTTCCGAATAATAGACTCACCTGAAACAAACAAAAGCAAAACAAAACATTAAAATTTGCGACGGTAAACATTGGCCGATTGGCGGATCCAGAAATCTATCCTTCTCTCTCTCTCTCTTCTCCCATTAGAACGCGTATGTGACAAATTAGATGAAGTCACGTGATTTTCCCCCCTCTTCGATCCTTTTCTAACACATGCATTCAAATGGCCAGAGAAAGAAGGGAAATTTCCTGGGTCCGCCAGTGACGGTAAATGGAAAATGAAAGTGATATTTTATGAAAAATATTTTCAGTCTTAAAATATTTTCAGTCTTAAAATTTTCTTCGGTACACTCATTGAAACTTAGATGTTCATCGCTCACTTATTGATTTGGTGTACGCAGATATTACTTTGACTATTCTTGAATTGTGATCTTTACCAGTCAAACGGAAAATTCACAATAGAAAATAATACTTACAGTAAAATTGTGATAAAAAATCAAAACGGATTATGTATAAATTCTCCAAAATTTGGCTCACAATTTTGAAACCATTCATTATCATTTTCTGTGAGAGAGATTCTCTGTGAGATTAGGGTTGGGGGTGGGGGCGGGAGATTCAAGGTGAGAAATGCTACAGCGCTACAAAGTGATCTCTTTTTCATCATAGTTTCGTCATGGCGTCGATTATCTCGCGACGTTTGATTCATGGCTTGAGAAAACAGCGACTTTTCTATTGAGACGGTATCTGAGTAATTTCGCAAGAGCGACTGCGAGGAGCAAGTAAAGTATAAAGACTAAAGAGTCGTGATAGATGTGCAATATTGTTTCTAAGATTTCGATTCGAGCTTCGCTACTCTGCACAATCAGTCATTCCACAGCGAGTCGAACCAACCTCCCTTCGCGTAGTTATAGACCCAAATCCTCACGAAATCTGCGCACAACTGAAAGAAATCGTAGATAAGAGCGATCAAATCATCAAATGGAAATTCGACCCAATAGCCAATGGGTCTGTTGCATACTTTTGCTACAACGTAATAAGCGGTTGATTTTGGTGCACAGAAAAAAAAGACTGATAGAATTTACCATCTGCATAGCTGATTTTGGCGTCTCCTAGCAAGTAAGGTAAATTTTACAATAAAATGGTAAATGCAACGTACTTTGTGGTGAATCAAGGTAACATGCTAGTACTTTTTACCATAATCTGGTGAAATTTACCATACTTGAGAGCAGACTTCAAATCAGCTATGCAGATGATAAATTCTACCAGTCTTTTTTTCCTTGAGTAAAACAGCGTGAAATCGCAAGGAGAGCATCAAAAAGTCTCGAAATCTACTCATACACCCACAAAAAGCGTTTAAACGATAGCCTAAGATGGCGATCAAATGGGCGAATCAACCCTGCATGCATGCACCACGAGCAGTATAAAGGTGGCCAACGAAGGAATTTGGCAAAGTAAGTAATTGCCTGGCAATTTCTTTCCAGAATTTGGGCAAATCGATTACCAGTTTTTCCATTTTTTTTGACCGCTTTCGCCAGAACTTTTTTCTCATAGCACAATAAGCAGTGGCGGATTCAGAAAAAATTTTCTGGGGCGGGGGCACGCCTGTGAAATTTTAAAATTTGAAGCGTCGGTGGAAGCAATTTCGGGCTATTTTCTATTTAAAGAAGGCAAAATTTGCGGCTTTCGGGAGAGTGCCCCCGTGCCCCCCTCCCCCGTGGATCCGCCACTGACAATAAGTATAATCGAACGTTAACGCTCTGAAGATTCACCTCAACAATAATATTTTCCGGTAAACCCAGCATCACACAGAGTTGGGCAAATCGTACAGTGTAATCGATTACACGATTACTGAGTAATCAGTAATCGTCAAACCTTTGGATGGTAATTAAATATATTCTTCAGAGATAAATAGTAAACTCTAGGGTCTTTTCGATTAGATCTAATTCTTCTGCGACAGCAACTAATATGATGGATGGCTTGAAAAAATCAGCACTGATTAGAGATTACCGTAAAATCACAATCAGAAAAAACGAGGATTACGATTACTTGGTAATCGTGTAATCGATTACCACCCCCATTTGCTCAACTCTGGTATCACATGGCAATAATTAAGAGTGTAAGACAGCGAAACAAGTGAAAAACCACTTAATAAAATTATATTTACAAATCCCACGGTGCGGCCGCGGCGTCTGTCGACCTGCTCCGGTCTCGTATTTCAATCACGCGCCCGATTTGTAACCAACCAAAGTTTAGTACAATTTTCCTGTGCCAGGGTAGGTAACGAAGAGAGGAGGGAGGGGGGAGGGTCAGGGAGGCAAGAGACCCAAGGGGGAGAGAGGCAGCAACTTCGACTTCGAGGCTTGAGCTTTGTTTCGAGCGGGTATAGACTCAGCGTTGCCAGATTTTAGGGAAATACCTATAGATTTCCCATAAGGATCAATGTAAAATCTACTGATATTTTCCTAAAATCTGGCAACACTGTATAGACTCCACGACTCTGCACAGTGAACAGAACACGGCGCAGCATGACGCAAGGCGAAAGGCTTCTCGCGGTGTTCACTTGATACGGAGCAATCCAAGTTTCACCCGAGCTCAATTTTGACATCATCAGACTCACTCATTAATGACAACGTTCATTCAATAAAGCTGATACACTGATTTGAATCGATGTTGCGTGAGCAACCTTTGTTTTTGGTTCAATCGGTACAAAAGGAGCTAACAAAATATTTCCGGTTATCATGGTGTATATAGAGTTAGGAATCAAAGTTTCCAGCGTTTAATATTTTTTAATTAACTCAGAATAATGAACTTTCTAAATATTTTAAAATGCCGGTGAAGGATCCTGACTGTCTCCTCCGCAAAATTTTAAAAGTTCTATAGCTTGAGTTTTTTCAAGTTTTTCGCGACAAGTTATCTAGGACTCAGTGGCGGACCCAGAAAGTCTTTTTTTCTGCTGAGAGGCAGCACACTAGAGGAAATTGAATTTTTTAGCATCTCGGGAAGCATTTCTGGCCATTTACTAATTACTATTTGAAAAATACAATCGTTGAGGCTTCTGTGGGTTGAAAATGCCTTCGTCCCCTCTTCATATGCATTCACCAAAGTGGGTAAAAAGACATTATACCTTTCCCATCTCTAAAAAAATGGAGCTGTAGTCTAGAAAATGTAGTAGTTTTAAAAAATTTCGGGTGGGACAGATACAATGGAATGACCCTAAATAAAGAAAAACAAATCACGGTAGCAATACAACACATCAGATAATTTCCGTTACCCAAATTTAACTGAAGCCGTGCGACAGTTATTGGACGAGCACTACAATAAATTGGACCTCAAATCTAGCAAAGAGCATGTTAATGAGTCAACTGCTGATCGTTCATCAGTTGGAGCTGAGGTCCAATTTATTATACTAAAACATCCAGCAGTTACAGTACAGTATATCGCTCCAATTGAATTAGCACGGCGGCAATAATCTAATACGTATCCGTATTGCAGTGCAACTACAATTTTTTCCCCCTCCATGAGACGTGAGCACATACACCTAAACAATGGGAGTAGCAACTCTTTCCTATATGATGCTCGTGCAGATTATTACACTTCTAAGCGGGAATTACGTTCGGGAATCTTTATATGAAGACACTATACAGGGTGACCATTTAAAAGTTGGGACGGTTTGTTTTGAGATCATATAGTAAATGAAAGAATTTCCTTCAATTTTTCGAGCGGCAACCAGCAACCATCCTAACTTCTGGGCGGGGATTTTTTTACTTTCTCACATTTAACGAAGTTAGAAATTGAGAAAGTATTGAGATGGTGCAGATGTCTGTCTGTCTCAGTGGCGTAGGGTGCAAATTGACAGCGTTATGTACTAGGTCCATCTAAACCCATTTAATAGGTCGAATGCGAAGGTGTTCACCGAACACCCAATAGCTCGATATTTTCCATGGGTTTAAATGAACAAAGTTCAACGTGTTGCAAAATTGCATGCTACGCTACGCCACTGATCTGTCTGTAACCCAGCATAACTTTTGAACCAAAGATCCATATGCATTCAAATTTTCCAGAGAAGTTGCTTTCAACGTTCCCAAGAGGGAATTTTTCCGTTTGTTTCGAAATTTTTAATTATAAGGAAGTTATGGAGAATAAAGGATTTCCATTGACTCTCTAAAGACCAAGTTAATTCATAAAAACGCCACTCTTCCGTTGATACGGGGATGGAAGTTAACTGTTCGTACTCGGGGGAGTTGGAATTGCCTATACGATGAATTGAAGGCGCCCGATGCAACCTTATCTTGTTAGCGTTTTAATCGATAATCGCATTTATCCGAAATGAGGACTGAAACAATGTAGAATAGACTAGAGGAGAAAAACGAGTAGACTCGGGCTTGGCCCATAAGGAGTTAAAATCAATGGGAAAATGGGTAAACATAGCGAAAAATTGAAATATTACAAATACAGCTGTTTGAGTTTTTATTAAAATTTGCAAAAACATTCTGTAACCAGCCTACTATAAAATTAATGGCTTAAGGGTGGTCTGGGGGTCTACCTCAGAATATCATAGAGGGGGGGGGGGGTCCGGGGGTCTCCCCCAGAATATTATAGGGGGTCTGGGTGTCTCCCCCATAATATTAAATATATCTTGGGGTTTACCTCAGAAAATATAAGGAAGTATGCCCCCCCCCCCCAGATTAAGTTGGATGTGAGAAAGTGATAGTGGGGTATGCCCTACAGTTTATTTTTTAGTCATCCTATAGTAATAGGTAGCAGTAAGTTAACTTGCGGTTCTGGCAACTCTGAAATCCACCCAATTATCGAGGGTTAACTCTAAGTCGACGACGAACGAGCGACGTTAAGCAACAAGAAAATAAGATTTCTTCGACTTAGCTCTGGTTGGTAGAATGGTATAGGTGCCTGCATTTAAAACTTATTGTTAGACGTTAGACCCGAAAGGTGAAAAACATACTCCCTTCGCCTTCTCGCAGTTCCGGAATCGTGCTAACAGTTCTCAGTCACGATATTTCGCTACGGGCGGCGCGGCGCGATGACGACGCCGGCCGCGAGTCCGCGAGTCCGCGACGACGATTGAAGCACTTAAAACATTTCACTCCGACTTTATACGAGTGAGTCTCGCCTGAATACGTGCGGAGTCGCAGTTCACGAGTCCGCATAGGTGCGCTAATTTTTCGTATAGTGCAGTTATACACCTTTTGGATTTTGATTTTTCTCAATTTTCAGGACCACTCACGGTCACGACTAATGAGCTGTATAGTAATAGAGACACGGTGCGTTTGCAATAAGAATCCGTGACGTCAAGCAGTGTGCATGATGCATGCCCTTCAATAGACTGTTTTAGTAGAGTGATATATCGTATCGATTGCCGTTCGAGGTGCTCTATGGTTCCAAACAAACTCTGTTTCAATGTAATTTCCCCATAAACGGATTTTTGAACGGAAATTTAGGGTATTAAATCAAACAATTAATGCGACCTTATTGCGATTATGAATTCTAAGTCCTCGAAAATGCTTAATTATACCTAGTTTCTTGCGACAAAAACTGCTGAAATCAACAAGATATTACACATTTAATGTTGCATTTGTAGGTTATAATCGCCCGAAATCCCGCCAATTCCACAACAACAACAAATAACATTTGGGTGATTCCAACCTCCAAACGCATCGTTTAATCTGTAATATCTTGTTTATTTCGGCAGTTTTAGTGGTGGAACCAGGCAAAATTAAGCATTTTCGAGGACGTAGAATTCATAATCGCAAAAAGGTCGCATTAATTGTTTGATTTAATACTCTAAATTTCCGTTCAAAAATCCGCTTATGGGGAAAATGCATTGAATCAAAGTTTGTTTGGAACCAAAGGCCCTCGGACGGCAATCGATACGATATATCGCTCTACTAAAACAGTCTATATCTTTGGAGCTGCGTTAAGTTTCAAAACCAGCAATATCTATTGCAACGTTTTCTCAATAGTGCAATGTTTTATTACTTTTATAAAAATTTTAATGCTAGCAATTTTACAAAATATTCTCTTAGTAAAAGAGCAAAACTTTAGCAAATGTTTAGTGAAAACAAGTTCGTGAAATTAATTGCATTAGATTCTTTTTTAGAAAGTTGCAAGCTGCACGCAGTCGTGAAAACATCTCGAAGAGTAAGTAGTGCACAATGTTCCAATACGCCGGAAGTTCCACGCCATCCGGTATTTTATCCTCACGAGATTTTCGAATAATTTCCTCACAAAAATTTTGAAGTGATGTTTTTTTCCCGGATTTTGTTTTTGCTTAATACTTATATTATCACCGTACGCACTCAAAATGAGCGATATTTTCAAAATTTGACGCCATTTTCCGGGGGTAGTCTTTCTGTCCGGAAAATGTCCTCAAATTCCCAACGATTTCCTTACTTTCCCAGACATTTTCTCTCTTCAAATCGATCCGCGGATCGTTAGACCGAGTAATTTTTGCACCCTTGAGCTCTCAAAGGATACTACTGCGGTTTTAAAACCAAGCGCTTCAATTTTAAAAGAACATATGACGAAAATCCTTTCGCACAATCAAATGATAACGCAGCAATAAGAACATTGATGGATTCAGCAATCTGGCAACATTGTATTCTTTCCATTTGATTGCATGAGAAATAATCGACTAGTCACGAGGCTATAGCCCCTTTAAGAATCGATTGTTAATCATACATTTCAAATGAGAAGAATGCTCAGTTGCCAAATCCCTGAATCTACCAACGAAGCACGAAGAAAAATACAGGAAACAAAATAAGCTCGATACTACACGTTTTGGCCGCCATCATATTTAACAAACCTTTAGCGAGGTCAACATGGGAAGCGCGGCGTCAACACAGTTTACGAGGCATCATAAGTGGCTGTTCAGCGCTTTGCCGTCTAAAGGCACACATTGCGCACAACGGTACTAGTTTACAGTCGGCGATAAAAATAATGTCACACGACTCCGGCAGCCTGAAGGTATAGGCAACCCGCAATGCTTATCTCAAGGATTTCAAGCCTTGCAGCTGGCCTATCTCAGTCAACATTCGAGGAAGTTGTCTAACCAAGGGCTCAGCATGAAATTTTTGAAGAAAAAGGGGGGGGGAAGTCTTATCATTAGGATCTGAAATTTGTCTCGAGGGAGGTCAAAGTTGCAAAATTTGCCAAATCCGTAGAAAACACTGAAAATTGCCTTCATCGGGGGATCTATCAACGTCAAGAATTGGGGGGGGGGGGGGGGGGGGGTTGTCCAGACCCCAACCCTCAGGCTACGCCTCCGTGTCTGATAATAAGTTTGTCTCCGACTGTACATGAATAAAATTCACCTTGGTAAAATCAAACCACCCGAGGGTCAAAGTTTGGCAAATGGGGATGCTCGTTTCAGAAGTGTATAGGCGCTCTTTAACCATAATCATCGGCAAATTTTCGACTTTAATTCTTTCAAATAAGAACCGAGCTAGCCTCTGACTTCTTTTTATTTCAAAATAATCCTTATTTAATTGAAAAGTGAACCTTACTCAAATTAACTTTCATTCCTTTTCATCGAGTAACATCAGAAATAATGTTGAAAAATTCCAAGGATTATCCGTCTAGGTGCGCTCCTGAAACTACCTCTAGTACTCGAGTATACCACGAGTATATATACCAGCACTCGGGAT